>OZ037993.1:42951610-43036610 GCA_964035705.1 Porites rus
AGTGGGGGAATGCATCAAAGTAAGAATGGAGTAAAAGAGAATAAAATTACAGAAACAAAACTTAGTCAATCAGCCAAAGGAGAGAGAACCTGGGAACGAGATTTTAGCCTATTGAGTGTACATTACCTTCATCGCATCGATCTCCTTTAAAACCCTCGGGACAGAAACATCTGTATCCTTTATTTGTAAACCCGACTTGGCACAGAAAGTACTTTCCAGGGCAACGGCTACGATGACAAAAGTTCTGGAAAACAGTTAAAAAACGACCATGACACAGAATTAATATGTTAATTTCGGGATTCAATATATCAAAATTCATACTTGGTTCCCAGCAGGCCTGGGGGAATAAAATAAAAGAAATATATTATTCACAGTGTATTCATTGCTGAGCCTCAAGGTAATTTCTTTAATTTGTTTTCTTCCCCCAAGCCTCGGAGCCATGTATGAAGTTTGATATATCGGAATTGGTCTATTGACACATCTGTTTGAATTTTTTAAACATTAACTGGTCCTGATATCATTCAATACTTCATGAAACCTCCGGCCACACTTTTCAAGGCGATAGGAAACCATTTACGCCGAGGTTTTGAATCAGTGCGAGAGTTTTAAGTTTACCCCCAGGTAATTGAAACTGGTGTTTTCCTAGTTATCTAGTTAAAAGCTTCTTATATAAATTGACAATCAGCACAAATTTTTGATATTTTTTTATAAATGAGTTACATAAAGGTAAGAGAAACAGCGTTGCTCAGCCCATTCCTCATATAAAGTCTGCATGCAAAATAAGTGTTAATGTATATAAAGGTGACTGTAATACAGGTAACACACTCGCTATACAAACATTTACTGAATGGCCAACTTCACTCATTCTCTTCATCTTTTATTACTGCGAAGTGCCTTACCTCAACAGCAAAGTGTATGTAACCTTTCTTTTCTTCCAAACCAGTTTGTGTTTCGCTTTCATCGGTGAAATTTTTCAACTCGCATGTTCGTGTTCCCTCAACTTCAGGCCCCACGTTGATGGATACGCAGTTTGGCTCCAAAAAGCACTTCACCCGGCAGCTTCCCTCGTTTCGGACCATCTCAGTCCTTATCACGTGACCAGGAAGAACTTTGTCGTTTATCGGTTCCTTGAAATTGATGATGCAGTTATATTCTGTCATTAAAACCGCAGAAATAATGAAAATTTGTTTTGTACTTAAAAGAACTGATGTTTTACCAGCAGAAGATCTGTTGGTAATGAAATTCCGAGACACTCGCTTCGTAAAGGGTTTTAATAAGTTTGATTAAATGATGCTAAATAAAGTGTAAGGTAATAATTTATAATTTAAAATTTTAGCAAATCTAGAAATAAAACGGTTTTTAATAGAAAAATGCAATTTTTGCTAAGAGAACTGGCTGTCAAAACTTTGTTGCCAAGGTAACGTCAATCTTGACGTACACGGTTTTGAAGTTATTCAACTTGAAAGTTAAGGGGCGCCTCAAATCACCCAGTCGGTCTGAAGAGAGATAACATTAATACGCGATTCAAGTTACATAATGATAGTTGTTATTAGCAATCCGACATTCGATTCTTTGCCGTATTTCTTACACGAGTGAATACTAAAAAGTCATGCAAGTATCAGAAAACGGTTTTAGTCCCTAAAACACAAGACTGTCATGCGGCAATTGATTTTCCTCCGTTATTTAACAAATTTTCCCCTGATTTCCTTTCTGTAAATAAGAGTGAGTCTATTCCAGAATAAAATAAGTTATCAAACAATTGAACACACCTAAATTCGAAATGCGACTGACTTCTTACCGACTAATAACTTGGATGCCTCAAACGTCACCATTGAAAGAACAAAATGAGCTGTTACTAAAAAAATACTGTTGTTTCTTTTTTTCTTTAAATAGATTTCCTCTATTAGAAAAGGAAGCTGAACTTTAAACACATTTTTTTTTCTTTTAAATATATTTTTTTCTGTTGAAAAGGGAAGCTAGATTGTAGAGACACATTTATTTAATTGTTTTCGATTTCTCAACGAAATCCTTGCCAGTGTAAAGCACTATTTTAGGCCTTCAGTTCTTGGTTATGTGAGCCTTAAGTGATCGACACATAACTTAGCTCCTTGCTTCAACTACGTTGTTAAGGCCGTCAATATGAATAACTTTGCATCCCATATAATATCCATTTTCCTGAGCTGTTATTGAGATAACCATTGCAGTCTATTCATGATTATCGAACTCATCAACACCAATTTTAAGTACAGACTGATTTCTACTATTTCTTGTTGACTCAATCTATTGTTAACTCGTATGCAACACTTACCAGAAGCTACTGCACCGATTCCAAGCATATTCCACACGAGAAAAATACATGCTGTAATATAAGTCAATGTAAGGCCGGTTTGCGCTAGCTTGAATCGTTATTTTCCGGTTCAGCAACAAGTATGCTGGTCAGGCCTGACTCAGTGCGTTTGCACAAATAGTTCCCAGTTGTTTTCTTACCTACCGAGTGCTTTTACTGATTGTTGTTTACAATTGTTCGCCTTTTTGGTTTCAGTCAGTCTTTAATTAATTCTTGTTCCAATTCATTATTAAGTTTATTAAAAGAGGAGGCTATTTTAAACTACTTGCATTGAAATGAATAATTATCTTAAGTATTTAATAGATGCCTTTTTTTATTCACTTTCACTGTAAATAGGTCAGCCAAAAAAATGATAAATAACAAAAAATACGAAATACTCGTGTTAGTGTTACAGTAGTTATCCAGCAAGCCTTTTATTTCTCCTCTATGTATTTTCAACAAATGCTTGATTACATTCAGAAATTAATATTCGTAACCAAAGATACCTGCTCATTGTGTTTGGAGAACCGAATGAACGTTTTTTCAAAATTTTAAAAACACAAAAAGTGGTAAGGATGACCATTGCAAACTTACGCAATCGTTATAAACTAAACGTAAACTGATTAGCAATTGTTTAATGTGTGGTTCAATTTGATCTTTGGTTTAAATTTTATATCCCATCATCATACCTTTAAAAAAATGGAAATAAAATTTAAACCAAGGATAAAGGATCAAGCAGAATAGTGAAAAACTATTGAAAGAGATTAGCTTTTGGTTAATATATATATACATCACTGCTCGGCTGTTTGTTAGGGTTAGATACATTATGTCGTTTAGATGACGTCAGCGCATACATTGCAGCTGCTTAACATGAACAGCACGAAGCGTAAGCGGAAATCTAAGACGGCTTTTTTTTTTTTTTTTTTTTTTTTCATTTTTCCTGAATGTGTACAATAAAGTTCATTAGAAAAGAAAAATTAACATTTGTGATGATAGGAAATGCAAAATGGTGGTCACTAGAGCCTAAATAAGTTAAAAATATTTCAAGACGGGTAAATTTTAATTACTTCAAGTAAAATAAAGCTTCACACACAACCGATTCTTTTTTTAAAAAAAATTACTTCAAGTTAACTTAGGGACGGACCATTAGAAAAGTTATGGTGGGGGTGGGGAATTGTTGAGCCGCAGGAATTTTTTTCGTTATCAAATTCCTTGTATGAATATTTTTTAGGCCGTAGCATGAATATTTTTTAGGGTTAATTGGCGTGCATGAATTTTTTTTCATTTAATTTTCCCTTGCTCGAATATTTTTTTTGTACTTCGCCCGCCCCCCCATAAGTTTTCTAATGGTCCGTCCCTTAAGGCTATTTTCCCACGCAACATAATTACGATTGATTGACGTGTTTTGCCTTTCTCAAACCTTAAGAAACTGCAAGTAACCGCAACTCAGCTAAGTCGGTTTTAAGGATGGTTTTGAAGTCGCTTGAAACTTCCTTGAATCGTTTCAACTTTCCGACTTTAATAAGATGAAAAGTAAAGTTACTTGAGATTTTACTTAGGCCTTCACACACGAATTTTTGGTTAAGTAAAACTTAGCAGCTCTTAAGTCTTACTTAACAGCCTAGTGTAAAGATAGCCATCGTTGGCCAACAAATCCCAACATTGTACTTTGTTGTTACACTCATATGTTGCGTCTCTTTGCACACCCTGTTGTATGTTTACGCGTGTTGTTGCGTGTTGTTGGGAGTTGTTCCCTAAAGTTTGAAACCGGTCAAACTTT
This sequence comes from Porites rus, assembly GCA_964035705.1. Classification (NCBI taxonomy): domain Eukaryota; kingdom Metazoa; phylum Cnidaria; class Anthozoa; order Scleractinia; family Poritidae; genus Porites; species Porites rus. The sequence continues at coordinate 42,955,717 of OZ037993.1, forward strand.
TAGAGGTGCAAAGGGACGCAATTTAACAACCCCCAAAATTGTTGGGCCAACAATGTTGGGAGTTGTTACGTGCGTTTGCACGTTGCTTTACTCTAATTTCGTTACTGGGTTGTTCATAAACGCTTTTCCCCAGTCACAATGTATAACGACGAAGTTTATTCTGTAGGATTGGTTCCTAAAAAAATTACACTTAATCACCAACGATCCTGTCATAGATTTGTCCATCTGTGTTGAGGTTGTTGCTGTCTTTTCATAAAGCTAAAACATTTGTTCCAATCAACTGAATTCCAACAATAATGGTCCAGTTTTGTTATTTGAGACTACAATTAGGCATTGAAACTGTTGTAATCTTATGTATGGCTTGAATGGATGCTATATGCGTTCAAAATCATCACCAAAAATGTATACTTATTGTTAAAATTTATCTATTCAGGGGCGGATCCGGGATTTTTTTTAGGAGGGAGTGCACTCGTCTCTTGCTCTACTTCAAGACCAATAAACCACATAGTTTTTTTTTTTTTTTCCAGAATACCAGCTGTATTAGAAAATCGCAGGTCATCTTCAGGGGGGAGGTGCGCACCCCCTGCACCCTCCCCCTAGATCCGCCCCTGCTATTTAACTCCCCCCCCCCACCCCTCAGAATTTTCAGGAAGCTCATTAAAAATGTATACAATTGAATATTTTATAAATTGCGGTTTTTGAAAACCTGGTTAGCTTCACAATTTTTAAAAACTATTTTAAAATCTTTTTGTTGGTAAAGTTTGATATATTGGGAGACATAATTGTTTAACAGAAAGCTGTTATTTTGTCAAGATTATATGCCATTCCTTACCTGTCTTTAAGTTCCATAGCGAAAAAGCCAAACGCGTAATTGACATGAATTAACTATTACAAAATGAACCGTCAACGTGACTCAGGCGATTTGCACGATGGCGTCATTTTACTACTGCTACCAAAATCTTTCAGAGGCTCGCTTTCTTGTGCAAATTAGGGCCTTTTGTTATTTAAACCGCAATGAAATTACTAGATTTAAATATGAAAGGAAAAAAGAAAAGAACTCTGGTCTGAGTGTAAGAACTGTCAAAGATGTCATCATGCAAACTTCCTCACATTTCGTTAACTCTCAGTTAGTATTTCTCATCACAGTATATATCTTATCCAAAGCAGAATTCCCAGTAGGCTTCAGCAACTTATTTTTTAACGTAGTTATTTACACCTGTCCGAGTAAATGTACGCACAATTTCAAAAATAGGAGAGTACTTTTTATTCAGATCTTAACAACGGTTTGGTTTTCATCTCAGCTCGTTTGAGAGAGTAACGAAAACCTTTCCAGTCGCGCCAGTTAACACCTTTACCCAGAGTGGAGTGCGGTCCTTTAAGGTAGCGGCCATTCAGGTTGGAATGGTGACAAGCACTGTTGCTGTACCACCAAGCTCCCTCAAATTTATTGGCACAGTCATTTTTATGATTGTTGTTCTTTTGATCTTTTGTGGAGAATTTCATATTGCGATGTATGTTGAGCGAGTCGCCCGCACTCCCTACAACCGAGTTATAAACCGTTAATACTGTCATATGCTAGGAAAATCCCCTCAGTTTTACTTTTTTTCTACCAGATACCTACTGAGAAAGAGAGAATTGGACTTTACTCCATTTCGCCCCATTTTGACCCTTGTAAGTAATCCGGGTTCCGGAATGCAGGGAATTTGGCTTTTGGAATCCGGAACTCATGGTTTTGGATCCGGAATTCATCTCAAGGAATCCGAACTCCCTCTAACGATTGTAATCCAGATTCCAATTTCCTCCGACAAGGAGTCCGAAATTTAAGGGCCTGTTTACAAGGAGAGAGGTTTACCCTTGTGCTAAGGTTACCCTAGCAAGCGGGTTAAAGTTAGCTCTGGTTAGAAGCAAATTTCACAGGTAGGGTTACCCTATCACCCGGGTCAAATTTACCAGCTTTGCTGACATGTTTCGTCATGCGTGACATTCGTTGTAACGGTCCAAAATTTTAAATAATCTTGAAAGTCTCTATGGAAAACACTTCCAATTCACGAAAAAAAAGGGAAAATATTACCATCGTGGACAGAAAATAACTTTTTTATTTTTCAGATGTTTATAATTAAGCTCAGAAATTAAATTAGATAATACCGTTTACATTGGCATGATTACTGGTCACGCATGACGGCGGAAAGTTGACCCGGGGGGGCGATTTATCCCAAGCTGAGCGTTTATAAGGCAGGTAAGGTGACCTTCTTGCTAGGGTAACCCTTAGCACTCAGGTAGGGTTACCCTAACGCTAGGGTAACCCTACCTGCCTTGTCAACACGTCGTGTGAAAAAAGAAGAAATATGCGAGTTCTAGGGTAACCCTCTAGCTAGAGTAACCCTAGCACTAGGGTTACCCTCCCTCCTTGTAAAGAGGGCCTAAGTTCCACAGGGGTTCCACTGACAAGAAATCCGGCGGAATCCAGGATCCACACCGTGGAATCCGCAATCCAAGACTAGGACGGGAACGTCAGTTGACGACTAGAAAGCGCGCGGAAAGGACTAAACACGTCCTCAACTTGCCTCATCCATTGGTCAAGCCAGTTGTTTGATTTGCGCGCGCCGTCGTCAACAGACGTTCCCGTTCTGTTGCTAAATCAGCCCACTGTCTTGGACCCTACATATAGGGCGACTAGGTTCTTAAAATACTACTGACATTGCTTGCCAACTCGGTAGTTTTTCACACCGTAATTTTTAGGGGGTTATTATAACTCCAAAAATAAAGTAAAAATTTAGGTACATGAATTCCTCAACTTATAGTTTTACATACAATACACAGTCACATTATTTTCCCAACGTAAAATATCACATCAGCCATAATACTCGCATTCATTTTCTTTTGATAGAAAGGTTTGCCCGATAAATTGCAGCGTGGCTTACAGATCGCGCCCATAAATCGTATAAACTTTAATTTAAATTACTGCGCTGGCCTTACGACGGCGTGGAACTTCATTATTATTTCTTTTTTAACTGTGGTGTTGTGTCTTACCAGCGTATTGTCCAAGACGTTCCACCTTGTACTTGCTCTGTTCATCACCAACATCACATGAGTCGTATTCAGCGTAAGCTGTTTGGTTTTCGAAGTCTTCCAGATCAACCCGAAGCTTGCTGCGTTCTTTTGTTAGGCGGTGTATCTTGTCCAATCCGAGCCAAAACTCACCACTCAGATTTCCGAAACCGTGTTCGTAGTAATCCCAGCCACGGTAGAAATCTACTGAGCCGTCCATTCTGTTTTGGAACACAGTCCACCCCCCACCGGCTGTTGTTTGGTCACAGTATACTTTAAAGGTTCCAGTATTGTCAGGATCGATGGTATAAACACCGCTGTTTCGAACACCAGCTTTATACAGCTCAGCACAGTTTTTGTAGACTGAAAAAAAATGAATTCCGAAGCGTCTTCATCAACATGTGTTTGCCCCTTATAGAGCGTTTTCACATGACATCACGGTGGCCATGTTGACGTTTCAAACAAATCCCGAAAGAGTTGAACTCTTTCTTAATAATTTCTTTTGTTTTCATAAATTTGCATATATGCTGGCCACGTGAGCGAAAACGTTCTATAGGTATGCCCCCCCCCCCCCCTAAATAATAATGGTAATAAGACTGAGTGGAGTACAATTCAGGGAGAAATCGTGCGAGTAATTTCAAGTCGGCGTGCGCGTAGCACCCCTGAATTTTAGGAAACGACGTCCTATTACCAATTAATTGTGTCAGTAACAAAATGCGAGAATCTCAGTCTTGGAATATTTATTAATGTAAGAGAAGGATTCCAAAGCATCTGAATAAAAGTCACTGGACCAGTTAGTTTCATCCATTTTTCTTTTCTTGGTCACTTATTTTTCATTGATTTTGATTGGTTATCATGTGCCATGTAATTAAATTTTATTGGCTTAAATGGCATCTGCTACTTGATTTTCATTGGTTCTTTAACTGTCCAATTTTTTTTTGTCTGATTACAAGCTCCTGGTAATCGGACAGGTCACAGTTTTGGAGTTGAATTAGCAAAATTAAGCTATAAATATGGGCTGTTAAGAACCAATCAGATTCAAGCATTTTGTTATTGACACTTTAATAATAATATTCCAAACTTCACTTACAAAACATTTGGTATTGGAGTGGTATTGGATTAGGAAAATTTAATTACTTCAGAGCATGAATGTCTTGTTGAGGATTCCCAGTTGAAATTTCTTTACTTCACCTTTGCTGCTTTCAGGAACGATCTGGTAGGATAAGAACCTCATCTACACTATAATTGACACTGCCTAAGAATGAAAGTTCCTTTTCCGGCCCGATTGTCAAAGCTAAGCTTTTGCCAAGTTGAATATATAATGAGGCGAAAGACATTTTGCCGATGTTGACGATGTTGATGCAGATGATGGCGATAATGATAATGATAAGGACGATGTTAATGATGGTGATGATGATAATGACGATGACCATATTTTCTCAGAACAAAAATTCAGATGAACCCATTGAAAAATCGAACTAATGGAGCCATGTACGTACATGGTCATGTGTGTGGATATTTGAACACGTCGACAAACACTTTTGGTCTTCATTTGTCTTTGTCTTTGCGTCTTTGATATGTTGAGGTCAGGCCAGTTAATTTTATCAGTGCTTCACTTTTCGTTTTCATTTTTTAAATTGTTAACCATGCATGGTAATGTAAAATGATCCATGACAAATCAACTTTATCTTGATGAAGTGGGGGAATGCATGAAAGTAAGAATGGAGTAAAAGAGAATAAAATTGCAGAAGCAGAACTTAGTCAATCAGCTAAAGGAGAGAGAACCTGGGAACGAGATTGTTGCCTATTGAGTGTACATTACCTTCATCGCATCGATCTCCTTTAAAACCCTCGGGACAGAAACATCTGTATCCTTTATTTGTAAACCCGACTTGGCACAGAAAGTACTTTCCAGGGCAACGGCTACGATGACAAAAGTTCTGAAAAACAGTTAAAAAACGAACATGACGGAGAATTAATATGTTAATTTCGGGATTAATAGACCATTTTCAATATATCAATATTCATACTTGGCTTCGAGGCTTGGGGGAATAAAATAAAGGAAATGTATTATTCACAGTGTAGTCATTGCTGAGCCTCAAGATGATTTCTTTTGTTTTATTCCTCCAAGCCTCGCAGCCATGTATGAATTTTGATATATCGGAATTGGTCTATTGACACATCTGCATGAATTTTTTTAAACATTAACAGGCAGGTCCTGATATCATTCAATACTTCATGAAACCTACGGCCGCACTTTTCAAGGAAATAGGGAACCATTTAAGCCGACGTTTTGAATCAGTGCGAGAGTTTTAAGTTTACTCGAAAGTAACTGAAACTGATTTTTTCCTAGTTATCTAGTTAAAAGGTTCTTACACAAATTGACACAGCGCAAATTCTGGACATTTTTTTTATTATCTGAGAACTGAAAATGAGATTCATAAAGGTAAGAGAATCAGCGTTGCTCAGCCTATTCCTCATATAAAGTGTGCATAAAAAATAAGTGTTAATGTATATAAAGGTGACTATAATACAGATAATACACTCGCTAAACAAATATTTACTGAATGTCCAACTTCGATTCACTCATTCTCTTCATCCTTTATTACCTCAACTGCAAAGTGTATGTAACCTTTCTTTTCTTCCAAACCAGTTTGTGTTTCGCTTTCATCGGTGAAATTTTTCAACTCGCATGTTCGTGTTCCCTCAACTTCAGGCCCCACGTTGATGGATACATAGTTTGGCTCCAAAAAGCACTTCACCCGGCAGCTTCCCTCGTTTGGGACCATCTCAGTCCTTATCACCTGACCAGGAAGAACTTTGTCGCTTATCGGTTCCTTGAAAATGATGACGCGGTTATATTCTGTCACTAAAACCGCAAGAAATAATGAATGCGAAAAAAAATCTGTAAGTATATGCTGCGTTCGATACTCTTGTAACCTTGGGTACACACCTACACCAACTTTGTGCTTCCCTAGCAACTCAGAACGTTTTGCAACTGTTAATCTGCATATTTTTTTTGCTCTTTTATTCACCAGCATATCAAGTAAAGAAATTCATGGTTTTTACGTGACGTCGCCAAAATTCAAACTAAGAAATTATTGATTCTCCTGAGTGTCTACTTTCATGAGGTCTTATAACAGCTTAATACCTTTAGTTTTACAAATTTTCAGCTCGAAAGGGTCCTAATTCGTTTTGAGATAGTGGACGCTTAAACAGTTGGCCAACCTTTTGCGTGACGCGGAATTTAAGTGGCGACCAAAGAAGCTCTCGTGTAGGTTGAGTTTTTTGCCATCTAAACATTAATTGCCCCAGTCTGAGAATAAGTAATTATTACTTTAATCTTTATGAGCGATAAATTCACACTTTCGCAGGAAACTCAAACAGATGTTTCTGTTGATTTCCCGACCGCCATATTTGAACCCCTCAAAGGAACACCAACATGGCGTCTCGATACAAAGCTGTTTTAAATCTGAGTAAAACATTTTCCCTAGCATCTCTCAAATGAAATATCGCGCACACCTCGATCGATTCTTGGCCAGGCTTCTTTCTTTCATCTTCCAGATTCTGGCCTCCTTTCTGTATTGAATGGTTTCGATTTCTATTTACAATATAATTTCTAATTTCTGTTAACCCATTCGCCCCTTGTTACATGAAGTAGTTTTTGGAGTCTTCCCAGGAGTCCTTGTGATTAAAAGTAGAAAGCATGGCTTCGTTTCATTCAAGTTGTCTCAGTCAATTCCTCAGTTAATAGCCGAATAACATGGTGTCAGAAGTTAAAATCGTAGTAACAAGAATTCTAAAGCGGTAGAAGAAGAAGAGGAACGTTTTAGAGAAGCCGTCGTTGCTGTTGTGGTATTATTTTCTTGTTCGCGAGTCGTGCACGTGGTGAGACGTCGCCATATTGTTTAGCTGAAAGAAACTAGAAAGCACCAGAACTGTGAGTATTCGTGTTCTTCAACATGCCATTTTATCAAATACCACCGCCAGCGCCCATGAACGTAAAGGATGATGTATCAACAAATTGGAAAATGTTTAAAGAAGCTTGGTGTTATTATGTCACTGCCACTGAACTTAACAAGAAACCTAAAGAAGTACAGGCTGGGGCTTTATGCAGTGTTATGGGAATGGAATGTGTGAAAGTAATGAATAGCCTTACTACTCTCACTGCATCTGACAAGAAAGATCCAGAGAAGATTCTTTCTGCCTTAAGCGACCATTTAATGCCTCAAAAACATTTGTTGTTTGAAAGAGTAAAATTTGGGTTTGCCAATCGAGCTGAAAATGAAAGCATTGATCAGTATGTAGTGAGATTGCGCCAGCTTGCTGAGTCATGTGAATTTGAGAATCTTTGTGAGAGCTTAATTCGTGACAGATTGGTCATTGGCACTCGAGACTCTTCCACCCGTGACCGCCTACTTCGAGAACGCCCTGTGCCGGGGTTAGCCAGGTGTATTGAAGTTCTTCGAGCCAGCGAGTTATCTAGGATTCACAAAGAGCAGTTTAAAGACCCTGTTGATTCGCCAAACACTGTTCATGCAGCAGAAAAGCATCATTCAGCAAATGAGAAAAGGAAAGGAAATCGTGGTAGTAGCATTGGAAACTTGAGAGGTCGTAACAAGTCTGGAAAAGAAAAACCATCTGGTCTATGCAAGTTTTGTGGCAACGAAGATCCATATGATAGAGCTAAATGTCCTGCGTCTGGTAAAACCTGTCACAAATGTGGTAAACAAGGCCACTTTGCCGTGAAGTGTCATGCAAAGAGGCAGTCCCCAAGTAAACCAGAAAAGAAAGTTCATCAAACAAGTGGAGCGCATCAGAGATTTGCAGAGGATAGTGATGAATCAGATGATTCTATTTTTATTGTAGAGCGCGTTGGAGTTGTCAGTAGCAATGAAACCAGATCCTCCTTTATGGTACCCTTCACCTTTCACACAGAGTTTTACCCTACGGTTACAACTCAGCTGGATACTGGAGCAACTTGCAGTGCAATGTCCTATGCAGATTTGTTGAATATTTTGCAAATTGGCGAAGTTCAGTTGGATCCACCTGGAGGCAAGATAAGGCTTTATGACGGTAGTGTTGTCAATCCACTTGGTTCGTACACATTTTCAGTCCGCCAAAACAGTGGCCCTAAATGCAAGATAAAATTTGACATCTTGGAGAATGCACCTTGGCCAATCATAGATGGTAGAACATGCGTTGACCAAGGTTGGATATCCCTAGGAACAGAAGCGTCTGTTCACTCATTAAATAGCAAGCAATATGAACCCCTCACTATGGAGGAACTTTTGAAGGAATATGAAGATGTGTTCACAGGACTTGGTTGCCTGCCCGGAGAATATCACATTGAAGTAGATCCAGCCATTAAGCCAGTGCAGCATGCTCCTCGACGTGTACCAGTACCACTCAAATCAAAGTTGAAAGAAAAGATTGATGAAATGGAAAAGCAAGGCATCATTGTCAAGGAAACTCAGCCAACAGAATGGATCAGTAGTCTTGTAGCTGTGCAGAAGCCAGGGAAACTGAGGGTGTGCATCGATCCAAGTGATTTGAATAGAGGCATAAAGAGGCCAAAGTATCAGATGCCGACAGTGGACGAGGTGCTACCAAAGCTGTCAAAAGCAAAAGTATTTACAGTATTAGATGCCAAAGATGGATTCCATCAAGTTAAGCTTGACAATGAAAGTTCACTCCTTACAACATTCTGGACCCCTTTTGGGAGATATCGCTACCTCCGCATGCCACAAGGAATCAGCAGCGCCCCAGAAGAATATCAACGGCGCCAGAATGAAGCGCTCGCAGGCCTCAATGGAGTAGAAGTAATTGCAGATGACATCTTATGTTATAGCAGTGGAGAATCTATGGAAGAAGCTTTAGCAGATCACGATCGCAATTTAGTGAACTTGCTAAAGCGTGCACGTAGTGTTAATCTGAAATTTAACAAGAACAAGTTGAGGTTGAAGTTAGACCAAGTAACTTACATGGGACAGTTGTTCACGTCAGAAGGACTAAAGCCTGATCCCATGAAAGTCGAAGCAATTGCAAGCATGCCTCGACCAGATGATAAGAGAGCAGTCCAACGTCTTCTGGGATGTGTTAATTATTTATCCAGGTTCATGCCACAGCTCTCAAAAGTGTCTGAACCACTACGCAAGTTAACTGAGAAGAATGTCATGTTCACTTGGGACAGTTCACAGGAGGAAGCTTTCCAAGCAATCAAAAGTATGATCAGCTCTGCACCCCTGTTGAAGTATTATGATGTGGCCAGTGAAACCACTATCCAATGTGATGCCTCAGAGTCTGGTTTGGGAGCAACCCTGCTCCAAGAAGGACAGCCGGTTGCATTTGCATCACGGTCGTTGAGCACTGTTGAACGCCAGTATGCTCAAATAGAGAAGGAATGCTTGGCGATTGTTTTTGCTTGCAGTCGTTTTAATCAGTACCTACACGGAAGAGAACTTACAACTGTAGAAACAGACCATAAGCCATTGGTGCCCATTTTCCAGAAGTCTATTCATTCAGCGCCTAAAAGGCTACAGAGAATGCTCCTGCGTCTGCAAAGGTACAATCTAAATGTGACGTATCTTCCTGGTTCCCAAATGTACATAGCGGACATGCTTAGCAGAGCTTACCTCCAAGTTGACCGCACCCAGTGTAAGAGGACACCAGAGTACCAAATCTTCCAACTCAAGCAAGAACAGCAGCTGTTTGAAGAAATTGCCAGCATCAATCAAGTTGATTACATGCGCTTATCTGAGGGTACCCATCAGCAGATTAAGCAATGCACTCTTGCAGACCCCACTTTGCAGACTCTAATGAACACTGTTACTACCGGATGGCCAGTCTCCAAAGAAGACGTTCCACCTTGCATTCGAGAATATTGGAATTACAAAGAAGAGTTAACAGTGCAAGACGGAGTATTGTACAAAGGAATGAAGGTCATTGTTCCCATTTCCATGAGACCTCAGATGATTGCCAGAGTCCACTCCAGTCACTTAGGACCTGATGCCTGTGTACGTCGAGCACGTGATGTGTTATTTTGGCCAAGTATGTCAGGCCAAATCAAGGAACAAGTTCAAAACTGTGAAGTTTGCAATGACTTTCTAGCCAGACAACAGAAGGAACCGTTAATGACGCATAAGATTCCAGATACCCCATGGTCAAAGGTTGGTCAGGATCTCTTCACCTATGGAAGTGAGACCTTCCTAGTGACTGTTAACTATTACAGTGATTACTTTGAACTAGATTTGTTGCAAGATGCAACTACAGAGTCTGTGATCAAGGCAACAAAGTCACACTTTGCCCGGCATGGTATTGCAGACATGATTACAGACAATGGTCCCCAATATTCAAGCGATCAGTTCGCCGCTTTCACACGAGAATGGGAATTCCAGCACAATACCAGTTCGCCACTCCACAGTCAGAGCAATGGCAAAGCAGAGTCAGCCGTTAAGATCGCCAAAAATCTGGTTAAGAAGGCTAAGCGAGAAAACAAAGATCTCCAAATGGCCCTGTTGGAATGGCGAAACACGCCTGACGTTAACAATTTAAGTCCGACTCAAAAGCTCATGTCAAGAAGAACTCGGACCACCATCCCCACCGCTGAAGCGTTACTCAAACCCGAAATTGTCGACGGTGTACATGACAACATTAAACGTAGGAGGCAGCAGACCAAAGCAGCTTACGACAAGAGCGCAAGACCATTGCCCGAGCTTCAAATTGGAGAACCAGTACGTCTTCAGCCAGTAAACCCCAAAGCTCCATGGGACAAAGGCTCGTGTGTGGCAAAAGTCGGCCCACGTTCGTACCTGATCGAAACAGAGAACGGAAACCTATACAGACGTAATCGGAAGTTCATCCGCCAAGACCCTAGTCAAGGACATCAGCAGCCCATCATCACCGATAGCAGCTCCACCAAGCAAAGCTCACTTTTGCCAAAGCCAGCAGATGTCCACCCTGAACCTACAGCGAAAGAAGAAAGGAAATCGCAGCAACCTAAGACTCTCGTTACAAGAAGTGGCAGAGTCAGCGCTCGCCCATCAAGATTCGCAGACTACGTTTAATAGATGATTTATGAACTGAACTTTGACATTAACTTTAGTTCTTTGTTGAGTTTAAGTTTTACTTCCTAGGATCAAGTCAACATATAGCAGAAAGACATTTAAGTGCATGTTTTAGGCCAGATAATTTCTAAATTCAAGTCGCTGATTTTTAGTAAGATCGTTTATTACTGTAAAAGGGGAGATGTTACATGAAGTAGTTTTTGGAGTCTTCCCAGGAGTCCTTGTGTGATTAAAAGTAGAAAGCATGGCTTCGTTTCATTCCAGTCGTCTCAGTCAATTCCTCAGTTAATAGCCGAATAACACCCCTGAACCGCCTGTAACCGCCCGTACGGATCCGCGTCCTTTCTTCCCTTGTGACGTCATCAGTTTCAACGGTCAAGGACAACTTTGTCTGCTAACTTGTGCAGAGTGAAGAGATCCTTCAAACCATACCAGAATGAGCCCAATTCAGTGAAGGACACTGGAGAAAGAAGCAAAACACCATGTGGCATTGACCTGAAAATCTCCATGAAAATCTTGTTCCATTGCTCACCTACCTTTCCTTTCACCTAATCCTAAGATCCTAAAAGCTTTCTTAAAAACTCTTCCCACCAAAACGAAGCCTACAAAATGCCCAGCAAGAGAAAAAAAAATGAGGCAAGAAAAGCGAAAAAAGAGGAGAGGAGAGAAATTTATCTTTCTGTGCATGCCCGAACTTCGCAAGCCGATATTTTGCATCTGGATCAGTAGGCCGCGAAGTGTACGACCTGTAAACCGGTTTGTGGTAAGTTTTAGCTCTTTATAGCACGACAGTGACCAGAAAACCACTCGACTAGCTTCAAAACGCGTTTTTCGGCAAAATCTCCTGGAGCGAATGGGTTAAATTTGAAGTTTATTGATCTTCATAAGTTACAAATTAATTTTTGATGGCGTGACAGTTAAAACAGAGGATTATCTGACGAACTCCTCCTTTCAGAAACTTCTTTCGCAGTTGAGATTTGGCACATTGGCGAAATGAAACCTTTAACTGACCCCTGTGCTCGTGCTTATGCTTCTTCAACACATTGCTCAGTGCTCATAATTCAAGGTCATTGCAGTTTTAGTAATATAATTGTGGTAAGGCTGTCTAGTCTCAGGGGCTATAGTTCAAAACAACTTAAGCATAGCATTGTTAAACATATTTTAGTATTTAAACGGTAGACATAGGCATATTTTTATCCCGGTTTTCCTAGCTGAAAGTCTAATGATCCGAAAATTATAGGGATCAAAACTTACCTTTCCGAAAATTCCAGCCAGAAAAAAGGCTTCCTAAAATTCTAGGAGACATTTTAGGGTAAAAATCCGTTAAAAATAGGCAATTATACCTTTTTTAGATGTTCGGAGGGTTTTCGGGAAAAAATCGTATCTGTACACTTTAAAAGATACATCTTTCATATAAGAATGTAAAATGGCAATAGGATAAATAGTTTTTTTGATTTCCTTCTCGGAAATCTTGGGTAGTCTTCGGGAATTGTCAAAAAAATGGCCTCAAGTCTTTGCTGTACTAAACAAGATAATATTGGCCTTATTGGAGAAGTTTTTGTATCTTCCTGGAAAAAAAATTACTGTTACAGTGATATTTTTTTTCACTATTAGCGTTAAACTGCTTAAAATTTAATTGTTTTATGTTCCAGTGCCAAAAATTAACTGTTTAGTGTTATCGAATAGGCCACTTGCATGATGGTGTCATTTTACTACTACCACCAGAATCCTTCGCGTTTTTGCTTTCTTGTGCCAATTTGGGCTCTTGTTATTTAAACCTCGCTGGGATGACCAAATTTTGATGTGAAAGAAAAAAACGAAAAGAATTCTGGTCGTGGTAGTAAAATGACCCCATCAAAAACCTTACAAATCGAGGAAAGAGTAATTAAAAAATAAATTTTCATTTGTACATAAAAGAACTGATGTTTTACCAGCAGAAGACCGTCGGTAATGAAATTCCGAAAGACTCACTTTGAAAAGGGTTTTAATAAGTTTGATTAAATAATGCTAAATAAAGAGGAAGGTAATAATTTATAATTTATAATCAATAATTTTAGCAAATCTAGAAATAAAACGGTTTTTAATAGGAAAATGCAAATTTTGCTAAGCGTACTGGGCCGGGTTGTTCAAAGCTCGGGTTAGGGTAACCCAGGGTTAGTGCAAAATTTGAGCTCAGATATGAGAGCTTAAAAAGCAAATTCAGTTTAATTCTCTTTGCCTACAGTTTGATGATTGGATACTCTAAAAAGAATAGAGAAAATTATCCGAGAGAGTGCTTTTGATAAAAGAAAAAAGAAACCCGCGTTAAAATTTAACCCCGGGTTAGCGCTAACCGGCGTTCGAACAACTGGGCCATGGCTGCCAAAACTTTGTTGCCAAGGTAACGTCAATGTTGACGTACACGGTTTTGAAATCAATTTTAGGGAAAAGAAAATTTTTAAATACGTCCATGTTCAGATGGCGCTTCCTAAAAAAAAATAATGTGTCGTTTTTGTGATGAAATACTGCTAGCTGGAGCTGCCGTACCTTTATTTCACAGCTACAAATAATAAAGAATTTACTGGTTAAAGCTCGTTGACTTCGTTCTGTGCCGGAAGCAGTGAAAAAAAAATTAGGCTGAAGCATCATATCTCACGAACTGAAAGGTGTTGTGAAAGCGAAGATCGCTCAAAATAATTCGCAGCATGATTTCTGAAGGAGGAATTACAGTCAAACCAGGTCAAGGTTCCATTCATGAATTGATTATTTGAAAAGTCGCTTCTGTAACTTGTAGCCGGTATCAAATTGCATTCAAATGATCGGTGAAGTTTTGACTGCAACTGTTTTAGTATACGATGAGATGGAAAATATTTCAATGGATGAAACTTCTATTTAGGCATTCTTCAAATTCAAGAAAATTTTCCTAACGAACTCGCGTGTGTATTCACTGCTCATTACGCAAGCAAAAATGCAGACTGAAATCAACAACAACTAACGGATGGCGGCATTTTGGCCAATCGGAACAACGCAAATCATCCGTATTGTTTCCTATCCAATCAGAAAAAAGTCCAGATTCTGGCTTTTTTACATGTGATCCGACAAAGAAATGTATCATGCCCTCTTCCCGTGAGAGCCATAAAGGGATAATTGGGAGAGGGCATGATCTCAGGCTACCATAGAAAGAACAAAATGAGCTGTTACTAAAAATTAGTGTTGTTTCTTTTTGCTTTAAATAGATTTTCTTCGTTAGAAAAGGAAAAATAATAGTTTTTTCTGTTAAAAAGGGAAGCTAGACTGTAGAGACATTTATTTAATTGTTTTCCGATTTCTTATCGAAATCCTTGCCAGTGTAATTAAATTAAGCTGTTTTTAGGCCTTCAGTTCTTGGTTATGTGAACCTTAAGTGATCGACACATGACTTAGCTCCTTGCTTCAACTTCGTTGTTAAGGCCGTCATAAATAATTTTGCATCACATATAATATCAATTTTTTTGAGCTGTTATTGAGATAACCATTGCAGTCTATTCATGAATATCGAACTCATCAACTCCTATTTTTACTTTTACAATTTCTTATTAACTCAATCGATTGTTAACTCAGCCGCATGCAACACTTACCAGGAGCTACTGCACCGATTCCAAGCATATTCCACGCGAGAAAAATACATGCTGTAATATAATTCATTGTCAGGCCGCTTTGCGCTAGCTTGAATCGTTATTTTCCGGTTCAGCAACAAGTACGCTGGTCTGGCCTGACTCAGTGCGTTTGCACAAATAGTTCCCAGTTGTTTTCGTACCTACCGAGTGCCTTTACTGATTGTTGTTTACAATTGTTCGCCTTTTTGGTTCCAGTCAGTCTTACTACTGCATTTAATGAATATCTTATTAGTATTTAGGTGAGTTTTCTTTATTCACAATGTGACTTGTATTTTCACTGTAAATAGGTCGGCCAAAAAAATAATAGATAATAAAAAATACTATTTGAAGCGATTTTAATACTCGTGTTAGTGTTACAGTAGTTATCCAGCAAGCCTTTTATTTCTCCTCTATGTATTTTCAACAAATGCTTGATTAGATTCAGAAATTAATATCCCTTTCTGAAGATACCTGTTCATTGTGTTTGGAGAACCGAACGAACGTTTTTTCAAAATTTTAAAAACACAAAAAGTTGTAAGGATGAACATTGCAAACTATACTAAACGTAAACTGATTAGCAATTGTTTAAAATTTATAAAAGCGTTTAGGCCAGCAGTTTTAATGTGTGGTTCAATTTGATCTTTGGTTTAAAATTTATTTCCCATCATCATAAATTTAAAAAAATGAAATAAAATTTAAACCAAGGATAAAGTATCAGCAGAATAGTGAAAACTGTTGATTAGCTTTTGGTTAATATATATTTACATCACTGCTGTTTGTTTTCATTATGCCGTGTAGATGACGTAAGCGCAGGCATTGCAGCTGCTTAGCATGAACAGCAAGAAACGTAAGCGGAAGTAAGACGGCTTGAGAAACGCATATTATTAAAGACGTTTATTCTGTTTTTTCTTTTTTTTTTTTTTCTTTTTTTTTTCCATTTTTCCTGCAAGTGTGCAAAAAAGTTCATGATATTACTCGTTTATTAGAAAAGAGAAATTAACATTTGTGATAATAGGAAATACAAAGATCAGCGTGAATGAGTCTATGATACACCCCTTTGCTGTACGAGGTGGATCATTTAATTTATTAAGCCCTGTGCAAACTGAGGCAACATTGTTGGCCAAAAAATCCCAACATTGTACTTTGTTGTTACATGTTACGTCCCTTTGAACACCCTGTTGCATGTTGTTGCGTGTTGTTGGGAGTTGTTGCCCAAAGTTTGAAACCGGTCAAACTTTGAACACCCTGTTGCATGTTTACGTATGTTGTTGCGTGTTGTTGAGAGTTGTTGCCTAAATTTTGGCTTTCCCCTACAAGTTGAAGACAGGTGCTTATAATTATTTCGCTGAGGAGGTTTCTCCAGCGTTCTGTTGTTGAACTTGCACTAATTTTTAACAACACTGGCCGGAGTGGAAGAAACAATTAAGAGAAATGCTATGGCACGGCCTAGAAGTTTAAGTCTAAGACAGTCGCACCTTCATGAAATTACAGAACTGGCTTCAATTCCTTCTCACTTAGTTAGTCAATTTTGCTTAAGTTCGCCAGTGATGCCGGAAAGCTTTCAACGCGGACTCGACACATCCTACATAACACTCTAACCTGTCTGTCGTCATTATGATATTAAGGACTAAATAAATTGTCTCTGGGCCAAATTTCAGAATTCTTGCGGCTAAGAAAGGAAAGTTATTGTAATGTTCTAACTGAGGTGGCCGGATACTGGGCAACATACTGTACTTCTTAGCGGAGCTGTGTCAAGAAATTTATCGAAATTTAGTCAGTGGGAACAGTGCCACTAAATTGCGAGAAAGATAAAAATTACAGCTCAAAACGTTCAAAGAAGATACAAAAATCACACACATGGCGGCATACACAAAAGAAAGCTCGGATGAACGAACTTGAAGAAGTAGATTAATTCGGATTGAAATTGTGATTTTTGAAAACTCAATCGTAGATACTTTTGTTTTTTGGCCATCTTAGTTTTTAAAAGAAGAAACGTAAAGCAAACTGGGGTGATAAATATAAAGAAATATAAACGTATTCCTGGAAAGAAGAAAGACTTGAACTCGACGTTTCGTATGTTCCAACATACATCTTAAGTAAACCGTTCAATACCCGTGTGAAGAACAACAAAAATTTAAATGTGGAAGCACGTGACAATGCCACGTCAACTGGTCATAACATGAAATGGGACCATTTCGAAACTTTGGCAAGAGGAAGGAATCGAGAATCGCGAATCGAGTCGAGAATCGAGACTCGCAACAGACTGTCAACTTACTTTTGAATGGTACTGTATTAAACACACGGTTCTCTCCCGTCCTATTGCGTAACTTCACTATAGGCAATTCTAGGAGTACTTCATGTAACGGTAATCAGGGCCGAGTTGTTCAAAGCTGGGTTAAGATAACCCGGGGTTAGTGCGAGATTTGAATTCAGATTTGAAAGTTTAAAAAGCAGTTCAGTTTTAATTCTGTCTGTCTACAAGTTGATAATTGGAAGCTCTAAAAAGAGCAGAGAAAATTATCCGAGAAAATGCTTTTGAACACGAGAAAAAGAAACCCGGGTTAAGTGCTAATCGGCTTTCGAACAAGTGGGCCCAGATGTTCTCGGAAGATTTACACGACGTCCCTTAATTTCAGTCTTCTCTTTAATCACATGATCGAGTCGTTCACAACGCAATGTTTATCAGTAGAGAGCTGCAGTATCAATCATTCTGTATCCGTTCTTCAGAGCAAAATTCACGGCCTCCTTTCCATCATCACCCAAAGCCTTGAACACTCCAAGACCGAAGAGAGGCATTTTATAGCCGTCGTTTAAAGTGACTTTGCTCTGCAAGCCTTCTCCATCTACGGCCATTCTTGTAAGGTCCTTTATTTGTAAAACTGGCAATCCAATTTTTAGGTGAAACCTTTGTAGCAAAATCTTTTTCAAAAGGCGTAGATTTGAGGCAGGCATCCGCATTACAATACTTCACTGGCCCCTTCGAACGTTAGCAGACTGAGCACTAGTCTTGTGGTACTCCGCTGGTCACGGTTGTCACCAAGCGCTTTTGTAATGCACGACTGTCTTGGATTTCAGGAACTGGATTCCGGATTCTTTGTCAATATAACTTATATTCCGGATTCCAATCGTGAGCGGAATTTCGGATTCCTTGAACTGAATTCCAAATTCCAATATTCCTGATTCCATAAGTAATAATAGAAGCACACACACACTAGGCTTCTTGTATAAATTTTGCTGGTAGAATTTCTAACAGAATAAGCGATTTTTGAGGCGAGCATTCTGCCGGCAGAATAAGTCATTTTCGAGCAGAAGAAGGGAAATCAGCGGCACTAATGATATGCATAACAGTGGTAAGAAAAATTCAAAACTACAGTAGAAAACAAATGGAAAAATAAACCTTGTGATTAATTTGATTATTTAAAAGCTACAACGCACTCACATTAATCTCACATTACGCATAATAATTTATCCAGTTAGTTTTTAAGAGTAAGGCCCAGGTTCCATTCTACATTAGCGAATTTTTTTTTGGACACCGAGCAGAATTCGAGCAGAATAAGGGGGTCCGACCAGTATTTTGAGCAGGATAAGCGATTTTTACGAGCACTGCCGGCAGGCAGAATAAGTCATTTTATGAGTAGAATTTATCCAAGCCTAACGCACACGCGATCACAATGGGTTAATATATGATTGTAGAGAATTTGACGTTTGGATAGAGGCCGGTGTTCCAGAGGCTATCATTGACTGGAGTACGGGTTATTTTGACAAAATTCATTATTTGTTTATGCCAACTTAGAAGAATTGTTTGTTTCAGGAGGGAAAAGAGAGCAGAAAAAACACTGCAGACCAAGAAAGTGTTACTTCCGCCACGGGTGTCTCCGTCCCAAAGATGAAGCCACCGTTTTCCCTCCACTACCATGAAAAGGTCCCTTTTTAAACACCCCCACTTTGGAGGACGTTTCCTAGCAGCATGCCGACCGTTCAAAGAGGGTATTTTCAGTTGCTTTCAAGATAAATGGAACCGATTATTTTCTAGCCAGAACTAAGCTGAATATACGCAAAATCTACTGGATTTTAAACCTACTATGGTGTCCTCATATAAGATGGTCTTTAACTATACAGTGGTACCCAACGAGGCCGGTTTCCTCCTAAATGCATTGAAAACACTTTTTAGGCTATCCAGAGTACTTTTAGATATCTAAAAATGCATTCTAAGCGAAGCTATAAAATTTGTATCTGTTCGGTCATCTTAGGGGAACTTGATTCTTTTAGAAATTACTGAGCTCTTCAATATTTATTTACCAAAAATTTGAGATCCAATTTTAAAACGTTAAAACGTTTTACAAAAGTAAGAATTTGTCTGATTTATCTCCCCATCACATTTTCGAACCCAGAAATTTTACTCTTTCTTTGTCCACGAAAAATAGCCTAACCTTGGAAATGAAATATAAAAAATTAAACTTCAGAAAATCGTAGGGAATCTATTAGATAAGAGCTTCCAGAAAATTCCTCAATGGTCAGGCGCGAATAATATGTAAAATCAAGGTGTATGAGCAGACTGTAACCTTACAATAGGGCTGACAATTATAAACGCAACTAACAAGGCGAGACAGAAACGCATGTGGCATTTGAATGCTGTTTCACCTGCATTTTTATTGTAATTTCAGCTTAAAATGAACACATATGTTATACACAACTTGCTGAAAAGCGCAAAAAGTGCACCGAATTTCAAGCAAGCAAAAACAAAAACAAAAAAGGAAGAAAAGTTCTCTAAAATTCTTCTTCCCGTAAAATCATTGAAACTCTCGTTAGCAACAATTCAAAGCACTGACCAAGCATATCGATCCCTATCACCAGGTGTGGCAAGAGATTACCAGCAGAAAAGATTTAGTTAAAAGCAAACAATAAAGTTTGAAAAAAACTATCACTATAATATGCTACATGCTAACGGCGGAACTTTGTTTCATTATGGGAAGCAGGTTTCTGAAATTGGAAGTACGCGTCTTATGTAAGCGACGTATCTTATCCGAGACACGTCGTTTTATTTTACTTTTATGTTTTCGTATAAATGGCCTTCAGTGTTTCACTACTATATATTAATCAATTTAGATACATTTTATAAACAATTATGGAACTACTATTTGGTTGCTTAACACTTAAGACTAGCCTGGGCGCAACAGACGTTATTTGGGTCATCCAGGCGGGTTTGGGTTGCGAGCACCAGAGTCCTTCTGAGTGCCCTCAATAACGCTTGTTACATGTTCAGGCTACAAATAAAACAATCAGCGGAGTCTTGAATGTGACAACTAGCGTTATCATGGTGACATCTTTAAAACGGAAATCTCCATAGTAGTTGCTTTGTCCCTTTGGTATCTGTATACAGGGCTCAACTGTACGGATTAGGCTTCTACTGGTTTGATTTTCATTTCAGCCCGCTTGGCGGAGTAATGATAACCTTTCCAGCGCAACCAGTTTACACCGTTGGCATAAGAGGAGTGATTCCCATTAAGATAGCGACCATTTAAGTTGGAGACATGACATTTTTTGTACCACCAGGCTCCCTCGAACCAAATGGCACAGCTCCCGTTAGCTTGGTCATTGTCTTGATCTTTGGTGGAGAATGACATTTTATGATGTACTGTAAGAGAGTCACCGGCAGTCCCTAAAATTATAAACACAAATCTCATTTCTTACCGTAGATTTTTATTAATGGTCCTAACTAACCTTTCTTTAGACGTTTCGGCGGGAAAATGAGAGAGTAGCGGCACTCCAAATAAGTAAGACGGGCATTTTTACCGTTACAAACAGGGCATTTAACCTCAACTATGTTACAGTCTACTTATCACACACTTGTAAATAAACTTAAATAGGTGATACTTTCTAGTCTACACATTTGCTCCGGATACTGACCTGAATAAAATGCAAAATTAGGTGTCTCTCGATTTCTTCAGCAGAGTCCCAGCCAAGTTACTGACTAGAGAGTTTTTTACTCCAGCCAGTTCCATTAGTTATCATCATTTCTATCATAATAGTTACACTTTAAACGGCTCACATATAGAGCGTTTCACAGGACGAAATAACGTGTTTCCGTATTTTGTAAACTCGACGGAAATACGGGAAGTTTCTTATATCCGTCACGTTTTTGTAACAAACCAACCCCTTCTTGTTTTTTGCCCTGTCCGTTTTAAATTAAAAAGAGATCAATTCCATTTAGCAAAGTTTTATTCACACAAAAAGAAATGTCAGTAAGATTGGCTGATCGATTCAGAATAAATGGGGTTGGCACTAGCTAGCTTTTTCTCAGTCGTCGCCTTGGTAGCACCAGTTGACCAAGTGAACTCTTTTCAGCCACATGACCTCTAGTTGTATACCTCTCCATCTCACTTAATCCTCTTACTGATGTTTCGATTATATTCGGTTGAGTTACCCCATGACATAATTGTAAGCAGTTTACCAGCTTTCTACGGATGGAGTAAGCTGGGACAGCTATTCAAAAGTTTTAAGTAGCAAAACGAGATCAGATTGAGTCTCTTTGGGCGAAGATAAAGGCCACTGGCCTGCCGAACAACGAGCTAAGAAACTATATTAGTTTACAGAGCCAGGATCGACTACTCCTTCGCCTTGTAAGCCTTTGTAAGTTTGGTTAAGATGTTTCGCACACTTTCTCCCTAGCATAATAAGAACAGGCTTCGTTATTTGCCGTCTTCTCCCGACACTTGCCACTTGATATGAGCGTTGATCAGAGGCTTGGAATCAGGAGCTGCTAAAGGTTTGCAAGAGACCATGTATTGTCTGTTGAGCATGGTCAGCAGAAAAATACAAGTTACAGTAACAAAGTGCAATAACAAATCCTGTGATAACAGGGTTTTGTCCATTGAAAAACCTCGTCTTTCACTGTCGAAAGAGAATGTATAAAATCATTGTTCGGGGTGCAGAAGGAAATCATTGGCAAAAGGTAACGTCCATTGTATGAATTTTTTCTTATTAAGTCCTTGTTTGGCAGTCAAACTTAAGTACAGGAACAAATTGTTACGCCAAAAATACAACTAAGTTCTTAAACGAGAGCAGGTCCTTCCCCTTAAAGCATTTTTTTGTCGGAAAACTGTTCCTGATCACCTCACAGCAGTACTGATCCCGATCCCACGACTAAGGATCCCAGATCCCGGGCCTGTGATCCCTGATCCCACCCCATTTTTTGCCTTTTATCCCTGATCCTATATAACTCGTTACGACCCTGAAGTTCGCCTATATCTGTCAAACAAAGCGAGTTGGAATAATCACGCGTGCTTATAGCAAGCTACTATGAACAAACTATTCTTACAACACTCTCGAAGAATCGCGTTAAAACAATGCAATCGCTGAAACATAGTAGATCGGTAAAACTAAGAAACGTCTGAATTAAAGATCGGGTACAGGAATACCGAACAACAGTCGCCAGTTTTTAAAATTAATTCTAAGTTTTTAAATTTAATTCTTTAATTTAAGCCCCGTTGGTGGATAGCTAAGGATAATTTAGGGATAGTCGCTTTAGGGATAGTCTATGACGTCACCCATTATTTTTAACCTAGGGAAAAATTACGTTCCTCCATACTAATTAAGTGCCTAGTCATGCAGTGTCTTCCTGCATACTAATTCGGTATAGGTTTACTAATGAGCGTCTCTCTACTACAATAGGCACAAAAGGCTTGCCTCGGCTTGCCCGTTAAGTAACTTGTACCCGGTTTTCGGACCATCTATTAAAATGAAAATAGGTGGAATAAGAGAAGCGATCACCTAGCAACGCGAGAAACGGCTTCGTATATCTTATTTAGCGCTAAAACTCAGATACCAAAAAAACCAAGAGAGATTGGAACAAAGATGGAAAAACCCATTCTCGCCCTTGGAATATGCGAATTTCACTAAATTATTTTTACACCAATTAAACGCTTCAAATTTATCGGAAGTTGGTTTCTGGAGAGGTCCGCAACCTTATATTCAGTGTTGTCAGATAGAATAGGGGGTTATCATACTCTCTTGGTGTGTCGCAATAAGGCTCTCTCCACACTAACGCGTTTTTGTTGTCAGCGAAAACACAGCGATTGATTAGCCTCCAAAGCTACCGTTTTGATGCCTTTTTGACTGTCCACACTAAAACGTCCAAAAACGGTAAAATTGCACGTTGTGACGTAAGTTGAACCCTACGCGCATGCTACAAATGCTAGCCTGCGTGGCAGGCGTTTTAAAGGGATGGGAAAGGGAGTTTTAGGCGCGAGAGAAACGCGCGTGGTCTCGCGCCCTAATTCCCTTCCCTTCCCTTTCGAACGTCTGCCACGCAGGCTATACAAATGCACGCCCCTGCGATATTTTACGACCCACGTGGTACATATGACGTAATCGTTTTCATTTTGATGCGTTTTCGACCATCCACGCTATGCGTTACTTTCAAAAGCGTTTTCAAATCAATGCGTTTTGGATGAAAATGCTCAGCGTATAGGTGTGGAAGGCAGGCCTTAACAGAGCGAAATAAATACATTTTCAAACGAAAACGAATTATTTTGGACGAGGCATTAATCGTGGTGGACTTGGTGGTGACGTTTCAAAGAATTGATTTAAATGTGCGGACGTTCCAGGAAATAAATTTCCGTTTAATCCAGCCTCTAAATATAACTTAAGTGAAAATCACATATCTCGGCCAGGGGGCTAAGATTGCCTTTAGTTCAGCGACCGATTATTCTCTCTTGTTGGAACATTATTCGAGAAATAATACTCGCATTCAATTTCTTTTGATAGAAAGGTTTGCCGGATAAATCGCAACGTGTTTGTTGGCTTACAGATCGCGCCCATAAATCGTATAAAATTTAATTTAAATTACTGCACTGGCCTTACGACGGCGTGGAACTTCATTATTATTTCTTTTTTAACTGTGGTGTTGTGTCTTACCAGCGTATTGTCCAATACGTTCCAGCTTGTACTTGCTCTGTTCATCACCAACACCAAATGAGTCGTATTCAGCGTAAGCTGTTTGGTTTTCGAAGTCTTCCAGATCAACCCGAAGCTTGCTGCGTTCTTTTGTCAGGCGGTGTATCTTGTCCAATCCGAGCCAAAACTCACCACTCAGATTTCCGAAACCGTGTTCGTAGTCATCCCAGCCACGGTAGAAATCTACTGAGCCGTCCATTCTCTTTTGGAACACAGTCCACCCCCCACCGGCCGTTGTTTGGTCACAGTATACTTGAAAGGTTCCAGCATTGTCAGGGTCGATGGTATAAACACCGCTGTTTCGAACACCAGCTTCATACAGCTCAGCACAGTTTTTGTAGACTGAAAAACAATGAATTCCGAAGCGTCTTCATCACCATGTGTTTTCCCCTTATAGAGCGTTTTCACATGACGTCATGGTGGCCATGTTGACGTTTCAAACAAATCCTGAGGGAGTTGAACTCTTTCTTAACAATTTCTTTTGTTTTCATAAATTTGCATATATGCTGGCCACGTGAGCGAAAACGCTCTATAGGTATGCCCCCCTCCCCCCTAAAAAATGATAATAATAATAGTAATACTAATAATAATAATAATAATGGTAATAGGACTGAGTGGAGTACAATTTAGGGAGAAATAATTTCAAGTCGGCGTGCGCGTAGCACCCCTGAATTCTACGACACGACGTCCTATTACCAACTAATTGTGTCAATAACAAAATGCGAGAATCTCAGTGTTGGAATATATATTAATGTAAGAGAACGATTCCAAAGCATCTGAATAAAAGTCACTGGACCAGTTAGTTTCATCCATTTTTCTTTTCTTGGTCACTATTTTTCATTGATTTTGATTGGTTATCATGTGCCATGAAATTAAATTTTATTGGCTTAAATGGCATCTGCTACTTGGTTTTCATTGGTTCTTTAACTGTCCAATTTTTTTTTGTCTGATTACAAGCTCCTGGTAATCGGACAGGTCACAGTTTTGGAGTTCAATTAGCAAAATTAAGCTATAAATATGGGCTGTTAAGAACCAATCAGATTCAAGCATTTTGTTATTGACACTTTAATAATAATAGCAATAATTAATAGAAAATGCGGAGGTCCAAACTTCACTTACAAAGCATTTGGTATCGGGGTGGTATTGAATTAGGAAAATTTAATGACTTCGGAGCATGAATGTCTTGTTGAAGAGGATTCCCAGTTGAAATTTCTTTCCGCTTCTTTAATTTTTACTGCACCTTTGCTGCTTTCAGGAATGATCTGGTAGGATAAGAACTTCATCTACACTATAATTGACACTGCCTAAGAATAAAAGTTCCTTTTCCGGCCCGACTGTCAAAGCTAAGCTTTTGCCAAGTTGAATATATAATGAAGTGAAAGAAATTTTGCCGATGTTGACAATGTTGATGCAGATGATAGCGATAATGGTAATGATGATAAGGATGATGTTAATGATGGTGATGATGATGATGATGATGATGATGATGATGATGATGATAACGATGACCATATTTTCTCAGAACAAAAATTAAAAAGAATCCATTGAAAAATCGAACTAATGGAGCCATTTACATACATGGTCATGTGTGTGGATATTTGAACACGTTGACAAACACTTTTGGTCTTCATTTGTCTTTGTCTTTGCGTCTATGATATATTAAGGTCAGGCCAGTTAATTTTATCAGTGCTTAAATTTTCGTTTTCATTTTTTTAATTGTTAACCATGCATGGTAATGTAAAATGATCCATGACAATCAACTTTATCTTGATGAAGTGGGGGAATGCATGAAAGTAAGAATGGAGTAAAAGAGAATAAAATTGCAGAAACAAAACTTAGCCAATCAGCCAAAGGAGAGAGAACCTGGGAACGAGATTTTAGCCTATTGAGTGTACATTACCTTCATCGCATCGATCTCCTTTAAAACCCTGGGGACAGAAACATCTGTATCCTTTATTTGTAAACCCAACTTGGCACAGAAAGTACTTTCCAGGGCAACGGCTACGATGACAAAAGTTCTGGAAAACAGTTTAAAAACGACCATGACACAGAATTAATATGTTAATTTCGGGATTCAATATATCAAAATTCATACTTGGCTTCCAGCAGGCTTGGGGGAATAAAATAAAAGAAATTTATTGTTCACAGTGTATTCATTGCTGAGCCTCAAGATAATTTCTTTAATTTGTTTTCTTCCCCCAAGCCTCGGAGCCATGTATGAAGTTTGATATATCGGAATTGGTCTATTGACACATCTGTTTGAATTTTTTAAACATTAACTGGTCCTGATATCATTCAATACTTCATGAAACCTCCGGCCACACTTTTCAAGGAAATAGGAAACCATTTAAGCCGAGGTTTTGAATCAGTGCGAGAGTTTTAAGTTACCCCCAGGTAATTGAAACTGGTGTTTTCCTAGTTATCTAGTTAAAAGCTTCTTATATAAATTGACACTCAGCGCAAATTTTGGATATTTTTTTTATTACCTGAGAACTGAAAATGAGATTCATAAAGGTAAGAGAAACAGCGTTGCTCAGCCCATTCCTCATATAAAGTCTGCATGCAAAATAAGTGTTAATGTATATAAAGGTGACTGTAATACAGGTAACACACTCGCTACACAAACATTTACTGAATGGCCAACTTCACCCATTCTCTTCATCTTTTATTACTGCGAAGTGCCTTACCTCAACAGCAAAGTGTATGTAACCTTTCTTTTCCTCCAAACCAGTTTGTGTTTCGCTTTCATCGGTGAAATTTTTCAACTCGCATGTTCGTGTTCTCTCAACTTCAGGCCCCACGTTGATGGATACGCAGTTTGGCTCCAAAAAGCACTTCACCCGGCAGCTTCCCTCGTTTCGGACCATCTCAGTCCTTATCACGTGACCAGGAAGAACTTTGTCGTTTATCGCTTCCTTGAAATTGATGATGCGGTTATATTCTGTCATTAAAACCGCAGAAATAATGAAAATTTGTTTTGTACTTAAAAGAAGTGATGTTTTACCAGCAGAAGATCTGTTGGTAATGAAATTCCGAGACACTCGCTTCGTAAAGGGTTTTAATAAGTTTGATTAAATAATGCTAAATAAAGTGTAAGGTAATAATTTATAATTTAAAATTTTAGCAAATCTAGAAATAAGGGACCGGTCATTATTTATCACCTGGGGGGGGGGGTCGGAGGATTTTGGGGGGATCACTTGATATTTAGGAGAACAGGGGGGGGAACAGTCGTAACTGAGAGCCCAAAACTTCTGATAACTGAAACATTGTAAAAAGCGTGTTTGTTTAAACATAAACCATTTATCGCCTCTCCAGGAATGGGCGTCCTGTGTCAGCTCTATACTAAATTCGATTCAACTGCGTCATCTGCCTCATCTTGAGCCTCATCATCCCATTCAACAACTTCATTTGCCTCTTGAGCCTCGTCATCCGATTCAACATCAACATTTAGTCCCCTTCGGCAGGTTGACCCTGGACTTTGTGCCCTTAAAATGGCCGCTACTTGCTCTAGATTTTTTGCTAGGGTCGTGCTAAAAATACCCTTTTCTAGTAGCCATAGCAAAGGGTCTAGATGCAAACGCCTTGTTAGTTTCTTAGCAAAGTCAGCATTGATGCTATCTACAGGAGTAACTCTATCATTCTCTTCGATTGAACCGAAAATTTGCCCCGCGACCTCGATTGAGGTCAAGTTTCCTAAGAGATGACGTGCCCTCTGCTTGAGTCGCTTGTCCTTGGTTTTTCGGACCTTCCTCTTATTTTCCTTCTTTCTTCTTGACATTGTTGATTTTCTCGCGCACAAAGGAAACTTCTTTGACAGGTTAATATGCGCTGTTGTCAACTTGTTGGATGCGGACTGAAGTTCCTCGTGCAGTGTAGTGATTTGCCTATGTGCTTCTCCTAAATAGGCCAACTCATCGCCTGCAAATGACTTTAGAGTGTGGTCCTCTGAAAATTGTCGCTAAATATGACCTGCTGATAGGGACTTGGCGGACTGCTATTTGGCACTCTAAAAAAAGTAACTTTGCAGTTTCAAGCACTGATTGCAGTTTCAAGCACTTTGCAGTTTTAAGCAAGATTGCTTGTATGTCAACTGAATTCAGATGTCTGGATCCAGACTAGAAAAAGACACGGATCAAGAGACACTTTTAAAAAAAGACTGCGCGATAACGGCTTTATTATGCTGTAAGTACATCATAGTTAGAAATACTACCAGTATATGAACGTTTAAAACACTAAATATACACGTCGAAAGGTGAATATGGGTACAAAGACATGGGGGGGGGGGGGGGCGGATCACGAAAGTTATATATAGTTATGAGGGGGGATCACTTCAATAAAATAACATTTAAAGGGGGGATCGGCTAAATTTCATCGTGTTTAGTCCAAAATCCTCCGACCCCCCCCCCCCCCCCCCCAGGCGATAAATAATGACCGGTCCCTAACGGTTTTTAATAGAAAAATGCAAATTTTGCTAAGAGAACTGGCTGTCAAAACTTTGTTGCCAAGGTAACGTCAATCTTGACGTACACGGTTTTGAAGTTATTCAACTTGAAAGTCAAGAGGCGCCTCAAAGCACCCAGTCGGTCTGAAGAGAGGTAACATTAATACGCGATTCAAGTTACATAATGATAGTTGTTATTAGCAATCCGACATTCGACTCTGCTGTATTTCTTACACGAGTGAATACTAGAAAGTCATGCAAGTATCAGAAAACGGTTTTAGTCCTTAAAACACAAGACAGTCATGCGACAATTGATTTTCCTCCGTTATTTAACAAATTTTCCCCTGGTCTCCTTTCTGTAAATAAGAGTGAGTCTATTCCAGAATAAAATAAGTTATCAAACAATTGAACACACCTAAATTCGAAATGAGACTGACTTCTGACTGAGTAATAACTTGGATCCTTTTATAAGCCTCAAATGTCACCATTGAAAGAACAAAATGAGCTGTTACTAAAAGAATAGTGCTGTTTCTTTTTTCTTTAAATAGATTTTCTCCGTTAGAAAACGAAAAATAATATTTTTTTCTGTTGAAAAGGGAAGCTAGACTGTAGAGACACTTTTATTTAATTGTTTTCGATTTCTCAACGAAATCCTTGCCAGTGTAAAGCACTATTTTAGGCCTTCAGTTCTTGGTTATGTGAGCCTTAAGTGATCGACACACAACTTAGCTTCTTGCTTCAACTACGTTGTTAAGGCCGTCAATATGTATAATTTTGCATCACATATAATATCCATTTTTCTGAGCTGTTATTGAGATAACCATTGCAGTCTATTCATGAATATCGAACTCATCAACTCCAATTTTCAGTACAGACTGATTTCTACCATTTCTTATTGACTCAATCTATTGTTAACTCGCATGCAACACTTACCAGTAGCTACTGCACCGATTCCAAGCATATTCCACGCGAGAAAAATACACGCTGTAATATAACTCATTGTCAGGCCGGTTTGCGCTAGCTTGAATCGTTATTTTCCGGTTCAGCAACAAGTATGCTGGTCAGGCCTGACTCAGTGCGTTTGCACAAATAGTTCCCAGTCGTTTTCTTACCTACCGAGTGCTTTTACTGATTGTTGTTTAGACATGTTCGCCTTTTTGGTTCCAGTCAGCCTTTATAATGAATTCTTGTTCCAATTCATTATTAAGTTTATTAAAAGAGGGGGCTATTTTAAACTACTTGCATTGATATGAATATCTTAAGTATTTATTTAAGTGCCTTTTATTTATTCACAATGTGACTTGTATTTTCACTGTAAATAGGTCGGCCAAAAAAAAATACTAAAAAATAAAAAATACAATTAGAAGCGAATTTTAATAGTCAGTAGTTATCCAGCAAGCCTTTTATTTCTCCTCTATGTATTTTCAACAAATGCTTGATTAGATTCAGAAATTAATATTCGTAACCAAAGATACCTGCTCATTGTGTTTGGAGAACCGCACGAAAGTTTTTTCAAGATTTTAAAAACACAAAAAGTGGTAAGGAGGACCATTGCAAACTTACGCAATCGTTATATACTAAACGTAAACTGATTAGTAATTGTTTAAAATATATAAAAGAGTTTAGGCCAGCAGTTTTAATGTGTGGTTCAATTTGATCTTTGGTTTAAATTTTATTTCCGATTATCATACATTTAAGAAAATGGAAATAAAATTTAAACCAAGGATAAAGTATCAAGCAGAATAGTGAAAAACTATTGAATCGATCAGCTTTTGGTTAATATATATATACATCACTGCTCGGCTGTTTGTTGGGGTTAGATACATTATGTCGTTTAGATGACGTCAGCGCATACATTGCAGCTGCTTAACATGAACAGCACGAAGCGTAAGCGGAAATTTAAGACGGCTTGAGAAACGCATATTATTAAAGACGTTTAATATTCTGGGGTTTTTTTGTTTTGTTTTGTTTTGTTTTGTTTTTTCATTTTTCCTGCAAGTGAACAAGAAAGTTGATAATATTACTCGTTTACTAGAAAAGAACAATTAACATTTGTGATAATAGGAAATGCAAAGATTAGTGTGAATGGGTCTATGATACACCCCTTTGCTGTAAACTGAGGCAATTGTTGGCTAACAAATCCCAACATTGTACTTTGTTGTTACATGCATATGTTGCGTCCCTTTGCACACCCTGTTGCATGTTTACGCATGTTGTTGCGTGTTGTTGGGAGTTGTTTTCTAAAGTTTGAAACCGGTCAAAATTGTTGGGCCAACAATGTTGGGAGTTATTACGTGCGTTTGCACGTTGCTTTGTGCTAATTTCGTTACTGGATTGTTCATAAACGCTTTTCCCCAGTCACAATGTATAACGACGAAGTTTATTCTATGATTGGTTCCTAAAAATCTACACTTAATCACCAACGATCCTGTCATAGATTTGTCCATTTGTGTTGAGGTTAACTGAAATTAATTTCACGAGAATAGCATATTGTTTGAATTTGCTAGGTCACGTTATTTGCTGTCTTTTCATAAAGCTAAAACATTTGTTCCAATCAACTGAATTCCATAAATAATGGTTCAGTTTTGTTATTTAAGACCGACAATTAGGCATTGAAACTGTTGCAATCTTATGTATGGCTTGAATGGATGCTATATGCATTCAAAATCATCACCAATAAGGTATACTTATTGTTAAAATTTATTTGCCAGTTTCCTCCCTAATTTCTAAAGGAACATTTTGAGTATGAAAAAAAAAGTCGTAAGTGATGAAATCAGCACAGAACTGACCTAAAACAACAATTTTAATATCCTTTAACTTTATTGAAGAGACTGAATCAGGCATTATTAGGTAAGACAGTTTTTTATGTATTACGACTGAATGCTTGGTATTCTCTGACTTATAAGAAACTTTTTTCTTGTTAAAACTGACTGATTATTTAATTAATGCTAAGAATGAGCTTCAGTCTTCTTCAAAACATCATATGAGACGCTAATTAACTATTTTAATTTTATAATTAACTTATTTGTATTTTTATGTACTCGCACTTCTCTATTATAATAAGGTAGCTAATTTTCATTCGTAATGCAGCAACATTGATTCTGTCACAGCTCATTCGTCGAAATGACGTTGACTCATTTTTATTTACATTTCATCCAAAAGTGCTTCAAAATTGACTCAAATTTTGAACTCCCCTATGTCCAGATCTGTCGCGCAGATAAAACTTAGTTTTTTTAAGCGGAGCTCTGGCGCGCGAAGCGCGCCTGCGGAGCACCATGGGTAAGTAAATCTACCCATCCCAGAAAATTTGGCAATCACGTGACCGTACACCGCCCGCAGCCCGCCCGTCCGTCCGCACCTCAGGGAAACCAATGTTCAATCTCACACTCTCTAGCTAGTTTGGAAGCACCGGAAGACTGATATTGCACACATATCGTACATCAATTTGTGATCAATTGACAGCTGTCAAAACAGGGTATCCGCTGGCCAATATCACCTGACCGTATCGCGGGCTCAGGTGTCGACCCATCGAGGTCGAGTATCTTTTTGAAGTAATCCACTGACAAGTTACTAGTTTTCAAATGATCGCAGGCTCAAGTTTAATTTTTTTAAATTCATATGAAATATGTTGTGTTTTATATGTGCCGCACAATTAAAATTTTTATTTCAAACTGACCCCGGAAGCTAACAATCAGCCAGTTTTTACAGTCAAGGAAGACATGCTAGTCGCTTTTGACTTTTCTCACCAAGGTCGCGCGTTGGTCAGGCTCTACGGCCAATTTTTATGCTCTGATTGCTCAAAATTTGACAGCTGAGTTCATGCGGAAAATTTATGCAGCATCTTGAAACTTGTTTACTTTGACAGCTGAAGCTGACAGAGTTTTGTGATGTTTTTAACTGTCTTTTTCCACTGAATGTACAAAATGCAGTGAAAATGAAATTCTGCTGCTATCAAGAGTCTTCTGTTATTCATAGCTAGTTTGTTTATTGGGTTTTTGGTTGAGAAATACGTCGCTTGTCAAAGTCGGAAATCCGATTTCGGATGGCACCGTTTTCGTTTTTCACCTTACTTGATGCGTAAGAGGGTTGAAAAGTCTGAAGCGATTCTGGCCTTACTTGGTGGTTTTCAGTGCATCTCGAATGGTAAGCCTGAGTAATTATTGTATTTGCTGTTTGTTTTTATATCTAATTTTATGAAGTCGGGCGTAGTTTATGCGGCTATATTAGTTCATGCACGTTTGTAAGATTTGAGACAATGATCTGACCGAGTATCAGGTTTGATTATAAGTTTTATATAGAACTTTAAAAAGCCTTTACACATTTTCTCACCGCAAATAGAAAGAAACGTTCCAAAGAATATTTAGTTAGACAGTCATTTAGTTACAATTCTGCCTGTAAAAGGAAGCTTTGAGCGATTTTCTTGCCTCGAGTTCATCTTTAAAAAAAGCAAACGCCAGGAAGCCGACTTAATACATAAACAAGGATTTTCAGAGACAATATTTACTTGTCTTCGTGAATGAAAATTGTTGTCTCTGTATATGTCTCACCGAATTATTATCCTTTTATTGATTGTTAGTGGTCTCTTTTGCAATTTCGATCGCTGTGCCATTTGTTTTATTTATTTATTTATTATATTATTTTGCCACACACAATGAATTACAAGCAGAATAAAAACGATAATAAATAGGTTAATTAACATTAAATTTAAGAGGCTGTCTTAGTAAAAACCGCCCACTCAATTTCGCGTGAAAATTTATTTTGCCTGAAACTCTGGCGAGTGAAAGGCTTTATCGAGACTATAATTTTTCTTGAAAGTAATAGTTATCCGCCAAATTTAGCTGGAAAGACGAAATCAAGCAAAATATGACCCCAACTAATTGCCTTGGAACGAAAGGCCAAAAATTACACTGTTTTAAAAGCTTATTTCTGACTTTTGGGACATAGTTGAAAGCTCTAGACTAAATAGACGCAAAGATAGACCATCTGTTATTAATAACATAAAAAACCCCATGTACGATTTCAGTATTTTAAAAGTTATATGACCGTTTGTATCAACGCGTATGCGAGCTAATACGGTATTTTCAGATTTAGAGTAACGGATCTACCTCAAGCAGATTTTGTCAAAAGTACGGCTTACCTAATTCATTACTGGCACTGACTCACTAACTGAGCCATATTCCAATCCCTGAAATGCCGGACTCCATAAAATTCCAGTAAATGTGCTTTAGAAACTGCTGCTATGCGGCCATTTTTGAATCCCATGCTAACAATCCGAAGCTCAAAACAGGTGTCACGTTTCGAGCTAAATAGCTCGGTAAAACAACCGTTCAGAGATGAAAGTTTGCCCGAGAATCAGAAAATCAACTAGGCAGGTCTCATTTTGGATCAGAAAATTAAGATTTCAGAGCTACAACCTCGAATAAACCTTCCATTCAACCGGCTCGGCTCAACCGGTCAAAGGCAGGTTGACATGTAAACCGGAAATGTCGAAACCATAAAACGATAAATTTGTTATCATGTTGAATGGTATAACTCTATTAATCTTGATTTAACAGGCGACTTTGGCGCTTGTAAAAAGTGAGAACCGGCTAGCCGTATAGGTGATTTTGGAAATTTTTTTAACGGACCACTTTCGGTAAAGCCCACGGGTGCTTCGATAGTCCTGAATATTGAATGAGTGCAATTTGTAGTGCAAAATTGTGATCTGTCCGAGGTCTGTATGATAAAAACAGTACCTCATGGTACTGTTTCACCTCAGATGATGTATAAAAAGTATAAAAGGTTGGTTTACACGTCCCCAGACCTGTTGGCAAGATTTTGTAAAATAAATTGTAAACTTGTCGAACACAAAAAATTCGGCCTGATTTGTTTTCCAAGAATTTGTTTTCCAGGCCTAATCTTCTGTGATCAACAGCCATTATGGCTCTTGAATGTGATCGAAGATGATTGCTATTTTTTGGGTGTACATATAAGGCTATCAACTCGGTGTAAGATTAAGTTTACTCTTAGCTTGGACTGTTTGCAAATTATTTTTCTCTAAAATCACTTAGTCTTTCCCTCAAAAGTCACATAAATGTGCTCTAAAGTTAACTGATTTGTGGAATACAATTGCAATTTTATTGTTTGATTTAAATTATAAATTTTAGTTAAGAAGGGCCTCGCTTTTAGCCCTGGCTAAATCTATATATTATACAGAATAGGCCCTTTGCAGCTAGCCGTTCACGTGCTACGAAACGGCCATACTGGAGAGCAAAAGTCGCTCTGGGACAAGACAAACAAATGAAATTACCATTTAAAATTATGTACGTCTTTTGTCTGTCTTGTCCCAGTGCGAATTTTGCTCTCCAGTATGGCCGTTTTGTACCACGTGAACGGCTAGCTGCAAAGGGCCTATTCTCAGTAAAAGTAAAAGCATCTATTTAACTCCCCACCCCCCCCCCCCCCCTCCCCTTCAGAATTTTCAGGAAGCTCATTAAAAATGATTACAATTGAATATTTTATTGTGGTTTTTGAAAACCTGGTTGTTGGTAAAGTTTGGGAGACATAATTGTTTATCAGAAAACTGTTTTTCTGTCATGATTATGTAAAGGCAATTCCTGACTTATCTATCTTTAAGTTCCTTAGCGAAAAAGCCCGTGAAACGCGTAATTGACATGAATTTACTCAGGCGATTTGCACGATGGCGTCATTTTACTACTCCTACCAAAATCTTTCAGAGGTTCGCTTTCTTGTGCAAATTAGGGCCTTTTGTTATTTAAACCTCAATGAAATTACTAGATTTAAATATGAAAGGAAAAACGAAATGAATCAGGTCTGAGTATAAGAACTGTCAAGGATGTCATCATGCAAACCCCACATTTCAAAAATAGGAGAGTACTTTTTATTCAGATCTTCACAGCGGTTTGGTTTTCATCTCAGCTCGTTTGAGAGAGTAACGAAAATCTTTCCAGTCGCGCCAGTTAACACCGTTACCCAGAGTGGGGTGCGGGCCTTTCAGGTAGCGGCCATTCAGGTTGGAATGGTGACAATCACTGTTGCCGTACCACCAAGCTCCCTCGAATTTATTGGCACAGTCATTTCTATGATTGTTGTTCTTTTGGTCTTTTGTGGAGAATTTCATATTGCGATGTATGTTGAGCGAGTCGCCCGCAGTCCCTACAACCAAGATATAAACCGTTAATACTGTCATATACTAGGAAAACACCCTCAGTTTCACTTTTTTTCTACCAGATACCAAGTGAGAGAGAGAGAAACGTGACTTTGCTCCATTTCGCCCCGTTTTGACCCTTGTAAGTAATCCGGATTCCGGAATGCAGGGTATTTGACTTGTGGAATCCGGAACTCATGGCTTTGGATCCGGAGTTCATCTCAAGGAATCCGAACTCCCTCTAACGATTGTAATCCAGAATCCCATTTCCTCCGAGAAGGAGTCCGGAATCTAAGTCCCACGGCGCTTCTACTGACAAGAAATGCTGCGGGATCCAGTACCTGGAATCCGGGATCCACAGATTGGAATCCGTAATTCACTACCTGGAATCCGGATTCCACAGATTGGAATCTGGAATTTAATACCTGGAATCCGGAATCCACAGATTGGAATCTGGATTCCAATATCTGGAATCCGGAATCCACAGATTGGAATCTGGAATCCAGTACCTGGAATCCGGAATCCAAGACTGTCTTGGACCCTACATAGGGCGACTCGGTTCTTAAAATACTACTGACGTTGCTTGCCCACTGGGTAGTTTTTCACACCGTAATTTTTAGGGAGTTATTAAAACTCCAAAAATATATGGAGTGGAGTAAACATTTTAGGTACAGGATAACCCCATTTTTGGGATTACTTTAACTCCTAATTTAACTCCAAATTTGGGGTCATTTTTACTCCTGAAAAAGAGTTCTTTTTACTCCCAGTCTGGAGTTAAAATAACTCCGAAATAGGGTTATTTTTACTCCTTACATGGGTTGTTTTACTCTTTTTGGAGTTAATTTAACTCTGAAAGTGGAGTAAAAATTTTAGGTACACGATAACTCCTTTTTGGGGGTATTTTAACTCCTTAATATCTGGGGTCACTTTTACTCCTGAAAAAGAGTTCTTTAAACTCCTTTTTGGAGTTAAAATAACTCCCCAAAAACTAGCCCCACTTTAAGGAGTTAAATTAACCCCTCGTTTGTCGCATCCTTATCCTTACCAGTGTATTGTCCAAGTTGCAGCCTATATTTTTGTTGCTCGTTGGCGACACCAAACGAGTCGTACATAGCGTAGGCAGTTTCCTCGTCAAAGTCTGCGAGATCCACTCGAAGCCTGCTATGATTTTTTGTTAAGTGGTGCATCTTGTCCAGGCCAAGCCAAAACTCACCATTCAGATCTCCAAAGCCTCGTTTGTAGTCATCCCAGCCGCGGAAGAAATCAACCGAGCCGTCCAGTCTCTTCTGGAAAACTGTCCACCCCCCACCGTCTGTTGTTTGGTCACAGTACACTTTGAAGGCACCGGTGTTGTCAGGGTCGATGCTGTAAACACCGCTTACTTGAAAACCAGCTTCATAAAGCTCAGCACAGTTTCTGTAAACTGAAAAATTATAACCTATCAATGAACAATCAATAACAGCCCTTGAGAAGCTAGGAACAAAACATTCTAGAGAAAAGGTTGTCTTGCAAGAACTTGCAATAAAAGGACGACTTTCGATTGACACGATGCAGATCTTTGAGGCTTTTATCCACCTCTGCCGATACACCCTCCCCGATCTCGGTTGCCATGGTAACGTCAATAATCACATTCACGTCACGATGGATTTAAAATGTTCCCAAATAATGTTTAGGAAAAGACGCTAACTTTGGTGCCCCCCCCCCCCACCCCCCTCTCCCTCCCTAACTGCCCGTATGAATATGGTTAAACGAGAATATAGAGTAACGCCGTTCAGTTGAACACCGGTAGAAAGTTTCAGATTGATATTAGTGTTAAAAAGTAACGATGCGGGGGGGAGGGATTGTATCCCATACTGATTGGTACAGAGGTCTGTTAAAAGTCACCACTTTTAGCTCGCTTTAGACGTGTGACTTTCAAACTCGCTTAGCTCATTTCAAGGTGCACTTTTTGGCAGTCTCTATGAATATTCGCTTACTCGTCCTCATCAAAATTTGAGAAAAAAAGAAGGGGGTGAGAGGAGGGGTAGATTTAGTACACTGAGACTTCGGTGTTTCATTACCTTCATCACATTGATCTCCTTTAAAACCTTCGCGACAGACACATCTGTATCCTTTGGTTGTAAACCCTACTTGGCACAAAAAGTTCTCTCCAGGGCAACGGCTACGGTGACAAAAATTCTGGGTATGAATTCAAAACAAATGAACATGAAGGCCGATGTAGTACATTTGTGTCATTATTTAGTTATTAAATTGCTACAGCTCCCGCTTACATCATCTAACTGGTTAACAGATTTCATTTGATGGCATTGTCATTCTATTTAAGAGCGCCGGTCAGGAAATATCGACCATCGAGTGGCAAGAATTGAAAAATCGGTTTCCTTCATTTTTTGTCCATAAATAGCTTTTAGGTAGATAAGTAATCTGATGTAAGTTGTTCTCGCAAAAAGCCTTTTATTTTCGAGAAAAGTAAGAATATCAGTTTTCGTGGTAGGAGTCTCAAAATGACCGCATTTTCAACCAGCAATTTGCTAACATCAACTCTCCTCGCGTTCGCAAATAAAGGCGCAAGGAGAAACTTGGACACTTTTCATCAATAGAACAACTCTTCTTCTTTCACTAGAAGATACTTTCAAAGCAATATCGAGACTCGTTGAACTGACATAATTAAAAAACGAAGAACAGGTTTTTACGGTGACAAAAACTTTAATTTAGTAGTTGTTTTCTGTGGCATTATTCTTCATGTGGTATAGCTCCAGTTCTCACCGTGCTCGTTTATTCAAACCTTTAGTCATTAATCTAAAGCATACCTGAGAATTGGCTTGAGTTCCTGAAGGCAGCCTCCAAACGAAAGCATCGAAGTCCGCTAGAGTATAGTGAAGCGTGACCAAAACAGGCAAACACTTGATTTAGCTTTTAATATTAGTAATTATTCGATTGACCGTGTTAAGGAAGCTACTTTTCTTGGTGTAATTTTGGATGAACATTTAACATGGAAATCACATATACATAATGTTGCTAGGAAAGTGTCTAAAGCCATAGGTATAATTTATAAATCAAGTTTTTGCCTTAATAATTCCTCCTTACGGATGCTTTATTTTAGCCTTATCTACCCATACTTATTCTACTGCGTGAGCGTCTGGGCATCGACCTACCCATCAAACCTCAGAAGATTAATCACACTTCAAAAACGGGTCGTAAGAATAATGTCGAGGAGTGCTTTCGATGCTCACACTGACCCCTTATTTAAAAATTTAAAAATTCTGAATCTTGAGAGTATCTACAAACTTCAAATAGGAAAATTTATGTATCAATACAGATCTGGCTTACTTCCTTATAGCTTCAATAACATGTTTCTGGTGACACGCGAGGTGCATTCTTATGGCACTAGAAGTTCGGAGCATTTTTATTTACCACAATGCAGGACTAATATAAGAAAGTTCTCCATCGGTTTCCAAGGTCCTAAATTTTTTTAACTCTCTTAGTTTTGAAATTCGAAATGCAACAAGTACCGCTTCCTTTTGCTGTTAGCTGAAAGCATTCCTCTTATCATAAATAGTAATTTATATATATATATATATATGTATTTTTTTTTCTTCCTTTGCTCTTTTATTTTGTTTTGTTTCGTTCTGTTTTGTTTTTTTCTTTTTGTCATTTCGCTTTTTTTAGCCTAGAACTATGATTAGTACGACTATCTAATATACTTATTTTAAGATTTACTGTAGCTCTGCCATTGATTTTCCCTTGTGTAATTATGATAATATTTTGTTCTAATTATCTAACTGAGGGAGCCCATTCCTTATAAGCCCGGTGGCTTCTCTTGGGCTTCCTCGCCATGAGAGTTAAGGTAATTAGATTTTATTTGATTTGTATAATTTTTTGGCAAACAAAACAATAAACAACAAATAAATAGCTTATTTAACGGCTCCAAGTTTCCTCGATTGTAAAGAGACAAGACGAAATATCCTCCTGTTTCCTCATCCTTAGCGGATTACCATTGTTAAAGTCCTTATTTTTCGATAAAAAGTGAGTACCAGAGTAATGGCGCGTTTGAATTTTGATTCTTCAGAATACTGTCGGCATCAAAAATGTTGTACTCTTTCAAGAATTGCGTTGCGTTACTACCGTGATTCCGTGACTGTCATTTTGACGGCTCCGTCTCTTCAAACGTACGTTATGTCACGTGCAGTCACGGAACAGATTGTCACGCAGAATCGCCGACTAGTGGCGTTCAGTTTCATCTTTTTACCCCACTTTTTGATTGAAAAAGTAACTTTGAAATAGGTAAACCTACACGAAGTACGAAAAACGAGCCTTTAGGCTGTAAATATCTACTTTTGTGCGTTTCGAAATTTGAAGTGTTTACACAATTACCGCCGGCCTATAATGAAAATTCCTGAATTTCGATGGTGTCTTACAAAGATTTCCTTCAATAACCCAAGCCAATTCCAAGGTATGTTTTAAATTATTGTCTAAATGTGTGATTTAAATAGTGTGAAGAGAATTATTATTTGTGAATTATTTCAGTACGACGAGCTTCGCTATTGCCCTGAAAGTATCTTTTAGTGGAAGAAAAAGAATTTTTCTGTTCATGGAAAGTGTCCAAATTTCTCCATGCGGCTTCGTTTGCGAACGCGAGGAAAGTTGATGTTAGCGAATTTCAGGTTAAAAATTAGGCAGTCTGAGACTCCGACATCGAACACCAATCTTCTAATTTTTCTCACAAATAAAAGGCTTTTGGCAGGAACAATATACATTAGGTGTCTTATCTACCTAAAAGCTATCTATGAACAAAAAATGAAAGAAATTGATTTTTCAACTGTTGCCATGAAATTAAGATTTTGGTCGATTTTTCCTGACCGTCGCACTTAATACTTATTACGCGGGATGACGTAGTCAGCCAGCGTTATAAATTCGGTTGCGCTTTCCTTTCGTATCTATTTGGGAGTCAAAAATTGCTGCCTTTTTTAACTTTCCCGTATCCCATGCCCGTCCCGAAAAATTGTGTGATTTTTATTGGCTGCAACTTCCATCACGTGCAAGTCAGGTCGTCAAAAGATGTGGTTTTTCATGAAAAAAAAAATTCACAAGATTCTACTTGACTTGTTTAAAATATAATTTGTTTAATTTTTAATAGTTGACTAACAGCTCACTGATTTATAAATTCGGGCGACCAACTTGTAGGCCCGGGTGCCCCAGCTAAAATGTTTGGAAGACCGAAGGGCTTCCTGAAATTTTCCCTAAAGCACAGCCTTGCAGCCCTGTAGTTATTGAAGTATGACACATTACATGCTATTGTTGAATGTGGAAATGTATTTTTTGAGGACATTAGTAAAGGGAATGCAAATTTTAGTGAATTACCCCATATTGTTAACATGTATGGTGGTAATATTGATATAAGTTTTGTTTTGAGTAGCAAAGGAACCCTTGTGCGTAACTCATCGTCTAGTGTATTAGTCCTTAACAGAACATCTCTGTCTCTCCTACACACATATGTTGTTGACCTACTGCAGCTCAACTTTCCATTGCCATTCAACATACCGGTAATTCTTACTTACACCAACACATCCCGCGTAAACGTCTTCGGGCGTCTTCTTGTTTATCTAAATATTGCAATATATCGAGTTGCTTTCTCCCCATTTATGGGGGTATGAT
This sequence comes from Porites rus, assembly GCA_964035705.1. Taxonomy (NCBI): domain Eukaryota; kingdom Metazoa; phylum Cnidaria; class Anthozoa; order Scleractinia; family Poritidae; genus Porites; species Porites rus. Next base: position 42,996,640 of record OZ037993.1, read on the forward strand.
CAGACAGCCGCTAGGCACATCCTTCAAGGGGGTGTGTCATTATCATGGCTGTCTAGTGCTTCATTTTGTTTACAATGTGTGACTGTCCTTCGTTACGTACTATGTGAAATTACTGGTGAATGACAAAATCACAGCTTTGTGTCAAGTAATAAGTCTCCCAAGCATTGAATCAATCGGTGCAAACAACAAAAAATGAACTCTGAGTAACTGTCAGAGGCCAACTAGTTTTCCGCATAACTGACTACAAGTGCAATCCAGGAGCACCCAGGGACGGTTTTCTCCTCAATGCATTGAACACGTTTTTTAGGCTATCCAGAGTACTTTAATTTTAGACCTCTTGAAATACATTCTAATCGGCGCTACAAAATTTATATCTGTTCGGTCATCCTAGGACAACTTGAGTCTTTTCGAAACTTACCAGGGCTTCATATTGTCTTCCGAAAAATTTTAGGTGAGAGAAGAAGAGAGAATTTTTCTGATTTCTCTTTCCATCACATTTTCGAATCCGAAATTTTAGGTCTCCTTTTTTGCGAAAAATAGCTTAATCTGGGGGGTAAAATGTCAAAAATTAGACTTCAGAAAATCTTTGGGAATTCATTACATAAGCTTCAAAAATTATACATACGTGCATCACTCTTTTTAGTACATTTCTTCGACGTCCACTACACGACTACGACGTGAAACCTCCTAATATTTGACGTTTTATGGAGGACGTGGATGTACGACGACGAATTTTCGTTCCTCTTTTTGAACCTGAATAAAATCATTTAGGGTTCAACTCCAGGAAAAGTCGCCCGTATTTGTCTTATTGGGCGGGTCCAAATAGACGCGATTAAGTTTGAAAGAACGCAAATTCATTTTTTTTTTAACCGACGCCTTTCACTGCCGTCGTCGTCGTCTTTGCTTAAGGTCCCTAATTGCCTCTGTTTGAATTTTGATAAATTTCGTGACACAGCTCCTTTAGCTAACGTTTTAACCCCTAAGAGTGGTCAGAATTAAATTTCTCCTTGCAATATCAATGCTTTGTAAAACAGAGTGGTCATGAGAATTACAGACATGATAACATAAGACGGATTTGCTTGATATTTTATAAACTTCTCCCCACTACTTCTGTAGGAAATGAACAGGGGCAAAAAATGAGAATTCAAATTTTGATCTTAGGGTTTTAAGGGTTAACTACTTAAAGATGTATTGTACCTCAATAGCAAAGTGAAGGTGATCTTTTCTTTCTTTCAAGTCAGATTGCGCAGAGCTTTCATCAGTGAAGTTTTTTAACTCGCACGTTCTTGTTCCCTCGACTTCAGGTCCCACGTTGATGGATACACAGTTTGGATCCAAATAACACTTCACTCGGCAGCTCCCCTCGTTTTTGACCTTTTCAGTTCTTATCACGTAACCAGGAAGAACTTTATCGTATATCGGTTCTTTAAAACTGATGATGCGGTTATATTCTGCCATAAAATAAAGAAAGAACCAAATGTATGTCGCTACACTCGCGTTTCACTTTTTTTTGTCACTTTACACCGCAAATGTACAGAATTCGAAGATTTTTCAGTGTTTTCCATTTTCTTTTACTCAGTCAGTTGAGATTTTACCTAGTGTGCGAAATAAATAATAGTACATGTTCGTTCAGTTTTGCCTTTTTTAAGCACATTTTCGGCTTGCGCTTAGTTAAACCCCCGGTTGCGATGGCAATATAACATTTGCTAATCCTAAGGCCCTCTTTCAAATGTACGTAATTATGTTACTTTGTTACCTGACATGATTAAAATAAACTAAACATCGAGTACCTCTAACTCCTGATGTGATGTCTCAGTCAATATCGATCCGTGTTCTTTATATTTACTTAATTAGCCTTTAGGGACCTTATTACGGTGGTAAATAACTGGGGAAAATATTCATAATCCAACCGCAATATCTAAATAATATGAAGCACGTTCAGCTAAAAGAAACTAAAACCTCGGGAAAACTCCCTTACGACAGTTGAACTATGGGTATGCAAAAAGTAGCAAAACTGCAGGCAAAGCGCCGGATTTCTTGCTGTTATACATTTGCTTCCAGTAAAGGGAACTGAATTTAAAATTGGTCGATTTACGTCACTAACCCTTTTTTACAGTATTTATTATCAAGAGAGGATTATTATTTTATACTTGTCGACTTAAATTGACTTAAATTCCTCAACCCAACACGTAAGGGTAGTTTTCGAATAAGTAATTTTAAAACACTCCAGGTTAGACGAAAATTAACTAAACGTTTTCTTTTGCCTGATTTCCTTAGTTTATACACTCGTCTTAGCTTGGTGGTTTTCAGGACAACATGTTCACATATACCTCCATTTTTTTTTAAAAAAGCCACGTCAAACCTCGCGAACTACCCTGGTATGGATGACGGAGACGTTTCATGTGCGCTTTCGGAGTTTAAACTGACCAGACCGAAAAGCGTTTCAGTCTCGCGTCAAAGCCTTTTCTCGCGGCTCTGGCACGGCGGCCTATGATATTACCACCTTATAGGGCAACACCGAAACATCCCGCCTCTCGAAAACTAATCTGGGACTCATAGTACTACCCTGAGGGAAAAAAAATTTGGGAACCTTAAAAACTCATTTCCCTTCAAAGTCCTTTTTTTTAATTTGATATTAAAATATGACTACGTTATATATTACAGATCGATCAGAGTCAGCGCAATTGGATTAAGCACTGAAATCAGTGTAAATGAATTCTTATCGAACTTTGTAACTGTATTACTTTACGTATTTTATCTCTGTCTTATTTGTCAGATTATCTTACCAGAAGTGATTCCACCGATTGCAAACGAATTCAACGCGAGGAAAATACATACTGTAATAGACTGCATTATCACTAAGGAGGTGGTTTTGCACTTTTTCAGCATCTGAAGAATTCCAGATCACAAAGCGTCCATGCAAACCGCTATGTTTTTCAGTCTTTAATTATACCCTTCGCGCGCTAGTAGCTGGTGTATATTATTTAGTTATTATTATTAAGGACTCAGTTCCACTTTCCTGTTTAAATTCATTAATAATTAAAATTAATGTCATGGGGAAGTTATTTTACTTTGAAATGAATTTTTTAAGTATTTAGGTCCTTGATCCTCAATCAGGCGAGTATGGATTATATTTTCCTTGAAATTGGGTCGGGAAAAAATACAAAAATTTGAAACGATTTTAACTCATGTCACTGTTCAGCCTTGTCCAACAATCTTTTTACCTAGTCTCCTCACGATGAATTTCTAATAAATACTTGCTTACACATTCACAATCAACATTCTCATTGTACTCGCCGAAGATACCTGTTCAATGTTTGTTTTGCGACACTTTCTGCAAAATTAGACTCGAATAAATTACGCCATCGCGGGAACATCTTGCAGCTGTAATTTTAGAAACACACGAAAAGGAGAATTAACACTTGAAACAACGCGTGTTGTTAGTGTTTTTAACGGCTCAAAAATTGTCCCCGGAGTTTTTTTCCAGGCCCATAGCTAGCCAAAAGGAAACGCCTAAGCTCCCGAAAATTTAATTCCAGATGGCCGAGGAGCAAAAGAATTATGCAACTTAATGTACCTTTCCATTAGAAATACCAGGTCATTATTGTTCTCCATGGCCACCCTAAGAAAAAGATTTATTTCCTTGTGATTTCCGTTACTTGATGGCAATATTCTAGATAAACAAAGTTTATTTAAGATATGAATTTAATACGCCTGAGTGCATTTTGTTCCTTTTTTTTTTTTTTTGATGAAATATTCATTCAGGCTCCTGGAAAACATATTCCTCTTAATCAAAATTGCCTGCGGCGAAATGGCTAAGCAAACAACCCAGGTAATAAAACTGAATCTGATTATCATTTTCACATGACGTCATCACAGATCACGAGGCCATGCTGGTATCCCAAGCTATTCCTTTTGCTCCACAATAGTGACTTTTTCATTACTGCTCACCCTGTGAATGAAAACTGTACAGAAGATATTACACGGTGGAGAGAATATATGTATTTTGTGATCTAGGAGCATATAACAGTATCTCACAAGTGAGCGCATGCAGAGAAAGAGTGAAAGATATTTAAGAGAGTGTCTCTGTAAGAGCGGTCCGGTCGATTTTCCTTGAGACACAGATTTAGCTCATTTCTTGTGTGTTGTAAGACGTTCATGTACCTATACTAAAACCACAATCCGTTTGATCGGATCTCTTTATTTTTCAGAGTTTTACGGAAATTAAATTTCACTCGAGCGAAGGCCTGTCGTGACACTTTTCAAGACTTTAATTTGAGACAACTTTGGAGGACATATACAAAAAAGTACGGGACTCAGCAAAAATCAAATACCACAAACATGTATAATAACTCTATCTTATCCATCGAGGCGACTTTCGTGAAAATTACGTTTCAATCAAGCAAACAGGAAGACTTGAACGACACCTTATCGGTTCGCTTAAGTCACACACGCGAAAACCGATCATATTCAAGGTACATTTTTGAAAAAGTGAGGCGTTCTTAACTGATCCAACTAATATAGCTAGGAAGTAGGTGCCATAGAAAAGGTAACTACAGAAAAAAACTTTGCGGCCCGACCTTTACTAAAACTTTATAACTGCGTGAACTTACCTAATTTTCGGCAATCTCCAAGTTTTTCCGCCATTTTGAAGGACTTGTCAACATGAAGCGTAGCAGATATAAATCGAGCAGGTAGATCTAAAACAGTCAGAAATACATACAAAAGCATTCAAATGAACTTCACTTTCAATTCAAGGGGCAAAATTTGAAATTGTTCGTTAAACCTACCATTCCTACATCCCCATGCGACCATTTCTTCCAACAATTCAAACACTACAACTAGTGACCACTAGTGTTCGAATTTCCCTTGTCGATTTCACCGTAAAAAATAACCTGTGCCACCCAAGCTTCGACTCGAATGTGAAGTACGAATCAAACAACATAACTGCGTCATCTTCGAGGCCATATCACACTGGTATTTTGATTTTCTGATCGACAAGAACGGTGATCAGGAGGTGATCGCCATGTTTACCTCATAAAGGTGACCGCTGACCAGCCGCTGAGGACTCTCAGTCTAAACAGTGAAGGCATGCTTCGTGGGTCGGCATTATAGTCTACCCACCAAAACCACATCGATCGAGAGGGACTGAGTTTGAATTTTGAATAACTTAAAAGTCGTTACCGAAGATTCTCGGAAAATTTACGGATGATATGCACGAACAACCGAACATCCGAATACTAGATCGGACGTTCTATCCACTGAACCACCAGGGCTCTGGTGTTAGTGAGGTCGGAATTCTACTATACCAGTAGCCTGCGTGACAGGCGTTCGAAAGGGAAGGGGAAGGGAATTAGCCCGCCACGCAGGCTACCATACCAGCAGAGTGTACTACACTTCTGTCCTGGGAGCTGAAAGAAAGAGAAAGGCTCGAGAAAGGCTGCGCCGGTTCAGTTCACAGTTGTGGGGGTGCAGAAAATATATCAGGGGATACAGTTTCATACATAATGACTGAGATGTTAGTAAGATGTTGGAAACGAGCAAAGCGGCGAGAACGAATCGCGAAGCTCGCTGGTAAGTGCTCGTTCCGTCACGCGGAGAAAAAATTAAGAACAAGCTCTGGAACCAGGGTAGCTAGGTGTAAATTACAGCGAGCTTTATATTCCCCCCCTGCAAGAAGAGGTTTCTTTATGGCAAGGATTTAGCTTTCCACCTGAAGTCGTTCGCGTGGCTGACGGCTGGCATTCGCGTAGGTTGGCTTGTTTACGAACCACACGAATGCCAGCTACGCGGACGGCTTCACAAATGCTAAGAACCAAGCAGGAAACAAACCTCTGCTAGCAGTCTATATATATTGACTTCCAAAATTCTAAATTTGTAAGACTTATGAAGGTACATAAAGCTTTACTGCGCTTTTCACAAACATGCAAACTCTAACGTTCAAAAGCCGCCTTCACAATTGCGTTTTTCGCTGCCGTCAATCATAATTACGACTGAAGCAATGAACCTTGAAACACAGAAACACACAAAACGGATCGAAACCCACCAATCACAAATCACAAACCTTGACCTTTTGAATCCGTTAAAGTAAAGTTTTGTTTCCTAAGAGGTCCGTTAAGATGATTGACGGCAGCGAAAAACGCAATCGTCATTTGGCTTCGGAACTTCAGAATTCGCATGTTTGTCAAAAGCGCAGTAATAGATGAACCTTAGATACACACCAATGTTCCCAAAATCTTTGTCCACTTTGAAGCAGGAAAACTTGGTCGTCGATTTCGTTTCAAACTCTGCGATGAGTTTATAAGCCTCTCGGACGGAAGAAACATATCCAAAATTCTCAGCAGTTTTCCTATCGAACGCGTGCTCGTAAATTAAAATTCCCTCCATGATGTTCCCGTTTGTTTCCCGGGAGTGACGGGATTTGGAAGGTCGCGAGTTCGATTCTCGCCATGGGCACGAAAATTTTCGTTGCCCCGGGCGAGCATGGTTTCTCCTTCTTCCAAGTGAAAATGTTCACTGGAAGTGTAAGTGTGCTGCTCACAAGTGCACATTAAAAATAATAATAATAATAATAATAATAATAATAATAATAAAGTAAAATACTTTTATGTGTAAATAATAACAACTTATATAAAAACCCTGATTAAAATTTTGTTTGTGTCAATAATTATTATGCTTTATGAGTATGGTCTTAAAAAGTCCGTCAGTATTTTGCAGACGCGTAACTATGCGCCTAAAAAAATTAAAACCCTTGCCTCTTTGGAGATTTAACAATGGTTATAGGTAAGGGCTCATATGTGCGGTCTGGACAGGTCGAGTGGTTTTGGTGGATGTAGACTTCAACATCCACCAAAACCACCAACAGTGTTCGGGGCTAGATGTGTATCACGTAGCCCCATGAAATATCTGAAACATGTTTTAAAACTTCATGTACAATATTTGCCAAAATACAGTTATACTCGTTATATTCACCCTTTGTTGGCGAGAACACGATCTCCCAAATGTAATTAAGTTTAAAGCAAAAGAAAGGTAAATCCCCGAGAGGCGAATTGATCAAAACATCGTAGGCATCTTTCCTTGGTATAACATGTCACAAGGTGTCCAAAATTCAATCTCAGTCCCTCTCGATCGATTTGGTTTTTGTGGGTAGAATATAATGCCGACCTGCTTCGTGGTACAGACAACTTTTTTTTTATTCTCATAACTTTTCCCTTGGTTACTGTTACGGAAAATCATAGTTTAGAGTCAGCTTTGTATAAAGCTATGATTTTGCATACATTCTTGGGAACAGCAAAAATGACCTAGAACAAACCTTCTAAGTATAGTGTTCATTCCGTGCAATAACGCATAAATAAAAGGTTCTGGAAGAAAAGACACCTTATTTTATACCACTGAGGACAAGCAAAAAGGTCATATGGGTACCTCGGTTAAAAATATTTAAATAACTCTATTAATTAATACCAGTTCTAATTTAAAGGAAAAAGTTATGAGAATAAAATAAAAGTTGTCTGTACCACGAAGCATGCCTTGACTGTTTAGACTGAGAGTCCTAAAGCTTTTTTAGCATGTATTCGAATATCTTACCACCATAAGTCCGCCACACACACCACCCCGCGGCGTACTGTTGTCACTCAGCGGCTGGTCAGCGGTCACCTTTATGAGGTAAACATGGCGATCACCTCCTGATCACCGTTCTTGTCGATCAGAAAATCAAAATACCAGTGTGATATGGCCTCGAAGATGACGCAGTTATGTTTTTTTGATTCGTATTTCACATTCGAGTCGAAGCTTGGGTGGCACAGGTTATTTCTTACGGTGGAATCGACAAGGGAAATTCGAACACTAGTGGTCACTAGTTGCAGTGTTTGAATTGTTGGAAGCCTTGTAATGGTCGCATGGGGATGTAGGAATGGTAGGTTTAACGAACAATTTCAAATTTTTCCCCTTGAATTGAAAGTGAAGTTCATTTGAATGCTTTTGTATGTATTTCTGACTGTTTTAGATCTACCTGCTCGATTTATATCTGCTACGCTTCATGTTGACAAGTCCCTCAAAATGGCGGAAAAACTTGGAGATTGCCGAAAATTAGGCAAGTTCACGGAGTTATAAAGTTTTAGTAAAGGTCGGGCCGCAAAGTTTGTTTCTGTAGTTACCTTTTCTATGGTACCTACTTCCTAGCTATATTAGTTGGATCAGTTAAGAACGCCTCACTTCAGTTTTCAAAAATGTACCTTGAATATGATCGGTTTTCGCGTGTGTGACTTAAGGTGATTCCCTAGTAAAAGAACCTAACATAGATTGTAGATGAAACTTGGTACACTGATGTAATAAGTCAAGAAGATGATAAAAAGGTAATAAAAAGTCGGGGTCACCGGGCTCGTTTTGACAAAATACTGCTGACAAATACGGCTATTTTGGACCCTTTGACAAAAACCGCGCACAGCCCAAAACTAGACAAAAAGGAAAGATTTTTTCAATGATGCATGTGGTATCGCACAGAATTTGACTTAAATGTATTATTTATCGACTTACGTACTAGAAAAATGCCTTTTAATGCCCTTGTTTTTACTTTACGCTCCAAAGTAGAATTAAACTGGACACGCGCTATTCGACACGTGATAGCTCAATCCGTACAATTTAGTAAAATTGCCAAAAAACTGAACATAGATTTGTGCCAATTTTTTTCTCACCGAAAAGGAAGCACTGTCCTTATCAAAATCATGAAATAAAAAATGGGGGTCACCGCACTCGTTTTTGTGGTAGAGCTGCAGAAAGTGCGCACCAAATGCATTTTCCTTGATTTTTGAGAGAGGACTCGGGCGAGTTTCAAAATAGAATGTATGCAAAAGGGGGAAGAAAGTATTAAAAAATCCGTTTTTACAGAATTTACATCGAGATATCACATTTAGGACACAATGTGATAAAGAAAGCGTTTAAATGAAAATCAAAGTGAATAAGCACAAATTAAACATCCACTATCGAGGTTCTCCGTGAGGAAGTCGAACTCAGCAACACGCGTACTGCTTACGTTATGCACATTCCCATCACATTGAGTCTCATCTCGGTAAGAAACAACCGCAAGCAAAAATTGCAAAAGCGTTTCTCTTCGGTCAACTTCATTTTAATAACGTTACTTCACATACTCTTTTTCACGGAGGCCATCTTGTTATGCGCAGTAAGAGATGCGCAGTGCAAAACCAGGGAATCACCTTAAGCGAACCGATAAGGTGTCGTTCAAGTCTTCCTGTTTGCTTGATTGGTACGTGATGTTCACGCAAGTCGCCTCGATGGATAAGATAGAGTTAATATACATGGCTGTGGTATTTGTCTTTTGCTGAGGCTCGTAGTTTTTTGTAAATTGTCCGGCAAAGTTGCCTCAAATTAACGTCTTGAAAAGTGTCACGACAGGCCTTCGCTCGAGTGAAATTTAATTTCCGTAAAACTCTGAAAAATAAAGAGATCCGATGAAACGGATTGCGGTTTTAGTATAGGTACATGAATGTCTTACAACACACAAGAAATGAGCTAAATCTGTGTCTCAAGGAAAATCGACCGGACCGCTCTTACAGAGACACTCTCTTAATTGTTCTTATCACGAGAACATAAATTTCATATCTTCAGCTGGCTAACGTGTTATCATTATTTCATTTTATTATACGGACCGAAAAATACACATGGTAAAAATTGAAAGGTTGAGTTTAATATAGATACGCCAGTCTGCCGTTCTTACAAATGCTGAGCTTTAAAAATTATCTGGAGTGCAGGGGCACCCAACGACGGTTTCCTCCTAAATGCATTGAAAAGTCTTTTTAGGCTTACTACCCAGAGTACTTTTAGATCTCTAGAAGTGCATTCCAAGCAGTGCTATAAAATTTGTATCTGTTCGGTCATCCTAGGGTAACTCGAGGCTTTTCGAAATTACAGGGGCTTCAGCGACTTCAGTGTCATTTGCCAAAAAATTTAAATGGAATTGAACGTTTTACGAAAGTGAGAATTTTTCTTATTCCTCTCTCCACGGCATTAATTTTTTGAATCCGAAAGTTTTACGTTTCCTTTTTCAACGAAAATTACCCTAACATAAGGAGCCAAATATGAAAAATTAAACTTCAGAAAATCGTAGGGAATTTTTTTAGATAAGCTAACGCTCATCTAGACATTTTTAGTCGTATTCAAGTAATAGAAAATTCTAGGCAATATTTGCTTCTCCGAACAGATATTTTACAGAAAACAGTCGTTGGGTGCCCCTGAGGAGTGAATGGGAGACTTTATTTAGAGGGGGTAACACTCCGCAGTTCAGTTAATGGGAGGTACTGATAAACTTATGGGCCTCGCGGTACCTCAGCTTGTAATTCGGCAGGGGAATTCCTTGTCGTAAAGGGCATAGATTTAAGTTATTTCCACAGATGAAGCTAACGATACTTTGAATAAAAGCTCTGGCAAATAAGGGCTTAGAAATTCTTTCTCGTAGCAAACAGGAATTTTTTATCATTGCTCTACGGGAGTACACGTAATACTCAGTTAGCTACCTCTCTTTTCTGATTGCAACTTACGAAATAATTCCCTGAAAGCCTTTAGATCATACGGCACTTCTTTAAGCTTTCTGGTGTCCCTGTTCTTTTGTTTATCAGATAACATCTTCGTTTCTCTACGGGAGAAATACCCAGTTAGCTACTTCTCTTTTATGATGGCAACTTATATACGAAAAAATTCCCTGAAAGTCTTTAGATCATACGGCACTTCCTTAAAGTTTCTGGTGTCCCGGTTCTCTTGTTTATCACTTACCACTGATAAAAAATCTTTCGACAGCCATAATTTTTCCGAACAGTAAACAAACAAAGTTCATACAACAAAGTTTCAAAATGCCGAGGAATCGCGTCGTTCAGATGGGAGCCGATATTCCGTCAGCACTCTTCCTCCATTTGTGTGTCAACTCCCACAAATGTGGCAGGGCATTTTAAAGTTAAATTTGACCAGCACTTTGTGCAGCGAGTTCTACTGTCACGATTGACCACAAACGTGCTAATAGTATCTGTTGTAGTTATTTTTTTATCTGAGGTAATTTTGTTTTTTACTTTGCTTTTGGGTATGGCAATGTACGCTAATGAAGTTGAAACAACTAAAACCAAAAATTACCTGAGATAAAAAATTAATCTCTGAGGCTTATTTGCTGAAGTTAGAACCGTCTGCGGTTAAGGGGTGCGAATTTATTCACAGTTTTTATAAAAATGCGGTTTAAAATATATGCCAATATCTCAAACGTTTTTATGCCTATAGAAAATAAATAACATTTTCTTAAAAATCCACTATAGTTTCTATTGTATAGATATATAGTTTGGAGCAAAAGCTCACCTGGTATTCCAACTATGATCTTTTTCAAGAGAACATAAAAGCCTTGTTCCAAGGAAGACTATTTAATTAATCTAATTAATCATATTTTGTTATTAGCTAAATATTATATCTACTGTAAGAAATGTCATAATAGCGTACCTTCAATTAGAGGTTTTATTGCCAGGGCAAGACGTGTCTTCAATATTGAGCTCCATATCGCCAGGGAGAAAAATAAACTTCTTTTTTCATTTTCAAAAGTGGGAGAAGCTAACTAATGCACTTTGTAGTAGTTGATACCCATAGGTTCGTTAAAATTAGCAGGCATCTTTATTATTATCGTCGTTGTTGTAATATATACATATATTTTTCGTTTTTATTGTTATCCTTTTTCTTTTTTAAGTAGAATTGGATAATTTGATTCATTTAATTAATGTTTATCCTTAAGTAACGTTGTAAAACTTGTCTTTAATTCAATAAAAACTGTTACTTCGCGGGGAAGAGTTTCAGAAAGATTTGAGAGTCTTATAATAGGGAGCTTAAGGGCCTGTTTACATAGAGGTGGGGAACCACAGGTAAGTGAGGTAACCCGCTTTAGCGAGGTAACCCGTCTAACTTTATCGCGCTTATTCCATCTCGTTCAGTTCGTAAAATTTTGCCACTTTTTCTGGAGTTGAGTTTTTGAAGACCGTATTGAAATTCAGGAAAAGAGAAAGAAAGTCGTTGTCTTCTGTTCACGTCATCCACAAAACGTGAAATTAGGTTCACGGCGTAGTCGTTCAGTGACGGCAAGGGAATGTACAAACAAAGCGTGTTGCTCGTGCAGTGCACGTGAAGAGTCGTTGTTTTGCCAATCAAAGCCTATCTATTGCTTTTTTGCCGTTCTCGTTGACGTCGCCGTCGTCGTTGGTTAAGCTCCCTTCAAGATGAATTTAAGACGTGAGAATTTTTCCTCGTTCATTTTGTTTATTCATACATCAGTGTAAGTGCACAATTTCTGTTTTTTCTTGTCCGTAAAAGTCAACTGAGCTCCTCTAAGCTTCTGTAAACAGCTGTCTATAAAACAAAAAACAACAAATGATTTTGAAACTGAAATAAATAACAATTACTAATGGTGGATAGATAAAGCTTTACCTGTAAAAACTTCCAAACTAAATTTTGTTGTAGGCGTTTATTCGAGGTTGGGCGCTTATTAAATGTTCACCATTTTCAGCAGCCTAGCATGTATATTTTGCAACAAAACATTAAATTGTAATAACAAAACGCGAAGATGTGACAAAGCAAGTTTCTGTAAAACACTCTGAAGAAAACTCCGTCTTCGGGGAAGTTTCTTATAAGTACTTGTTCAATTTTGTTTTTTTTGGAGGGGGGGAGAGGGCGGTGGGCGCCTATTTGAGTTTGAGTGGGAATGGGAGGGAGGTGTGGTGGGGTGGGTGCTTATTCGAGGCTGGGTGCTTATTAATTGTTTCTGTCTTATTATAGGATGGGCGCTAATTCGAGGCTGGGCCGCGCTTATTAGAATAAATACGTTAACTATGCTAAAACAAATTACATTTTGCTATTTCAGTAAAAAATACCAGCAGGAGTAATCAGCTCCTGATACCAGCCATACTGTGTCCTGATTAGTGTCGAATGGGCTTAATTATTTGGAGTTGAACAAACGGATCTCTTCTATAAACTTACCTGTTTTTACACACAGCCACAGCTAAATCTGCACTTGCTTCTCATATAGCGACCATTTTTGTCTCCGTGACCACAATATTTGCGCATTCTTCTACAAAACTTAAAGGAAAATTCATTCATGCAACCAGCTAGAGAGAAGAAATGAAAGGAAGGAAGGAACGAATGAATAAGAAAGAAATAAATGATCAAGGAAGAAGATAAGGAAGAAATCGAAGGAGAAAAGAAAGAAAGAAAGGCTAAAGGAGCAAAATAAAGTATCCAATATCTATAAAGAGGAGGAGTGTGACGTCACGTTACTATGGTAGCAAAATGTCTGGACCACAACATTAAGCAGCGTAAGCAACAACAAAGACGAGGGTAACACGAAAGTGAAAACCAATCGGTGTTAATTTGCAAAACAACAAGATTGCACGTGTATCGCTCTTTTTTGCACATTTCTTAGCCGTCGTTGCACGACTGCGACATGAAACTTCCCTATTTCACGCGCCTGCTTTATGGAGTAGGTGAACACGAGACAAGAATTTCCTCTTTCTTTTTCTAAATTTAGGTAAGGTCCCTTCGAATTCAACCCCAGAAATGTCGCCAACATTTGATGGATTAAATGGAATTGAATAAGATCGATGAAGTTTTAATCAGACTGCGAACTCTCTTTTAAGTGAATTTTCGGTTTGTTGTCATCCAAAAGTTTTGCTACATGGCAATGTGACGTAACGACTTCTTCTCTCTATTGGTGTGACACAATTGCTAAAGATCGAGTTCAGTTTATCAGTTCAATGGTCGCATCATAGGATTTTGTCTACAAAGTTTAAAAAAGTCAGGGACACACTAAACTGATGGCACAATGTCAAATAACTGCTGAGGAGGTATTGTGCATTGAAATGTTCAGACCATAGGATTTCGTCCAGAGACTTAAAAATTTGGAATTACATGATGTGAAAAGGGGAGGTAGAGTCACGTTGTGATAAATTTGCTTGAAAGGTTTTATGTGAATGGTTACAGAAATGACTTTCGCCTAAAGCAAAGAATAAAACTAATTTATACCGTGGCATAGTGTTTATATAATCAAAGAAAGGTTATATAATTATATAAAAGCACAGTCTACTCAGTTTATCTCGAAAACATGTGATTAAGTCTAATTTAGCTTAAAAAGTGTCAAAGTTGCATTTATCACGGTCGAGACCAGTCTCCTTACCATACGTTTCATAAAAAGTAATTTATCACTTACGAATTCCGTAAAAATCTTCTTGTTGCAAATCAGCGTCTGAAATAAAACATTAGCGAACCATCAGAAATTTATTTTTTTATGAAATTTACAGTAAAATCCCGATTCTCGAAACCACGATACGTTGTTCTAACCTCCGACTATTTAATTGACTTTACCAGATTGTTTGAAATTGGTTATTTTCAATATAAAGTTGTAGAATTTAAAAAATTCAGCATGAAGCTGGTTTGTAAGAAGAAGAAAAAAGCAATTATTCAAAATTCTCGTGTTGACATTAAACCAAAATTTACCCCAGATTTTACGAGCCTCTCGCGTATTTCTGGAGTGCAAGCAGTCTAGGCTCTTTTTCTACAGAATGGACTAAGAGAAACGAGATCCTGCCCGTAGTCTAGGATATATTTCGAACCAATAATTTACTTCCCACCTTCGTAGAAATCGGAGTTTTTTTCTGTCTTGGAAGTGCCTCTAAAATATATCTCAATTATTGCGCATGTAATAAAACTGTGCTTACATTACTTCAAAAGTGATGACATGATATTACCGCATTAAAAACCCTTAGGTTTCGCCGTACGTCCGTTTTACGATTGGACAAGGTTGTCGCAAAAACTGACCTTTTAGCTTGATTATATCGTGAGTGTAATCCTGTATTTTAATAAAATTTGGTACATGTAACTTCTAAACAAAAGAGGGGAGCTTACCTGCAAAGGAAGACTTCAACAGCTCATTAAGGAGAGAAGTGGAATCTGACGCTGAATCTCGCTTTAGAGAGTGAACGATTAAAACAAAAGCGAACAAGAGTACAAGCAAGGTTCTTGTGACTGCCATCACGGATGGTTTTCTGTGCTGGAGTTCTCTTTTGACAGAATTGAAGAGATTACCTGCGGTAAATTCTCTTTCCGGAACCCCTTGAGTGGAAAAAATGATTTTCCAGCGCCTCTTATACCCCAGGAAATCCTACTTAGAAAATAAATGTGTGTGCAGCTTGTTTTAACCAACTAATTTTCTTGCGAATCAATAATTTATAGTGTATGGTTATAATTCGACCACCGGGAAGCGTGCAACACACAGGGCTTCGTGGGATGTACATTCAGAACGTATATCAAAGATTTATTTGATTGAAGATCTGATTTTACTTTCTGGGCACTAAAGAAAAAAGGTGTCCGGTTCATTGCTTGAATCTGTAAAATCTTTCTGAACGAACGGGTCTATTGTTTTAACTAATCATTTACGATGTGAGTCAATACTGAGCTCAGCCAAATTTCCTTTTAAGGTTAATTATGAATCATTAAAATATTTATAATTTATCCTCTATTCTGATGGGCTTTATTCTTTATATATTCCATCCAATGGATTCTCGATAACCTTAGGAGGCAAAGATCAAATGGTAAAAAAATAACATGATTTTAAAATCTGTTATCGTGGTTTCTTAGTAATTGTTGAGTAATTACGTGGATGCACATTTTAAGTTGTTTAACTGTGATAATCTCCTTGGGTCGTTAATTTATTAATTGCAGTGGTCAGATTGAATCTTTTGATAGTCGGTTACCACCAGCACAACAAACTATAACTGATAAGGAACACCTAGAAAAATGAAGGCGAATGCCCAACCATTAATTTATAAATCCTTCATTTCCACCAAAATATATATAACTGTTCTGGGTCCACCAGTAGTATTGTCTTCCCAAAAAAAGTTTAAGTAATTTATCCTCCTTTCCTGAAGGATATTGATTAAGGCGACATGAAATAAGGTCTTCTTTTTGTTCCATGAATACAAAAACGATTAACGATTAAATAAGAATTACAGTATAGCTTGAATCAAGCTGCCCGGCTTCGCGAAACGCACGAATAAGCATTAGACGAGCCGTTGTGTTCGAGGAGCTTATTTTAAGGAGGTGAATTTCGGAAGTCACGTTTTTAAAATAATTTAAAATATGCCAATAACCTTTACTTCGAGATATTTTCACGGCTTCCATCTACGTCTGTAGCATTTTTGCTTTGTTTATTTATTTTTTTTTTTTTTCTGAAATTACCCGGCGATTTAAAATTTTTCTTTGGGTCCTGGAAAAAAAGTTCCCGCAGGACCCTTGACGAAAAAAAGATCGCGTTACTTCCGATTCCCGCAAAATTTGGCCCACCGGGAAGTAAATAGATTTAGCCAATCATTTGCCTAGTTCCAGTCCCCGGGGAGTTTTGAGCTTCACGCAACGATTTTTATGACGGTCCCGCCTGGAAGGATTTTGTTGCGGGTTTTGCGAGGAATGAAAGCTTGTATCGACGAATTTCAACCAAATACAAGTCAAGCAAATTATTTTGAAAGATTCTGGAGGATAACAAGCAAAATAAACGCGAAAATAGAGTTAAGAAAACAGTAAGGATCTTTGATTCAAATTCGCCGAGTAGGCCATACTCTGGCACACATTCTGTTGAAACGAAGTGAAATCCACCCCGCTGGGCTTTTTGTCTTCAAAGCCTTGCTTATTTTGATGACTTGTATCAGTGAATTCATGTTTCCTTGTTTTTAACTCGATATTTCGCCGAGAAACTAAGAAATGAAGCGTCTTTCGAACATAAAGTGACGCTACAGTATCTAGTTTCGCTATGCTAATTAGCTCTGACCTTATTTGCATAATCCGATAGGGTCACGAAATAAATATGTAGAAAACTGTTAGTCGCTCATTATTTTCGACCGATATTCGGGCCGTTTTACTAAGATATTTAAGAAAAAAATATTTGTACTGAATTACACAAACTATACAACTTTTCTGGCAAAATTTGACCAAATTCACGAGAAAGTGTATGTTAAGGAAAGTCTGAAAAAGAGTGGTATACTCCCTCACTGGCTATAACACTCTCCTAAATCAGATAATTCCTCATATCAAGCTCATTGTTAATTAAATTGTCCCTATTTATTAGCCGAGCATTTAGCCGAGATTTTAAATATATATCAAGCATGAGACGCCGATGAAACACCGAGAAGAGAGTTGAAAATACGACGCGCAGCGGAGTGTATTTTTTACGAACCTCGAGTTGGCTAAAATGAGCGCGCTTTTTTGCTTGTAGAAAAACTTTCAGTATTTGTCATTTTTTTATTTGACACTTTCACGGCAAGGTGAGAAAACTTTCAGAATGCTATCTCATTTTATGGATTCTGTTTTCGAGAAGCGTGGAAATTATTCTTGTGTAGTTGATTGTTTTTTGGAGATTTCCAGATTTGTTTCCCCAATGAACACTTCTCGTCTTGATTTAATTTGGTCTTTTTCGCCCTAAACTGTTAACAGCTCTTACTAAAACTTTAACAAGGAGGACTCGAGGTCACGTGGTATATTCGAGAACAATAACTTGGCTAACAGTAAAATGAACAGTTCCCATCTTGCCCCCCTCCCCCATGGCGGGAAGGACCCGTAGCCTCTCAGATACCCGAGAAACAAAAATTGATGAAGTAAAAGGGAAGAATGACCGGATGATCGCAGGTTAGGTCAGGTTAGAGCAAACAACGTGGTAGACGTGATGTAAAGAATTGGGGGGTCGGTGCAGATCTTACTCCGCTAACTTTGAGGTAACACCCTTCTTTTTCGTTAGGGAGAAGAAGTCAAAAGTGTTTTTTAATTCAACTTAATTTTTTTTGGAAAGGTGCTTGTCGGTTATACATTCTAATCTTACTAGATGACCATTTAAATACAACTGTTTGGAGAGGCAGATTTTCCTTTATTGACTATATCCGTGTTGTGAACGTTTACACTTAAATCGTGCATACTGATTGAGGGTAGCTGAGTGTTCGTTTCCTTTTTCTTGTTACTCTGTTACTGTTGTTATTCTCCTGAAATAAAGAAGACTTACTTTAGTCTTTTCCGGGATTAGTTAGTCCTGGCACATAGAACCTCTTTGTAAGATTGCCCGACAGTATATAACTGTGGACATACATCAATGTGGGAATTATGTCAAGTCTGGGAATTATGTCAAGTAGTGAAGCACATTCAAACGTCTGTTGATTAAGCGGAGTAACAAATTCTGAACACACGAAGGATTAAAGACATTGTGTAAGCGCACACACTCGACTCTCGTAAGGCAACTCGTAGGCTAAAAACACTAGGTTTGAAAGTAGGAGGCCGTTTGAGCTTGTAACTCCAGCCGATCCCATGTGTTTACATAGGATTTTATACATTACGTGACTCAATTAGTCGTCAGCAAAGTGTTATCAAACAGGTTAGAGTTACGTTACGGCAAACACACGACACGTCAGTTCAGGCAGGTTCAGGTACAATACTTCAAATGGAATTGACGTTCGGTGTTTGCCTTGACGTTGCTCGATAGAGTAATGGTAATGGCGTCATTCCGTTGTTATGACAACCCCGATAACCCTGATCATGACTAATTTTCACCTTTAACTAATACAGCTTTGGTGGCAATACAATTCCAAATCTTTTTTAATGGCGACTTTGGTAGTGCTCAAACAAGGAAGGTATTGACCCAAAAGAAAATCATCGAGTCACCTTAAATGGGATTCTAAATCGCTCGTTACTATGGATAATACAGAGCAAATACCTGGCTGCCTCATATTTACACCGGAAACCAGGACCTGGCTTAACCTGTTTTAATTAGTGGTACACAGGTTTTCTTAAGACATCCAATAGTATTATTCCCAGGATATTTAAATAGCTAATTAAGGCTATCTAGTAGCAACGACAAGAAAGCGATAGGTATACAGCTGTACATTAGCACGAGCAAACTCTCTCGACTTGAAACCACTCTCCTGCTGAGGGAACTTGGAGTCACGTGAGCTCACGAAGCAATACTCCTATGTAGGATGATTTTATTCCCAAAAGTAGACGCAGTAAATAGCTGAATAAATTCCCAGGGAGAGGGATAAATGTCCTTAAGGGATTATTAATGTTTTGATTCTAAAGCACTGGACAGCTGATAAGAAATTAGGCTCGCGTTCGCGTTCAGCGTCGAACGCAATTAGTTTATTGGCCAGTTTAAGGTTTTAAGGTTTTCACCTTATACACAGCCGCACTCCCAGGCGCATCTTTCTTTCATGTAGTTTCTATTCCTTTCATCAGAATTCCCACAATAACTCTTAAATCTCTTGCAGAACCTGTCCGAGTTTTTATTCACGCAAAAGCCTGAAAAAAAAGTACAGTACGTATTCATCATTCATCGAGGTATGTCTAAAGGGCAATGTCAAGCTAGTCATCATAGACTTGTTTCTTTGCTTACAAATTAGAAGTTCACCAATTATAACTCCTAACCATTTACGTTTCATAAATGAATTCTGTCAAATACGTTACTGTGAAGAAATCTCAAAAGGCAAATAAAAACAAATGAATAACTGCGTTCACCCTTCAATGTATAAGGTTCCTGATCTACAGTGGCGGATCCAGGGGAAAGGTCCGGGGGGTCCGGGCCCCCCTTATGTTAAGACCAAACTGAGGCCGTAAGGCCGAAAAATTTTTTTGGAGACCCCCCCCCTTATCCCAAGCCTTGATGACCGCCTCCCCCCCCCCCCCCCCTCTTATGTTTGTAGGTGGGCTTTCCGTTGATAGCGAATGCTTGGTTTTATTTCTTTAATTTATTCTTTTGAACAACACTGATTATAAAACGTCTCTGTTAAGGCAGACAATTTTCACTTTAAACAAGCGTTTATTTGATGAGTAATCACTAATGTTACCCGTTTCTATGCGGTTTATTTAATAGCGGAATTTATAGAGAAAAATAAATGACTGCGAGTTGCATTCAACTGAATTGCCTTACCCAAGGTATGTCTGATACAGTGTGTATCTGTTATTTGTTGGGGAGATCACGTTCGCCCCCTCCTGTTAAAGGTTGCGTCAAAGTTGTAATTCAAAACATGGACTGCCCATTACTAAAAAGTGAAACATTTAATAGACGTTGGTAAAAACTGCATGCCGTAAATCCTGTAGTACGCGCCCTGGGGGGGTGGGGCTTATTTATTTCATACTGTTTTGAGGGGAAGGGCGGTTTTGAGCAGGGGGGCTTATTTGATTTAGCGAAGCAGGGCGCTGTAAAACGTTTTAAAACAACCAGAAGATAGTATTGTTCTTTTACTAGTAGAAGCAAACGAATATTTACCTGGAATTCCTGAATGTTGTACTTGATCGCTAGTACTTGCATCATACGAGTGCATAGCGCCTGTAAACATAAAAAAGGTACCTCAAAAAAAGTTTGTTTTTTGTTCTGTTTTAATCATGATGGCAACCAGGATCGAGGAACAAATGGGACTGTTTAAACCGCAAAGATGGTTAACACTTTAAGTTATTTAAAGTGGATTACAACAGTTCTTTTCTTGAACAGGAATACGACCTATGAATAAATTGCAGTAGAAGCAATTTTACCTAGAGAAATATTTTCACCACTTTTTTGTCTAAAGAGCCACTTTAAAGCTTTAGAATAAAACAACAGGCCCGCGGTTTTCAAACAATGGATAGCGCTGTCCATGGGATAAATCACTATCTAGTGGATAAGTATTGGGAAAACTAATTGAACTCCACTGCATAGTGATTTATCCAGTGGATAGTGCTATCCACCACAACTGAGGCCAGAAGGTCAAAGTCGCCCAATTTATAAATTTGTTTGCCATTACTACAAGTCTTCGACATTTACTAATGGGAAGTGTTATAAAAAGCCTAATAAGAAGGGCTGATCCCACTACCGTGACTGTCACACTATGGT
Organism: Porites rus; assembly: GCA_964035705.1. Lineage (NCBI taxonomy): Eukaryota > Metazoa > Cnidaria > Anthozoa > Scleractinia > Poritidae > Porites > Porites rus. Next base: position 43,017,560 of record OZ037993.1, read on the forward strand.
AGAACCTCGATAACTCGAACTCCCCGTTAATTCGAACTAAGTCCAATTTCCCCTGGATTTCACCTCACTTTTCAGTCATTTTTACTTGGTTAGCTCCACCTCGGATAACTCGAATTCCTCGCGAACTCGAACTATATTTCCTATATTTCCTTTGAAAATGACGTCCACGAGAACGGCGAAAAAAGCAGTAGGTTTAGGCCTAGGCCAAACGTGGACTGGCTTTTCATGAGAAGTCTATCTCAGTTAAGTTGGTCTAAATGAGTTCCGATCGTCCAACACGCTTTTTGGCTTGCATGATTCAGTTGATTGGTTTGGCGTGTCGTAAGTTCGACATCTGACCCAACAGACAATCTTAACTTAATTTAGGTCGACCCAATTTAGAGTTTGGTTCATCTCGTGAAAAGTTTGACGTTTGGCCTAGGCCTTTGGCCCCGTCCACACGAATCCGGATATTTCTGAATGCGCAACTTTAAGTCCACACGTATAGCGTATTCAAGTCGAATAGACCATTTGACAGTTGGGGCTTAGTATCCTAACCTTTGATTAAACGTGAGGCTGATGTTGACTTTGTTTTGGTACAAACCTCCTTCCTTTTCTTTCGGAAATCACATTTAAAAAATACTAGTTAGGAAAAGAACAACATGATTTGCATGATAAAACACGGAGGGTTGTATCAAAACAAGGTCAACTCCAGCCTCGTTTCCACCTGTAACTGTAGCATAGGCTATTTACCCGTCCACACGTATCCGGATTCACTCTCAGTTCGTCAGCTAATTGGAAAAGTGGTCTTTGCCTCATGCGAAAATTTTCTCTTCATACTTCTTCAATAACTGTTGTGCTGACGAAACTGTCCCACCAAGCACTAGTTTGTTCGTTTAACTTGTTTCCGTCGTCCAATTCGTCAGTCGGACATGGAAAGAAGCCTTGGAGGCTCGAGCCGCCGTTTGACATAATCGGAAGTTTACAGCAATCATAGCTAGGTTGAAGTGCACTCACGTAAAAAGACTTGAAACTGAAGTCCACCATCTTGATCATGGTAAAGGACTGAGCTCAGTCTTGTTACGTCACTAGGTAAAAAAATGTCCTGATTTTATTAGCGTCCTCACGATTCCGGATTCATAGCCGTTTATTCAAAAATTTCCACTCTGGAGAGTGGATTCAAAAAGTTGGGGGGTTTCTTATGCCGGATTCACCGGATACCTGTGGACGGAAGCCGAATACGGAAAGAAAAAGTTGTGGATTAAAAATATCCGGATAGGTGTGGACGGGGCCTCTGCCGTGCATCACGCTTTTTTGTACATTTCTTTTGCCGTCGCTCCACGACTACGACATGAAGCCTAAGTTCAAGTCTTGTGGAGAACGAGAACACAAGACAACGACTTTCCGTTTCTGTTCCTGAACTTTTACACAATCCTTTAGAATTCAACTCTATTAAAATTTGCCAACATTAATTTTTGACGAATTTATTAAGATGGAATAAGCGCGGAATAAAGTTTAAAGAATCGCGTATTAACTTTTCAAGTGACGTTTTCGTAGCTGCCACCGTCGTTGTTGCTAATCAGGACCTTACGAAAGTACGACGGCGACGACAACGGGAACGTCAAAAAAGCAATAGGTTTAATAAGCAAAACAACAACTCTGCACGTGCATCACGCTTTTTTGTACATTTCTTTGCAGTCCCTGTATAATTACGACGAGAAATGACCAAATTTTAAGTTTACTTGGGAACGGGAACGGGAAGGCGATAAATTCTACCATCTCTGTCAAAACTCGGGCGCGGTCCCTTCTCTTTAGTTACAAACCAAATTCCCTTCTTTTAAGTAACTGGGCCCCTTAGAATAATCGCGAAAAAAAGTGAAAGGATGCGAAGCTTATTTTTCAGCGACGTTTTCACGGACGTCCCCGTTGTCGGATCGTAAGGTCCCTAATGTATTACTGTTATCTAAACTTTAAGAACACTTAACTTAAGTAACTTTAAAAGGTCACAAACCATATCATGTTATTGATCTGATATCGTCAGCCGGCGGAAGGGGAAAAAAAAGAAAAGCTGGACTATCGTTTATTAGACACTAATCAGGGAGCTTAAGCAACGACGACGGCGACGGCAACGAGAACGGCAAAAAAGCAAAAGGGTTAACTTGGTAATTAAACAACAACTTTGTACGTACATAACGCTTTTTTGTACATTTCTTATCCGTCGTTGCACGACTACAACGTGAAAGTACCTAATGTCACGATTTATCGAAGACGGGAATACAAGACAACAACTTTTTGGATTTTTTTAAATTTTATTTATTATTTAAATTTTTTTTTTTTAATTAAAATTCGAAAGAAAATTTAAAGAAAATTGATCCGCGTAATGGAAAGTTAATGGCCTCGACTTTCACGTGTTTCTCAATATGAGTCTTTGTCCAGGTGGTGGTCGCTTCCTTGTTTGTGAGCAAAAATGGAGTATCGTATTTCAAGCGTCATAACACCTCTGGGTTTTGTACCTTATAGATTGCAGATACACCTTTTTTTTTTAAAACCCCAAAGGTATGTTTAGAACAAGACAACTCCGGCCCGCAAAATATTTTCAATCCACCTTACCTTACCACTGAAATTTCCAACTTTTAGAAAAGTACTGAAAGTAATGGTTGCAAACTCAGAAACGAGTTTGATGAGCGTAAAGAGGGGGCAACAAATGGTTAGACTTAATTTTAGGAAATGTTACTTTTGGAGGAGAGGTTTAGAAAAACACTTAGCTAACGAAGATGTTATATTTCCGATAACCCTACCTTACTCTTAAAAATCAGACAAAAAAGTATTTCACATGGCACAACGTTTCAACATCATGTTTAAACCTCTCTTTCGCACACTCAGGGCAGAGTGAAACTCCTGGAAACACGTGAACTTAGCTTTGAGAAACATTTATGTTTGCCACATCTACTTACCCATCTTTTCCAAAAATGAACTAGGTTCGTCCATTTCAGCGGCGAATCCAGCACTCAGTTCTGCCAGCAAAATGGTTGCCAGAAGTGCAAAAAAAAACAGCTTCTTTGAGAAAGGCATGTTTGGGAACTAATCAGAGGATTGTGAGTGCTGAGTGAACAAACTATTTACTCGGTGGTACTAATAAACTTAATTATCGAGTCTGAAACTTCGTATTTATACTTGCTGCTCTTTGCAACAGCCTGTTTTCAGTTGCTTTCTGATTGGTTAAGTTAGGGTGTGTCGCATTTATCTCCAGGGGGCGCGGGTTGAAACAAATTTACTAAAAAGCATTTAAAAACCCGATAAAACAACTTTCTACCCACGTGCCCTGCATGCAGCCCATGAAAAATTAATGTTGCGTGAAGAAGAACTAAAGCCAGTCACGAAAATATTAGAGCTTCACCAGCTGTTCTTTTCATCGGAGTGCGTATTCCAAGATGGCTTCAGTTCATGTTCAATTATATTTGTCTTTTTTTTTTTCAAGAAACCGAATGGTTTCCAGATCTCTTCACTGTTTGCAATATACAAACAGGGCTTGGGTGTATTTTACCTGATAAACTCATTAAAAGCACGAGAAATGGTTCATTTATTATTGACACAAGCTCTAATTAGCCAGAGGAGTGAGTGAAGTCAAACGCCCTCTGAGATCACATTCATTAACCTTGCTTGGAATTTTTCTGTGACACAAAAAATAGAAAACCATAACAAGATAATAAAGGTTAGTCACGTTGTATGAGGAATAAAAACTATGACTGATCGATGTTTTGGTTATAATTTTTTTTATTATAATTTTAAGAATTTATTAATTGCTGTTCTCCTGTTTGGCGTTGACCTGTCAGCCAAGTTTACTGCTGCCAGCAGATGAGGGACGTTAATAACAAAAAATTAGAAATGGGTAACGAGGAAGAAAAACGGGAAAACGAAAAATGGGAACAAAACCTAACTTGAACCCTAACCCTATCAGTAAACTGATTTCTAATTCTTTGTTTTGTTGCCATTTTCCATTTTTTTTTCGTTCCCGGCCCGTTTTAGTAATATTCGCAGATGAGCTTGTGAGCGACCTAAGGACCAAACTGGTTCCTAAGGCATTTTTCCTAATTAACCGGAATTTAAGAAGGAAAAAGACTTGAAAAAAGAAGTAACCTAAAAGACGGACACAACAAGGATGCCCAGCGTTTAGAAATTTTGCCTTACATTTGAGACTAACTTGTAATAAATGTTTAACATAATTAAATATATAAAAACCTTAGTTAATCCACGTTTTTAAAGTGAACCTAATCTTGTAAGTAGCCCGGAAGGGGTGTTGCAAAATTTTCCTTTAATTCCTGAAAAGAGACCGCCAATTTAATTAGAGATCACGCAACAAGGTGATGCTGCATGGTCACCTGCTCCTTTGACCACCTTTAATCAACTAAAGCAGCATCTCTAGTTCACTGATATAAATCTACATAAAAGTACGACTATAACACGGTTGACTAATACACGGTTGAGGCGTCTTTTTCGCCCACTAAATTTAGAAAAATATTGAAAAAGAATAAAAACTTAAAAGTCGACTTTTATTGATTATTTACATTCGGATGAGTCGGTCATTAATAATTCAACTGGCTGAAGGTGATGTCCGCCTTGTAATGGCTAAACTGTTGTTGTAGTTTGTTTTTTCATCATCATCATCGTCACCTTCTTCTTCTTCTTCTTCTTCTTCTTCTTTGGTTTTTTCTAGAATTCGCCAATTTTCACAAGTAATTTGAATAATTTAACAAGTGTTGAAAGCTACATTCACGGAGAAAAACGCTAGAAAAACATATATTACATGTAGGTAAGGGCAAACTAATACATTTGAGAAAATAAAGTGTACGACACAGTGTGACAACAAACAGAGAAAGCACAAATGTCAGCGAAAAAAACCTTTTTGAAAGTAAGAAACAAAAGGGCAACTATTATTACGTGAACGGAAAATAATATCCTTGGACATGATGTCGTCTCCTCAGGCTTTCTATCACCTTAAGGAAACATTTTGCGCTTGAATAATAATGAAAGTAAAAAATCTATAATGTCGATAAAAATTCATATCCATAAACGTTAGCATCAAGTTACGCGTAACACTTAACCATATTTTTAACAACGCGACATGTAAAAATTGCACTTGATATTTTCAGTCATTAGATAAGATTCGGAATAATATTGTTGAGTACAGGCAGGTGTGCTAATTTAAACCTTAAACACGGAAAACATAAATTTATTCGAAGCTAATTTGCGGTAAATGATCTCCGCCGCAAAACAATGAGTCGGCAGTCTCTTTAAACAACTCATATGTGCAGGTACATTAATACCACACGGCTCCGCTAAACTTAAGAGCCTTACTTCAAACTTTTAAAAGATAAATTAAATGGAATTTTTCCCGAGCAAATTTTAATAATTTGTTGCAATAACGCTTTTTTAGCTGTATCATATATTGCAAGTGAATCTTTGCTTTCTCCTCGAACCCGCACGTTTCATTACGTCTCTAGACTGGAATGCTGAACAGATGCATGGTACAAGAACGGCTTTTAGACCGAACTGATGGTACAAGAAAGAAATAGAGTTTCATGCAGTAAATATTAAGTTTGTGCAAGGAAAGGTTAATTACTTGAACATTAACTTTAAATTACTTAAAACGGAGGGCACGTAAGCTTTCTTGAATGTACTAAAAATGAAATTAGGCCGTGTTTGAAGCGACACTGTGTACGCCCAGACACTCAACACCCCCTTTTTACGACTCACAGAAAAATCCACTCCTCTCTTCGCGGAGGGGCGAGAAAAAGGTCATCTACCAAAAAAATATCTTGGCGACACTGTTTTGTGTGTCTTAGGCGAGGTTACAATAATAAGAAGTTGCGAACTTGCGATGAAACTAAAACTGATCGCAAAGCCTTTTTGTTGACAAACTTCAATTTGGTTAACGTAGCTCTTACAATTAAAAGGCAGACATTAGGTTAAAAGAAAAATCATTTAATGCCGGAAAACAGGACGAAACATTAGTCTTGAAGTCTCTGGTTCAGCATTTTGAGCCATTTAAATCTGTTTGGTGTCATATTAAGAAATAAACGAACAATGTGTAAGTTATTAACATTGCAAAAAATTATGCACCGACCGAGAAACGTAACTTTAAACTGAAAGTTACGAGCCGATAGTAAGCTGGCCGATCTTTTGTAACCTTTTGGAGACCGAGTTTACGTTAGAAGTAGCAGTTATACGCGTTATATTTCGATTATTGCCGGTTTAAAAAAGTCTTCTGAAAATTCCGGTATAAAGACAAAATGTCCCCTAGAATCTTCAATCAAAAAGTACGGCTACTCCATATCCTGGAACTTTTGAACGGACTCATTAGGGTAGCTAACAGTTTCTCTCAGATGAGACGAAAAAGTCACCGAAAACTTTTGAGATGACCAAAGTTCCTCTAAGACATTCGAACAAATAAAAATTTTGGCCGGACAGCTCAACTAAACAGGTTTCTAAAGCATTGAGAAAAAAACAGTTGAAACACCTCCAACTTGAATGAAGTGCCAAGTGATAAAGATGATTTCTTTATTAGTAATAAAGATAATGTCGAGAGTCCGAGACCCTTTATACAAACTAGCTTAAAGAAAAGATTGTACTTTACTTAACACCTTGTTTTTAAGGCCTTAAACATTTGACAGCTAAAACATTTGATCGCGATTTTCAGGTCTACACCAAGTTACCATGGTGATGACTCATAAAGACTGTACACAATCGTAAGTAGCGGCATACCAAACCACGCTTGGGTTAGGGTAATCTCGCCTCAATATGTTTTTTCTGTGTCGACTCGATTTAACTTGCATGGTGATCTGATTATCCCAGTCTACTGATGAAAAAGGAGAAGTCCCGAGATATTTGGTTATCTCTTTCAATTTTAAGTGCTGCAAAATTAAAGATTTTCCAAAAACCTGTCGCCGTAGACGTTCGCCGAGGGCAGGGACAAGGAGCACTATTGGAAATTAAGAGAATTGCATCCAAGCAGCCCGGTCTCTCGACTCTCTTACTTCAGGTTAGGTTTTTTTTTCTTTATATGTAATTTCCGATATGAAAAAAAAAAACTATTAGTTATACCTTATTCACTAAAAATAATGGTGACTGATTCTATCTAATCACTTACTAATAACAGAATTATTTAATTCTAAAATGTTTCGTGGTATATCAAATGTAGACTGAGCAAACTGACCCGTATGAAAGACAAAGTAGTGATAAGTGTTTAAAGGATATATAAATAAACACTACCCTATAATTTGTGCGGGTACTACATTGAACATACAACCGTTAAACAATTTTGTCCCAAATAGCCTACATTCATAGTGCAATTCTCAAAGGTAATTACAAATAGGAACTGACTGTTACATAAGCTTGACAAAGAGTCAATTTCTCCCGCGAACATTGAAATGATATGTTAGAAGGCGATGCACTTTGCTATTTTTCGGGAACTGAGTACCTTTACTTGTCGTCATTCTCAGTTTTGTCACCAGTCGCCGAGAATGTCAACAACGAGTAACTCCATTGATTTGCGACTTGAAAGACGCAGGTCTCAACACTTCATTCATTACATGGAGGTTGCTCTTCCATCGCTTTCCATACGTTGAGAAATTGTGATCAAATCATTCCAATGGATTATGGGAAAATGATTTAGGGTAAGTTCTTTTATTCTATTGTCACTTGAAAACAATATGTCTGAAAGAAATTAAATTAAATATCTCTCTAATGCGCTATTCGTTTAATATTAAGCCGCTGGCGTCTAAGGAACTTGTCCTTTCCCTTTGCTTAAAAACAAGACAACCTATCTTGGGAAAATGAAATTCCAGACGGTTCTAAACAGCCCCCTTGTTTTTTTATTTCAGTTAACCAGTTATCTACTAGAAAAGTAAGAATGAACTTAACTAACGGCATTTTAACTTTTGTAAAAACTTATGTATCTGTCAAGTTTCATTTTAAATGAATGGTTTTCTTTGCTTTAACCTACTCCAAATTCCATGTCATAAAAACAAAGATTATTTTGTCTAAATTCCAAAAGCTAATCAACTTCAACTTTATGTTATATCGCAAATTTATTACGTGCTGCTTTATACATAACAAAATGCGGAAGGACTGGGAACGAATGTGTTGCTAGCTGCTGAGTAGGGGTAGTATTACATTGAGTTTATTTCATGAATTGAAATATATGTGCGTACAATATCAGCATAGTGAAGCCTGTTGTAAGCAGACTCCATAATGAGCTAACTCCCTGTATTGAGAGGGCGAATTGCTCAAGTTGTGTCCACTTTTTCTTCCGATATATATATTTTTTTTACACGGCTGCACACGCGTATTTAAATGACTACCTACATTGTTGGAATTTTATAGTCTTTTTTCTCTTCTTTTCTCTCCTTCTGTTTGATATGGTTTCATGTCATTCGCAAGAATGCAAGTGGCGATGATCAGTGTGGCAATCGTTCTACCTGCTGTTGTTCTTTTGTTGGCCATTGAGCAAACTGCAGGCAAGTCTTCTTAACCCTTTTAAAGCCCTTCGGGTGATCATTTTCTAAGAAGAAAGTGGTCAAGAGAATCACGGACAACGAGAGGGAAACTGGGACGAGTTAGCTTTCGCAAGGACTTCTGGGGTCGTTATTGGGGACGCGCCGGTCAGCTATCGGCCAATTTGTTTTCCCTGCCCCTAGTAACAGTCTCAAAAGTCTGCGAAAGTCCTTCTCGTTTCTAAAGTGGCGATAGTTAGTAGATCACACAAAATGAATTTCCTTGATTTTTAAGCAAATTATTCTCATCACTACTCCTATAGGAAACGTATAGGGACAACAAATGAGAAATCAAAGTTTGATAATAAGAAAAATTGAATAATGAATTATCTGGAAGTCTCGAATGTTTACATAAACCTGGATGAAATGTAAGAGAGATCCTGAAGTCTTTAATTTTTCCTATCCTAATGCATGAACTTAGGTCTAATTCCTGTAAATGCAATGTTTCAATGAAAGTAAAAAGATAAATTATAATTTTTCATTTTTTTTTTTCAAAACCTCAGACAGTAAACCGATTGTGTCTCCATTCTTCCATCCTCCTCCTGGTCAAGAATATGAAAAAATCAACGCCATAAAAGGTGAGGTTATTTTTGTACTTGTCGAAGGTTATAGTGAAAGCAATGTAGACGTGTGCAACGTACTTGTCTTCCTCAGTTCCAAGGAAGTTTTAGTATCAATATTATTATTATCATTGGTAGTAGTAGAAGTAAAAGTAGTAGTAGTAGTGGTAGTAGCAGTAGTAGTATGTTGTTAGCACTGTTGTTAGCACTGTATTACTCAAAAGCACGTAAGGTAACCGTAACGTACTACGGGCTCACTATAGATTCATGTTAGTGTAACGGTACGTCAGGCCCTATCATATGATATAAACATTAACAAATATTTTCCCCATTTTGGGCTTGGAAATAGAAAATTTCCATTTACGGCACAATTATGCGTCAACTTGAAACCTCCGCGAAAATTATGTAAAGAATTTTCCGCAGAGTTTTGGGTTAATTTTTGTACAGCCCCAAACACTCGTAATGTTTTTCTGGCTTCCACGGTTATTTTCTTTTCTAACTTTGTTTCGTTTGTTTAGATCCCACTTATGAGGAATTCTATGGACAAGGAAAAAAGAATCATATAAGCCACAAAAAACTGAAATTACTGTCTCCAAAAAGTATCAAACTGACACGAGAAGGTGAGTGCGACGGGATAAACGACCTTCATCTACTTTGTGCCTTTGTAATTCAGTAAAATAATTAAGTTACCAACAGTTGGGCCTTAAAGAGGCTCGGGTGTACATCAAAAAATAGCGACCTTCTCTCCAAACTGGAAGATAGCAGGAACACTGTTATGTCTCCTGGTAATTACGGTTTGGATGCTCCACAGTATAATGGAAATCTACTCAAAATGGCCTTTGTCTTGTATTTAAACAAAGCATAGAAGGATATATGGACGAAGTGGACAAGATGGCGGAAAAGTCCGGCGGAAGCTTCTAAGTTTGAACTTGTAATTAGGGGAAATTATTGCTGATTTTTTACTGATAACCCATTGATTACTTATCGATTACGTTTGTGTCATAGGGCGTTCAGAACATTTCCGATTTAATCCAAGCCTCTTTTTTAGTCTGAGTGATCTGGAGTTTTTTATAGCTTTGCGAAAGGAAAAAATTCGAAATGAGGATTTGTGGTCACACCTGGGAATCCTGCAAAACTCGGGACCCCTCGTACAGAATTAACGGAAGCGCACTTATCAAAAGTGCCAATACTTACTCCTCCTTCTTTCCTCTTTCCTCCTTCCTCCATTGCTTTAGCTTTTAATGTCTACTTTGAGTTTAAACAGTCACTACAAAAGATCATAGCTCAATTTTTTTACTTAACTCAATTGATAGCTTTGTTAAAGGCAACCTCTGCCCAGACCACTGCACTTGTAGCTGCTGCCGAGGCCGCACGGTCTTCCCTGGAAATCTCAAGGCTAGCTCAGAAGGCCCAGGACATCTCAGTTAAGAGAGCAATGTGGGCTTTACAGACAATCAAAGTTGCAGCAAAGGCGGAGGAGGTGGCGGTCAACGCCATACAAACAATGTATATGTAACTAAGCAGGTTTAAATAACAAAGACACTTTCTGGTGCTTGTGAAAACGGAAAGTGAATGGTATACTCAATGGTAGTAGACTAGAGGTATAATCCCTGTTAGTTATTCTTAGTAATAAAACGGCGAGGAAACTCTAGTCCAGATTCGTTGCATCTACTCCTTGTAACACAGTAAAACTCATAATTTTCTCAAATTTAAGGATTTTTAATTTTCAAATCTTGACATGTTTTTCCAGCCAATGACGTCTCAATTTTGCACCAAATTTTGCGCTACTGAAGAACCTATTCTTAGAAACAAAAACACAAAAATAAAAACAAGAAAATAGAACTGTAAATATCTTCTCGAAGAATTTTGGAAAATATGAAATTTCCGCAATTTTGTAACTTGATTGTGATAGCCAAGTACAAACCTAATAGACCTAAAACTTTGGGAACAGTATAGGTTTCTGGGAAACTGTCCACCCACCCCTCCCATAAGCCATCATTTTACCCTAGGTGAGAAGTAAGTGTTCATGTTAGCTTAGGGGAGGGATAAGTGGGCAGTTCTAAATTGATCCAAACTTTGCTCTCAGTTCCGACTCACTTAACCTTATCATCTCTTGGCGATGATAAGATTAAACTACATGAACACCTTAATTAAGCACTTGTTAGTTAGCTTTCGTGACAGTTGATTTTTTGATTAATGTGAAACCTGTGTGTCGGTCACACTCTAAGAAGGTAGTTAAGTATAGTTTATGGTTAGGAGGTAAGTTGTGAAATTCACATATCCCTTCCAACGCCCTGAGATTCAGTCTCTGTTCCATTATTCCCTCCTGATGAAACCTAGTTTGAAATAATGAAGTGCCAAGATCGTGCGTTGACTATAACCAACAGAGGATAAAGGGGACAGAGAAGGTATCCTCCATATACACCCTATTCCATAGATAATTCGTCTCGAGTTATTTTTAAGACCACAGATCCCAAGGGGGATTAGACAACCGCCAATCACATAGCGCGAATGTGTTCCGCGTGGATGACCCACGCTCAGAGCCACGCGTCCTTCACGAATTGAGGCAGAAAAAAATGGCGGAAGACGCGGAGAACAATACTGCTATTCGTTTTGTCCACGAAAACGACTAAAGAAGCTGTGTCAGCGAAACGGAAATATTAAAAAAGAATCGCCCTTCCTCTCTTGTATAGAGCTAACAGTACAGCAGGAAAATCCTTAACACAGTGAATATTCTTTCAGGATCATTTATAATTTACAGTTTGAAGAGAGCAATTTCTGGTTTGATATTTATTGTTTTATTAGTCTTTTATTATTCAACAAAAATAACACTTGGTGTCCTATAATAATAATAATTATGATAATTTAATAACTTCTAGAGCGCTATTTACATTCACTGATCAACAGCGCTAAACAACTTAAAAAAACTACAATAAAATTCAAATTTGTAAAACCAATTACATGTACATGAATATTACTTGCTACTTGCTTTATTGTACAAACGACCGGTTTCAATAGACCGGCGAAATTTCTCATTTTATTAAAGCACTGAGGTTACGATAACTTCGAGTTAAACTGATTTCACGGGTTGTCAAAGAGTCGAGCGATTCCCTTTTACCAGGTGAGCGCCGACTCATTTCGCTTCAATATTCAGAAATGCTCTCGATCTCTTTACGCTTTCATTGCCTTTCGCCCGACATGTTTTCCATGGCGTTTAGTCATGCGAAACCTCCACGAAACATCCACGCAGCGCGCGAGGTAACTTTATCCCGATTCTAAAAATAACTCGAGGCGAATTACCTATGGAATACGGTGTGTATGGGGGATGCCTTCTCTGTCCCCTTTATCCTCTCTTGCTATAACAAAGTCTCGTGATGTCAAGATTCTTTCGATAGATATTAATATTAGTGGGGCGAAGAATTCCATTTGTTATCCCAGTTTTGAAACAAGTGCTGCGCATTTTTAGTTTCCGCTTTTTGCAAAGAAGGCCGAAGAAGCACCGCCCGCCCAACTATAGGCTCATCCACCTGTAAACAAAAAAAAACACAGCTGATTATCGGTTCTCCCGGGGTAAGCCCCCATCTAGCTCCAAACATATGATAAGTTTTCATAATTTTCACAACTGGTCCGACTATGAAGGTTTGCTTGTGTGGCGCGCAGCATTCCCATTGTAAAGAGTTGTAGTTTGTTAATCTGACCTTCACCAAGAGATACTCTGTTATACAGGAGGGTACGTTCGACTTTTGAATTCTAATTAATAAATTTACGGTAAAACAAATTGATTTTGAACTTGTGCTGAAATTTAGAAAACTAGCCCGTCTATGAAGGTATACACTTGTGTGCAGGGCGCGTAGCATTCCCATTGAAAGAGTTGCTGTTCTTTAACTGTACTGCACCAAGAGATACTCTGTTATAGAAGATGGTGTTTTACTTTTGAATTCTAATGAAAACTACGGTATAAAGAATGGTTTTGAACTTTGCGCTAAAACTTTCATAACCAGGGCGACTCTGAGGAAGGTATACATGTGCAGCACCCATGCAGAATTTCCATTGCAAAGAGATGCCGTTAATTGTTAACACTGGCTTGCCCTTCACCAAGAGGTACTCTCTTGGACAAGATTTTTTTTCTTACTTTTGAATTTTAATGAAAACTAATTTTGCTAAAGTTTTCACAGCTAGACACCACGACCTATGCAAACTGAGTTACCAAGAGATCCTCGGATTCGTTATAGCTAAAAGAAAGTGGAATATTCTATTGGTACTCAAAGCTCTTCCGAATACAAAAAGGCAATTAAAGTTAATTGTGTAAACACAACAATTTATACATTATGACGGTTAATGTATTTAGCAAAGAAGAAAGACGTCTCAAGTACTCAAGACCGTGTTGATTTTCAGACAACTTGAGCAATTGGCAAACTAGTGACCCTTGAAGTACCGCTTTCTGGATAATAAAGAGGTCTCTTATCTGCCAATTCAAACCACCTGTTAATCTGTCAGAAGCCTGATCAGAAAGTCATGCTAATAACGTATGCATAGCAGATTGATCAAAAAATATATCTAAATCGTTAACGCACTACGGCTGGAGATTTTCTAATTTTCGACCTCTAAGGTATGGAGTCTACACTTTTTTTGCATTGATTTCTGTCGTCTTTCGTGTTTATACAAAGTAGAGGGCTCTCCAATTTTCGATTACTTTGAAATATCTGACTTAAGCTTATTTCGCGCTGGGCTTTAGGTCGACAGGACGCACCTCAACATGCGGTGACACAGACCAATGATAAATAAGACTATCCAAAGTAAGTATTTCGATACTTCGATCATTTTATATTGTTCACTTTCCTGCTTTAGCTGGGGAATCGTTCTTATATCGTTTGTAACGTGTAGATAAAAGGGCAGCATCGCCTTCATTTCGTTTCTATTTCGCTCCCTCTTTATAGTTGTTGTTTGTCTCCACGCTTTAAGCAAGAATAGGCGATTGAGTTGAATCAAGAGAGGATAACAGTCTCTTGGTTAAATTGTATCTTAGAAGTTCTGATTTAGTCTATTAGCACTTTAAGAAGGTTAAGGAGTTGTATATTAAAAATTTTTGCCCACCGTTAGATGGTACAAAGTCGTCAATGAATGAATGGTTCAAATTGAAACTATTTGCATAGCTAATAACAGGACTATGAGATCTTCAAGTTTTTTGGAGGAGTGGGATGTAGAGTGTGTATAAAACCTTTATTTCAAGGTCCGCCAAAAGTGGAACGCCTTGGCAAAGTTGACAGGACTCTAGGTTAGCTGGCCATGTTGTTTACTTGCCGGTTAATTTTTACCATTTCCACAATTTGGCCACCAGTTTTTAAGCCAGGTGGGATTTTAGCGAATTAAACGCGCACGAAGCACGCGCAGCGGAGCATCGAGGGTAACTAAATTTGGTTATCTATGATCCAATAAAAGTTGATTGTGACCACGTCTCTGTGATTAGCTTGATACCAAACATCCATGTTACAACGGTCTCTTAGTGGTCGATTGACAACTGTCAACACAGGGTATTCGCGGACCGGTATCACCTGACTGAGAGCTCAAGTGTATAAAAAGGGGAACTGTATTTCAAGTTGAACGCTGACCTCCGCTGAAGTGCTGTATTCTTGCGTATTTCAGTTAAAAGACAGGTAAAGTTGTCGATGATGCAAAGTTGTCTATTGACGTTGGCTCTGCTTATCGCTGTGCTACCCCGAGCAGCAGGTGAGAATACCACAATTATTACACGATTATTCCTGTTGTTTCTAAATGTATGCCCATAAATAGCTTTAAAAGCAGGAACCACGTCTCTGAACTTGTTTGCTAGCTATAAACTATCAGTTAATTGCAAGGACGGTGGCAATACGAAAAAAAGGAACTCTTGGAATCATGTTGCAATTACTATAACTACACTGGAGTTTTCTTAAGGACCTGAGTGAGTAAAAAAAAGGTTTGTTGCACTGATTAGAAAGGCCTTTTGCCGTAGTCGGCTATAATTGCAATATTAAAAATGTTAACAAATGCCCCTTTTAATTTCTTGGCTAAATGCTTCAATACATGTACATACTGTATAATTGCATACAAGTACCCTTTAAAATGGCGTATGACCATTGATGAGCTCATGCGACGTGCTAGCCCTATAGTTATCCTCTTCACCGTAAGGACTTTTCAAACTAAACTTTTGTATTCTTGAATAATATTTTGCTTTTACTCATTTAAGATGCTGAATCATACGCGAGGAACAGAAAATACGTAGAAAATCCAGAAAAAGGTACTTGTTAATCATATTTTAAATATCTTAGAGCCCAAAAGACTAATGGTGAAATCTCGTTCTTTTGTGGACACGTTTTATTTTTTCTTGACAACTTTCAAGGCGAATAAAAAACGTGTAAAAAACATAATTTACTGCTATTCTTAGGACCGCAGCAAATAACAATTTGCCTATGTGTTTTTCCCAGAGCCCTGTGCAAATAATCGGTACAGATGTGATGGTGGAAACAAGTGCATCCCTCTGAAATGGATCTGCGACGGAGTTCATGACTGCGATGATAAACTTGACGAGAGAAACTGCTTCATTGGTAACACCACAACTATTCCCTCTTACAGTAAGTTAAACACACCCTAACTGTTTGTTTCCTTTAGCTCCCTCCAAATTAGGCCTATGAGTTGCCCTCTTATTATATACTTTATCGTAGTTGAAAGTTGAAAGTTGGAGTTGAAAATACGACGTAGATAACGGTGGCGAAGGCGTCACTCTTTCTAAAAAGTGGCGTCGCGTTCTTCGAAACTTCAGCGCAATTATCCTACTCCCTCGCTCAATTTGCCAAAAGCAGGCGAAATTAAAGTTTTGAGTTAAACAAGAGAAATTTGTCGTCATTTGTTCACGTTCTCGTTAAAACGTGAGATTAGACAATTCACATCGTCGGCAAAGAACTGGCTAAATGTACCAAAACTGTGCGGATTTAAAGTTGTTGCTATGACGTTCTCGTTGCCATCGCCTTAGTAAAATCTTAAACTCCCTTTTGGCAAAATAAAAGGGGTATAGAAAGGACTCGAAAAACGTGGGTCTCAGAAAATTTTGGCTTGATCTCGAAATCTCTGAAGCGCGGTTTTTGATGGGTCTCGAAGTGTCGTTTTTGGGTGATTCTTACGTCTCGAAGTATCGATTTTTTTTTTCGCTCACGGGTTTCTGGAGTCTCGAATATAACGTTTTTTCTTTCCGTTTGGTCTTCAGGGAGTCGAATTTTTCAGAGTTCGTAGAAACAGCTTATCGAACTGAGCTATTAGATTAAGACAGTAGAGCAAGAAGAAAGCAGTATATTGGTGGGCTTCCGCTAGCTTTCATTGGCGTTTTCGGTCATTTTAGCTTTGGAATTGGAGTTTTGAAACCAGTCTCGCAGTCTCGCAAAGTCTCGGATTTACAATTCTATACGCCGAATATGGTACCAAAGGGTAATTAATGGAAGTTTTTTTGTTAATGTTGTCGCAGTCGCTTCAAAGAAAACAGAAACTTCACTAGATGGTTCGGAGGACACCAGCCGATCATCATTGAGTGGTAAGAGGTTAGGGAAACTGCCCACCTACCCCTCCCCTAAGCTAACATTTTGCCCTAAGCGAAAAGTAAGTGTTAATGTTAGCTTGGGGGAGGGGTAGGTGGGCAGTTTCCCAGAAACGTGTAATAATAATATAATATACAATATTTATAGAGCGCTAATTCCCAATGGTCCAATGGTCCAAAATGGTCCAAAATCCGAGGTTATAATGTTATGGATCCACCTTAATTCGGACAGCAAAGTTGACATTTACCAATTGATTGGAATAAAACTCAAAAATAATCCTAACAATAAGTAAGCGTAGGTTTCCAGATTATTTGAACCACAATAATAACAAAAAGGGCTGACAGAAGCATTTTAAGGCAGAAAGAGACAAAATTTAAAAAACTGCCTGGTTAGGTTTAGAAGAAGGTGCAGGTGGTTTTAAGAAGGTGCAGTTTACAGCACTTAAAAGGAATACACCGTTCTAAAATAGGTATTTGGAAGGGGTACAAGAGAGAATGATCTGGGATTCGCTCTCTTAGCCCATTCTCTCTTGAAGGGGTACCATTTGTCAATAGAAGGTAGATTCCGTCAGAAAATGGTCAATAAATAGGCAAGGGGTTGAACCTCGAGGCGGACCCTACCCGTATAAAACTTCGAAAAGTGCCCCACCAAGGTAACAGGCCACTTTTCAACTGCTCCACTCCTCTGTTTAAAAAGACGTTACGCGAAGTCGATGTGGATAAAAAAATCAATTTTTATTCTAATAAATATGAAACTCATTTTTCATAAGAAAGATTTTGCATTAGGCCTCCTTTTGAAAGTGCGGTTTTTTTATAACTAGAGACGCTGTCAACTTACAACTAATACTGACCGATTTCCTAAACGAGTGCCGAAGGCGCATGCTTCTAGTGAGGTTCGGGGGGTGGGGTGGGCTCCCCTAGGAAATTTTTTTGGATTTTTACTCCTTCAGTCCCCTTTCCTGGGTTTCCGAGTTATTCAGACAGGATATTGGCCAGATTTCAACTTGGAAAGTGTTTTAACCATCGTAATATATTTATTATGAAAAATTTGACCAATTTCCGTAAAAAGGGGGAAACCGGTGTGGATCTGCGCCTGATCTGATAATACCTTTTCAATAATTGGACGACTATTTCAGGATGTCCCAGAAGTACTTATTCTTGTGACAAAGGGGACAAGTGTCTTCTTATGAGTTCCTTGTGCGACAGTATCAACGACTGCCAAGATGGTGCGGACGAGAAAAATTGTCCCTTAAATCCTGGTAAGCTAATGTCATGCCTCGCCATCAATGTCAAGTCGTTGTCTTTTTTAATTGCTGTACGTAACTGTTGAAATAGTGTAAAGGGTGAACTTTGGTTGTAGTGAAGGCATTAAAGCAGTTAGATGTTCTGCCGGAGCATATTAAAGTGCCTTCACTTCTGTTTACTAGCCATAAAATGCCAGACCGATTTTTATAACTTTATATTAAAAGATCTGCCCTGCGTTTAATGAAGCAAACCTCTTACACCCCCTCGAAACGCTCAGCCTTATAGAAATCGTGCAATATTTGATCATTTCGATATAGTGTCAAAGTTTCTGCCTCAGTGTTCAGAACAGGGAGTGAATTACAAAATGGTATATATGTTTCGTTTTGATATTAGGTTACTGTTAATCAGTCTTGAGCAATTTGATTTGTATGGCAAGAGATAAAATTTGGTGCATAGAAAAAGAAAAATTCGATTGAGTTAACCTCTTTTTCCTATTTCTTTCTATAGTTTGCCAGAGCAATAAATTTACATGTGACGAAGGAGACAAATGTTTACCGCTGACCTGGGTGTGCGACAGTATCAATGACTGCAACGACAACAAGGATGAGCATAATTGTCCACAGCGGAGGACTGGTAAGGAGAAGTTAAGTTGACTGGGAGTTGGCACTTGAGTGATTAATTTAATGAAAGTCGGAGAAGTTAAGTTGACTGGGAGTTGACACTTGAGTGATTAATTAAATGAAAGTCATCGTTTAGCTTCGTTTAGATTCTTAATGCAAAGGGGCACTAGGTGATCAGTCCCAAACACCTTAACATGAACAACGGAAATCGCAGGTCAAAACGCTCTCGCTCCGACTCTGCTGCTTTGCATTTCATGTGATAGAAGGCGTGATCAGGTTACGAGTGAAAGAAGGTCCAAACGCGTGTGATCAGATTGCGTTTTGTCCATTTCTTTCGTTCTTAGTGCACGGGAGCCCAAACGAATAATGGCTAAATACGTGCCGCGCATGCGTTATAGCAACCTGGAGAATAGGATTGCGAGCTCCTCTGGTCGCCTGTAAAATAAAAGTGCAAGTCTTCAGTATCGGCTGGCTGGCTTGAGATTTCAGCGTTTCGTTTGTCTATTCAGCCCTCTGCATTTGATATCTTACAGC
>OZ037993.1:43041610-43044110 GCA_964035705.1 Porites rus
GAAAAATGCATACCGTTACCAGATCTATGGGTTGGCGATCTTTCAAGATCAACCGTGACCTACCTGCATCTGAGATATCATCACTCGCAATGCTGCTTCACCTCGAGGTTAAAAATGAATGTTCACCCGTACAAGTGAATTAGTCAAATGCACTATTAATCATGTTGAATCACTATGTTTTTTCTCTTCAGGAAAGCAGTGGAATTTTACAGAAGCCTATGCTATTATTAACTCAATCGAACAAAGATTAGGTGCCAGACCCTCTCATAAGGACTTCATTCCTCTACTGCACGATATAAAGCGTCAGCTATTCAACTTTGAAACGACTTTTGTGAGCAGAAAGGATAATGTACTTAAACCGCATTCAGTAACGGAGACAAAGGCTAGCAACAGAGAATTCATCGAAGGAGAGAAAACAACGTACGATGAGGAAGGAGTGGACACGTTTAAGGGACAAAAAGTTATTCTTGTTGACGACGATGTCGAAGGTAAGCCGGACCGCCTATCAGTGGCTTGATTCCATTTTTTAAATGTCAACATTGATGTTGCGGCTTCCTGAATTCTTTGATTCAATGTTAATACAACAGAAATTAAAAACTTATTTACGCAAAAATCTAGGCTTTGTTACCATAACAGCTCATTTGCTTCATGGGTGCGTCATCAATTTTAACAAGAGGCTTCCAAAAACCCATCCATAGGAAAGAGGCTAGAAGAATAATACATTAAAGCATTAGAAACGGCTTTATCATGAAATGCTAATTTACACGGTGTAACTTTCCCAACAGGCAGACTAGGAAAGTGGCTTGTTCTTGAGGCGATGAAAAAGTAGGTACATGTATTTTGCTGCGTTCGGATTGATGTATTCAGGAATTAAAAAAAAAAACACAGAAAAACACTGATCCATTCCATTGGGATTTTAGAGTTCAATAAAAGTAACCTTCCCCAGTTGTTGTTTAATATAAAGCCTCTTTGATTTGTTAAGGAGATAACGCTTTAAAATTTCATAGTTAGCACAAAACAACATGATTTGCACAAGAAAGCAGGAAGAGTTTTATCAAAACAAGGTCAACTCCAGCCTCGATCCATCTGTAACTGTAATCATGGACTGTCCCACAATATGTTGTTATCATAAGTCTGTTCGATTCTTGATCTTGCCCTCCCCAACTAATCTGCTGTATTTATTCTCTGATCTAACCACTCTCGGAACTCTCTTATCTTACCAAACCTTTTCCTACGTCCGGACCAACCATCTGTCTATGTAAACAGGCCAGGAATAGAGCGTTTTCACATGACGTCATGGAGTCATATTGGTGTTCCAAAAAAATGAAACAGCGTCCATGTTGATGTCATAAGCAAGTAAAATGTCTACTTATTATTTAGGAAGAAGGATTAGCGCAGTTGGTTAGTGTGCGGCCTTCTGTGCGGGAGGTCCCGAGTTCGATTCTCATGTGTGACCACAAATCCTTCTTTCGATTTCTTTCCTTTCGGTGTAGCTTTAAATAGCTTCAAATATCCGTAAAAACGATCACTGATGGAGAGATGGCCATGTGACTGAATATGCTATAAAGGCCTTAGCCAGATTTGAACGACTAGAATTTATAGGGCCCCGGGCTGAGGGGAATAGAACAGATTCAGTTTCTGATTTCGACGAATAATTCTGTGAGAATTTATTCGAAACAGGCCTATTCAATACTACCCTAAACGAGCAATATCTTCCCTAGGGAGCAATGGATGGGGTGTTATTAACCGCAAAGGGTAACCTAAACAATTTCTATGGGGAGCTAGGGAAGAGTGTTTTTTTTTTTAAGATTGTATTCAATAATTACTTTTGAATCCATTTATCAAGAAAGATTAAACTTAAAAACGTTACTCGGCGTTTCGATGTTTCAAACATCATTCTCAAGCATGAGAAATGTTAAAAACAACTTAGTAAAATTAACATTTCTCACTCTCGAGAATGACGTTTGAAAGAAACGTCGAGTAACGTTTTGAGTTTAAATTTTCTTGTTAAATACTTCAACAAGCAACTGACAATCGAATCCACTTTTATATCAGGCTATTGGATTTTATACCGTCTAGTATGACTGACGCAGAAAGAATATGTCGACCTGGCCCTCTTCACGACACTCAGGATGAGTCCGGATCCACAACCGTAGAACAAGAAAAGAAATGTCTTATCTTGGGAGACTCAATAAGCATTGGGTATGTTCGCTCTATGACCTTATTACCTATTACTATCTCTTGTCACTTGCATTAATGCTTTGACTGGCATGGGATCCAATTTGCTCAATTTTTGTAGCAGCTCCTACTCTTTGCGTTCTTGCTCGAATAAGTTACTTCAAGTCCCGAGATCTAAGCTAAAGTCTCATGGTGATCGAAGATTTTCTATTGCAGGACCTAAATTATGGAACTGTATACGGCATCTTTAAGCTAAGAAATACCGATTCCTTGAAGACTAACATACCGTACAATTCCGAAAATAAGGCCTGGGGCTTGTATT
>OZ037993.1:43046610-43251610 GCA_964035705.1 Porites rus
GCTCTAGGCCTGATTTTAAAGTCATGGTTTCTTCTAGTACTTGTCGGTCCAGTCAGATCCACGTATGCGGTATAATCAATATCAGAATAGCCATGAATTATCTTGTAAAGTTGAACCAGGCAAAGGTATTTTCTTCTTAGTTCCAATGTTGACCAGTTTAGTTTAGTGAGCCTTTCAGTGTAAGAATTATGAGATCCACATATCAATCGAGTAGCACGACGCTGAATGGATTCAATACTGTGTATGTGTTTAACCAAATATGGATTCCACACTGGGTAGGCATATTCCAGAATAGGACGAACTAAAGCGATAAAAGCTGTTTTGATTGGCACAGGATCCTTAGACCCAAATGTTCTCCTTATTAGACCCATTACTCGATTTGCCTTACCAACAATGTAATTGATATGAGCGTCCCACCTTAAAGAAGATTCAATCCAAATGCCCAAGTGCTTATGTTTATCAACAGCCGACAGATTATTCTCATTTAACACATACTGATGAACTAAAGGACAATTGGACTTGGTAACATGTAGAGCCTTACACTTTTCCGACTTCAGCTTGACCTTCCACAAGTCACACCATGAGGCGGCAGACAAGAGGTCATCTTGAAACTCGACACAATCATCTACAGATGCGATCTTACGATAGAGTACACTGTCATCAGCAAAAAGCTCTGTGCTACAGCTTACACTAAGGGGGAAGTCATTTATATACAGCAGGAAAAGAAGTGGCCCTAATATACTCCCTTGAGGAACACCAGAGGACACCTCCATCCATTCTGATGAATGACCTCCAATAATGACTCTTTGTGTACGGTCTGACAGATAGTCATGAAACCAGGAAAACAAATGACCCCGAATGCCATAACACTGCAACTTATAAAGCAAGTGATGGTGAGAAACCTTGTCAAAAGCTTTTGCAAAGTCCAGAAAGATCACGTCGACTGAGTCACCTTTCTCAAGAGAACTGTACCATGAGTGTAGCAGCTGAAGAAGTTGAGTGACACATGAACGAGCTTCTCTAAAACCATGCTGGCTCTCACTCAGCAGCCCATGATGTGTTAAGAACTTCATAATATAATTATGGATGATACGCTCCAAACACTTCACTAAAATACTTGTAAGAGAAACTGGTCTATAATTTTCAGCCAAAGTTCGTTCACCAGATTTATGGATTGGAACAACATTGGCAGATTTCCAGACACTTGGTAACTTGCCATGATTTAATGAAAAATTGAACAGCTGTGATATTGATGATGCCAACTCAGCAGCACATTCCTTCAGAATTCTAGGTGAAATTGCATCAGGACCAATCGCCTTGTTTACATCAAGGGAACTAAGAACTTTATAAACATCAGTCACTGAACATAACAAATCATCAACTGTGTCCTCAGTGAAAGGTGTAAAATCCTCATAAGCCATCTCTCCAGATCTTTCACTAAATACACTATGAAAAAATTTATTGAACAAATCAGCTTTCCCTTTTGGCGTAAAGGCAGACTGACCATCATATTGAACACAGCTGGGAATACTAGCATTACCAGTGCGTGATTTTACAAAGGACCAAAATTTTTTCGGCTTGGAAGGCAAGGATGCTGTTAGATTAGCAATATAATTCCGGTACGCCTTGTTCAAACTATCCTTCACCTTATTGCTAAAGGACTTGTATTGAGCCCATTTAACAGGGTCCTTTGAGGATTTTGCTTTCCTCCACAAACGCCGTTTCTTAATATTACACCATTGCTCAGAGCCCTACACTGGTTACCCGTAGCATATCGAATTGTTTTTAAAATTTTATTGTTAACTTTTAAGGCCATTCATAAACTTGCTCCGACTTACATTTCCGATTTTGTATCATCGAAAGACACAGGGGGTAGGTACTATCTTAGATCAAATAACGGCAAACTTCTTAACATTCCACCATGCAAGTCTCTTTCCACGCTTGGTGATCGATCTTTTTATATGGCTGCCCCTAAATTATGGAACGATCTTCCCCTTTTTATTAGAAATATATCTTCAGTTAATGCTTTCAAGAAGGCTCTTAAAACTCATTTATTTCAGAAGGCGTTTCCCAGCTAATTTAGCTTAATTTACTGTTTTTATTCTCTTTATTAAGAAGGATTTGTATATAGGATTTTAAAGATTAATTTTTTATTTTTAAATTGTTATTTTTACTAATTTTTAGGAACGATCTGTAAATTTTGTTTTTGGAATACGTACTAGGATTTTAGGATTTTGTTGAGTCAATGTTATGCGCAGATGAAAATTTCTTTCCCTGGATTGATATTTGCGCAATACAAATCAATAAATATTATTATTACTATTATTATTAAATTCGTTGTATCACGCCGCGCTTTTTGCATATTTTGGGTATTTCTGTTCCGTCAATAATCTTAGCGGACCTCTTAGGAAATACATGTTTACTTGCACGAGTTCAAAAGGTCATGGTTTGTGAATCGTAATTGGTGGATCTCGATCCGTTTTGTTTGTTTCGTATTTCAAGGTTCGTTGCTTTGTGATCGTCTTGTTTCGTGCAATAATGCTTCACAGATTTTTATGATCTTTCTCATTCTTGTCACTTGCAAGAATAAAGCAACGTCTGCCTCCTTCCTTCGACAAAAAATCCACTCACCATCGCGATTTTCGTTGCTATTGTGAGCAGTGTAGAGTCATTCTCAGCCAAGCTGGGCGGGCACGTTACATTGTGATTTGCATTAACCCCGCCTTCACTAATTAAGTGATTGACGGAACAAACAAACCCAAAATCCTTTCTAAGTTTGCAAAACGCGCAGCACGATACAACGAATTTCGTTGTAACAGACCTAAATGACGATTTTATTACCCTTCCATATACTTGAATGAGGGAAATCCCTTTCCTTTTCGTATAGCTGAAGCCTGAAATTGGTACCCCTATAATCTACAGTTGTATATTTTCTTTCTCGGTAGATATTCTTCGTATGTAGCTGATTTGCTTGAAGATGATTGTAGTGTTCATCATGCTCCCTGGTCGGGTGACGGGGGAAGCCTGGACACGAGTTATCTCCTTAAGTGCCTGCCGATGTTTTTATCGTCAAGTGTCTATGAGCCCGTCAATTACGATGCAATTATTTTCAATTCTGGACTTCACGATATTAACTGCTGTGGATTTCCGAGAGAGGTAAAACGAAAATCTAAATCCTTTCTGAACCAATTATTTCAATTATAACAATTATTGATCGTGACGTTTTGACCGCTGGTTTCGATTTACTGAGCGGAACTATTAGTACCACCGTGGTTTCTAGTGATTGGCGCTCGAGTGACTATAGTAACACAAACAATATCTTTCATGAATTATTTAGTCAACAATAGTTTTACTTTACAACTGTTAACAACATAAACTAACATAGAGCAGTAGACGCAAATCAATTTTGAATTTCCGAGTAACTTCCGTATATTTTACCATCCAATCAAATACTTGTTAGAGTTATAAACATATGAACTTCATAAACTGCATGATGTTCTATAAAGTAATCTTGTACCATATGTTTTTGTTTTCTTTGACAGTACGTTCCCTTGAAGAAATACGCAAAAAATCTGAGGAAAATAAAGGAAAAGTTGCTAAAAACGGGAGCTATGATTGCTTTCGCAACTTCCACACCAGTTCCCTACAACGAAACAACAAACGAAATACTTAAGGAATACAACAAGGCCGCCACTAAGTAAGACTTAAAGGTAGACTTTTCATCTTATAGTTGACTAGTTGCGTGGTTAGATGGCCTGGCCTAAGTCTGGCATCAGAGACCGTAGTTGACGCAGGAGGAATGGCTCAGTAAGTAGAGCGCTTGATTACAGAACGGGAGGTCTTGGGTTCGATTTCCGGAACCGGATCAATACCCAGAGTCTTAAAATAACTGGGAAATTGAAAGTACTTCCTTTGCACTGTAATCAGCTAGACCTTCGCGAGGCTCGCGAAAACCAAACGAGATCAATTCATGACATTGAGACTTTTAACAAGTCACTCAAGTGTATTTTTAAGCCACATATATTATAATGATGTACTGTGTAGAATTTTTTATTATTGTAAATACGTAGAATTCTTATATTAGCCTTATTGTGATTAGTTAGGAAGTTTTTTATTGCTATGCATACGACTACATCAGCTTTGCTGAATTTTTATCTTGCTTAAATAAATGCTATTATTATTATTATTATTATTATTATTATTATTATTATTATTATTATTATTATTATTATTATTATTATTTTAAGAACTCTCGCTAATAGGCTTTCGACTAAGAACGATAAACCCTACGCCAGCGTTATTTCCTGGCTTCGAATACAGCTCTCATTTGCTATATTAAGAACTGTACACAGATGCGTCCGAAGTTCTAGATATCCATTCAAATCACGTGAGGTCTCAGAAGACTTCACTTTTGCTGTAGCTGGTCTACATCTGCACTCATAATTTTAGGCCTAGATTTTTGATAGTTTTTTCCTTAGTAATGCTTGATTTTCCTTTTCCCACTCTTAAATTATTCACAATTGTAAATAGTTTTCTATCATTGTCTATCGTGGACATATATTTAGTTTTTAATTAGTATCTTCGAAATTCTGAATTGTGAAGGGGTTTTGCCGGAAATTTGTATTTATATAATAATGAATGTGGACGTTTTATGCTTATGAATATTTTACAGAAGTTTTGTGTGTAGTTTTTCTAAGATTTTTATAAGAATTCTTTATTTATTATTATTATTATTATTATTATTATTATTATTATTATTATTATTATTATTATTATTATCATACGTAAAATGGCGGGCCTGTCTCCAGATGGAGACGTAAGAATAGTGTCCCCAATTAACAGTTTCGTGCTAAACACATTACAAACAAAAGTGTTTTTTCCTTCTTTTTTGCCAAAAATCCGTACCATCACACTGTTTAACGTCTCGGCTAAAGTTATGTTTATGCAGCGGAACTCTGAACTGTCCCCGAGCTAATTAATGTGTTCTGACGCCGATGCTCTACTGCAGAGTAGATACATCTCCGAAGATGCGCTCATAACAGACGGATTAAAAAGCGAACCGATCTCCATTCTCCCAGTAAAGCTATTCACTGGATAAACCACCATCGATTGGGCAAACAATTGTTTTACCTAATACCCGGAGGATAGGGATTCATCCTGGCACTGGAATTAAAGCGCTATCCGCACCTTTCAAGCGACTAAAAATGGCCTTATAAATTTCAGATGCTTAAATTTTCTTGCTGTCTTTGCGCCCTGTTCGTTGTTGTTGCTGTTCTTGTGATCCGCATTCCTGACTCCGGAATGCATATGTACTCCGTTGCTTGTGGAATCCGGAATCCAGCAAATTTTTGCTTTGGAACAAGGAATCCTGGGCTTTGGAATTCGGAATACAGCTCAATGAATCCGGAATCCTACTAAAGATTGGAATCCCGAATCCGAGTTCCACTGACAAAGATTCCGGACTCCATTAGAATCCAAGACTGGCTTAGATTCTCTTAAGGCGATATATAATCTTGATAATCCCCTTAGTCATGTTAGTAACGGAGTGATCGCTTTTAAAGGCCTACGAGTGTATTTGCTGAAGGGGGATTAAGACCAAAATGTTGCTCTATTTCTTTTTAACTTGTATCTTTTGATACATTTGATCTAGAGAAATGGAAAGAGATGACCCAGTTGACATAGTTGATCTTTACAAAGCCGTCATTGAAGCATGCGATGGTGAAGCACTGAGCCAATGTGATCTGTACCTAGAGCAACCAGAATTGGTAAGTCCTAAGCCGCGTGAAAATTATATCAGAATTTAGTAAAATCCAATTAGAGGTCTATTGTCAATGCTGAGTACTGATTGGTTGAGCTAGTACTAGGCTATGTGTTATAGCCCGCTAGTAGCGAAAAGCGCCGGCTTTGAAAACAAAAATATTGGTGACTGAATCGTATTTTGCTAGCTCATGTTGTTCTGTTTCGATATTTTTGACCAACTAGTTGGATTTTACTAAAACAGTCATTCCTCTCGCCCTCAAGGCCTCTGAGTCAATAGACCATTCGGCCTTCGGCCTCATGGGCTAGCCCATTCGGGCTCGCGGAATAAATGTTAAGTAAAATATCGGATGAGGTTTTTGTGATATCTGGAATAATCGAGTTCGAGACTGAGGGCCGGGGAGATAACACTTTGCGACTTTGGGATTGTCTCCCTCACCACACAAATGTTTGTATTACTCGATAATTTTATGTTGTAGTTGTCATTGTTGTTGTGGTATTGTCAATATGGCGCACCCACGTTTGGGGACTGTGACTACTTTTTTTCATCAAAAGATGTGTCATCAATCCTTAAAGAACCCATAATTGATGCGAGCCAAGAAAATGAGAGCCAAATCGCTTTAGAAAACCACCATTGGCTCATGATTTCATAACGCGCCTTTTGTTATTACTTCCATGATCTATCATCTAAATAAGAATGAGCGAGAGGATTTGCAACGGCTTTTATAATGGCGAGCCAAAGGTGAGCCATTGTAAATTAACCCGTACCGATAGGAAGCGAATATAGCCTGCACAACAGGCGTTATTTGGGACGCTCTGGTGGGTTTTGGCAATCAAGAACGAAGAGACACAGCCTAATAGAAGCCTGCCCAAAGGCGTTTTTGTTTTTCTCTTCAAAAAGACCCCTCTCGCCTGTCTAGCACCTCTCATTTCGTGCTCTCGCGCCAAAACCTGCCCTCACCAGTAAGTTACGCCCCTAAAGCAAATATTTTAATGTTCCTGTGAAACGAAACAATCAGTAGGAACTGTATTTAAAAAAAATTCCACTTTTTACAGGAGTGCATTTGTTTCTCCCTATTATATTCGTAATAGTCATCATTTTAATGAATAATTAATAAATTTACAAGGCTTTTGTTTCTTCACGATCGGATGCTAAACGGTTCGGTAAATTTTAAAAGGTCTCAAAACTTGGTTTGTGGTCATGACCTGATTAATTCTCTCTTTACGTCCACAGCATCTAAACGGAGATGGCTATATGAGTTTGGCTAAGGAAGTCTCTAAAGGATTTAAAAGTTTATTGAAAAAAGATACGGATGAAAGAAAAAGGAGATTGAAAGGTAATAAAGAAAAAGAAATACAAACGATTCAGAAAGTTGTTATAAAAATTAAAAGCTTACGTGGCAGTACCAAGATTTTTTAAAAAAATTTTATAGATTAATCATTTGTATATGTAGGAAAATTTACTCAACGCGCGTCGTTTCCAATTCATTTAAATTAAATGTGGTTATGATATTTTAGACTTCACTTCTAAGTACAACTTTGTTTAGCGGTTATTGCTCAAGCAAAATTTTCGTTCATTTACAATTATTATTTTTACTAATTTATATTTATCAATTAAATTTATTTGTGTATTGATTTTTTGAACTCTTGTCTAAGCAGCCTCTAAGGAAAGGAATGATAATATGGACTCAAGAAAGTATTGCGTACAGCATACAGAAGAATCGATGCAAGACGTACGACAGTTGACCGGCTGCCCCGCTAACACGACCTGTTGTATTAACGAGTATTCCAATTCCTTTATTGGCTGTTGTATGTTAGAGGACGCAATGGATTGTGGGGACAGCTGGCACTGTTGCCCCAAGGGAACTGTCTGCGACCCCACGTGCTCCAAGACGCACTGTTCATGTCGCGAAGCACCTTGGGAATCAAAAGCCACACGGACTACATTTTCTACTTTGATGAAATCTCTTGATACGTTTTGGAAGAAACTGGCAAAACAATATTCGTAGCCTCGTTAAGATAGTACTACAGGATACCAAAGCCGGGAAAAAGCAAAAAAAGTGAATATTTCGGCTTCGTTAAACTAGAATGCCAGCAGTTACCTATCTCACCCAAGCCAGTGATTTTCGCCGACGTGCTGAGTGTCGCCATGCCAACAGAAGAGGTGGTCCGCCTGCGGTTCCGACGTTAAGCACCTAACACATAGAGGAGGGTCCCCAGTAGGTTTTTCGGGATCCGGAATTTCCCTCACTTCAATATCGGGACTCGTGATTCCCCCTATTTGAATATCAGGATTCGCGATTTCCCTTCTCGGGATCTTGGATTTCCCTCATTTGAATCTCGGGATTCGGGATTTCCCTCATTTGGATCTCGGGATCGGGGATTTCCCTCATTTGAATCTCAGGATTCGGGATTTTGAAGTAAATTGAGGCGAGATCGGGATATAACAACAACGAGCTTTATTTGCATGACCGTACAAGTACATACAGAATCACGGCAAAGCCATTTTAAGAAGAAGAATCAAAATTACATCATAGGGTAATTAAAAAGTATACACTCTAGGTGGGATGTCAAAAATAGCCATGGGGATTCTGAGAATGGGCGAAAATTTGGGTCGGGATGACGGCAACCCTGTTGTAGACCCTCAAAAGAGGCTTTTTGCATGGTTGTGCATCTTAACGATAATTGCTTTAAGGGAAAGGCCTTAGAGTTTGTCAGGAGTCGATTTTGTCAACACGCCACGTAGCTATAGTTGGGCTTGCCGTCAGTCTTAACCGTCCAACCACTTTTTAATAATAAACTAATTTATTGTTTTTGTTGGGGTTCAATTTTATCGTTTATTAGATTATATAAATTTTATTTCCCTTAGTTTTAGGGGCTGGTAATGTATGATAATTAGTTTAAAACAAAGGGAAATAAAATTTAAACCAAGGATAAAATTGAACCACAACAGTTTATAGTTTATATTAGAGCATGAATTGATTAAGATTTTTGAATTCCAACTTATTCTAATAAGATCACTGAATAGGCTTCTATTCAAGCTAACAATGATGTTTTCGCTGAATGTGTATCAAGGAACTACAAATGTAAAGCGTACACTACCACGACGAGGACGCTGATAAGAGAGTGGTGTGAAATAAAATGGTGAGATTGAAAATTAAGGGAATAATTTCACGCATGTTTTGTCCAAATTCTAATAATTTCCCTCGCCTCTTTACCTATGAAACTACTACATGAGAAATTTCTTCAATCTGATTGGCTTAGAGCAGTGGTATTTCAGCTTAATTTGAAATACCTACATATGAAAATTACAAACCTTTTGCGGGAAGAAGTATAAACAAATAATGGCATGATTTGTACATGATATTTGGCATAAATACCACTCGTGATATTTCAAAATTGTCTCAAATTTCACTCGCCTGACGGCGTAACAATTTTTAAATATCACTCGTGGTATTTATGCCAAAAATCACTAAAAATAATGCTATTACCTATACTAATATGTGATCGTTAGCGTAATTAAGGTGTCGGAGGTGAGTAAATGAAAAAAGAAACAACAACAACGACAACGACAATGTCTAATGGATAGGCTACGACGTTTTGCCCCCAGTTATCTTGCGTCGGACCGTACAACTAACTTTTAAAGTTCAGTCCAGCTAGGCAAACTTTCTATCAACCAGTTTTCTGGAAAAAATCTTCCTTAGCATAAAACAACCAAACTCCGAAATACTAAATAAGGTGGGAAAACGGCAAAATACGAATAAAGCACTTTTGAATAACACTACGTCAGCCGTTACTTCTCAGTGACGTCAGATTTGATGCAAATAGCCCCAAAGCCAATATTTTAACTCTTAAAAGATATCTCTTAGGCTTGTCCGTAAGAAAATTTCTATTTTAAAAAAGTGAAATAAACGTCATTAAATACTATGTTGGTGTATGATCCACTCCTTTAGGGTCAAGTGGCTTAGACAACGGTCTCCTTTAATTCTTATTCTACGACTAGCATCTCCGTTCTTTTAAAATAATAGTCACCCTCCGAAACCCTCCCCCCTCCCCTCCTGCCCTTGGGATTTGGCACTGCCCTAAAGTTTTCGTGTTTACAGGGTTTCATTGCACTTTATACCTGTTATTCTTCGGGCATTTCAACTTCAGTAAAAATTAAACACAAACCGCGGTCACAAACGTAATGAAACAACGCATGTTGCAAAAAACTAAGATTTTAAAGACTCAATTTGAATCTGCAGGAAATGAAATACCAGGTGAGCTTTCGCGCGAAAACTTGATATCTTCACGTGTGAAATAACATGTTATCTTCACATGTGAAAATATTACCGTTGCTATGGCTTCATAATAAATCGCGCCTTTCGACCAAAAAACTATTAAAGTGAAATTGTTTGGTAGTTCATTGGTGTTTATATAATAAATAGAACATTACATGGCCAATTGGAGATACGAACACACTCGAAGAGAAATTTCGTATCTCCGCGCGGCCATGTAATATCCTCTATATATGATGCTAGTAGAGAAAAAGCATCACATATTACAATTTCATGCAGACTTTAAATTGAGTCTGTCATCATCATTTGTTGTTATTAGTTATTGTTTTTACCTGTTTATTAGGTTCCAGTCTTTTTTTCTAGATGTTTAAATTTTACTGTGTAATCTGTTTTAATAACCGTCACTTCTGAAGATGTTTGTTGATACATACGAAACGTCGACTCTTTAAAATCTTAGGATCGCTGACTAATTATTAAGGATTTATATTAATATTGATACGATTGTAAAAAGTTTTTATTATGATATGCAAATGATGTTTTTAGTCTAGTTTTTTAGGATTTAGATTTTTCTCTCTGTATACAATGTTTTAGATTCTAGATTTTACCTGTTCATCTTTTATTTTGGGGAATCTTTTATATGGGGTTAACCTCTAGATATTTTGTAACTTTAGTTTTAATCTCTTGAATAAATTATTGTATTGTATTGTATAAGTTATTTTTTGCAACATGCGTTGTTTCCGGATCATGTTTGTTACCGCAGTTTGAGTTTTATTTTTACTGAGTATTGTTTCTGCGGGAGAAAGAGAAGAGAGAAGTGAACAGGGGAGGAAGGACTTACTCACAGTCTACATTGTACTTCCTTGTTATTTTTACCTATTTTATAGTTGACTGACTTAATACAGGGATCCCTGTGGCATCCTTTAGCAATTATCATATCAGTCTCTTCAAATCAACATGTAAAAGGCAAAAACCGAGCTGCAAGCGGCGTATATATAATGCAAGCGAGAAGGAGAAACTGACAGAAATTTTTTAATCAACACTGAAATATTTCAGATACTTCTAATTACTCACTTTGCCAAATGAGCCACTTGCTTTACTTGATAGTGGCCTCTCATTCCAGGTTGGCTGTGCCATGACGTCGAATTAACACAGCACTGATTCTCAGTTGTGCATCAGTTATTTCTTAATATATACACACAAATATAGCACAGCTTTTTTAATGTAATGATGTTTTATTTAATCTTAGTTATTGTTTACATCGTACCGCGTGCCGATATTAATCAATATTGCGTGAACAAGTCACCAATTCATGCATGCAGTTTGTCGTGAATCACTGAACTACCCGAACGAGATAGAGGTCATTTAGCCAAAATCATGTACCACGTACGAAACTGCACTAAGTTCGATAAGACTGATGTAGTTACTAAATGGCTTTCGAAGGGTAAACGTTCGATGAGTATGTTTTTAAGAGTTCTGTCTAGTGGGCGTATTGCCGGAAACGGAAATCGAAATGACGTCACATTAGCAGTGCGCTGTGATGTGACGATTAAAAAACACTTGATATGCATTGATCACACTGCCGATGTTACCGTCACCTACGTAGCAGTTCATCTCAAGGTTTATAAGACGACGGAACTGCGTGGCCCACAGCAAAACCAAGCACTGGTCTGTCTCGACGGAAAGGTTAGTAACGTATTTAGAAATGCATTGTGTAAGATTGCTGTGTAAGTTCAAATATTGACTCATTTACAACAAACAGTAGGTTAATTAGTCACGTATTCAACTTATGCAGCTTATGTAAAGGACTGATGTTGCTCTAAAGGGTGACCCAGTGGTAGAAGTCTTGCATTTTCATTTTAATTAGGCGGCCAAGCTTTCGTCGTTTTTAACAAATCAGGAAAATGAAGGCAATACATTCTCTGAATACGTTGTGCTCTATTTTCAACAAGGTGGCCTTAAGTTGAATGTGGTAGAACAAGAGCTATCAGTTGACTTGTAACATGATTCTCCTTCAGGTTATAAAATAACGTTTATAACGTCTCATAACTTGATTCTTGGAATAGCGGAAGGGCTGCTTGCAGCGTCAATGCTATTTTTTCTGACAGTTTTTATCAATCAAAAAAGCCCAATATTTACATTTGAATTACCAGATACAAACGCAAGCCGGCGGATGCAAATTCGTGCAATTTCAAAGCCCAAGGGGATTAAGCCGTTGTCGTGAAAATGAAAGGCACACAAAAGCACCCACGAAATTGTCGACTGGCCCTTTTGAACAAACAAAAAGAACAAAGTCATTTCGGAAGGGTATAAAAGCAAATATTTCATCTGCATGATAACTTTGCATCAAAATTAATTTGAGTTTCAGAAACCGAGCGTAGACTATTTCTCCCATTTCTACCTCTGTAGCAACTTTGGTCTCGCAAGGTTCGCCGCGCGGCGGAAGCTCCGGCGACAAATCAACGTCTAGGGGCCGATACACACGACGGGTTTTGCTCCCGGTCCCGGAGCATGTCCAGGCTCATTTTGCACGTGTCAGTACACACACGAGGGAGCGTTTTCAAGTTCGCTCAGTTTGCCCAGGGCGCTTGCTGCCAAATATTTAACCGGTTGGATATCGTGGAGCATTTTGCGGGGTGGAAATTCTGCTCTTGAGGATGAAGTATAACCATGAACTCGTTAATACACGCGGAGGAGCTTTGCTCCCGGAGAGTGCCCCTGAAGCATGCTCCAGGAGCAAAATCACTCGTGTGTATCGGCCTTAATCGTCAGGGAAACTCCGCGGGCTGGTTACAGAAAACTGAAATGATAATTTTGTCGTATATGTTTCTCATCATTTTTAATCGATAAGAAGAATTGTCTCGGCTGATGAAACTTTCATCAGTAATCATGTTGTTATCCCCGACCTCGATATGCTCCGATATGGGAGCCCCCAGACATTTTCCACCAACCCCTTCCCTAAGCCAAAATTAAATTTTGCCCTAAGTGAGAAGTAATGTTACGGTTGGCTTAGGGGAGGGGTAGGTGGGCAGTTTCCCGGAAACTTATAATGATCCGACATGCCCAACTGAAGGGGAAGTAGGTGGGGCTTCCCCTGAAGGAAATCTCGCGGCTAGCTGCGTGAACTCGTCCTATACCTTTCGATCCAACCTGTCTCCTCGTTTTTCTCCTCGTTACGGCATGTGACTTTTTTTAAATGGTACCATAATCATTAAACGCCGCTTTATTCCTCCCCTTCCTTCCTCTCTTCTTGGTATAGCAAAAAAAATGAAACTGGACCAATGACAAATTTTGCCTTTCATTATAGAGACAAACTTACGCGAGCTTTATTTAAAGAGACGCTGCTAAATCTGAAATAAATCATATTCCTCACTTCGGGCATGTATGATATGATAAGGGGCTACCCGAGGTAACCGTATTTCTTAAATTAAAGGGAGTTAAGTCTTTAATAAAGTCTACACTAGAACTGAGCTTACAAACTGAAATCGTGCTTCGAATAAACTAGAAATTGCTACGTATTTCCCCATAAAGACATTGCAAAACAGCGCCGGAAAACTGCTTCAGCAATGATTTTAGCACTTAGATCATTTTTATGATGTTAAAGGGAATCAACAGATTTCAAAGCCAAGTTTTAATCAGCTCTCATTTCTGCATATGACAGTTTGTATCTCGCTACTGCCGTTTGCGGTTATTCGTAATTGTAGATCTAATTCTAATTCTAAATCTCTCTAAATTCTCTCGATTTGTTCGCAAGCATCTAAGCCTGCAAGTAAGTAGTGGAACTCGGTAAGTCTAAAGTCCTCTTGCGTTTAAATCCGGCTACCAGCCACACGGAAAAAGTCTAGAATTACATAATCAGTCTACACAAACACTTCCGGTTCCGCTTGAAGTCTACCCTTTACAGCGGCATATATCTATATAGCAAAAATATTGCAATGTTCTACGAGGCCGGGACTTTATCGGGTGTTTCGAAGGAGGAAAGGATAAGTAAGGCTAGAATCCTCGTGAACAAAACTGCAATGATTGTAGCACTTAGATCATTTTTATGTTGTTAAAAAGAATCAACAGATTTCAAAACCAAGTTTTTTAATCTGCTCTCATTTCCGCATATGACAGATTGTATCACGCTCTTGCCGTTTGCAGTTATTCTTAATTCTAATCTCTTTAAATTCACTCGACTTGTTCGAAAGTATCGAAGACTGCAAGTAAGTAGTGGACCTCGGGTAAGTCTAAATGGCTTGTACAAGGGTCCTCTTGTGTTTAAATCAGGCTACCAAGCCACTCGGAAAAAGTTTAGAATTACTTAATTCTACACATACACTTCCAGTTCCGCTTGAAGTCTACCCTAACAGCGGTAAATACCTATATAGCACAAATATTGCAGTGCTCTACGAGGGGACTTTCCCGGGTGTTTCGAAAGGGAAGGGGTAAGAATATAGAAAGAATAAGAATAAGGGGTAAGAATATAGAATCCTCCAGAAAAAAAACTTTTTGTTTCAGAAACGCTTTCATCATTTAAGGCCATAGTATAATGTGTCCGGTGGAAATGCTAGTGTATCTCACAAAACCTGACTTCCGTCCAGAACGAGAAAATTCTCGCGTGCCCTTCTCAACGACCCAAAATTCGAAATCTTGTTTGAAACTCTAGCTTAACCCTTTAAGTCCCGATATCCACATACAAATTCTCCAGACAGACCTCCATACATTTCCTTAAAGAATTCCTTGAGAGAATTTGATATAAAATCAAAGTTTTTCCCCTGTGATGATCATTTTATCAGTTCTCATAACTTTTTCTATTGATTATGTATTGTTATTTTGGGGGAAAATTGATGTCGGTCACTCTCAGGACTTAACGGATGACCTAGCTTTTTTCCGAACAGATTCTTCAGGGTAACTATTGAATTCCTTGGGTTCCTCTATTAAGAGTGATTTTCTGTAAAATTCGAACTTCGGCCTGACACGGTACCTCATCGATTTGGCTGATTTTCGGCATGTAGTCTTAGAATGGTGTCCTAAATACTGAATGCATATTCTAAGGTTCGAATTCTCTTTG
This sequence comes from Porites rus, assembly GCA_964035705.1. NCBI lineage: Eukaryota > Metazoa > Cnidaria > Anthozoa > Scleractinia > Poritidae > Porites > Porites rus. The sequence goes on from OZ037993.1 coordinate 43,061,695, forward strand.
GTTTCAAAGATACAGGAATGACAGTTTTGACGAGGCCTCGAGGGGCCGCCATGTTGGTGAACTGAAGGAGATTTACAGTAATTAATTCTAGCCTTATCATTAAAATAACTTAATCGTGACTCATACAGTTGGAAAGAACTATCCTTCCTCCTTTCATTTACTTACTCTTATCTGAAAATGGTTAAGCCTGAGCTACGAACGACTATAACTTCTCACAGCACTTTTTCGGTACTCAAAAGGTACACAAATTTGGTAGAAATTGGAAGGTCAGTATCACCCATGCCACATCGATTTAGACTAAGCCATTTTAACTAAAAATAGTTTGTTTATAGATAAGTTAGATTGTTGAATAAAATAATTGGGCAAATGCAACGGGGCAGAAATATAATTGCATGTATGCGCAATGGTACAGCCACTTGGCCGCTAAAACTTCCAAACAAAATTCGGTGAATACTTGAAAAGAAAATTCTTTAAAAATTGATCGTGTCTCTTAAAGCCTATCTATCGCTTAAAAAACCCTCCCTTGTAATGTAAAAAGATGATCTTTTGATTCTGATCTTGCGAAGAGCTTGAAATATGCGCTAAAATGAAAATTATAAATTTTGTTACACACGGCACTTCGGTCTTCGAGTTGCCACACCAATAGCGAGCCGCTCGTGTACTGCACAGTTACAATTTTCTCTGTAATATTTCGCTGTATACAGCTACAAATTACATATTTTCTTCGGCAAAGATAACGTAAACGTTGTCAATTTTTATCAAAAGGCTAGAAAAACAAACCGTGCACTGCAGCTTTATGCAAATTATATGGTATTCGATAATTACACTTGTAAACAGGAACCTACCTTTGCTAATGTACATTTGGCAGATCTTTCCAGCGTATGATATAAAACTAGTACATGAAATGAAATTAAAGAACTCATCAAGTCAATTCAAGTTACCTGATCGTACTGTCATTACTGAATAATAAGTCCGAAAAATATGACATGGAATGATCGGTGGGAGACAAAGCTATTTTTAGGAGGACAAATAACTGCACGCTGGAACGGAACTGAAATGAACAACCTTAATCAAGTTCAGTCTTCGTGACGCTATTAAACGTCTCACCCGACTTTTAACAGGAAGTTGTTTTTTATTTTCTTTTATTTTTCTTCTTGCAACTTTCATTTCGTCTGATTCACAATAATTTTCGAACGGTGATAAAGTGAAATTGGAAATGACATTTTATTTTAATATTTTTAAAAAGCTCCTTTTTTTCCCGATAGCCAGGAATGTTTTGAACGTAAAGGCTCAAGTGTCGGCGTTTTTCACGATTCTGCTTGTGGACTGACCTCACCACCAGTATTACATCACGGACATAAAATCTGATCCGAGAGGGTCATACAGTAACTGATGGGTCTCTGAAAAGCGAAATGCAGTCACTTTGGGGTGAGCAGGCTATATAGATGATGAACTCACTGTTTATAACTCCATGACCGTATCCCAAAAGTCGAGCCAGCCCGGGGCGAGCGAACACAATTTTGGGGCCACTGGCCACGCCCTTATGTTTGGCGGGAAATTGGCTGATTAGTCAAATCTCCTTAACTCTACGACCATGCACCTTTCCAAATATTGCCCTTCTAATCATCATATAGTCAGGGCCTCCCGTAAGCATTTGCAACTATTTTGATTTGTAGAAGACTGTTTAACAGTTTTCAGTACTTTAATGCCGCGGCTCTTAAACAACACGAGGTACATGTTCTGATCTCTTCCCCCCCACCTCCCCCCTCATCCATAACAAAAAATTTTCAGACCAACACTGAAGGTATGTACAAAAATATGACCATCTCGAGGCAAGGTTCATCACTGTAACTTACCACATAAAAGCCTTTTCGTTGTTTGCCATCGACTGATTCTGTTCTGAATACTGAGGTCCCATAAACAACGCCAGGTTTAGAAAGAGCCCGCCCTTCTCAATCCAAGAAAACCCAATTAGCATTTTCACCAACGGACATAAGCCGTAAGAAAAGGACCGCGTTAAATAGTTCATAAAATCACAAACGCCTCATGACACTTTATTCACTCTTTCTTCGATAAACTAATTTTTAATTTTTTAAGCATAAATGAAATCAGCATGCGCGATTATGAGCATTGTAGCTTATGAAAAGAAAATTTAACCAATGCACATGAAAGCTTCTAAGACGGGGAGTAGGGGGAATTAGGAACATCGTGCGTACCGTTGGAAAAATATTGGCTAGTTCTTTGAATAGACTCAATTAACACCGTTTTGGTTCAGTAAGGAGCTGTTAGATGGGGGGAAAGCTACATAACGTAGATCGCATCAGAATACGGCATAGGACTAGGTTCCCAAAATCGATAAGAATGCAAGACCAGTTATCATGTAAAACAGAGAATAATTCCTTGAGGGAAAAAATTATGGCTAGGGAAAAGACCCGAAGGTGGAAAGTTAGGATCGTAGCTTCTTTTCAGGTAATCGATCATTTACGTTAACTTCCGCTATCCGACGGGCATATCGGAAAGACTGAAAACACTCAATGGATAAGAGTATAACACATTCAAGAAGAAACAAATTTATGATTTTTCACAACTCAATAAAATAACTAAAAATGTGTACTACTCAGTTATACAAGATTTTTGTGATGGAGCATTAGCCCCCGTACTCACTAGACACTACTGCACAATCATTGTGTTAAAATCAGTGAAATACTCCATTTGCATGGCGTACATTTTGAAGAACATTTGAAAAAAATTTGGATTCCTACCCCTACACCTTTAATAAAAATTAAAGTTGGGAAGTTTGTTGTTTTCTAAAAGTAGTTTGAACAGCCGAACGACATTTTTTAAACGAAGTGGGGAAGGCAAAGCTTCACTTTTCTCTTCTAATGAAGTGCAATTTTTCAAGGGAGCCCAGACAAGATTGTGTACGATGGGCATAGACTGCAAAACAGTCCGTATTTTTGCGTATTCATCTACGCGTTAGCAGTCAAACAAAAGGTCCGAGGCTGAAAACAGAGAGCGAGACTCCGACCTTTTGTTTGACTGCTAGCGCGTAGTTGAATACGCAAAAATACTGACTGTTTTGCAGTCTAGTCTACGATGGGCACAGCTTGTTTGATCTGGAAAATTTAGAGAAGTTCAAGGAAAATCGCTAGACAGCACATACTAGAGCTGAAATAAAAATCTTTTGCGCTTTTGAACTCTGTCCCTAAGGGTAAAGGAGAAAGTTTCCCTTTATCAATGCATTAAGCAAGTTGATTATGAACGTTTTCTTTTGTTGGACGTCTTACTAACAAGCACATTACCACTACTTGTCCTCAGAGGCGTTCTTGACGAGCAGAGAAAATTAGGTTTTGACAGTTTGAAATTCAGGATGCCAGAGTGAAGACCCCTTTTGTATGATGACGTCATCGTCCTACAGTAAAAAGCGTTCATTTTTTACCACGATGTTACGTCAATCGGTACACTGATGTTGTCGAAAGGTCTGTGAGCATGGTAAATGATTTTACATTAAACTGCAGCCACATCTTCAATCACCCCTTATTGTTCGCGATATCGGATAAACACTGTGGTCGCTAACTGAATTTTCTTTGCTGTTTACTTTATTTTGAATTAGGAATGTCTTGAGTTGTCCATTTTTAAGCTTTTTCCAGGAAACGAAAATCTGGAATTGTTTCTATAGGGTGAGGCATTTGCGCACAGTTTTAAAGCCCTTCTGTGGGGTGACTGTGGTTTTTGTAGTCCTGGGCTCATCCCTCATTCTTCTTAACCCATTCCAAACCAATTTTTCTGTTTATCAAAAAACCCTTTATGGAAAGACAAAGAATCTCCTCAAAACGGGCTCCGTGACTGAGACAAAATACCTGAAAATTGTGCACGGAACCGGTGTTAATGGTGTACAAAGTAGAATGAGTATTATTACTTTGCCAACGCCCAGCGCCAAACGCCCGGGACTAATGATGTTTGTTTCAATGGCTCATGTCTCGTGAGTTTTGAGTGAATCTTTAAACGCTGTAAATACATGTAACTGTAACTATCATCGCATCCTCGCTTACTAATAATGATAACTTATATCAACTTCCATTATTTATTGCCTGGCTAAGATTTTCACGGATTCTTCAGTTCAGTTGTTTGGAACCAGGCCGTTTCACGTGAGTTGTAACGCCACGCAAGGAACGTGACGACCCGCGATAAGCCTGGGAAAATATTACTTTTTTTCGATCAAGGTGAAAACTGGCATCTTTGTCGTCGAGTAAGGTAATACATCTCAATTTTCATTACTATGGTTAATTTTAAAAGCTCTGGTTTCGATAAAGAAACTGGAGGAAAATCAGGAAAATTCCACTTCGACTGTGGTTGCATTTTGTTTACACGTCGTAGCATACGTAAACATAACAAATTCATTTTCCTTTTCCTTATACAATCTACCCTTTTTTGTACTGTTTTTCGCAGCAGAGTTATCGATTCTATTACAGAGGCTAATTTTATTACACAGATCACTCAGATTTAAGTACAGAAACTCTATTATCGATTGTAATTTTGGCAACACCTGGCGAGTATTCTGTGTAAAGATTATTGACAAAGTCACTAGAACACTCTTCCATTCATTACTTTTGTTTCTGCTCCGTTAAATTTGCCCAATTTTTTTATTAACGAACTCGATTTAACTACAAACAATGAGTATTCAGGCAGAGTGGCAAGCTTCAATGCGATGTGGCAAAAGAGATATACGCCTTTAAAATGCTGTTAATTTTGCGGGTGTAAAAAATTCAAAAAGTATACCCCCCAAAAGTATAATCGATCGTTGCGAAAACGTTATCAATTTCCAAGTAGTTTCTAAAAAATACAATAAAGAGGGATTGTTATTCTTTCAATGTGTTTCGGCAAAGGAAGATTAGCTTTGATGACAGGGTTGTAGTCGAAGGCTCAAAAGCAGCTTCTATTAACCAATATGGCGCCGGTCCGAGGCACCCAAAAACCGGCCATGTCGATAATTTCCGAAAAAGGAGGAATTAGAACCTAAAGTTACCTATTCCTTATTAAAGACCCCAAATAAAGTCTACTTGTCAATTTTTAGCCAATTCGGTGAGATAGTGTGGCAGCGACTTTTCAATATAGCTCGAATCTTACAGACAACTGCTCTTAAGACTCTAATCCCTAATTTCCTCCAGTTATGAATACAAAATTAGAGTAAGGGTCACCATTATTTTAATTACGAAGTAGCGCTTTAATGGCGTTCTTTGTCTTCCTCGGCGTAGCATGATATTTCCGGTTTTGATAATGTTTAACATTCGCAATCTTAACACAATAAGATAGACAATATACCGGAGCCTTATTTGGTTTGATGTTTCCACCAGATGAATTTTAGTTCAGGGTCTTTTCCTTAGTAGGCGTGTCACGTAAGGATTTAAAAGGCTAAAAAGGCTACTTTTAATTCATTCAATGTTACTTATTACACACAGAATCTCTCTGCTTAATTGAGGTTAGTTTTTGCGTTTATTCGTGTTGTTCGTGCTGTTTCCTTATTATATCTTTCAACTACAGTTGAAACCTCTGTACAACGGCCACCTCTTGGGGACAAAAGAAAGTGGCTGCTGTTAAGAGATTTAAACAAGAGTCAATAGGGACTTTAAGCTTTAAGATCCAAGGACGCGGACGGCAACAAGAACGTCAAAAAACAGTAGGTTTTATTAGCAAAACAACAACTTTGCACGTGTACCACGCTTTTTTGTACATTTCTTTGCCCGTTTTTGCACGACTACGGCGTGAACATGCCTAATTTCGCGTTTTATTGAGGGCGTAAATAAGCAACGAAGAAATTTTATTTCTCTTTCTGTACTTGGATATGGTGCCTAGGAATTCAACTCCAGGAGGGTTCGCCTACATTTCACAAAATAATTGGGTAAGAATAATTGCGATAAAGACTGAAAGAATGCAAATTCACTTTTTTAGCGACGTTCTCACTGCCGTCGCGTCGTTGGATCTTAAAGTCTCTAATGTATGGACTACACGGCAAAAAGTGGCCGTTATAGAGAGGTGGCCGTAAGTAGATGTTCTTCTTTTACCCTTTAAGCCCTTAGAGTGATCAGCATGAAATTTCTCCTTATTATATCAATGCTTTAGAAAACAGAGTGGTCATGAGAATTGAGTGCATGATCAGGGAAGATGAGTGTAATTGATATTTCAACAAATTCTCCCCACTACTTCTATTGAAAAAGTATGGGGAGAGTTAGTGAGAATCTCCATTTTCATATTAAGATTTAAAGGGTTAATGCACTTACGAAACTAAAGCTATGTTTTTATTTTTATGCTGATGAGATAGCAACACAGCGACAGCTTTTCTATAATTAATATTCCCTGTGCCTTTTACAAACTGTACGATAGAGAGGTCAGGGGCGTAGCTAGGGGGGGGTCCTGGGGTGCCCGTGACCCCCCCTTAGTAGGCCTTCTTTTGAGCAAACAGACAATATCTTGGTGGTAAAAGCCATTGTTGAAAAGCCCACTTTTTTACGATTTGTTTTTTTGTAAAGTATTTTCGTCAGTGGCTCTTGTCTTCAGTTAATATGGGCTCAGAGGTCGACATGAAAATCTGGTGAGTAGCCTCTGTGACCCCCCCTTTGAAAAATCCTGGCTACGCCCCTGGAGGTGAAGTGGGACGTCACGTTACCATAGTAACAAAATAGCTCTGGAACTCAACAATCTTTCTTGACGGTCATTTGCACTGTTGTACGATGGAAAAAAGTATGGGCTGCGGTTTTGTTCCTGAGTGCAATCATGCACACGAAATTCATACAAGTCATGTCAGTTTTTTTCGTTGCTTTTGCCATATTTGCAGGACCACGGTTGGTTGACAAATTTTGCTGTCATGGTAACGCGGTGTTGTAACGACTTCTCTGTTCAATTTTAATAGTGAATTTGAATATCCAAAAATATATACAATGCAACGCAATAGTTTTTTTTTTTTTTTTGCTTTTTTTTTTTTTTTTTTAATTTGTACCAAATTATTAATCTATAATAATTAAAAGGACTTCCATGTCATTTTACCTAACGATTCTTTTTTTTTTTTTTTTAATCTCAGGATTTTTTTTATAACAAGACTGAAACATGGGAGGAACACCCTCAAAGAAGAAATTTAAAGTAAAACATGGCCGTACCAATAATTTAAAAACAAACTCGATTATTGGAAGCAGAGAAGAACTCTCATCTTGTAAGTGACGCAATTCTTTGGCAATTTGAGGCAGTGTTGACATAAGCGTTCTTGTCATAATGTTAAATTACAAGAGCAAGTTTTCTCTGTATCATGTTTATTTTACGAGAAAGGTTTTTGCGATAGGAAATGATAGACTTGGAGTGATTTAACAGATGGAATCCTCCAAGAGTATGATTTTTGGTAATTTTTCCGAGTCGCATTGGCATGGAGAGATGAAAAAAATACATTATTTTGTAGTCTTCTAACGGTCTTCAAGCGCCCGCAATACTTGCCCTTTTTTATTTGTGGCCGTAGACAGTCAAGTTCTGGTTAAATATTTGTTGATAAAACCGGAGTATGTATCGTTGTCATCATTCTCTATCGCTAATTTATTTTACAGGGGAAAATCTCGGCTTCAAATACTTTCAAGAAAAAATGGGAGAAGAGTTATTTCAGCAAAAAATGAAAGAAGCGGACGAAGTAAGTACAGAATAATATCCGATTATTTTTGTCCCGACCCCATGACCAATATTTTTATTAACACTCGCGGGTCATAATGTTATTGTTAACCCATTAGCTTGTATGGAGATTTTTAAAATGAGTACCGAAAAAAGGTCACTTTTTCAAGTTTTGTTATGCGCTACAGTTAAGGAATCAGCATCATTTCTTTCTCTGACGTACACAATGGAAAAACTGGCAATCCCTAGATCGTTATAGAACAGAGAGAAAATGTAGGCTTTCCCAATGGTAGCTAATGGGTAATCACTAGTTATTGTACCAATCCAAAAGACACTTTTTTTCCCTTCACGTTAACATACCTGTTTTTTGTGTTTTTCACGGTCATTAAAATCCATTCTTTCTGCAGCCACCACCTAAACCTGGTAACTTCAGCGCTTCTCAAATGGCCCGTTACGTGGCTAAATTCAAAACTGCATTTGCTTTAAAAGCACTTGTCACCCGTCAGCGCGGAACTCACCCCAGAGGTGTGGGGGCTATTGGAACAGCAACAGTATGCGACAACCCTCTCCTCCCCGAACACGAATTTTTCGAGACCGGACGAGTGTTTCCATTGCGTCTCCGACATTCTAATCTTGCCAGACCCGATGACGCTCAGCTGGACGTGAGGGCGGTCTCTCTGAAGTTTGCTGACACTGACTTTGAGTCGCCGTTTGATCTAATGATGCATACTGGCGAAGAGGCGGCTTTCTGGAACATTTACAGTTTTGACAAGATGATTACAGCACTGACCGGAGGCCCTAAGACGTTTAAAGCTTTCTGTCTTGAGGATCCTTGGCAGTAAGTGCTTATTTTTGTTTTTTTCTTTTCTTTTTTGTAATTTCTGCCAGCTCACTTAGCCTTCTCTAATTCAGATGGAGTAGTCTGGGAAAACAGTCGATCTCCTACCCAGATTCCTTAGACTTCTTGTTAAGCGGGAGGCAGCAGCTGTTTCCTCGAAGGAAGCTAAATAAAAATGAAGCTTCTGACATTCTTGCTAAAACCAGTATTATATGGCAGCGGTTATCACGTTTTCCAGCCAAAATGACGCTGGGTTCACACGTGCGCACTGCTTAGTATTCAGTGGCGGAAAATCGTCCTCGTCTTAGAATCCAAACGTTTTTAATACCTTGGGGCTCTTTTAACTTCACACTGATAGTAAATCTCTCTAAAGTGTAGTCTCTACTACTTTGTCTTATGGTCAAAGGATTTTGAAAGCCGCATCTGCTTATGTTTAATGACGTGATCAATCGTAAGTCCTTTAGCAATGTAATACCCGCTATTATTATATGGCTGAATCCGCGAGCGGGCAATATGAAGCGAATATTAATTTGAAAATTGTAAAATCGATGCTGTTCAAGAGTCTTAACCCTGAAGAAGGCAGCATTGCCGAAACGTCGGTCAAGACTCTTCATGAACAGCGTCGATTTTACAATTAAGTAGCTATGCTGCGCAAGGAATTTAATCTTTATTTTACAATATGAAGCGAATCCTGCTTTCTGATTGGCTACACGAGCGGGCACGATGGGCCCATCTTACCTGCTCTGGATTTCCCGCATTGGTCCCGAAAGAAAAAGTTATCGTTTTAGCCATATAAATCCCTTATTAGTCAAGCTTGTTCGGTCAAGATGGCTAAATATTGGCCTCGTTCTTTTTATGCATTTTACTGAGCTCGACTTCGTTTCTGTCAATAAAAAAGCAAAAAAGAAATTGGCCAAATTGACCTCACGCTTGGTCAATAACGCATTTATAAATCTTTAAAATTTCTCTCTGCAGCTTTTACCTGTCTATAGCTGTGTTCCGTCGCGCTCCGGACTCATTCACGGATCAGCGGTATTACTCGTGGATGGCTTATGAATACAAAGCAAAAGATGGCAAGCTGCGTTACGCCAAATTTCGCCTCGTTCCCCAAGATGGCAGAGCAGAGACTGGTCTATTAACAGAATTTGACCAAAGAAAACCATGGTAAGTAGTGTACGCAACAACCTCAGCCAGTTCTTGTTTTATGAGGCGCCAGAAATTGACGGTGAAATAGGTCGGGATCACCGGAGCGCTTGCCGGTAAAAGCAGGAAGGGAGGGGAGCAGAAAAGTAAAGACCTTTCACGATCCCATGGCACTACCCTTTCCCTAGCCAATTAACAACGCCCAAAGAGAGAACCAAGGTAACTCAAAATCAATTATGTCGAATTTCCTCTATAGCTCTTCCTTCCTTTTAGAGTATATAAGTTTTTTCGGAGCGCAGGTGATCTGTGTTAACACATTATCTTTCTCTAACAGTCCTTTGAATGTATTCTGTCAGTCCAAACTTTTGTAGCGTTCGCGTGGATGGATGCGCCTTTTTTACTGGACGGAAATAAGAGAGAATCGTTATTTTCTCTTACTGGTGACAAGTCTCTGCGAACAACCACTCTGCACTTGCAGCTCGGGTGACATGTTTTTGCGTTTGGTGATGGGACATGTCACTCTCGTGCGTGATAAGGAATTGTTGTCGTTTTAGAGTTTTGACGCCGCGAAAAGGCGCATAAAATGAAACGAGTTTGAATTATTTGCGCGGCTTGTGGCGGCGATTTTTACCACCATTCTCCATGTTAAGGGAAGTGTTTTTCTCCCGTGCGACGCGTTGCAGCGAATCGTTACCTTATCTGTCTTCTTAAAGAATTTGTTGTTACATTCAATTATTATATTTACTTCAGGGAGCCTGCAAGATGGGAGGATGAAAAACGTCCTGAAAGTTACCTCATCCCTGAATTTAAAGAGCGCTTATCGGAAGCCCCCATTGAATACAAACTCCAGATACAATTACATGAAGTAAGTCCTGATGATTCGCACCTAATTCTTCACCCTTCAAGAGTATGGGACCATGAGAACCATCCGTGGTTGGATTTAGCTCTCGTCACCATGACGTCACTTTTATCTGTTGCTGTAGTTGAGCGAACTCGTTGTTCACTTGACAACCACCCTTCCACAATTAGCATTCCTCCGGCACAGACTATCTACGACTACAATTCTATTGCATATCTGCGGTCTAAAGTCTATTCCTCCTCAAATAAAATGAGCTCAAACAAGCCAAGATCAGAGGTTTGCAAACAACATGCTTGTGAAGGAGCAAGGTACAGTGTACGAGTGCGGACTGGAAATCGAAAAGGGGCCGGGACAGATGCTAAAGTGTCGCTGACAATAACAGGTGAGATAACTTATAAGACATATTTTGAATCTATGATGTAAAAATTTTTTCACGTTTATGGCAAGAAATCAAACGTAAATGCCGCTTAATACGAAATGAAATACACGTTATTATCAAGATGGAAGGGGACATGGGGGTTTACGGTATTGCGGTATTGATTCTTTTTTTTTAAGCAGCATTTCGGTACATGGTTTTATTGTGCGATGTTGCGGTATCATCTAGGCTTCTGGTATGCGGGTTTTCATGTTTTTGGCTAACGGTATTCGGTAAAAGAAGATCCTTCTCGGCATTGTGGTACTGTTCATTTGCGCTCTCCTGTCTAATACAGGTCAATATTTTGAAGACTTAAAACTTGGTAAATGATTACAGTTAATCTATGCTGAAATTGGTGGGGCATCCAACAATGACCGGGCTTTTCGATCTTACGCGTTGTACCGATCTACTTAAGGTCTTCTCACGTTTTCTCGCAGTGGCTGCGGTTAATTATTAGTGCATACAATTGTGCATACATGCATGAGAAACAAACAGTCGAGATGGATACAAATTAAAGTAAGCGTGACCAATCGTAAATGCGGTATCGGTATTTCGTTGATTTTCGAAACGGTATGTCGGTTTTTCATAATTTTTCTTACAGAATTGCGGTATTGAGTACCCCCAATGTCCCCCTCAAGATGCCTGGATATTGGCTAAAGTCCGAGATCAATTACCCTGGGTACCAGAGGCTTTTCTCGCGTACGGCGGGAATTTTCGGTGTGGGCCGAAGGCCGACACATCTTCGGCCGTAGGCCGAAACCACGAGCGTCTTTATTAATGTCTTTATTAGTATAAGAAAATAATTTTTTTTCTTCAAGGAACCAAGGGCAGAACAAAGCCTGCTGTATTGGATAAGTGGTTTCATAACGATTTCGAGAGGGGCCAAGAAGATACTTACGTCATCGAGGCGGACGATGTGGGAGAACCAGTCATGATAAAACTGGAGAACGATCAAGGTGGCATTTTCCATCGTTCTAGCGATTGGTTTGTGGATAAGGTGTTGATAACTACCAGCTCCACTATTCTAAAGGTTTACGAATTTCCGTGTTACGCATGGGTGAAGCGTGAGTCCGTTTTCTTTGAAGGAAAAGGTATGTACATAAGCTAGTCCGCTACAGCAGGCGCCTTATAACGGTTTTGTTTCACACGCCGTGAGTAAAAAGTGGACAGAAAAGGCGTCTTTTCTCCTAGGATAGTGAAAGTTAGGCAAGTCCTGGAATGTTATAACAATGCTATACTTTAAATACCGATAACCAATCCCACTATTCCAAATAACCAGGTTCATTGTTGCGCATTTCTTCGGTTATTCGTCCAATAAGTCTTTCCAGCTTCATAGCCAAGAACGCGCCGTTTATTTATTCATATCGGATCAATCCTATATTTTAAAATTTTCTGGGTTACCATGCGCCCAGACCTCCTAATAATGAGCCACTTCGGCCCTTAATTGTCTTCTCGTGTTGTCACCTTCAAAAGTACATGCTAAGCTCCGTACAGCACAATAAGAAGTGCCAGTTCTAACCTCATATTTCTTCTTACAGCCAAACTGGTCATAGACGAACAACTCGAAGCAGTAAAGAAGCAGCGACACTTGGAGATCCAACATCGGCAAGAGGTTTACAAATGGGGAGACGATCCTAATTTTATGGGCCTCCCCGGATACATCAAGGCTGAAAGCGTAAGGAAGCTTCCCAAAGACATTCGTTTTACTGAGGAAGCTATTGATGACTTATACAGCGCCAAAAAGAAGGCACTTGTTAACCTCGGTCTGGTTAAATTGCTGAATGCTTTTGAATCGTGGGAAGATTTTCATGATTATCGTAAGGTAAGCGGTGAGCAAAATGACGAAAGTTGATAATTTTTTTTTTAATTTTGGTAGACAATGGGAATTTAAGTTTGTGGCTTTTTATCAACTGATGGTACAAAACACTTTAACTCTTTGGTCCTGTTTATATGCCGGCCGTTTAAGACGTTATCTGTAAAATTTGACGAGCAAATCTTTTTATAATAAACCAACTACAGTTTTAAGGGAAAAGTTTAAAAATTCCTTTTCTAGGCATTCGTCTCCTTCGTCGGCGACGTTCCACTAGCTGCCGATCAATGGCAGGATGACACCTTCTACGGATCGCAATTTCTGAATGGCTGTAATCCAGATACTATCAAGCGATGCACCGAGTTGCCATCCAAGTTTCCAGTCACACAGGAGATGGTCGCTAATTTGCTGGATCAGGGAGATACCCTCAAGAAGGCAATGCAGGTAACTTTATATCATGCTTTCCCAAATTAAATGTTGCAATATTTTTTCTAGCTTGTACTATGCTCATACTTGTAGCTAACGCTAGCTACCTGCAGCATTCAACTCCGTCAGACGCCATCTTGAAGCGTTAAAGTAGCAGAAATCATGGATGAATAAAAAAGTTGATTAAGGGTAAAGTGCATCGGCATAACTTTAACACGAAACGCCCACGCACACGCGCAAAATGAATTTTACGGTATATTTTGATATAAATCACAGGAAGCCTGCACCACATACTAAACTTGTGGTTGAGTTCGTCTGCAAGCTGTCAGAGCCGAAATCCTTGTTCTGGGCCCCAGCTGTGTACCAGGATTTGAGAATGTGCCATGTTTAGGAATTCCATCGTCGGTTTGCCAATCGGATTGAAGGGAGACTCGAAATACATTTCCGGTAATTCATTGAATCCGTTAGGGACCCAGAACAAGGATATCGGCACTGCTTACGGACGGACCATTAGAAAACTTATGGGGGGGGGTGGCGGGCGAAGTCCAAAAAAATATTCGCGCAAGGGAAAATTAAATGAAAAAAAATTCATGCACGCCAATTAACCCTAAAAAATATTCATGCCACGGCCTAAAAAAAATTCATACAAGGAATATGATAACGAAAACATATTCCTGCGGCTCAAAAATTACTCACCCCTACCCCCCCCCCCCCCCCACCACCCCCCACCGTAACTTTTCTAATGGTCCGTCCCTTAGCAGACGTTACTAACTGGGGTTAGATTAAACGTCTGCGGCGCAGGCTACACCTAACCCTTTAAACCCTAATATCAAAATTGAGATTCTCATTTACTGTCCTATACTTTTTCAATAGAGGTAGTGGGGAGAATTTGTTGAAGTATCAATTAGCTAGACTCATCTTCCCTGATCATGTACTCAGTTCTCATGACCACCCTGTTTTGCAAAGCATTGATATTACAAGGAGAAATTTGATGCTGATCACTTTTGGGGTTATAAGGGTTAAATAAGACTCCTCTCTAGGGGACGCATTTGCGGACCTACATTGGTTTCCTTGCATTATTTATAGAATGGACGTGTCTACATGGTTGACTTCAAGATTCTCGAAGACATTCCCCATTACGGAGAAAACGATACTAAAGTAGAGAGGCGTTATACCTGCGCGGCTATGGGCCTGTTCTATGTCAAGAGCACTGAAGATATAGTTCCCATAGCAATACAGTTACACCAGGTGCCTAGCGAGACCAATCCAATATGGACCGCCAACGATTCGGAACTGGACTGGACTTACGCAAAAATGTGGCTCAAGAATGCAGACTCGCAGTGGCATCAGGTAATGGCCTTCACGGGAACTAGTCACAACGCGCTTTTGCATAGATCGTTAAGTCTCTTTGATAAGTTCTGTATCCATGACAAAAATCATGCTGAAAAGTATAATGTAGTTTTTTTTTGTAGTTTTAGTTTTTAGTTTTTACTTGAAGTGAAACATTGGTTTTGTGCCTGGCAGAATTGAATTTAAGAACTGAACTCTGAGAGTATCTTCATGGTTTTTGATTTTGTGAAACAATTTTTAGAAAATAATTATTTGATCAATCAGCTCCTTAAATTCCTCGAAAAGGTCCACAGTGTGCGTTTTCACTCACTAGGGCAGTATCTATACAAATTTATTGGGACAAAAGTAAGCGCTAACATAAGAAAAGAGTTCAACCCCCCCATAGAACGGGATTGAGACTCCAACATGGCGGACGTGACGTCATGTGGATAGCTAGGCTCTTTAGCAACTTCTCACTGTATTTGCAGATGATCACGCATCTTCTTCGAACACATCTCTTTATGGAGCCTGTTGCTGTTGCCTGCAGAAGACAGCTACCCTCCCTCCACCCTCTGTGGAAGTTACTAGCACCTCACGTGCGGGGAGTTATGGCCATTAATACGCTGGGAAGAGAAAGGCTGATTCCTGCCGGTGGTGTGGCGGACAACACGCTTAGTTTAGGAGGTGGAGGTAAATAAATGAGAGGAAGGTTTTTGTTACCCATATAAAGTATCTACTTTACCATATAACGGCCTAAAAGTACCAAACATTCTGTGTAATTGTTCTTGCTTACATGAACTCGTTTTTATATAATGTCTCCTCGCCGCGATAATCTTGAGCTGACGGTGAGTAATGTAAGTTGTACTGTCTCATGAAAGGAAGTTTTCCCACAAAAGTACGATGTTACATAGTTCACTAAAAATGAATGGGAGCTGAGACTGGGCATGATTATTTAAAGACCCTGAGTAAATGGCCTAGCCCCTCGGAAATCAAACATGCGGCCTAGCGCAACCCTAATCGTAGTCTTTCGGTGGTCTCTTGACCAAATTTCTTACGCAAAAAAAAACTTAGGTTAAACTGAGTTTGACCTATCTTTATCTTAATTTATTCTTGTCTTAGGCCACATTTTGCTGATGAAGAAATACTACAAGGACTTGAGCTGGTCAACCTATGATTTGCCCAAAGTCTTTAAACAAAGAGGGGTTCATGATGCAAAAAAATTGCCTGGCTTCTACTACCGAGACGATGCGCTCAGGCTATGGCAGGCCATCAGCGACTTTGTTACTAGCATTTTAGCGATTTATTACCATTCTGACAAAGACATCCGGAATGTAAGTTATGTACCTTTCGGATATTTTAGTAGATCATACGCGCAGATGGTAACTATATATTTCGTATTTAGTTCTAACTTTGGAGTCTGTGGATGAATTTATGTGGTGTTACCATTCAAATGAAACTTGTTCAGCAATACTTTTACATGGTGGTATTTATGTAGTTTGTAGTTCTAACTTTTGAGTCTGTGAATGAAATCCTTTGAAACCCCATAGGCAGTATCTTCACGTGGTACTATTTTATTAAGTATGCAGTTCTTACTTTTCAGTCTATGAACAAATCCTATGTTGTGACCATTCAAATGAGACTCTCCGACAGTATTGATTTTCAGTATTTAAGAACAAGAGAATCAAGTAGTGTTTTTATTTGCACGTTTGGGAGTTAAAGAAACCTGCCTCCTTTGATAATACGGTTGAGATACAATGTTGTCGCCGCAAGCAGCCCGTGAAATAATGGAAAGCAATTATAGATATCAGGATGAAATGTCATGTGACAGTTCTGTCAACGTCTTTTCTAGTCTCGTTCTCGAACAGATCAATTTAGCTTTCTGAGAAACTGCCCACCTACTCCTCCCCTAAGCCAACATTTGGCCCTTATTGAGAAGTAAGTGTAAATGTTAGCATAGGGGAGGGGTAGGTGGGCAGCTTTCCAGAAGCCTAAATTGATCCAATACTTCTTGCAGGACACGGAACTACAAGCGTGGATTCGTGATCTTCACGACAATGGTTACCCAGTTAGAGAGGGTGAAGGCGACCACGGCTTCCCGTCTTCAGTCACCACCGCTGACCAACTGAGCCATCTGCTGACCATCATCATCTTCACATGTTCTTGTCAGCATGCAGCTGTTAACTTTTCGCAAATGGATACCTTTGGTTTCCCGCCAAATGCTCCCGCCCTGATGCGGCAACCACCTCCAACTAAGAAGAATAGTGTAACAATGAAAGAAGTAATGAAGTGTTTACCAACTAAGCACCAAGCTGGGGTTACCATAGCAACAGTTTACGACTTGACACGCATATTTCCAGATGAGGTAACTTGAAAGAACATGTTTGGGAGTCAGAAAGGGAGGGGTGGGGGAGGAGTAATGGTATTATGAAGATGATATATTGACTGTACTGGTGGGTTATGCAGAAAATGACTCGATGATTGAATAACTGAACGAATACAAATGGCTAAAATTCAGCTCTCGATACGAAATCCTGGACTTTCCGGTATTCAAGAAATAAAGTAAATTTTAAAAAACGCATTAAGCAAAGCTGAATCTCAGGGGGTTTTACATGCAAATCAAACTCGTCTTGTTTTATTTTAGCATTTTAACTTTTTTTCATTATTCTTCTCCCAACAACAGCGTTTTCTAGGTGATTATTCCGACGGACTCTTCACAGACATTGCTGCTTTGGAGGCCATTCTCCGTTTCCAAGAAAATATCAGCAATATCTCCAAGTCAATAAAAGAGCGAAATAAAAAGCTGAAGATCCCTTATGTTTATCTGCTCCCAGAGGGGACGCCTAACAGCATCGCAATCTAGGATCCACAGTTGTAAAACTAGACATACCGGCTTACAAATATAAAAGGAGTATTTTTATAAAGCCTTAGAAAACAGTCACTTCTGGTTTCCCCGCGAAAAGACGGCTGAGAAACGAGAGCAGAAATTCCATACCGATGATATGTGTCTACCAAGATCTGGGTAGTACTTTCGATTAATTGAAGCAAACTTAACTTGCGGCACGACCAATCAGAAGTACTACACAGGTCTGCATGTGTAGTGACAAGTCATCAGTGGAATTTTTCGCGGGGAAGCCTTTGCTGGCGTCGCGAAATATCGGCTCTTTACTCAGGTTTATTCTTATAAACAATATCTAAATTATTTATCAGTGGTATTTAGCACTAATAGCGTTATTTGTGTTATATTAAACAGAGTTTAGGCTTGTTTTTATTAAACACATTTTTAAATACATTTTTATTAAATACGTCCTCTGCGTGGAGTGGAACATATCACAGTTTTTTTATCATTTGAATTGACATACATTTTAAGAATAAAATAATTTTTCAGAAAACTTGGCTTGATTGACCTTAATTCAAAAATCATCATGGCCTGCAAACTGGAAAGTAGTTTTCAAAAGCTGCTGACCGGAAGAAATCTTTGATCTGTAGTTTAATTTGGCCAGATTTGCAGTCAACAAAAATCGGTGGTTAAATACTTCTTACGGAAGGAAAAATTTAAACCGTGTTTAACTAAACGGCTTTAAAACGTGAGAGAGTTTTAGATAGAGTTTGATTTGAATAAAGCAATAGTGATTTCAAATTGTTGCATCAGTGTGACTAATATACTAATCAGATCTTAAGGAATTTAAAATCCTCTTTACAATGTACAACTTGCAGTCCACTTTGACTGTTCACTGAAAGATCTAGCATGTACTTTAATTTTGAATTGTACCAGTAGGTTTCAGTGGGTAACCTGTGTACAGCCGCTCCTTTTATATCCTCAAACAAAATCGGGGAGTGGAGAGGAGGTGACTGTAGACATTCAGGCTCAGCAGTAGGAGGCCTTATAAGCATTACAAATGATAGAAATGATTACAAATTATTAGTGAATAAGAAATGAAATAAAGTTTTTACTCATTTATTCACCGTGGCATTTCAAAATAACAAATTTCCCCCCTTACCTATCAACTGACATTTCAGTCTTAGCAGTATGCAAGAGATTTGTCTCATGAACGAAATAAAATACTTTTTGAACGAAATAAAATACTTTTGAAATTTTTAGGGGTCTTTCGAGCAACGGCTGCACAGTTGATGTGAGACTATCACAAAATTTATCTTATGAAGTCGATTGTACAGCGTTTGCATGTCATATAAGGGTGCGTGACTATATGACGTAGGACCTTAAACAGAAAAATTTCCAAACGTAGGGCCCAGGGACGGGCGAGGGGTGAGTGGGCGGCACTAAAAGAGTAAGGTATCCAAGCAAAGATAATTCTTCATTGTTGCGAAAATGATTCTTTACGACCTTAATTTGCCTACCGTGATCAACATCACGACCTTTAATGCTCGTCGACACGCTAAATAGCTTCGGACAATGTGTTAATGAAATGTTTTGTAATTCCTGTTAAAAAAAAGAGGAATTAGAAAAACTCAGCGCGCGCTTTCGAAGCAGTCGTCGTTAGCATGTAATGCAACATGATAGCAGATTCCCAGTTTTGCACAAACGCTTTTACCTTTTAATACCCTTTCGCAAGAATTGTTGTCTCAAAAGTGCTCAAATACATTGTATAATTTATGTAAAATTAAGGATTTGTAAATGTTGATTTAAAAAATGTTGATTCATGGCGTGACATTGATTAGAGAAGCCTTGGTGGTTTTCAATAACAGAAAATAATGGTTTTGTTCTATATATTGTACCTTGCTTAGCTTTAAATGCCCTCAGGAGAGCACCTTGCCACTGTTGTATTGTTGTTGCTAAGGAATGAGACTGTTTTAATTAAGGCACCTACGCCTGACGTGAAGTCAAGGAATTAAGCGGTACAAAAGGGACGCAAAGACATGAATTGACTAGGAAAGCCTGTGAAGATACTGTACAAAGAAAGCTTAGCATTGTAGTTGCAGCTAAACGGAAGGTAGATTGCATCAGAGTGAG
Organism: Porites rus; assembly: GCA_964035705.1. NCBI lineage: Eukaryota > Metazoa > Cnidaria > Anthozoa > Scleractinia > Poritidae > Porites > Porites rus. The sequence goes on from OZ037993.1 coordinate 43,081,128, forward strand.
TATTCATGTGATTAATGGCAGAACCATTTTTAAATTGTTTATGTGATGTGTTTCTAGGGAGCGATTGTGAAGGAATGCAACTCTATATTCCCTTCAAAAGATTGTAACGGTGCATATTTCCCCCGTTATTGTTGATAGCGGATGCCAACTTCGATATGTTTTTTGCGGAAAGATTATCTCGTATCTCAAAACAAAAAAGCAAGCTCTGTTCTCGTAAACAGTGCAACAGAGATTCCTGCTTTTAACCAATAGTTCGTCCAATATCATACTGTGTACAGACCTGCAGCTTAATTAAAACAAGCGTGACCGAACTGCAGAATCGAAGTCTTTCAAGCTGACGAAAATTAATTAGCGACATTTCTTTCCCTTTAAAAATTTTTCCATGTTGTTGTCAGTTTCATTTGCTTTTGTGCATGCGCACAACAGTTCTGAAAGTGGAAAACAGTAACGGTCAGGTTATAAATTACACTCACCCAAGGGAATGACGTCACCGGCGCAAGTTGAGTTATAGTTTCTGCAGATTGTTTAAATTCAATAGAAATTGAGATAGCCATGCATAAAAATTAAATTTTGCGGAACTTGCAGAACAGTTTTGATTACGTCTGGAGTGACAATGCAGTAGATTGTTTTTGTTTCGTCGTTCCGTTTATAACCCATCGGTAAACTTTGAATGTTACAGAAATGATTTACAGGGTCTGATATTGGTGCCTTCGACAGAAACGGTGGCTAAAATTCTGGCATAGTGAAATAAAACAAAAAATATGAATCTGGTATAGAACTATCGGTGTCACTTGAGAAGACAACAGATCCATATCTACTTTAAACGACTTGGCAATTTAGAACTTTCGTTATCCGGTCTTCAGAGGACACTTTTGTTGCCTTAAATAAGATATCTTTAACTGAGCGCTATCAATCTTCTTTCCAGTAGTAAATAAACCCATGGGAAAGGTCTTGCCTTGTAGGAATCATGTACATCTATATAGGTCCCTAAAAACGAAGTTGGCGTCTCGACGTCCGCGCGGCTCTGACTTCACTACCTTATCAACCGAGCAGATCGGAGCAAAGATTTTTTGACAGTTGTAATTTCTTCGGGTCCCACTGTGAGCAAAAAAACTGAGGGAAATAAAATTGTGACTATCTTTCGTGGCTTATTTTAATTAGGTTCATAAATTAAAGCATAAATGTAAAACATATATAAACGTTCAGAAGAGCCGTTAATGCACTAACAATATCATATAGTAGTTCTTTTAGGGCGGTATTTACACTGTATGAAATATAAAAACATGTTAGAAGCCAAATATTGCGGCGGAATGGACAGGTAAACAGATATCTACAAAAATAAGCTGGGGAGGCGGAAGACGGTTACTGAACACAATTTAAAGAAAAAAAAAAAGTTTTAAAAGGTTTATCATGCTCATTTTATCACCCACTTTTTATCTATGGCAATGATACAAACATTTGGCCTCTAAAATAGGACGGAAATGAACTTGTACATATGGTAAAATCATCCAAAAAAATAAAAGAAGACAATATAATTATGTACTAGACTTTTTTTGTTCAAACTCACATTGATTGCAGCTGTATTACCCCATCGGTAAACTTTGATGAATATACCCTGTGGAAATGATATTTAAGGGAAAGCTAATTTGGTGCTACCATGAAAAAGAGGGCATCTCATTTGTCAAAACTTTAGATGTAGGAAAATCAAGCAAGACTGAATTGTAAAAATGGTTTTAAGATCTGCATTGCTGAAGTGTGCAATTTGCCTTTGACACAGAGATTTTAGTACTTTAACGAACCGTTTTTTCATTTAGCAGGCTTGAAATAGATATGGGGATCATTACTTCAAAGAAGAGAAAAAGCAACGGCCAAACAGTGCAGAATGAGCGAGTTATACAGACGCCGGCGTCGAACCAAACAGTGCTGAATGAACACGTTAAACAGACGCCGGCGCCGAGCCAAACAGTGCAGAATGAACAAGTTATACAGGCTCCGAGGTCGATTGAAAATGAGCATGAGTCCATCGAATGTAAGAATTACTTTTTATGCCTCTAGTCCGCTTAACCTTAACTAAGATCCAAGATCCAGAAGACTGTTATATTGATCTCCCAGAAATCGTTCAAAAAGTTAAGTTGAATTTATTTTCCTCTTAGTATGTTATTATTAATATCGTTTAGTGTATCAGTAATCTCTTGTTATAATTGTTGTCATTTATTATTAGTAATACCATTAGTTTATCAGTCGGTCTCTAATCATTGCTGTCAATTTAATAAGTTTCTCTAGTTCTCTTGTTACTTTTAGTTGTATTTAGTTGTATTTATTTTCTGTAAACATGACCCGCCTAGATTAGCTTAGCTACCCGCGAGCATGTTAAAATTGTACTTTTACCTCAAAACACAACAAAAATGTATGTATGTATGTACTTAAGCGCATGGCCAGGCCTGAGGTTTGGTTTGCTGGAAGCAGCATAAAAGTTGTAGCAATATTTCATGCCACGTTTAGCCACAATCGTGGCCACGTATTTGATAAAAACGTAGCCAAATTACATGAAATCTAGAAAAAGTGTTTATCTCTTTATCTCTTTAGGGAGGGGGCAGGGTGGCAAAAACCTTTTCGTGTTGAAGCCGGAGAAAAAGATCGAGGCTTGCAACCAGGCTTGCCGCTGACTTAAATATTCATTAACATCTGTTTTTTAGTCTTGTTTGCTTATATATTGGCTTCCAGGAAATAATTATCTGAAAATTCTTTTTCACAGGGGAAAATATGGGATTCAAGATCTTCAAGGAAATGATGGGAGAGGAACTATTCAAGAGAAAGATGGAAGAGGCTGATGAGGTATATACTCGTCAAATCATTAAGATTTCACCAAAATATTTTAACTGACTGAAAGCTGACTGACCTTTTGAATTGTACGGGTTGAAGAGAATCTGGATTGATTGGCGCCAAGAAATCGGTTTATTTGAGTTGTCATACAAATAAATATCCGAAGTATTGTTTCATAACATGTTCAATAGGCCGTTATATCACAATACTAATAAAAAAAGGAGGCCAATTTTCATAAACCCGGTCCCAGTCTTCAAGCGAATTTCAGATCTATCAAGTTAGTGACTCAAATGTTCGGCAATCATTGTCATTGTATCGTTTGGAAAAACAAGGAAAGAGTGCCACAAAACTTCTACGGGAGTTATAAAAGACACCCTACATGATCTCATCAGTACAACACAGCATAACTCTTGCAACAAGTCACCCGTTAAATCATTCGTATCTCTCGTCGAATAAAAACGATAAATTCACTGATTTAGTCCTGTCTCTTTAAGCCCCCTCCAGATTCTGGACCCTTCAGTGCATCACAAATGAAGCTCTTTGTTAAGAAATATGAAATCGCCTACGCCTTGAGAACATTGGCAACGCAAAAACAAGGGATTTATCCTGACGTAGTGGGGGCTATAGGTGCCGTAACAGTCTTGAATAACCCACTCCTGCCTGCTCACGACATTTTCCCAGAAGGACACGTGTTCCCAGTGCGATTGCGTCACAGTAATTTTATGGTAACTGACGATGCACAACTGGACATTAGAACAGTTTCTTTAAAATTTGCCGACTGTGACTCGGAGTCCCCTTTTGATTTGATGATGCAAACGGGCGAAGAGGCGGCATTTTGGAGCATTTTTAGCTTTGACAAGATGTTATCAGCCTTAAAGGAGGGTCCAAAAGCTTTCAAAGAATATTGTCTGGAAGATCCTTGGCAGTAAGTCTTGATTATAGATTTCATTTGTTTATTAAATGTATCTCCCTGACCTTATTTAAAAACATCTTTTTTGCCCCGACAACGCCGTTAATGCAATTAACTGCTAAACAGTGCCGCCTTTTTCTGGGTCTCCGGCTGTCTACCAGGATTTGAGTACGCGCAATGATTGCCCTGTCGAAAAAGCCATTGTCGATTTGCCAATCAGGTTGAACTAATTTTCGGTACTTCTTTGAGTCCTTTGGGGGCCCAGGACAAGGATCTTGGTGCTGTTTCACAGACGTCACTAACAAGGATTAGATGACGTTTGCGACGCAGGCTATTATTATCATTAAATTCCGCATCAATTTTTATTATTTCCAAATTCTTAGTTTCTACCTAGCCATAGCCGTTTTTCGCCGAGCACCAAAATCTTTTACCGATCAACGGTATTACTCGTGGATGGTTTTTGAATACAAAGCAAAGGATGGCAAGCCACGTTACGCCAAATTTCGCCTCGTTCCCGCGGATAACAGAATGGAGACTGGACTGATGACAGAACAAGAACAAAGAACTCCTTGGTAAGATTGAAAGAACTTGCCTATATGAAATGTTACTAATTGCGCTTTTCAATAACATGCCAATTCTTAAGTCATGTAACGACGACTTTCATAATTGTTGTTATCTAACACCACATTTGCAGGGACAATTGGAGATCAAAAGGGGAAAGAAGACCAGAGAACTACTTAACTGCCGAGTTTGAAGAACGAATATCGGGTGAAGGTATACAATACAAGCTCCAAATACAACTCCATGAAATTCAACCAGGCGACTCCCACCTTATACTTCACGCGGCAAGAGCCTGGGATCAAGACACTCACCCTTGGCTAGACCTTGCTGATGTAAAATTGACGTCACTATTGCCGGGTGACGTAGTTAGGGACACGCATACCTCATTGACTAATGCCCCACCGTCCATTTCGCTTCCTCCTGCCAAGACTATTTATGACTACAGCTCCCTGGCATATCTGGGAACTAAAGTCAGCATCGTCTCAAGCGAATTGAATGTCCCGAAATCCCCTGTAAAAGAAGATATATCAATCTACTGCATTTCTGTGACAACTGGAAACAGAAAAGGAGCTGGTACTGATGCTAACGTGACCCTCACAATAACCGGTAAGGATCACAATTATTACGACTATAATAAAGCAGGGGTGGTGCAGTGGCCAGAGCAACTCGCCTCATCACCAGTGTCACCACCCTAATTCAAATCCCAGTGTGACGCCTTACAAGTATATGGGTATAGCTAGTTGCTACTATAATTGCAAATCTTAGTCCCAAACCTTACCATTTGCCAGTTTCAAACAGCTAATATCAATACACAATTCCAGATCCTAGGCGTACAACTATACCCTTTGGCGTCGCATACTGTATGCCTATATCTCATATTGTTTACACCGTGTTACAAATCAAGTGTTACAAAGGTCAAACTGCCGATCCATACAATGCCCCCTGGCGAAGGAGCCAGAGAAGATATCCCAAATTTTGAGACGAACAATGTTTGTATCTGGTTATGACACTGAGCCCGCATTCTTATTCTGATGATGAATGTCTCTTACAAGCCTCTATTATCTCAATTTCTTAGGAACAAATGGAAGAACAAAACCCCTTTTGATGGACAAATGGTTTCACAATGACTTCGAGGCGGGGACTCAAGATACATACACTTTGGAAGGAGAGGATGTGGGTGAGCTATTGATGATTAAACTGGATAATGACCAGAACGGTCTGTTTAGCGACTGGTTTGTGGAGAAAGTGTTAATAACCTGCAGTCAGAATCCTCAGAGGCTGTACGAATTCCCCTGCCATCGCTGGGTGCAAAGCGAATCTGTTTTCTTTGAAGGAAAAGGTAGGTTTTTGTGTTTTGTCTTATTTAGCTCCGTACATTATGAAAATTGAATCATGCTTTCATCCGATAACAAAGGAATATACCTATGGCGCTGATGAGTTACCGATCGGGGGAGGAGTTTTTCTCTATAGTGGTGCGTCCAGCTGGTATTCTAAGCCCTTCTTATATATAAGGACATGTCCTACCCTAACCTTAATGCTATCATACTCGTCACATTAGAAACAGTGCTTGTCACCTGCACCCCTGCACGTATCGTCAACTTCCAAAAGCTGCCAGACTCGACATTGGGAAAAGGAGGGAAGGATAGCATACTAGGAAAAGATGCAAAAATGGGCTGTGAAGATATGGTTTGGAAAAATCCTCAGCTTTAGCCTATTGTTTTTGAAACGACATCGGGTATATGAGCGACGAGTATTATAGATTCCTTTTCCCGTCAAAGAGTTGATTTCAACCAGTATTTTTTGCAGATCTGTGTATTAAGCTTGCATGGAGTAAGAGCTTATTCAACCCTCAACTTATTATTCCTTTTCACAGCAATGACAGTCACTCATGGACAGCACGAAGCCGTGAAAAATCAAAGAAAGCTGGAACTTCAACAAAGACAAAAACTCTTTCAATGGGCAGATGATCCTACTTTATACCACCTACCAGGTTGCATGAAGGCTGAAATAAGCACTCTCCCAAAAGATGTCCAGTTCACACAAGAAGGAGCAGACGACCTCCATAACGCCAAACGGAAAGCGCTAGCCAATCTTGGGCTAATTAAATTATTTAATCTCTTTGATTCTTGGGACGACTTTGATGACTATCGCAAGGTATAAATACACGATGTCTTTATAAAACACATTCTTTTCTTACTGCTGTTTTGCTAAACGCTCCTTTGAAAGAAAACTATTGGTTTAAGTTAAATACATGGCTTCACAAAGTCGTTTACGTTTTACGACAGAAGAAATTAGAAAATAGCCCCGCACGGAATGACACGAGACATCCAATCATTTTCAGTGTGCGGCTGAGGGCTGGTATTGTAACTGTATGATTCTACTTAGCGTAAGTCTAGACATGCGCTCAGTTTTGAGAAATTCCTGGGCCATGGGTAAGTGGAAGCTAAAATCTGAAGCAACATTGGGTCTTCTTCTCCCCCTTATTAGAAACTAAAAGCCTAATACACGCCATGGCATGACGAAATGTGTGTCAAGAACGGAATTAAATCGACCACGTACAGTATTCTAGAGCGAGCTATTTCCTTTGGGCTGTTCTTCTTTTCTTTCTTCTTTTCCTTCCACTTTGTTCGCCGCTAATTTGCTTCGCATTTGGATTCGTTTTTGACGGAAAGCAAGAGTGCGAATCTGTGACGACCGGTTTGGCAGCTTTTGTCTTTTCGACACTGGGAGCTCAAACCTGCACGGAAATCTCTCAGTCGTGATTATCTCATCAATATTCAGATACTAGCACAGCTGAACAAATTACAATACATCAAAAATGGGCGATAAATGTGGAAAAGATAGTGAGATTCAAGTAAAGGCAGTCAACGTGATCGGTATAGTGCCCTGGGGCTGCAAAACTTCCTGATCCTTTCTATCACCAAATGAAGTCCAGCAAAGGAATCAGAAAAACGGTTATCAATATTATATACATTTGGCAAGTCCAAGAGCGGAGCTTCCGTCAATATACTTATAATTTAGTTAAAGCAATTAGCTTTAGGTGCCCACTTTCAACTTCTGAGGGAGATGCTGGAATTACCAAGACATAACCAATAAAATACCACAGCAAGAAATAATCCTTTTGTTTCAGGCATTTGTCGCGTTTGTTGGTGATGTTCCGTCAGCTGCCGAACGCTGGCAAGATGACCGTTTTTACGGATCACAGTTCTTGAATGGCTGTAACCCAGACACGATCAAGCGTTGCATAGAACTGCCGTCAAAGTTTCCTGTCACTCAGGAACTGGTTGGAAATTTGCTGGACGACAGCGATACCTTGCAGAAAGCGATGGAGGTTGGTTTTCTCCATATTTTGTTGGCAAAAAGAGTGAGAAAAATGAAATCATAAAAAAGGAAAGTAGAGCAACTTATTAAATCAAAGGCTGACCAGAGGACTCTTAATAAAAAGTGAATTCTTAAATAATGGCGATTCCTAACCTGACACGCTGTTCCAGCAATGGCACAGCACATCTATCAAATGGTCAGATAGGTTGTTGAGCCAGTCCAGTCCATCAGACTGTCACAAAAGGATTTCACCCATCTAAACTAAAGTTGGGTGACAAATTAGGGAGTTTTAAGCAAAGACATTTTTGAGCACATGTCAATCGGAATTGAGGACGTTTCCCTTGCCTTGACTCTCGCAAGTCTTTATGCTGATAGAGACGATTTGCCCAAAAACTTGCCCAAAACGAGTGGCCAAGAGAGCAAAACGTCCACTTCCGTTTGACTTGTATCGTTTAAAAACGTATTTGTTTTAAGCTCTCTATTATCTTATCCCAGGGCGCCCTTGGAGTGTAAGGCAGGTAGGATAAGCACTTATCTTATCAGCTCAGATCATAGAACCATATTTTTTAGGATGGCCGTGTGTACATGGTTGACTTTGAGATTCTCGAAGACATTCCACACTATGGCCAGAAGGATGCGTCATTGGAGAGGCGTTACACCTGCCCAGCTATGGGCTTGTTCTACGTCAGAGGAAATGGAGACATTGTTCCCATAGCAATACAGTTTCATCAGGTGCCCAGTGAGACCAACCCAATATGGACGCCAAACGATACGGAAATGGATTGGATCTACGCAAAAATGTGGCTGCGGAATGCTGACACGCAGTGGCATCAAGTAAGTATATCGTTGCTTGACCATTGCCTCATCCCGTTGTTAAGTCTCCTCAACAACCCTGCCAGTCCAGTAAGATCTGGTTCATGTAGGAAACGACTGTGTGCGTCAGTCGATTTGATGACCCTTTTACCACTAATTTCATCCCCTGGTATTCCTTTTACGAGTAAGGTTTATCTTGCCGTTTTTCGATATCCAATACTGACCTTTTACGCCTGAATTTAGTTCCGTTAATGTCAAGCTGAAGTATGGTGTTAAGTCTGGAAGTTATATTACTTTAACTTAATTTTGTTAGATGATCACACATCTTCTCCGCTGTCACCTGTTCATGGAACCGATTGCTGTAGCTTGTTGGCGACAGCTTCCTTCATTGCATCCATTATGGAAGCTACTGATACCTCATATTCGAGGAGTTATAGCCATCAACACTCTTGGCAGGGAAAGGCTGATTCCAGCTAGAGGTGTGGCGGATAACATTCTCAGTGTGGGTGGAGGAGGTATACGTTTTTAATAACTATATACACCCAAGAAAACGAGAATGGTGGTGGATCTTAATGACGCGCCATTTTCTCAACTTATCAACGGTACAGGCAAAGCCATTCGAGAATAAATTCCCAGAGGGGGTACTCGTACGTAACCGTAATAAAGAGAGGAGGTATTTGAATCCTTTGGGACTGTAATTCGTTTAGCCCTGAAAAAGAGTATAAGGGTTTGTGCTCTGTGTAAACAGGGTCTCTAGACAGGTGAAAGAACAACTGTTCAGGTGTAAAATGGGAGGGAAAAAATCATCTATTTTGTTCTAAAATAGCGTATGGAAATCACGTATTTTGGCCTGAAATAGTGTAGAGAATGTTACAAATTTTCGTAAGAAATGGGGTGAGTGTTTTAGAAAGCATCGTGAACACCCAACCCAAAGCTTTCGGGAGGACCATGCACCTCCCCCCAGGACTAAATTTCACGCGTTTAATTCCGCGATTAGTAAATTTCTTTATTAGTTACGTCAACCAATACAATGATAGGCTAAATTCAGCCACGATACTCAAGACTGATATTTTGGCGTCAAAATATTTCTTGCTACTTTCATCTTACGCTTGCTAGCTTCTTTGTTCCCCAATTCAGCATAAAGAAAATGAAATGAAACCAGAGTCAAGGCGTTCTAAGCTCCAACGGCCTCAAGAAGTGCATGATACAAATACTTAGTACACTGTAGCTCTATTGCTGCTATATTCTTGTTAATTCACTTAATCACCATTTTGCTAGGTCACATTGATCTGATGAAGAAGTACTACAAGACCATGAATTGGTCCTCCTACGATCTGCCAAAAGTTTTAAAAGACAGAGGCGTGGATGACCCGGAGAAGCTTCCTAATTTCCATTACCGTGACGACGCCTTGAAACTGTGGCACGCCATAAAAGGGTATATCACCAAGATTCTCTCATTTTATTATCATTCAGATGAAGATATACAGCAGGTAAGTAATAAAAAATGCCTATTACAAATAGCCTATTGCAAATGGGGTGGAAGCTGGAAATGCAAGGTTCGGGAGGAGGGAGGCTTGGACCCCCTTCTCCCCCCTCCCTCCCCCCGCCTCTTACCATTTTAAAACAAAGGCCACAAATATCATTGAACTACGCATGACATGCTCTTAACTCTCTTTACAGCGTTTGACGCCAATCAACTGACCCCCATTGACCTTAATTTTTTCTTACAGGACACAGAGCTGCAAGCGTGGATACTTGATCTCCACGACAACGGCTACTCAATCAGAGAAGACGAAAGTGATCATGGCGTCCCTAAGTCCATTACATCCGCTGACCAACTCACTCATCTGCTTACCATGATGGTTTTCACCTTCTCTTGTCAACACGCAGCCGTCAACTTTTCTCAGATGGATACCTTCGGTTTCCCGCCAAATTCTCCGGCCCTGATGAGGCAACCTCCGCCAACAGAAAAAGGCAAGTTGTCAATGAAAGATATGATGCAAAGTCTTGCCACGAAGCACCAAGCAGGAGTCACAATAGCGACGGTGTATGATTTGACTCGTATCTTTCCTGATGAGGTAACCATTTCTTTGATTATATTTTTTAGCCTACCCAGTCTTTAGTGGCTAGCAATCTCAGACAAAAATTGTTCTGACAATTGCAGGAAACTTCTTGCTACCATAGCAAAGTAGAAAACAGTTCATTTTTCACGATTTGGATTTAATGATGTTTTGAAGGGGGGCACAGTTCAGCCTTCTACAATTCCAAATAACCCATTGAATGGTGACTAAGATTACTATTCGATACCATTATGATCATTGTAACCACAACTAAATACTGAATTATATTGAGTAAATAAAAATGACGTAGTCATCTGTACAGGACGAGGGAGTGTCCGAGATTGAGTGATGGTATCTTCCCAAATAGTTCTTTGTATCTGAGTGGTTTGTGAGTAATTTTGATATTACTGCATTACCTATATGTTTTTCTTATTCCCTTCAAGCGTTTCCTTGGTGACTTCACTGACGGGGGTTTCACTGATATGGCGGCCAGAGAGGCTATTTTACGCTTCCAAGGAAAACTCAATCGCATTTCGCGATCCATTAAGTTACGCAATGAGTCATTGGAAGTTCCTTATACTTACCTGCTTCCAGAAAGGGTACCAAACGGAATCGGCATCTAGAATACCATGTATATTTGTAATTTACGATATATCACTGTACATAGATAAAGAGTAATCACTTTAACATCATGACTAACTATATAATGCTTTGTTTGTAAGATTTACTACAGGTACCGTTTACTTCGCTGCGTTATTATACATTGTACTCACTATCTGTCTTCTCACTGTCTAAGAGCGAGGCTACCCTCAATTTTGCGAATCAATGCAATCTAATTAATCAAATTAGTTACCGGTAGTTACCTGCGAGTAGATATCTGACTAAACCCGTAGGATTCGCGCGCAATGCATTTTTTCCAAGAGTAATGTCAGGCTCTTCTCCGTATGTGTTTGTTGTTATTTTCTTCCAAACAATGTATAATAAAACCATTTATTAGATTCGGTTTTTTGTAATGTCCAGAATAATCAAGGTCGAGGTAAGTGTCGTCAGCTGAGGCCGATAACACTTACCTCGACTTTGATCATTCCGGATCTAACAAAAAACCTCGTCCAGTTTATCATAGAGATAACTGGCACCTTGGAATTTTTAACGCATACGGTTATTTCAGGTTACCAGTTCCATGTTATGATATTTTTATATAGTTTACATTTTTCACCCAACAGCCCAAAACAGTAGTTCTTTGCGAAGTCACATGACTGAATAACAGTAGTTAGCAAATGATGCCTTCCGCCTCACTTTTTTCCAAAATTTTAAGTCATTTGTCTGCTCAACTCCGTTTCGCAGCCAAACTCCTTAAAAACCTAAAAAGTGAGGCGGAAGTTCATCATTTGCTAACTACTCTAAAATAGCACAAAATAATGTAAAATTTTTCTGCTTCAAAAATAAAAAAATTGAATTTAAAAAAATAAAATATTAATATTATAAAGGAAAATGAACAGAAAACATCGGGAAAAAATTGATTTGCTTATTAAATTTCTAAAAAGGGAGCCGAGAGAGGTGGATTTGGCACCAAAAAGAAAAGGCTATTTGAGTTTTGATAATAAATATATTTATAAAAAATATTGTATGTTGGATAAACATATAAAACTGGTAGCAAAATGTATAGATGAAGGCTATATTACGTCTGATTATTTTTTTAGCAGTTTTGAACGAATAAGAGTAAGAAATTATGATGGGAAGTTAGAACTTTTTGTTTTGTTTTCAAATAGTGCTAAAATGGTGTTATTTTCATCTTCCAAATATAAAGAAGTTGGGCAAAGTTTTTTTCATAAGTTTGATTTTATAAATACTTATGGCCAAAAAGTTAATATTGAAAATAAAGAAAGTTTCAGTATTAGACCTAAAGAGTCTAACACAACTCCCATGTTTGATTTTGTTGGAGATTAAATCTGTCAGAAAAATAAAATTGAATTTAAAAGAATAAAATCTTATAATAAAAATCATGTCAAAGCAAAAAGTTGGTGTTTCTTGTTTAAGCAGTAGAAATCAAATCCCAGCCCACGCAAAGTTGTATGCAAGAGAGTATCAACTAGTCAAAGGAATAAGTAATGAGTACAATTATCTCAAAAACAAATTGTATGACCTTAATAACGGATTATTTGAGTCACCAATAGCCAAAAGAATAAAGTATTTCATCAAAATCTGTTTTAGAGGAATAGAAAAAGGTAAATTAGGAAATATTAGTAATTTGGAATTAGAAAAAGAAGATTTGGAGAATTTACTATTTTTTGTTAGACAATATAAATATTATAAAATACGACAAGATTTTTTTGATGACGATGAGAAACCTTACCCAGGTTTAACTGAATTTTATGATGCTACTTTTAAATTTTATAATAAATTAACTGAATGTTATGACAGTGACAGTGACAGTGACAGTGACAGTGACAGTGATATTCAGATTTATATTGACAGTGACAGTGACAGTGATTAAATCTTATAACTTTGTCTCAGTTATAAGATTTTACTATAAACATTAAATAAAAATGGAACCAAGATCGAGAGAAACTACTCCTACAAAAGAGGATTTGGATTTTATAGTTGATGATGGATATCGTTACGATGAGGACCCAGATTACGTTCCTCCAAATGAAAGATTTATTCTCACAGGAGATAAGTTTACAAAATTAACCAAAAGAGCTAAAAAACTTGGTGCAGAATCACTTGATTACTCAACCAGAAAAAATAATAAATATATGGCGACACTTCCAGGTGGAAAGAAAGTACATTTTGGTTCTCCAAAGTACGCAGACTACACAATACACAAGGATAAAGAGAGAAGAGATAAATATTTAGCTAGAGCTACAAAGATAAAAAATAAACAAGGAGAGTTAACTTATACAAATCCAGAATCGAGTAACTATTGGTCCGTTAATCTTCTTTGGCCAAAAAAAAATTGATTTTTTAATTGTAGTTTAAGAAATAAATTATAATTAACAAAATGCAGTTATCCAGCTACGATCATTTAACAAAAGACACCGTTATTTTCAAAGAAGCAAAAGAGTCAAAAGTAAAAGATAGTAACATTAAATACAAGCGTATACCAATTGAAATCAAATACCAAAACAACAAAAAAGGACCACTTGTAATCGAAACCCCATTTCTTTTTAGCTTTGGGGTAAATGAAAAGAGAAATCAAGAAACAAAAAAGTTAGTAGGATACAGTATACCAGTATGTCTTTGGGCAAAAGATAGCGAACCAAATGAAAAAGAAAAAGCGTTTTATGGTGCTATTAATAGTCTAACATCTTTGTCTATAGAACATTTAGAGAATGAATACGGACCAGATTTAGCCTCATCTCTTTCCCCACCGTTATACTACAAACAAGAAGAATATATAGATAAAAAAGGAAAGAAGAAAACTAGAAAAGATCCCTCATCTGCACCAGTTCTTTATACCAAACTTATTTACTCAGAAAAATCAAAGAAAATTTTATCTTTGTTTAAAGGAAAGGGGGGAAAGGATCTAAATCCTTTTAAACTCATAAATCAGTATTGTAATGTGAAATTGGCATTAATAATAGAAGGAATCTTTATAAGCAAAACTGTTACATCTCTGCAAATAAAAGTTCACGAGTGCTATGTTAAACCACTCAAACCAAGAGAGTCTTTACTAACAATTGAAGAGGAAGACGTCGACGACGACGAAGAGCAAAGCGATAATGAAGAGGATATAGAGAAATTAGTTGAAGATTTAACTTTATCTGATGAAGAGCCAAATGAGTGAATAGGATTTTATTTTTAATACATTATTTGTATTAAAAATCAACCAAATCCTTAGAACTTACCCATGAGTTAAATTTATCAGGATAACCACTCCATTTTACTAATGCCATTTTCTTCTTATTATCTCTCTTAATAATTTTTTCTATTCTAAATGTCTGCTGTTTTGCTTTTTGTAACTCTTGCTCGTAGAAAGATCCCTTAACTTCTTCTCCCATCAAATCAGTAATAGAATATGTAACAGGTTTTGTTGGCAGAACTTTATCAATCACAAATATCTCCTCTGTCCAGTTTGGTGTGTAACCTTTATCAAATACCTTTCTCTTATATTTTGAGATTCTAACTTTATCACCAATTGCAAACTTTGGTTTACCAGGTTTCAAGTAGATTAAATCACCGTATAAATTAGACCAAACTTTATTTTCATTCTTCTTTTTACTTGCTTCAACAGGACTCATTTTTATACTAGAATGTCTAGCGTTATTGTAATCATCAACTAGTTTATCTATCTTATCCCAGTAAACAGTGTTGTTATTCACAGTAAACATCTTCCACATTCTGTTTTTCATAGTTTTATTCCATCTCTCAACAACACTAGATTTCTCCTCGTTTTCAGTGTGATACAGCTTGATACCATTTCTTTTAAGAAAATCTTTAAAATGTTTACTGATAAACTCAGAACCTTTATCAGTCCATAACATTTGAGGTTTACGTTTACTTTTGAATACATCCCCGAATGCTTTACTAACAGTTTCAGTTTTCTTATCTTTCAAACCTATAATCCATCCATACTTGCTAAACACATCAATAATCATCAAGAGATATTTTAATCCTTTGTTCCACTTACTAAACTTTTGCATTTCAACTAAATCAGCAGCCCAGATTTCATCAATACCGTTTGAGATTACTGATCTTTTTTGAAAGTTTCTTGTGATTGGTTTGTGAAGTTCGTCGGCTAATTGTTGAGACCAATCACTACTCAACGCCGACTCGCGTTTAAACCAAGTCCAAGTTTTTGTTTAGTATTAATTATTGTTCTAGCCAAAGTATGCCCCCATTGTCTTTCTTTCCAAGGAATAGCATCCAACGATTTTACCATCTTTCTGTCTGCCTTATTTTTACACTTTCGGTCATCTCCACAAACACTATAATCAACATCATGTTGCATAGCCACAGCATCAGTTGCTCCAGTTGGTTGATCATAAATTTCTAATATTTCACCGGTTTCCGGATTGTATCTTAATTGGTTCTCAAGATCATTATAAGGACCTGTATATTTATGCCCTGGCAATGTCCATCCACCTTTTGGTTTAGGTAAATTACCAATCTGTTTATGGATATCTATACCCCCACCATCAAGATCTTTTCTGTTTGTTTTGTATTTTTTCTTTGGCCGTATTTTGGTTGATAATTGGTCTAAAGCTTGTGAACCCACGTTTTGTATCATTGGATTTAATTTGTCCAAAGCGTAATTTATTGCCTTTTTTTGTAATTTAGGGTTTCTAAGAGCTTCTGATCCATAATACCTTCCCATTTCAACTGCTTTTTTACCCATCCAAGGAATCCCGTAATGAACAAACCCATCAACTGCTGTGCCAACAACAGTATCAAAGACGCCCGCCCCTTCAGACGGGCTAATTAGTTTTTTTGATTTTTTCCCGTTTTAACATATCTAACTTTTTTAATTCCACAAACTGCACAGTGACAGTAAAATTGAGTTCTACCTCTTTTATCTTGTTGGTAACCACTTGGCTCTGTACAAGGAGTTACTCTTTTATCTTTAATACAATAAGTTTCTTTCATTTAGTATAATGTTTAGATAAAAAATATGTCTACTAGATCTAATTTTCTGAAAAGTGAGCTCCAAAAGATATACAATAGCCTAAACATGAGTTATGAATATGCTGATTTTTCTAGATTGGAAAACGATAATAAATTTATAAAAGTATTTGAGTTGCTTATGGAAATAAGTGAGAAATCAAATATGCTTAAAAATGTATTAAGAAATAATACGTTTTTATAGAGAGCTGTAAACTCACGCGGCGTAGCAGCAGGGGGGTTTTGGGGGGACAAGGTCCCCCCATTATCTATTTATATAATAAATGGAAGCTAAATTCTTTTCTGAGATAGAAAAAAAGATGGATGTTAAAACAATCAAGGATTTTGAGAAAGAAGTAAGGTCAAAAATATATAATGAGTTGGAGTCTCTTAGAAAGAAAAACGAAGATCTTTCTAGAGTTCTGATGGTTGGTGAATGTGAGATGTGGAAAAAAATAAGAAACGAGGAATATTCTTGGTTGCAGCTAAATAGTGATAAAAAAAAGAAACTTTATCGTCTTATTGATATTTACTCTAATTTCATAGATATAGTTGATAGTGTTAAAGATCTAAATACAAAAGTTGAGAGGGTTAAATCACTAAAAAATACACCGGTTGATGAAGATTAAAAAATAATATTTATTAAATATTATTTTTATCCTCCAAAATATTCTTGTATGAAATCGCTGTTATCATCATCAAAATGTGGGTTATGTATCACGTCTAAAATATCTTTACCTTTTTGTCTCTCGAATAAATAATATAAACACCAATATCCACATAGAACAGTACTGCGATTTTGTATTTCATCCATTGAGTACACAATAGGTTTTACAGGTCCCGTGTGAAAATAGTCTAATACTTCGTTTGGCATTATCAGTCCAAACGGATCGAAATACTCATACAAACCACTTTCCCCACCAGCAGGGGGGTTTTGGGGGGAGGCACTCCCCCCATTTCTATAACAAACCCAATGTGTTCCAGGACCTTGTATATCATCTAGATTAATTATTCCACATTCTTTTTTTATTTTATGAGGTAGTCCATCACGACTATATATTCCTCTGAAATGTTTTATACCAAGTTTTTTTATCCATCCCATTAGGTCAAAGTTAGACAACGCCTTAATTTCAAAATTAAGTTGAGAGGGAGGGGTGTTAGGGGAACCGTAGGTTCCCCTTATTATAAAATGGTACCTAGTATGGGAATTGAGTTGAATGGGCTGTTTTTTCCTAGAAGAAGACCTTTTCCTTTGGAGTTTTTTTTTTTTTTAACACCCATTCCTATAGGGTTGGACCATGTGCCAATAAAGGGAGGAGGTTGATACGGATAACCCTTACCATTTGTGGGTGGCACGTAAACATTTGCTGTATTAGATGACCCTTGTCTATCAACCTGAAGTCCTCCTCCAAGCATCTTAGATACCAGACTAATTGCTATTGGAATTCCAATAGAAGCAAGTGTACCTAAAAATCCTCCTTCTATTTGTTTTCTAGTTGGCTTTATAGTAAATCCTCTACCCGTTTGCATAGCTCTGCTAATTTGGTTCAACTGTGATTTGTTAAAAGCATTACTTATACTTGGAAGCAAAGTTAATGCAGCTGCTGGAATTGGTATTCCTTTTCTCGCTATTTCATATAAGCTGGCTAAATCCGTTGCTCCTCCTCTTTGTCCTTTTCCAAATATTTTATTTAGCCCAATTTCACCAAGTGCAGTAGCAGCGCCAGTTGCTAATGCGGGAACAGCTTTTGAAATTCCTTTTATTGCGAAAGGAAGAACTTTTGCTCCAAGAGATGCGAGTGATGAAAATAAGTTTCCTCCGTGTTTCACAGATTTTCTAATCTGAGTTTTACTTATTTTTATATCAGATCCTGTGCCATTTGCAATAGATTTATTTATTTTGGCAATCTGTCTTTTTGTCAACATTAACTCATCATTTCCTCTAAGATGCGAATGTTTTAACCGAAGAGTCAAAGGTGATTGATTTATTATCGCAGAAGCCAGTTTTGTCTTTTGGCTATCTGTAAGTTTTACTCCGTATTCCATATAATTAGACATTTTATTTTAATGTTTATATTAAAATTCTTATTTTACGTGGTGTAGACAAGGAAAGGGGGTTATGGGGGCTGTTTTCCCCCACGTGTAACCTCACGCGGCGCTACGAAGGGAGGGGGTTTCCCCGTTTGATATAATTAGATTTTATATTCAAAATCTAATTGTAAAAATTGCTTGTCATTAGAACCTTCTAGAAGCAGGGGGGTTTTGGGGGGTGCAATCCCCCCATTATCATGTGATTACGGTTTGCCAACAATGGTTTTTCACGTGTAAAACAAAAGAACACATTCCAGATCACCCTAACAACGAACAAAACCGAATAAAGTTTTTAATTTTACTTTTCAAACATTGAGTTGCTAGGGATATTTGGTATGTCTGCTGACGTCATAATATTGTTTTATATCACGAGATTATCGTGTGATTTTTTCAACCAATCATAACAACTTGTAGAAAATGTTGTCTAAATCATAACAGATCGTATAAAAATTTGATTATGCAATTATTCTTTGACACAGTTGAAAGGCCGCAGGTATGTCTGAGATTAAGCTCTAAGCAATAGTTTTCCATCTTGTTGTGATATTTCTGCTATTCTTTCATGTAAGACTAGCGCGTAAATATTATAATCAGCGTCTGGATTAGCAGTTAATTCGTAATGAAATGCTAGTTTTGTGACTCCATCTTTTATATCCATTTTCTGTTTAGTCAAATCAAAATAAACAAAAGGAAATAAAGTTTTGAAATTACTTCTATTGAGTAAGGTTCCACCTTGATAATCATTATTTGCATAGACGTATGACATTACATTTCTAAAAACTCTTGACAAATCTGTAGAAGGTTTAAAGTGAATATCTGGGTATTCGTTTCCATTTGCAACTTCTAGGTAACATCTTGATATATTAGCATTATTTGGTAGTTCAAAAGTGTCGTATAAAAATGGATTTGCTGTTTGTGAATCAATATTGGCTGTATCAATTCCAAAAATAAATACATGACGTGGTTTTGAAATAGCATTTGTAATTCTAAAATGACCTGTCTGTTGTTGTGTATTATTTGATCGCTCTACTACTTCATTCAAATATGTCCATTTGTAAGGTTTAAGATAATTATCCATGTACAACTTTTGTCCTTCTGAATTAAACGTAAGTTTTGGAATAAAAAGTTGTAGTCTTGTTATAATAACTCTACAATCATCAGCAGCTTTAAAAATTAAATTCGCATCTTTTTCAATCTCGATATTTAGCTCAATTTTTGTATTTGGAAGTAATTTGTCTTCCAATGCTTCAAAGAAAGAATATCTATTAAGAGGAATTTCACAGTTTACTGTGGCTGATACACCTAATAGTAATTTCCTTTTATGAAAACCTTTATTATAAGTTGCTTGAGCAGGTCTTTCCTCTGCAGCTCTTGATGTATCAAGATAGTAAAATTCGTTTGTAGCTACACTCTCAGCATATGAAGGATTATACTCAAGAAGATTTTTAATATTTACAACATGATTTGCATAATTACAACTATAAACTTCTCGTCCATTTGCTAGGATACTTAATTTTTCTATAAATGAGTTACTACCATTTACAATTCCGTTATGGTCTGCAATCGCAATGTTTCCTCCATCTGCCAGCTTATTTACTTTAAAATCCATTGATAATCGGGCGTTATACCAATCAAAAGGAGTGGATTCTCCTGTATTATCAGCTACAAATCTAAGACCTGTTTTAGTTTGGTGAGCGTTATTTCCTGGAGCAGTATCTAGAGCCTGTTCCAGGTCATAAACAACATCCTCATATCTATCTAAATATCTTGGATTTCTAAAAGACTTCATTTTATTTTAATAATTATATAATTTTATGGGGGGATTGCATCCCCCCTATAAGGGGAACCTACGGACAAGCCCTTCGGGCACCCCTTAACACCCCTCCCTTATAGCAGCAGGGGGGTTTTGGGGGGTGCAACCCCCCCATTTAATAATTGTAGAATTTTCTCTTACGTGTTGAACCTCCACTAAGAAGGTTATTCAACATTTGATCTATCTCTTTTTGAGTCATTGTTTTGTTTGGAGTTGTCTTAACTTTTTTAGCAGGGGGTTTTCGGGGGGGTGCAACCCCCCCGTTGGATAACATTTGCACTATTTTATCACCAGCCTTTTTACCAGCATGTTCACCAGTTTTTGTTGCAGCCATTGTTAGTACTTTTTCACCACTTTTTTTAGCAGCTTTTTTCATTGTCTTTCCAAATATTTTTTTACCAAACGATTTAAAAACATCTGTTATTCCTTCACCATAAATATGTTGTTTTGTAAAACTACCCAATTCAGGGTCAAATCTCTTTTTATACTCTGATTGTCGCGTCATTTTTATCTAATGAATATATATTTAGCTAAGGGGAACCTACGGTTCCCCTAACACCCCTCCCTCAGCTCATTGAATGGAGTATTAAAGTCATAAACCAATCTATACCATTAAAATTTACTGGTCTTCCAAGTGAGTCTGTTACATAGATTCTCATTTCATCAATGTAAAATGAAGAGACATCACAATACAAAGGTCTTTTAGGTTCGAAAGTAAATGGATAAGACCTTGTGAGGTTATCAGTTGGTATCACAGCAATGGTATTAGTATTTATTCCATTTACAATACTATCAGTTATCGCCGTTGTGTTGATATTTAACACATCAATCGAATTTGTGATATTTGGTAATTTTGATCCATACTCTGTTTTTGTAATAACTTTCTTTTCAAATCCAATCAGGTCTCCAAATTCTGTTCCTCTCAGATCAAGTTGATAATCACCATCGAGTGATACTAACACTCGATAGGTAGATAGTATAAAAGTTAGATTGATTGAATACTTCTTTGTACCTTTAGAATCTGTTGTGTGGTGAGACTTTTGGTCCATGTACTGATGAATGTAATCATTGATATCTGAGTAGGAATACATTCCATCTGTAAAAGTAATTGTTTGCCAGGCGGATCCATCATGAGTGTATTTGATTTTATTGTTTTTATAATCACTTCTAATGTTGTACCATGAGTAAGTCATTGACAATCGATCAAGAGCAAGTTGATGTTTCTTATCAGTATCAAGTTTCAGAGATGGGTTAAACTTAATAGTAAAATCACCAGGTCTGCTTGTTCCTCTTTTTTCCCTATTTATTGAAGAAATATGAATAGCTCGTTCTTCCATTTTATTTAAAGCCTACATAACTTTGTAGTAAATTGTTCAACTGTTTATTTGAGATCACTTTCATTTTGTTGAGAAGATGAGCTATTTGAGAAAACTCATTTATCACACCGTTATTACCAGCTAGAATTGATCCACCGAGTAGTTCAAGTCTGTGAAGAAGTTGATGTGGGTTGTTAAAGTAAATAATTCCAGAGCCAGATTTTGTTTTGTAATACCTAAGATTACTTAAATTTGTTGCATATATGCTTAATACGTTGTATTTATTTATTAAATCTAATGTGTTTTTATGTGGCTTTTTATTTAGTGGTTTAGCTAATAAATAACCGTTTGAATCACGTTCAAAAATTGCAGTATTTTTTATTGCTTTACTAGTCTCTCCTAAATCTTCATTAACATCTTCGATTACTTTTTCAATAGTAGAAACATCCTCTTCAAAATACTCAGAAGGGAGTTTGTAGTATTCATTAACTTTGAGTATATCTTGTGTTTCTTTGTTCATTAAATTTCTATCGAGGTCTTCAGGCGTAAATTTTGCTATTTTACCCTCTGATGTAGAGGGTAAAACACCATCATCTTCTTTAGACTCTTCAATCGCCTCAAAACCAGGTAATTGAGCCAAATCCCATTTTTTTACTTCGTCAAGTTTATCAAATCCTTCAGTTATAGCCAGCCTGTTTTGATTAAGACCTTGTGTAAGAGCAAGTTGATTAGCTTTAAGCTGTGCTATAGTCGCGTTTTGCTGCTCATCAATACTTTTTTTAATAGAATCTTGAGATTTAATAAGTGGTTTAAATGTCTCTTTAAAACCTTCTCGCATATCTTGTTTTTGCCATTTTGTTGTTTTTATAACATCTCTAACCTGTTGAGTCAAAGCTTCGGCTTCGATTTTATTTTTTGCAAATTTTTTGTATTCTTCTATATCCATTTATCTAAAGATTAAATAAAAAATGTGTAGCAGCAGGGGGGTTTTGGGGGGAGGCACTCCCCCCATTTTATTTAATCAATATATAAAATGGAAATACCAAACTATGATAGCGCCGATGACATTGATAAAAAATATAAACAGCTATTTCCTTTTATGCCGGCGGATACGTTTCGAATGTTAATCTGCGGAAACAGTGGAAGTGGCAAGACTAATCTTTTGTATCACATGTTAATTAAACCACTGTTGCATTACGATGAGATTTATCTTTACGCACGTAATCTTGAACAGGATAAGTATCAAAAACTCATTAAAAAAATGAGGGAGTTGAGTAGTAAAATTGGATATGAAATACTTCATGTGAGTAACGATGAAATAACCCCGGTTACAGAAATTGATTACGAAGACAATCAAAAACTTGTGATATTTGACGATTACGTTTGTGATAAAAACCAGAGGTGTCTGATTGATTATTTTATTCAAGGACGACATAAAAATTGTTCTGTGGTGTATCTCAGTCAATCGTTTTATAAAACTACAAAAGATATCCGTTTGAATTGTTCTCATTATTGTCTGTATGAATTTCCGTCATCGAGGGAAGCAAACAGGATATCATCCGAATTAGGAGTTGACAAAGAGGTGTATAAAGCAGCAACAAAGAAACCTTTTTCATTTTTGTACATCGATAAACCAAAAAAACGTATTGCTAAAAACTTTACCGGAGGAATTGTACTCACTGCCGGGTGAACCTACGGTTCTCCCTCCCTTGGCTACGACGCATTAGTATATAAACATTAGATAAAATGGGGATATTTAACGAACAATCTTTTGATCATCCTTTTGCTAAAGGAATTCAGGGTGCTCCAGGAGTTGGATTTAGTCTAACCGCAGATGGAAATTATGATATGAATAAAAAAAGACTCACAAATGTTGGAGCACCCAGTGCTAATACTGATGCTGCTACAAAGAAGTATGTTGATGATAATTCTGGTGGATCACCCTCGACAACACGATTAACAGTTGATTCAAACATCGATATGAAGGACCAATATCGTATTCTTAACCTCAAACATCCGGTTGACGCAGATGAGCCAGCCACAAAACAATACTCAGACAGCAGATATCTTGACAGAAACGGCTCCCGAACAATGATTGGTAATCTAAGCATGAATAATAATAAAATAGTTAAACTTGGCACACCAACAGTCAATGATGACGCAGCAACCAAAAAGTATGTAGATGATAAATCAAGTGAATCAGTACCTACTTCAAGGCTAACAGTTGATTCTAACATTAATATGGGAGATCAATACCGAATTACAAATCTTAGCACTCCACTGGACGGAAAAGAACCACCTACTAAAGAGTATGTAGACAACACATTTCTTGATAGAGATGGATCTTACCCAATGAAAGGTAATCTCAATATGGCTAATAATCGAATATTTAATCTACCAGCTCCAAATGGAAGTAATCAACCAACACCATTAGCTTTTACAGATTTAAAGTATGTTGCCCGTGATGGTTCATCTACAATGACTAATAATCTAAACATGGATAATAAAAAAATAATTAACCTTAGAACACCAACATCAAACACAGACGCCGCAACCAAAAAGTATGTGGATGACTCAATACCTGATACTAGTTCTTTTATAAAAAAAGATGGAAGTGTATCAATGACTAGTAGCCTAAATCTTGGAAACAAAAAAATAGTTGGTCTCGCAACTCCAACATCAAACACAGACGCCGCAACCAAAAAGTATGTGGATGATAACACAGGTGCTCCAGATCTAAGTGATTATTTAGAAAAAGATGGCACTGTAACTATGACTGGTGACCTTAATGTTGGTAATAATAAAATAATAAATCTTAGTAAGCCAACCCAAGACAATGACGCAGTAAATAAAGATTACGCTGATAAACTAGTTCACAAAACAGCAGTTCAACCAAGTCATTACAACAACCAGTTTGCTTATCTTATGTCAAGTGGGTCTCAATGGACTGATGAAATAGATGATAGAACTAGTTTTGTTTTAAAAAGAATAGGAGATTTAGCACCAAACCAAGGAAACTTTCACGACTATAACCACAAAGTTATTTTTCTGGGTATAAACAAAAATACCCAAGGGGGATATAAGTACAAAATGGGAATCAACTTTTACAGGTTAAATGCAAATACTGATTACACACTGTGTTTGGAAATACTCAACACTGAATACGCTCTATGGCATAAGTCTCAAATAAGTGTAAACAAAGAAACTTCAACAGGATTATCAATTGGAAATGTTAGTATAAGGAAACTATCTCATAGGTACACACAATCAAATGGGCAACCACAATTTATGTATTATCACAGAATAATAGTTAATTTCCGGAAGTTGTCAACTGGTAATAAGTTCTTTCTTCACATTTTGGTTGATATACCACAAACTGGAACTGACTTGGCTACTTATCCGAGTCAGTTTTCAGGAGTCTATATAATTACTTATGGAATTGTGGGAACATTTAGCAATATCGATCCGGATAAAGTTTATGATTACCACACCGCATTTGATATCAAACCAACACAAGTGGTTTACAATGTTGATATTAATGCAAATAATAAAAAAATATTAAATGTTAATCTTGATAGAAATAATGACAATAGCGCAGCAACAGTTGGAATGGTAAAGGAAATAAAACCTCACACTATAAATGATTTATACAGAAGTTATTTCGAAGACGTTTATGATTTTACTAATGCCACTAATTACAAATTAAGAAGAACCTCATCAGGTATTGTTTTTAACTATTTATCTTCAAGTAGTGGTGATACTTTAAGAGATATGGGTATACCTAATAAAACCATAGATAATATAAGAAAAGAGGGTCTAAATGTTAACGGCTATAATATTAGTTTTTCTCCTAATAGTGGTATTACAAAATATACTTTATGCTTAATATTTTATCACTGGAGAAATAGATCATTTGGTTTATATAAAAGAGATACAACTGGTCGAAGTATTATATTAACATTACGTTATTCTTCAGTTAGTAATGTATTATTTTTAGATGTTAATAAACAAAGAAGACAATTAACCATGCCAAGTGATTTTAACGGAAAAAAAATTGTTGTATGGTTGGTAGAAGATTTTAGCCAAAATATTACAAAAGTTAAAATAAGTAACTACAGCGCAATCTTAAGCTTACAATCCGTTAGATACACTAACCAACAAGATTTTATGTTTAATACTGAAGATGGAGAGGTAAGTAAAATAATGTTTTCTCCAAACTTTTACGACACTGATTCTGAGCAATATCATAGAGTATTGCTACAGGAAAAGTTAAATGGAAGTTATGTATTATAAGTGGGGGGACCTTGTCCCCCCAAAACCCCCCTGCTGCTACGCCGCATAATCTGAGTATAATATAAAATGAAGGATATCTTTGAATTTAATCACATAGATAAATCTTTGAGTAAAACAGAAATAGAAACTATAAAAGATTTTTACAGACATTACCACAAAAAATATTGGTGTTTTAAAAGGTGCTACAAGAGTTATAAATTTCTTGATGATTTTTTTACGATAACCGGAATAAGTCTTGTGGCTATAGGAACAATTGCTGGTGGGATAACACTAAACCCAGTTATTCTTGGTGTTATAAATGGCGCTGGGATTATTGTAGCTGGTATTGGAAAGAAAAAGAATTTCCAAAGAAAAATTGAGATGACAAAGATCGCATTCACGACTTATGAAAAGGTACTAGTAGAACTGAGATCAGCTCTTAGAGGAGATGAATGGGATAAACAAGAGTTTATTGATAGGATGAAACTGATAGATGAAATGATAATTGATCAAACTCCTATATCTGATAGATTTGCTAAAAAATATAATAAGAAGTTTTCACCCAAAACCCCCTGCTACAAGATTTAATATAAGCAAGTAATAAATGGAGGAGTTAAGAAATTTAAAAAAAAGTTTTATAAAAAATTTTGAAACTACTTTATCTTCTGCCGGAAAAGATTTGGTAAAAGAAATGGAACAGAAATATAGCGTTGACGATCAAATTTGTCTTGATTATGCTATGAGCCTATGCCATAAGCTTATCAAAATGGATGGAGTTAGTGCAGAAGATGAGAAGAAGTGTCAGGAATTTATAAAAATTTTTTATTATCTAGACGAGATAAAGTCACTGAACTAATTTCAATACCAAAGTAGGGGAACCTACGGTTCCCCCTACGACCCCCTCCCTCTAAGCATCCAGATATCTAAAAGAATATTTTTGACCGTTTATTTTCGAATTTGCTGTTTTACAATATTTTCGCTCATCGCATATCATTTTAACCTGACCTGAATTTATTCCCAGCATTTTGCTAACAGAATATAAGCTATTGAAATTTGTTTCTTTTTTTGTTATCAAATTTATTACCTTAACCCTTCTTGGATTTTTGCGGATATCTTTTAAAAAAGTATAATCTTTGTTAACTGTTGACTTTCTTACATTTTCACTCGGTGTTGTCACTTCCAAATTTTTTATCCTATTATCCACTCTGATAGAATTGATATGGTTTATTTGTTTACCCTTTTCAATCAGGCCGTAAAAGCACTCGAAAACGAATCGATGAGAAAAATAATTTTTAATTTTACTTTCTGCTGTTGTGATAACACATTTTAAATAACCACGATTTGAAAGATAACCTTTTCTTGGGTTTCTCAGCCTGATGTTCATGATTTCTCCGTCTTCATTTGCAGCATATTTTGTATAGACTGGATGAATAAAAAACTTTTTACCGTTTTCTAAAATATATTTTTCCATTTTTATCTTAGAAACTATTTCTTTATACCAAAAATTTATTTTTATATATCATTATTATAAAGATGTTGAAGGAGATTGTAGCATACGTTAACTTCAGATTTCCAGCTGTAAAAACACAGTTTTATAACGACAATTTTATTAAAGCTTGTCTTGTTTATGAGTATTTAAACGCAAAGTATTTCAACCAAGTGATGGATTTGAATAGAATTATTAACAAACTATCTGCTGACAGACATTCCATTAGAACTAAATCTAAGGTTTTGACTAACCATTTGATTTTCAATTTAGGTTTCAAAGCTTTCTGGAACCACTTCAAACTTGGAAGAGGCTGTGTTTATGTTTTTGACTCTCGTTTTCAAGAAAATGAGGTTATTGGGTATTTGACAGGAATTTTGTATTGGATTTTCCATGGGGGGGTTGTTTAATTTTATAATACTACTATTATAAAATTTAAAGCAGGGGGGCTTTGGGGGGATGCAATCCCCCCACTCTTAATTCAAGATAACTTTCCCACCATTTGTCGTAATAGTCTTTTGTTTTAGACGAAATATTAAGTGAGATTTTGTTTTTTGAGCCTATTTCCCCCAAAATTCTATTTGCGGCATAAAAGACATTAATCATTCTCTTACGGCTGAACTTTTTATTTACCTCTTTCATAACTTTCTCATCTATTTCCATTAACTTTCTGTATAATTCATCCTTTTCCTCTCCTGTCAAATTTGGAATCTGTTTTATCTTTTTCTCGTAATAGTATTTTCGCTGGTATACGCTTTTCTTCCTGAAATATAATCTGTCATACTCTTTTGGATCAAAGTAACCTAATACATGCCCGTTTGTTGATCCACATTCTTCACAAATCTTGTAACCTTGGTATAACGCGAAATTTTCACTGTTTTCACAATTTGAACATGGGGGCTGCATTTTTGGTTTATCTGAGATATTTTTAGTATAACTATGCAGAATTTCTAAATATTTTTTTATTTGTTCTTCTGAGTATTTCATTTATTTTTTAGTTTTTTAATTTTTAAATATATTTCATCTTAAGGCTAAAGTATGAATTTTATCCTCTAATACCTTCCTTTTATTATCTTCGCAGCTCAGAGCTATTTTATTCACCTCTTTTGAATGTATATCATGATTTTTACTCTGAATAATTTTCATACTACGCATTTGTTTTTCTCCTGTAAATAAGCAATCAAAATAATGCTCAAATGTAATTCCTTTTGAAACCACAGACTTTTTTATTCCCTTACACTTTTTAACATTTTTACCTTCTTCTATTTTGAAGCTATATAACTTAGGGCGAAGACCTATAAAATGTGTGATTTGCTTTCCAGCAACTTCATCTTTAAACATTCCAATTACTTTTTTGTTTTCTCCTGTGAGTATTCCAGAAGGATGATCTTTTGGGTAATCAGATGTATCAAACTTTGTTTTAATATCAGCTGATATATCTTTATAAAAATCTTCTGTTTTAATTTGATACATTAAACTATCAGTATCCGTAAAAAGTAACTCAGCTTTTTTTCCATATTTTGGTTTTATATAATTATAGTGAAAATCATACATTAAGGTTTTGGACAAATCTAATATAGCTTGTCCCACATAAACAGGTTTGTTAAAATATATTTCTGTTTTTTTCATATGAGCCGCGATTAAATTTTTATCAAAAATTGTAACTCTTTCAAAGTTAGGCCTTTTTGAAAGATTTAGAGCTGTTTTACGATTATCAACCAAAAATATATTTTGTCTTTTTCTAATGTTTTCTATTGTTTTTCCAAAAACTGAATTATTCATGAGTTTAAAAAAGTCTTTCTCAAAACTGTTATCTGCTGCTTTACGCAATTCTGTATTTTTTCTTATATAGGGTTCCATCCAGGGGGATTGTTTAAAAGATAACGCTCTGTTTACCGCTTCGAGTTTGAGCCCCATATTGAGATACTGTTTCAGATTTTTATAGTGTATAACATAATTTTTTTTTGGTTTCAAATGAGATATAAGCTTTTCCACTCCATCTACTTTAATAGGTTCTGGAGCAAGAGGGTAATCGTTATGCTTTTCCCAAAGATGATTTGGGTATAACAGATCTACATCAAAAATATATCCCTTGGAAGACTGCCTCCCCTGCTCTAATATATCTAGTACTTTTTCTTTTGTAATATTTTCTTCCCATTTAAAACCGTGTGTTGGAAGCGGTTGAGACATTGCCCATCCATAAAGATTGTTTGCATCAAGGTATTGAATGTAAGATGAGGGTTTTTCTGGGTTATAATTTTTCATGTACTTATTATTGGCTTCCGCATATCTCTTTGATATGTGAGTTATTCCACCACGTATTCCCCTTTCAAACATCAATAACATATCGTAATCTACAAGTAGTTGTAACTGTTGCCCTGTTTCTTTAAGACAAGCATCCCAAGCAAGACCTGGTGAAGTGAAATAATGAGCTGGATCAAGGTTGTAATGTTCCATACAAGTTTTCCTGAAGTTTTCAAACACATCAGCTAAAAGTAGAACATCAGACTTAAGATATAAATCGTGATAATCTCTTATTGTTTTACAATTAAAAGTATTCCACACGTTTATTGCGTGTTGGTAATCATCTTCAGATATGTTTTCGTCATTTAGTTTCGAATAAAATTCTTCTTTTGAAGGTAATTGTGTTTCTGATAGTTTTTTCAATGAGGAAACATAATCATAGGGATAAACTCCCTTTCGAGTAAGTAGATCTACATTCTTCTTAAACTCTCGTTTTGTATTATAAAAATCATCTTTTTGTAAATTTGAAACAAGATTAGCAAGAGATGTTTGAAGAAACTTATACGAATCTATAAAACGAATTTCAAAATAAATAGGCATCATTTTATCAAATTTTTTAGACATGTATTCATCAACTTTAACTTTTTTAGAAAAGGATATGTATTTTTCCTCTGTTGAAGGAATGCATTTTAATTTACCCGGTAAACTGGCGAGTTGTTTTATAAACAAATGAGCATCATACGCTTGAAGATTATGAAATATAACTGGAAGAGTAAAAGGTTTCCTACATTGAAGATTACAACTGTTATGAGCAGCACCTCTATACTGACCCGTAAAGTGACAATGATCTCTAACTTTATCTTTCAATAATTCCTTATTACAAATATGACAAAATTTCGCTTGACCAAATGATTTTTGTTCGTCTTGGGTAAGTTTAAGAGGTTTTCGTCTGCGATAAAAATCGTTATAAATACCTCTAGTTGCTTCTGAGATTTTTTCTACAAATATTTTTGCTATATCTTCATCTTCTTCTTTTTTAGTATAACTAATTGGTTTTATTCTTTTACCAACAACTCCTTTAATAAAAATACAAAATCCTGATGGTTCATGTTTTTGGTAGTTATAATTATAAGAATCTTCTGGATTAGGACAACAACTACTCATTGGCTTAGTAAAACACTCAAAATCCGCATAAGCTACAAAAGGAAGAGGAAATTGTCTTTCAAAATTTTTATATTTTAAAATAGAATCTTCTTTTTTTGGCATTTTCACATAAACTGAATCCTTACTCGAACAGTAAAAGATATGATTTTGTAATAATGTATCTTTTGTAAAACCACTAAAACATCTCTTACAAATATGTAATGGCTCATTTGTTCTACTCGTGATTTGTGAACGAAAAAGACGAGAAAAATTTTTAATGAGGGAATAATGATATTTTCCATTTTCTTCATAAAGAAATAAATCTATTGATTTTTGAGAATCACGTAACGCCATACGGAGAGGATAAAACTTTTTATTAGTAGTAACTGAAAATACATTTATACCCGGTAATTTTGGATTAGCATTTTCAAACTTAGTAATATCTCCAACTTTAACAGGAAATATAAAACCCTTTGGTATTTTAAGTTCATTCTCATATTGTTCTAAATCTTTCAATCGACTGTCATTCTTTTCTCTTGGATGAAGATAGCGAAGTATGGACCACAAAAAACATTTAGAATCTTTATTTCGGATACTAACAATTGCTTTTTTTCTCATAATCCAATCTGGAAGAGGAATATAAGAAGAACCTTTCAAAGGTTTAAATTCAACAGTGTGAATTTCAAGTTGAATAACTTCTTTAAAATACCACCCACTACCATTTTGTTGATAAATATTAATCTTTTCTATTATACCTCTAATAATTTTTCCAAGCAAATCTTTTACATCAGTTGATACAAGATTAATATAAGTAACCGAATGAAAATATGCTTTATCCTGAACTTCAAATTCTAGTTTTTTGCCGCCTTCCACTTTTTTTTCCATCATGCAAACCAAAACAAATTTTACTTTAATATTTCGATAATTTCTAAGAAAATTTTTAATAGTAGTTTTTCTATTCTCAAAAAACTCTAAAGGAGTAATACCAGGTTCTCCCTTAATTAAATATTTTTTAGCAAAATCTTCTAAAGCTGATTTTACTTTTTCAAGTCCTTGATTATGCTCCTTAATAGCTCTCTCAAGAGCCTTACGAAAATAAGGAGGTGTATCTTCTGGAATTTTTTTGTTTTTAATACATTCTTGAAAATACTCATCAAACGATTTTATCTTTTTGGGTTTTGATTTCTTTTTCCACTCTTTTTTAATATTAACACCTTTTTTTATTTTTTCATTGAGTTTATCTATTTTTCTAATATCATGAATTATTTTTTCTTTTTCAGTTAATTCTTTATAATTTTCCCTTACTAATTTTTTTTTCTGGTTATATATTTTTTTTAACTCTGCCAAAGATAAACTCTTATATTCTTTATTTGTAAACGATTTTTCAGCCATTTTCCTTTATAATATTAATATTTTATTTTTTTTAAATCAATTTTTTTATTTTTTGAAGCAGAAAAATTTTACATTATTTTGTGCTATTTTAGAGTAGTTAGCAAATGATGAACTTCCGCATCACTTTTTAGGTTTTTAAGGAGTTTGGCTGCGAAACGGAGTTGAGCAGACAAATGGCTTAAAATTTTGGAAAAAAGTGAGGCGGAAGGCATCATTTGCTAACTACTAATAACAATAACACTGTTTCCCGGCAAAGGAGAGGGGAGACATTACTTTTTTTTTCGTGAGCTAAATGACAATCACTTAAAGACTGGTCCTTCGGAAAACTAGACGCGTCTTATTTTCCTCGTATAAATGGACCCTAATGTTTCCCTGGACTCCTTAGCCTGCGTTGCCGCCGGCCCACGCACTCGTAAATATAGACGCTCTATACAGAAGGTTTAGAGCGTCTGCGACGCAGGCAATGGACTCCTTGGACTCTGGGATTCCCTGGACCAGTCAAACGTATAAATATTTGTTGTAAGATATTTAGGCTAAATCGTACGGCCTTCATCAGTCAAAAGTCCTTGGTGGTTGCACAACAATCACGTGATATCGTCTTTCTTTAACGACGTCATCCTAAAGGTGGAAGGGAAGAGGAAGGGAATATAAGGACAAGGTTCACAAAAAGATACGAAATCGACGCCTGGATATTGCTGAACCTGACTTCGGACTTCCGACTTCCGTATTGCTGGTTTGCAGGTGACGTCACGGCGGCAATGCTGGTGGTCAAGAACAATAGTATTTTTCCCCTCTGGGAACTAAACTCTATTTTCATGTAAATTCTTCGAGAAAAAATTCTATTGTATTGACCCCCAACACGGTCGCCGTGTCACGTGGTTGCAAACCAAGAATAGGGCGCCGCTAAAGTGGCCAGCAGTGATGTAAATTTATTGGACCCTTTTTTTAAATAAGAAAAATGTTCATATCCCACTGGACTGTTTTGAAACACCAACATGGCGGCCTTTTCGTTGTTTTAGGACACCAATATGACGGACGTGACGTCATATTGAGAAGGACGCTGCGATCATAAAACTGTACAGCTCGGTTCTAACGTCACTACTGTTAATTTGTGTATCACAGTTGTTTATTTTATTTCATAATATATAGATTTAGCCAGGGATAAAAGCGAAGCTCCGATTAATAAATTTATTATTTAAATCAAACAATAAACTTGGAATCCACAAATCAGTTAACTTAAAGGCAAATTCATGTGACTTTTGAGGGAAGGCTAAGTGATTTTAGAGTGAAACGTCTTACATCGAGTTGATAGCTATATGTGTACACCCAAAAAATAGCAATCATCTTCGATCACATTCAAGAGCCATAATCAGCCCTTGATCACAGTAGATTAGGCCTGGAAAACAAATCAGGCAGAATGTTTTGCTTTCGACAAGTTTACTTTTTGTCTGTTTCTCCCTTTTTGCTTTTAAACTTAGCGCGACGGCAAGGTTATGCTTACGCAATTGGTTTATATACTAGACCGGAAATAAAAAGCTCACCGGATCTTAAATTTTGTGCTCATGCGCAGTGCGTTTTGCCGCCGTGTTGCCTAAATCATACCGTCCAAAAGGACAGCGGGGGAGTACTGGCAACGAGTTTCCGATTCGGGCCGACTTCGGAAATTCTCGAAAACAGCCAATATGGCGGCTCAAGAGTGGTGGAAAACTGACAACCAAAGGAGCCGTTTTATCGCCAGACAAGCGTGATTTACGGTATTGTTGACGAAGTTTCCGCTGTAAAAGCCGTAATACATAAACAATCTTTTAAGCATAATTTGAATTTTCCTGTGGTGCGGGCGGTCGGTCGGTCGGTCGGTGTACCTTCACGTGATTGCCAAATTTTCTGGGATGGGTAGATTCACTAAGCTTTCAAGTGCGCGCGTGGAGCTCCGCTGTAAAAGCCGTAATACATAAACAATCTTTTAAGCATAATTTGAATGAGCAGAATAATGGAAAATTAGTGTCACTTATCGGATATGCATAACAGTTGTATCGAAGTTGTGGCAGAAATGGTAGACTAAAGACAAAAAGTCACGGTTACCACTTACATAAAACTGAAATTATACAAAGTTTGTTTAATTTTGCTAACAATGATGATTATTTATAAGGTTAAACTCAGACTGCCTTTTATATTTACAAATATAGCTTGTTTACAGCCGCCCCTCAAGTCAAACAAACTCGAATAGAGAGAGGGGAGGGGAGAGTCAGGGGATGGCTCCGGTAAAGTACCCACGGCTGCTATGCAAACATAGATGAATTTTTTTGATATCAAGCACAATTCAAGCACCCTTATATAGAGTTTCAAGCAGGATTTTGAGCAGATTTTTACACTCAAACATTGCTGGTAGACAGAACAAGCCATTTTACGATTTATTCAACTAGTACACAGGCGTCTACTCGCCGGTCGGCGTGATGAGCTTGGGTATCCTGCGTGAGAGTTCACAGCTCTCCTGCAAACAGTGGGGACTTGGTAGTTATATTCTATTTTAATGCCGGGCAATCGGAGTTTTTAAACGCATAAAAACGTACTTGTTTTGGCATACTACAGTCAAGTAATGTAGACGATCATCATTAACAGGTATTCTGCTCCTCAGAGAAGGTGATCGTTTGTTAGTCATAAACGCGTGAGTTTGTATGTGTTTAAATCCAGAACAAGGGTCTCTTGCAGACATGGTCTTATAAGATAGGACTGCCCACAGACCCCTCAAGTTCATAGCGAAAGCGCTCAAGATGAAGACTTGCATGGGGAATGATTATCCTTTAACTAGAGGTAATGTTCTAAAAAGAAAAACATTCTCGAATCCGCAATAGCCGCCTAACGGCGGCTGATATTGCCTCTGTATAGCGCAGTTAAGATGAGCTAAATAATGTCATCATCACAACCAGGTTCACAACAATGAATTTGAATCTTCACTACAAAAAGGTTGAAAAAAAAAATTACCCAAGAAGAACTAGCAACTCAGTCAGTCGGGAGGTCTAAATTCTATAGCTGAGAAGGAGGTCTGACACTTCATGAACCCTGCACTCTGAGGAAACCTTATCTTAAATTTGGAAGAAAAACAAGGAGAAAAGAGGAAACACCAAAGTAAGAAAAATAAGGAAACCTTGATCACGGTTTACTACATTTTTTTACGTTTCTGAGAAATTGCCCACCTACCCCTCCCCTAAGTCAACATTAACACTTACTGCTCACTTAAGGCGAAATGATGGGTTAGGGGAGGGGTAGGTGGACAGTTTCCCAGAAACCTAAATTGAACCAAATTTTCTACTAAATATCCTTTTTTTCTTCTTTTTTGAAAGGCGATAACAAATACTACGTTGTTTAAACCTCATGAGGTGTCCGACCTCACACATGGGCGTTTACCATTAATTTTACCAGAACTTGCTGGCCAAACCAGTCCAGTCGTAAGGAGAATTCCACTATTGACCACACCCGGGTTGTTCTAACGTTGGATAGCGCTAACCACCGGACAAATCACTATCCAGCGGATAAGTATTAACGAAACCAGTTGCGCTATTCAGTGGATATAGAGATTTATCCATTGGATAGCGGTATCCAAGCGTTATCAACCTTTTGAACAACTGGGGCCAGGATTGTCAAGCCAGATCAGTTTATCAATAAGATGCACGGCAGTGATTAGTTTTAGTAAAATTTTCGAGAAAAGATGAAACAAATATTTCATTGTCAAAAGTGACTGGTCTTACCACCCCTAGATACTCTACCACAGACCATCATTTTTATTTCCTATCACAAGGTTGCACGGGCAATTGGGTCAAAATTCGTCGCTAAAACGATCCCAGAGTGCAATTCGGTTAAGCTTCGACTCAGTCCCAAGGGCAAACAAAGGACCATATTCAAAGCATTCCACGTAATCCTCAAAATTCTGGACTAACACGCCCTCGACTGAACAACATTAACATACTGCTCGGGTCAAGTTAAGGCGAGACAACCAGAGTTTCGTACTGCAGCCAGTTGCAAGACGGCTAAACGGTATGTTATAAGTTAAGACGTCTATACTTGTAGTAGCTAACCTTTCAGGTTTGTTTTTTAACAATATAGACGCCTACATAAAAAATATTGTCGAGTGCAACGTTTCTTAATGTTGTACGTGCAAACGCTCAAGTAGCGTCTGGGGTGAGCACGTGGTCCCAAGGGCAAACAAAGGACCATATTCAAAGCATTCCACGTAATCCTCAAAATCCAGGACTAACACGCCCTCGACTGAACAACATCAACATACTGCTCGGGTCAAGTTAAGGCGAGACAACCAGAGTTTCGTACTGCAGCCAGTTGCAAGACGGCTAAACGGTATGTTATAAGTTAAGACGTCTATACTTGTAGTAGCTAACCTTTCAGGTTTGTTTTTTAACAATATAGACGCCTACATAAAAAATATTGTCGAGTGCAACGTTTCTTAATGTTGTACGTGCAAACGCTCAAGTAGCGTCTGGGGTGGGCACGTGGTCCCAAGGGCAAACAAAGGACCATATTCAAAGCATTCCACGTAATCCTAACATACTGCTGTGGTCAGGCTAAGGCGATACAACTAGAGTTTCGTACTGCAGCCAGTTGCAAGACGGCTAAACGGTATGTTATACGTTAAGACGTCTATACTTGTAGTAGCTAACCTTTCAAGTTTGTTTTTTAACAATATAAGTCGCATACATAAAAAATATTGTCGATCGCGTGCAACGTTTCTCAATGTTGTACGTGCAAAAAGCTCAAGTAGCGTCTGGGGTGAGCATTTAGGTAAATTCAGTGCATCCAAAAGAAGTCATTTTTGCACATTGTGGTGGGTGTTTTTAAACATCGGAGTGTTTTCAGTATTTCGAAGTATAAATAGCATACTTTGCCTTGAGTGTTCCTAGTTATCGAGGGAGTTCGTTCTTTTCTGCTATCTACACCACTGCATTTCGCAACGTGTACATTTTGGATGTTGCATTTTGTTTCGCATGAATTGTAATGAAGATGAACAGATATCAGCTAAAGATTTCACAGTCCGTGGCAATATTGAAAACTCATCAACTAAATATGTAACATTGGAAAAAGTAAAAAAAAAATTTGTGTGGCAAATATAATGTTAATAAGTGCAAACATTGTTTTGATAGAATTTCGAGTTTTCAGCGTCGGATACTTGGAAAAGCAAGCTGAAATTTTTAAGAGAGAAGTCGCAATACTATGTAATGTAATATTTATTGTAACTTTGTTAAGAAGATCACGTTGAAAAGGGTATGTTCATCAACGTTTAATGAAGGTAATTGTGCCTTATCCGGTCTATTGTCTGAAGATTTGTCCTTATTGGAAAAGAAATTGATTTTAGTTTTTTTCACCGTATTACAGAAAAAATACCACGATGAAACCACTCAAACCTTGGCGGGAATCAGGATAGATGAAGTTCTTTTATGATCATGAAATAAAATTTCAGTTTCCGACGTGACAATTTTGGTCAGCTTGCAGTACCAAAATCACAGGTTTTCTCTGATCCAATGGCACTTTTTCGAGCTTCCCTGCCAGACATTCATGCTTGAATACATTGCACAATCGCTTAATTAATGTCCGATCATTTCCTCTGATGAAAACTCGCGAAGTTTTATAACAACACATTCGAATTCCCAATGCAATGGAGTTGAAAAGAATACCTTTGCAAAAACAGAGTTAAATGGGTTGTGTCACGGCTGTGGAGTTCATTTTGTTTGTATTGCCAATTACACGCCTTATTATGCACGTCTGATCTATCCATGCATTGCATTAAGAATTTAAAACTGAATTTGTAATTTATCCAGGTAAACGCCTTGACTGACTCTGCTCCACCACATACTAAAACCGTATAGTTTATTACCATCATTCAAACCCCGAACCGGATTTCTGTAACTGAAGCAGACTGCAAAAAATTCTAAAGGGTTCAGAATTGAGCCGATAAAAATGTACAACTGTAAATGTAGAACCCATTTAGGTTTTGCGAGTTGTACTAATTATTCATATGTATAAGTGACTGATACACTGTATTATTTAGTTAAGGTATCATCCGTTGTAAAAAATTGTCATTTTTCGGAATTTTCAATTTTTAGATGATTAAGTAGAGCTCATCAAGACCTTTCTTTTAAGAAAAAATGTTTTTTCTGTGGAGCGCAAAAGTTTTTTCTATGCTAATTATCTTAATTGATCGTTGACAAGTCCTGTCATACTTGATACGCATGCCGCTGTTGTATAGAGCTTAGGTTGGGGTCGCACTTGAGACAAATATTTGAAATGTCTGAAGATATCGAAGACAATTTTGTCTCAGAACTTGTCCGAGACAATTAAAATGTTCTTGTTTTGCGGTCGCACTGTAGAGACAAACATCAGAGACATCAACGTAAAGTAAACATAAGACCTGTCACTTCTGGCGCTTTTTTTTAAATTTTACCGCATAAATTATTATTTCCCGCTCAATGTGTAGAATAGAACGACCGCAATGAATCCGCGCCAGTTCGCTCTGTTTCTATAGCGGTCTTGCGCTTCATTTGGGTTCATCATTTGATCAGAATGGATGTCCCAAAAACCGGGAAAATTGTTTCGAACTCCTGGATTCATTATTAGCCGTGAACGATACGAAAGTCACAACAAAAAGTGAAATGTGAAGCGGAAAAAATTTTAAGGTTCACTGAATTGACTGACAGGTTTACTGCAAGAAAAACAATTTTTGTTTGTTGTTCGCGAAAAGTCGTGCTCCGAGGCAGGACGACGGCACTTTTGAAGATTTGTCTCCGTAGACAAGTTTTTGTTAGCCTGAGTATCAGGCGTTTCTGGGGGAAAAGGGGAAAGATGGAAGCGAAAAAATCTCCTTTCCCCTATCCCCTTAGTAAGGCCTGATACTCAGGCTAAGTTTTTGTCTGCGTCGAGACAAGTAGGTCGCACTTGGCGTGGTCAACTGATGACAGGAATTTGACGGATTTTTTTGGTTATCAAAACAAACTTGTCTAAGCACATGGGGCCCACACAATCTGTTTGTGTAGCCGATTGTTATTTTATAGTAAATGTACTGGATTTACCGTTTGCTTCACCTATAGCGATATTTCGCTAACTATGTATATAAATCCTTGTTTTGAAAGGGTTCCAGCGCCGGAGCGATTTTTCCCCCCAAAATCGCATCGCTCCGCTTTCAAACTTCGCAGCATAAAGGTCAAAAGATTCACGATTCTTCTCGTACCTTCGCTGGAACCCTTTCAAAACAAGGATTCCTCCCTTGTCCTTCTATTATATGGAACAGTCAACGGCGAACTCAAATTCATTCAAAATCGCTCAAAAAACCGCTTTTGAGGCAAAAGGACGACTATACACCACAGGTAAGGTAATTCAACGTTTATTTATCATTGATTTATATACATAGTTAGCGAAATATCGCTATAGGTGAAGCAAACGGTAAATCCAGTACATTTACTATAAAATAACAATCGGCTACACAAACAGATTGTGTGGGGGCCCTGTGGTCTAAGTTTTGTCTCAAGTGCGACCCATGCCTTACTGTTTTTCCCTGGATTTCGGAAGTGAATGCCTCCAAAGAAGAAAAAAGAGCTTGTCCGTTTTCGTCCTCGACTCCAAGACGAAAGAAGACGACAAAATCGTTTTGCAAAGTGTGAGCTTCGAAATTAGCAGAGAGCGACAAGGGCTCCTACTACAATCATGAAAAATGGCTAAAAGATGACAAAGCTTCTGAAAAACCTATTGAAACAACCTCGAAATCGAGTTTCACGAGTTTCTTAGCGAGCGGAGCGAGCTTTTTAGGCCGCGAAGCAGCCAAGCGAGCGACAAATTAGGGAGTTTTAGCAGTGGCGACGGCAGCGGAAACCTCACTTTTAAAATGAATTGGCGTTTTTTAAACTTTGTCGCGTTTATTCCAAACTGCTGGAAATATCAAATATAAGCGAATTTCCCTAGAGTTGATTTCTTGGGGACCACACTCAAGTTTTGAAATAGAAAGAAAAATTCGTTATCGCTTGTTTACGTCCTCCATAAAACGTGAGATTAGGGATTTTTTTTTTCTTTTGGACGTTCTCGCTGCCGTCGCCGTAGCTGCTAAAGCGCCATATAAAAATCAGACGAAGGACTTTTTTGAAAGTCTATTGTAGCGGTAGAGCAGCTTCAAGGAAAACTCCAGGGAGCGGTTTGTTGTCGATTTTTTTAGGGAAGTGTGGAACTTTTAGAAAATGTATCGAGTAAAAGTTGGCTTGGCTCAAAATGAAAACTGCCCGTCGCAAATAACTAAAGATGCTTTCTCGACAACAGAAGGATCGAACAGAGAAGAGCCTTTGAAATAAATAGTTCATCTGTTGTTGGGTTTCGTTTGTAACCTTTTCCTGCTGTGTCACTATTGTTGTCCCTTTTCAGGTATGCATCAACATTGACAGCTTTGGTGTTGTTACAATCTCGTCACGGGTAATACGCCGCCAAAAATCTTTTTCCCCTGTTTTCTTGAAATGAAAATCAGGGCAAGTTGAGGGTACGTTTTAAACTCCAAGTCGGCAACCCGTGAACCAATTTGGCTGAAATCTGGCCAACTTACAGGACAAATTTTGGCCAACTTACTGTCATATAGTTTTTTTAAAAAAACTGTTTCTGCGAATTTTGATTTCTTTTTTCGTTTTCGAGTAAGAGTATTTTTTCACAGGTAGATATAGTGCTAGTGATTTGCTATCCCTGACAAAAAGCTTCTCATTTCTGAATCGCGTCAATATTTTGATTTTTTAAAAGGAATAAGCAATAATTTGGAACTATTAAGCTTCCAGAAAATGTACCGTTTATGGGGGTATTTATTAAAAGCAAAAGCGCTAGCGCCGATCAAGGAGGAGAGGGTACTTGAGGGTGTATGATACCTTAATAGGAAGACAAAGAAGTCCCTGATCTTTAATTCACAGCTGACGAGTTCTTCAGAAATGAGATAGTGTTGTCATTCCACCAGCAAAGTTTTTTTTCTCCTTGAGCAATTTGAAGTAGCAAGCCGTACGTAGAGGTCTTTTCACAAACGCCAAGGTTCCCTCATTTCGCAACATCGCATTTTGGTTGTGAGTTTTGCATCGATTGTAATGTCGTTAAAAAATGGTTTTAGCGTTGCAAGGGAGCTGTACGATCATAGGTAAACAACACTGATCATGAAGCAGTTTTCGTATGGTGGGTGAACGAAGATTAAAAGGGATATGACCTGATTAAATATTCCCACCCGATATATGTCGAACACACGAACAAAGAAAATAATAGAAGGGTTTTTAAAATAATATACTACACCCAAACTTAAAGTGCGTGTCTTTAGGCTGTCGATTTTGTCGAACATGACAACTTCATGGAAAAAAATGGGCCATCTCAAATTAAACTCTTGCCGTTCTGGGCTGAAAAAAATACTCAGAATTTTCTGAGCACTTTCTTTTGCTTTTAGTGAATCGCCTCAATCTTTCTCTGAAAGTTCTTATTTTAGAAATGGATGACTGAAAAAACCTAGATTAATTTCAGCTCAGGGTTGTGATATAAAAGTGGAACAACTCAAAATGATAGAACCTCATTAATCTCGGTTTTGGAGATAAACTTACCGCCTATACCAGTGATACGAGGTACGATTGCTCCATAACAACAGGAGCACCCAACGGGAATATAGTTCAAAACCACTTAAACATAGCATTGTTGAACGTATTTTAGTATTTAAACGGTAGATATAGGCATATTTTTATCCCCTAAAAATTTTTCATCTGTTCGGATTTCCTAGCTGAAAGTCTAGTGATCCGAAAATTATAGGGATCAAAACTTACCTTTTCGAAAATTTCAGCCAGAAAAAAAGCTCCCGAAATTCTAGGTGACCTTTTTAGGCTAAAAATCCGTTAAATATGGGCAATTACACCATTTTTTAGACGTTCGAAAATCCTAGGAGAGGCGGACAAGCAAGAAATTTGGGAAAAATGTTCCGAAAACAGTAGATCTCAAATCGTCTTCCGAACAGATATTTTCCGAAAATTGTCGTTGGGTGCCCCTGATAACAAGAGCAGCGAGGCAGATTGCTGAACGAAAATCACAAACCGAGGGAAACTGGGGAGAAGATGCTCTCGAGTCACGTGGCCTCCTTAGTAACGGCGGTGAGACTGGCATGACAAAGGAAGAGTTAAAGAGATATATTCACTTTCAATTGCCTCTCGTTAAATGTAATTAGCAAAACGTAAACAGAAGCCTGAATGTGTTCCAACTATTTAGTAGTTGTATTTAGAGTGGTTTTCGTTTGAGTGTCGTAAAACCAAAACCAAAGTAATTACTCTGGCCAATCACATAGGACACAGACAATACATTGAACCAATCAAAACTCGAAGTAATTACATGTGGCTGACACAAAGCGCGGGAAAATACATGCGAGCGCGTCACAATTGGCTTTGGTTTTACTTCTGATTGGATGAAAAGGTGGCGCGAATCTTTTAAGCCAATCGCATCGTGTAGAAAGTGCAAAACCAATTACTTTTCGACACTCAAATGAAAACCGCTCTATTCGTAGCTTGGACGTCACCTGCTCGTAGCAATTAAACAAAACACAATATGCTATTATAAAACTAATTAACCAGCTACAAACAAATTAGTATGAAGTATTAGTAATATGAAAGCATTAACAGTCTTTTACAATAGTATCTAATATAATTACAAAAAAGATTCTTCAACACCAAGAATTGTTGAAAGTTTAGTAGTGAGAGCTTTGGGAACTCATCCAGGATCGGGGGGGGGCGCTTGGATTCCGAACATGTGAAGTAATAAAGTGAATTAGAGATAGCCAAAGGAACTCGGTCGTGAGAATTAACCGCCAACAATGAACATGTATAGTAGTACAGCCTTATCCAAAGTCTCGCATCTGTCACGTCACCTGACGATGGTAGGAGCTGTTGAAAAAGTAGACGACAGTATTTTTAAAAAAGAATGCATTGTGACATTTACTTTACGGTAAGGTGTTGAAACAGGATCCGTCTTTGCCATAAAATAGCTTTTAAAACCCAAGTTACTTCAACAGCAGCGAGACTCACGTCCGTGAAGAATGACACTTAAATGAAAATTGCCCGATACAGCCGATCGTTGTCTTTATATTATTGGAACGTTACAAAGGTAAATACAATAAAATGCAGCACCTGTTTAAAAAACAACATCTATTCTCTTAAGTAGTGAATAGAAAACAGCAACACCACTTTGTTGTTATATATCAAAAGAACATAACTGCCTAGGGTTGATCAGGAGACATGCATAAATGTTGCGAGTTTATCAGACGCAAGTTTCCAGTTTTAATTTCAGGTTTGTAATTTTGTAATCATTGTGCCGACGATTTTATATAGAGGTTGGAAGGTAATGATGTAGAATTTAAAAATGCTATAAATCTCCTACATGTAGATAAAATATTTTCAAAGAAAAAATAT
Source organism: Porites rus (assembly GCA_964035705.1). NCBI lineage: Eukaryota > Metazoa > Cnidaria > Anthozoa > Scleractinia > Poritidae > Porites > Porites rus. The sequence continues at coordinate 43,124,418 of OZ037993.1, forward strand.
CCTTAACAACTACTACTACTTTTGCTTGGCACAGGAGCCTGACTAGCTGCGACGAAGGTTAGAGAGCCCCGGATTAGAGCCTTTTCGCGCTAGTTTAAAGGTGGCGTTACACGAGACGATTCGCAACGACGAAATTAGCGCAGCACAGTGTTGCAACATTGTTGCGAGGTTGTTTCGAATATTTACAACTTTGTTCCCTCATTGCAACGCTATGTTGCGCTAAAACTCGTCGTTGCGAATCGTTCCATGTAACATCACCTTAAATCCATTTTGAATTGGAGCACTGAACAGACGCGAATTACACAGGCTCTCTGGCTTTATTCTTGGAAACACCATGTACAAACAAAAAAATTTCCTCCATGCAGGTTAAAAGTCGTTCTTTAAAACATTCTAACTTTGCATTAATTTTTGTATAGCTTATGACTGACCGGTAACCTGGGTGCCAGAGACTTTTCTAGCGCGGTTTCCGGTTTCTTTCAAGTCTTTATACAAATATAGTGACCTGCGCGAAAAGTTTTTCTCGCGGCTTCGGCCTAAGGCCGAAGATGTGTCGGCCTTCTGCCAACACCGAAAATTCCCGCCGCAGGCGAGAAAAACCTCTGGTACCCAGGGTAACTGACTGGCTGCCATTGGAATCGAGTTGACACCGCATAAAAAGCTGACTTTTATGGGGCAACACGATTTCTCTGACAATTACTAGTAACCCAGAAATTTGCACTGTGGCCCAACGAGGGCGACAGAAAGAAATAATTGAAATGACATAACACTGAATTTCAACTGGCCAGATGCAAAAACCAGTTGGCCAGTTGCAAGCGTGCCCGAGAAGTTGAACGTACGCACTCGGACTCAGTCGAAAACAAGCCAGCCAGCGGTCAAGGCGCCCGAACAATAACGCAAGTGAATGAATAGGAGCGAGAACTGGAACCCACTGGAACAGGCAGAAGAAACTTCCGCACTCAGGCGTCACTTTATTTGATAAGTTCTTCTATGCTTCTTATGCCGGATGAACTAATCCCTGTCAGAAAGAAACAGGAATATCTTGTTCACGTCATGAAAGTAGACCACACTGTCGTGGAAGCAACAGACAACTCTCAGTAGCCTTTCAGCGCAGCATAGCCGTAAGGAACAAATATCATAAACTGCACAAGTATTCACTCTCCTTACTCATTCTCTCTTGTTCAAGCAAATATCTAGTGAGGTAAAAATTTCTCTTTTTCTCGTAAGGATTTAGCTCTTTTCAAGGCCGTGTGAGGACAGTTCAAACGTTTTAAAATTAAATCATATTTCAAGCGCTCGAACTATTTTCTAAGCGACTGAAATTTTTCTTAGTGTTGTCAAGGCTGTTGCTAGAGGTCGCAAATTTACTTAGTATATACACACTCAGTGATCTTGGTGATTTAAGCAATTTGATTGGTTCGCTATCTCGGACTATTCAACAATATTCACCTCCTAGCGAGTGGATAATGTGTGAGCTCGGTGTTTTTCACATTTTTTTAGAGAAAGATCTTTTAAAAGTCGACAGAATCCTAGGGCTGACTTTTTTTAAGGCAAGAAAAGACCTGGAAGGATTCAATACGGCGTTTTTAAGTGAACTGTAGCTGCGTTTTGTGGTCGATGGATTGTTTACAACTCCCGTGTATTCGCGTAGAAGAAGCCGTTTCGTGAACTCAGCGTTTTGTAACAAGAAAATTTTGGCTCGAAAATCGAAGTTTATTTATGACAAACAAATTTAAAAGGAAATGTTTGCAGAAATTCTACGTTTCAAGTAAACAGGAAAAAGAATGATACAGGAAGACGACGTCTTACCTCGAGCAACCGAGCCACCATTTTTGTCAGCACTTCGTGCGAAGAACGACACAACAAACCCTTTTGGCTATAAACTTGGCGAGTCAACAGAAAACAACATAGCTCTACTTTTCTTCTCAGGTAAGGAAACAGTTCAAACTTTTAGCGGTTCCATTTAAGCCATTACGCTGTTGTTTGCGAAATGATAAACTTGTGAATTGCCATGTTTGAAAATTCTGCAAAGATCTATTTTTAAACTTACGCGTGATTTGATCTGTCAATCAAATCGTACTTTTGAATGGTTTCCTCTCTGATTTTGTTGAGATCACTTCGTGTGTATATACTAAAACAATTATTCTTTTCAATCTCGGTGAATAGTGGCTTTGGGAATATTTACCTCGCCGCTTTCGCGGCTCGGTAAATATTTTGCCACTATTCACCTCGATTTCAAAGAATAATTGTTAAATGTAGCCAAAGGATCTAAAACTGCTATTGGCGCCTCATCGTTTAACATTCTGCGGTTGAAAAATAATGCTCAAGCGACCGATAGTCCATGTCAAGATTCTTCTGTGAATTATCACCATTTTTAGAACTATGGAACGACTCAGGCGTTTTTTCCTCCCTGCTAAACGAGCCCAAGGTTTGCTGTTAAACATTTATCTCAGCATTTTCTTTTATGATTTAAAGATCGGTCTCATTATTTCCAGTACTAATCAAACCTATTAAACGCTTCTACTTTTATATCAGGCGCTTTTGGCTCCCTGCTAAACGAAAAGGTTTGTTGTTAAATTTCTGATCGATCTGGCTGAGAGCTATCTTACAAATGATGTATCGTCAAATTAAGAAATATCACAAGATCTAGCAACCCTAAAGGAAGAATTTGAAAAAAAAAAACAGAACAATTCAGAAGAGATTTAGAGTGAAACAGCTGCATGAGTTTTGCTCTAGTTATTTTCCAGCCGTGCAGAGAGACAGGGTATCGGGATCGCCCATGATTTGAATTCCTTGCCTTAACATGTTGACTTTTAATAATAAGCCCTTCTTGCTAGATTTATACGATAATCTTTATAATTTTTACTTGAAAAAATCAATGGCCGCTACAAGAATTCGGCAAAATCTGTAGCATTTTTGGCTTTGCCTCGCTGAGTAACTGATTTGCTGAAACTCGGCTAAATGTCAGTTATATGTTGTAATATGGGGTCACTTAGTTAGGCTAACAAAGGTTTTTTTACAGTGGTTATATCCTTCTGAGTTCTTTAATTAAACAACAAGGAACTTTATTAGCAAAGGGTGTTTTGGAGAGATGAACGTCATCCGGGAGTAAAGCCTTTTCTCTTCTATTACACCTTCACGGCCAACCAATTTTATTATTCATAGTGCCTCTTCGTCGTTATAGAGACAATTTTCCCGAAAATTTGGGCAAAACCACTGGCCAAGAATGCAAAAAGTCTACTTACAGTAGACGTGCGTTGTTTAAGGTGATTCCATAGTAAAAGAACCTAACATAGATTGTAGCTAAAACTTGGTACACTGATGTAACTAGTCAAGATGATAAAAATGTAATAAAAAGTAGGGGTCACCGTGCTCGTTTTGACGTCACAATGCGGACAAATACGGCTATTTAGGACCCTTTTACAAAAACCGCGGGCAGCCCAAAACTAGACAAAAAGGAGATATTTTTTCGATGACGCATGTGGCATCACACAGAATTTGACTTAAATGTATTGTTTATCCACTTACGTACCAGAAAAATGCCTTTTAATTCCCTTGTTTTTACTTGACGCTCCAAAGTAGAATTAAATTGGACGCGCTCTTTTCGACACGTGATGGCTCAATCCGTACAATTTAGTAAAATTGCCAAAAAACTGAACATAGATTTGCGCCAATTTTTTGCTCATCGAAAGGAAGCGTGGTCCTTATTAAAATCATGAAATAAATAATGGGGGTCACCGTACTCGTTTTTTGCGGTAGAGCTGCAGAAAGTGCGCACCAAACGCATTTTCTCCGATTTTTGAGAGAGGACTGGGGCGAATTTCAAAATAGAAGGTATGTGAAAGGGGGAAGAAAGTATTAAAAAATCCGTTTTTACAGAATTTACATCGAGATATCACATTTAGGACACAATGTGATAAAGAAAATGTTTAAATGAAAATCAAAGTGAGTAAGCACAAGTTAAACATCCACTATCGAGGTTCTCCGAGAGGAGGTCGAACTCAGCAACACGCGTACTGCTTACGTTATGCACATTCCCAACACATTGAGTCTCACCTCGGCAAGAAACAACAGCAAGCAAAAATTCCAATAGCGTTTCTCTTCAGTCAACATCATTTTCATAATATTACTTCACATGCTCTTTGTTACGGCGGCCATCTTGTTATGCGCAGTAAGAGATGCGCAGTGCAAAACTAGGGAATCACCTTAACTGAAAACGCCTGGTGTAAATGAGGATGAGCAGCTAAACAGAGTATGGTTTTCTGTCTAGGGCTTCTGTCTTAAATAGCTTATACATACTCACTATTGATATTGAGCGTCCTACGTACTATATGATTCTGCTAAACCGGGTGACAAAGTGTTAATGCCGTCGGAGTGTAATTATGAAACGTAAGGCCCATAGTTCCAGAAATTTTAAAGAATATTATATTTTTTCTAATTTAGATAAAGCGGATTCGTGTGGAAAGCTTACAATTATAATACAATAATACAATACGATACTTTATTCAAGAGATAAAAACTAAAGTTACAAAATATCTCTCGAAAGGAGATATCTTGAGGTCAACCCTATATGAAACATTTCCTAAAATAAAAGATGAAAACTTTGAGGTAAAATCTAGAAGTCAGCGATCCTGCGTGTGCAACATCGTTAGGCAAGTTATCCCACGCATTAATGATCCGTACTAAGAAAGAATATTTGTAGCAATTTATGTTAGCAACTTTTACGTAGAGCTTATAATCGTGATTGGCTCTAGTTCGATTACACTTCGTAAGTTTAAAAAAGTCCCAAAAAGAAAGGCTATCTATTCTAAAAAACTATCGTGTAGCAGTGAACTAGAGATAGGAACTCTCTAAGTTTCTCCAGCGTTTACCAATTCAGTAATTGGCAGCGCCGGGTCTTCATAGCTCATTTCTCCGCGCTTTTGCTTTGAGGCTCTTCTTTGGACTTTTTCCATAGGACTCAATATCCTTTTTTTAGTAGGAGCTCCAGACGGGGGCAGCGTATTCGAGTATAGGTCTTATCAACGACTTAAAGAGGCAAGAAACACATGCCGATTGTCGTTTCCGAGTGATCGCTTAATTACACTTAATTACTATGTAGGAGACGTCTTTACCCCAAGATAGATCATAGTTTATTGTGACCCCTAGATCCCTGAAACTTTCAACAGATTTTAGTTGCACGCCTAAAGAGTAACTTGGTTTAGATCTGTCCGTATTGTGCGTTGCACGCACGACTTCACATTTTTCGGGATTAAAGCGCAACTGCCACTTGTTAGCCCAATCCCTTAATCTATTCAGGTCAAGCTGTAAGGCTGAGATATCCTTATCATGCTCATTGATCGTGCCATAGAGTTTGGTGTCATAAGCGTAGATTTTGACTGTTAATTTATGTTTGTCGAAATATCATTTATATAAATGTCATTTCGATTGGGCCCAGTATTGTTCCTTGAGGGACGCCTGAAATCACGGGTGATCAGTCTGAACAATTGCCCCTTAATAGGACACGCTGTCTTCTATTCGTCAAGAAATTTCTAATCCACAGTAAAAGAGAGCCATCTATCCCATGCCGTTGTCATTTCAGCAACAAACACTCATGAGGCAAGCTGTCGAAAGCCTTATAGAGATCTAAGAAGATGATGTCCGTTTGCCTTAGTTGTAAATGATTGGAGTTGTTTTTTCTTTAAGGATCTAAGATGACGTCAGAATATCTGATCACTGTTGTCACAGGAAGCAGAAAGGGAGCTGGGACAGACGCCTCGGTATCTCTGGTTATCAAAGGTATTGATCCTAGTGCTATAAATTGCTTCATGTACTCTCTTAGGACGTGCGAAAGTTGGAGAGCTGTGAGAAGTGGCTTTGGTGAAAAACTTAAACGTTTCTTGGTCTGACAAAGTCTGTAACGAAGACGTATTGAGGCGTAATGGTGAGGAGAGGGCCATCATATCTGTTATCAACAGAAGACAGAGTCTGGCTTGGTCAATGGTCATACCCTACGACATGGTGATCTTGTCCCATTAGTTATTGAGAGAAGAGCAATAGAAAGGAGACCATCTGGAAGACCTCGAGCGGGAATGCTGGATAGAGTGAAGGATGACAGCCCTTACGTAGCGGCCAAGGGGTGTGCCCTAGATCGAGAACTATAAGGAAGGACCTGTCTGTGGGCAGAACACACACACACACACACGCTGTTAGAACCGGCACCATTCCCTCGTCTTGAGGTGGCTAGTGGAGTGTGAGTCGATTCGGGTCGTTCGAGACGAATCCGAACGAATATGTACGATTGTCTTGATATCAAAATGACATATTTGTTGTGTGTTGGTGAAATGTCAAACGCAATACAGTCTACGTAAAACAGGTTTCTGCTTTCTTTTCAGTGAAGTTTTTTCGTCTATTTTCAATTATTTTCCTGTGCCCGACTTGTCAAGGGCTAAACAGAAGAAGTGTCGTAACCAAGCTGTGTCTATTTCCATAAGGTACCAATGGTGAAACTGATGCTTTAAGCCTGGACAAATGGTTTCACAATGACTTTGAAGCTGGACAAAAAGATGAGTATCAGATTACTGCCAAAGACGTTGGCGAACTTCTATTGATGACACTGAAGAATGACCAAGGTGGCCTTTACAGTGATTGGTTTGTAAACCGCGTTACGATCAAAATCAAAGGCAAGGACACCGTCTATGATTTTCCATGTAACCGCTGGGTGCAAAGCGAGACTATCATCTTCGAAGGAGCAGGTAACGTTAATTAAGGACTATTTCCAAAAGTCAGAAGAAGCCGGCCGAACCGATCCGTTCGAAAATAAATAGGCTTTTTTAACGAGTTTTCGCATACAAACCATCGACCCCATGGCGATTTTTTTGCAATTAACTGATCGGGCTGGACAATTTTCATTAAAAGTGAAATTCTCTTTACGACGGGGATTAGTCTGGCCGCTGCCAGTTCTGAACAAATGGAAAGTGCTCTAAACAGTCCAAGTCAGAGAAAAGAAAGAAAAATAGGCTATTGTGGACACAAAACACTCAGTACAGCTAATATTTGCTTATCCGTATTTTTTGATATTGTTTCTTGAGCACGAAAATAATTTTTTCAGTGATGTAAACTTGCCACGTTTGAAGACTTTGAACTTTGCAGAAACAACGTTCAGCTTATTTATTTCAAAGAATAAACATGATTATATCCTGCCCCATCTTTGCTGAAGGAATTTATATTGGCCGTTTGGCGTGGATTTTAGATGCAGAGTGAAAAACAAAAGAGGGCATCAAAGTGTCATCCCCGCTTGCAGATCCAATATCATCACCTCGAATCACTGCCACTAACTGCCAACTTTTTCTTTAATTTGATGGTGTTGAATTTTTTTTATTTCAGCTAAACTGCCTACAGATAAACAGCACGGCTCTGTAAAGTCCCAGAGAGAAGAAGAGCTCAAGCAGAGGCGTTCCCTTTATGAATGGGGGACCAATGCAGCCTACTCCGATCTTCCTGGTTTCGTAAAAGCTTCAGGTGTTAAAGAGCTACCGAAAGATGTACAGTTCACTGAAGAAGCTTCCTACGACTTACATGCTGCACGGAGAAATGCTTTGATAAACATGGGCCTTGTGCATCTGTTTAATATTTGTGACTCATGGGACGACTTTGATGACTACCGCAAGGTATTCTGGTTGCTGTGACTCACTCCTTCGTAGAGGCCTCAATAGGGAGTTTTAGCAGTGACGACGGCGACGGCAGCGAAAACGTCACTTTTAAAATGAATTGGCGTTTTTTAAACTTTATCGCGTTTATTCCAAACTGCTGAAAATATCAAATATAGGCGAATTTCCCTAGAGTTGATTTCTTGGGGACTACACTTAAGTTTTGAAAAAGAAAGAAAAATTCGTTATCGCTTGTTTACGTCCTCCATAAAACGTGAGATTAGGGATTTTCACGCCGTAGTCGTGCAGTGAGGGCAAAGAAATGTACAAAACAGTGTCCTGCACGTGCAAAGTTGTTGTTTAGCTAATCAAGCCTATTGCTTTTTCGACGTTCTCGCTGCCGTCGCTGTTGTAGTTGCTAAAGCTCCCTATTGTGTCGCGGGGAGGCTGGGAAGAAAGAATAAGAAAGCGCGGGGCACGAGGGGAAGGGAAGCCTTTCCCTCTTCCCATCGTCCACTGCGCGCTTCCAATTTTTTAAATTATTGCAATTTTTATTGAAATACCCAGCAGAAGCCTCTGCGGAGGGAAGAATTGCTGTGAGACTCGTGCATTTTATTCTCCTCAAGTTTACAATTCGACGTCGCCGTCGAGGATTTCCTTCCGGACCCGGGAGAGCGGTAGAAATTGAGCCTAGCAGAGAGTTAAAAGAATAAAAGAAAGAACGGAGACTAAGCCCTGAGAATTATTCGTCGGGATTTACGTTGTAATGTCTACTGATTATTTTTAATTTGGTTGTGGCTGTTTCTGGCCCTTTTTTTATTTTCTAAAACAACGCAAAAGAATAAAAATAACATTCAATCATCCAAAATTTTTCCGTGCAACGTTTTCCTTTGCACTGTAAAATCTTGCACAACTAAAACATTTAACACCCTAGAGGAAAAGTTCTTTATCTGTTCCAGACCCCAAGGAAAACATTAAGATTCACAAAATCAACTTTTTTCGAGGGATCCTACATATAAGGTGTTGTACACAACAAAAACAAATGAGATAGAGCAAGGGCAGTTACGCGATCAATATCCAAGGGTGCCAATGCATTATAATTTACTGGACCCGCTCAAAGACTTCTGGTTGAAAACGGAAATTTTTTGCTGGAAGTTATGTTATCTCCAGGTAGCCAATGAGAACCCTCACTGTGGGTAAAGAAAATCCAATGAAATTATATATAACTTACGGGTACCTTGCAAAAAGCTTCACAACACTTTGCTTGCTTTTGTTGTTGTTATCGTTCCAGGCTGTCAATTAGACGGAATAACGGTATGAAAAGCGAACGCGAGAGAGAAAAAATGGATTGCATATTTAAACATTTGACTCTTCTATTCGCTTTGAAGGCATTCACCGGTTTCATAGGTGAGGTACCCAAAGCAGCAGACCATTGGAAGGATGACCGTTTCTTTGGATATCAGTTTCTGAACGGGTGTAATCCAGACTCAATCAAACGATGCACCCAACTCCCAACAAACTTTCCCGTCACACAGCAGTTGATCGGGAACCTTTTGGACACTGGAGACACGTTGGAGAAAGCCATGAATGTGAGATATATTAAATTTATGTACTGCTGAGGCCCTTTTCACACAAGCATTAGTTCGAAAAAGGTGGTTTGAAAACGTATCACATGCAGGCGTACAAGCCAGGTTTTCCAGATGTATTTTGCCTTTCAACATCGGAAAGCTGTCAAAAAACATTTCGCGCCGGATAAGCTTACGTTTTCTTTTCCAAGCTCTTCTCAGCCGTTAATTGTCAAAATATCCCTTGGTAATCATATAGCTTCTTAAAGGCCAGTAACCCAATCCGGTAATTTTTCATGCCATCATTATAGTGATTTTTTACGTGATTTTAAGTGCGATTTTAGCCTACGTGTAAGTACTCCATTTACGGCGATCTCCCGAGCGAAGCACGGGAGATCGCGCGAGCAAGGGGGGGGGAGGAAAAGGAACTTTCTTTCTCCGTCCTCGCACTCGCGCCGCCTCCTTTCGTGTGATGTTCGCGGGTGATTTCTCGCAGCTTCCCAATTGGTGAGAGCTTGCCCATTGGCCAGCCCGATTAGCCTGCGTGTAAGTACTCCATTTATGGCGATCTCCTGAGCGAAGCAAGGGAGAGATCGCGCGAGCGAGGGGCGGAGGAGAAGGAACTTTCTTTCTCCGCCCCTCGCACTCGCGCGGCCTCCTTTCGTGTGATGTTCGCGGGTGATTTCTCGCAGCTTCCGAACTGGTGAGAGCTTGCCCATTGGCCAGCCCGATTTCATATCACCTGTTTAATCTAGCGGTGTTTCATGGCGCTAGATTTTATGGTAATTTCTGGCCGCTGCTGTTTCTTAGGCCTGCATGACATTTACACGGTTTATTGGCGATGTTCTTCGTGAGAGCTACTTAAACGGTACCTGGGTGGACTCTATCCCGATAGGTTAATAAGAAGCTGCCATGTAAAATCAAACCAGGAGTTCATAATATGGCCGCAAAATCGTAAAATATTACCAGTTTCAACCGATTTTAAGTGGTTAGTTTAATAATTTACAGGCTGGTCGGGTCTACATAGTAGATTATGAAATCTTGGAGGACATCCCCCACTATGGTCAGGACCGGGAGGACCTGGAAAGGAGATACATGTGCGCAAGCTTTGGTCTGTTTTATGTGAAAGGAAGCGGGGACCTGGTGCCAATAGCAATCCAGCTACATCAGAAGCCCAGTCCAGATAATCCAATATGGACTCCGAATGACTCCGACTTGGACTGGATTTGCGCAAAGTTGTGGTTACGAAATGCGGACACTCAGTATCACCAGGTAACTATCCACATATTTCCATTCAATGGAGATCTTAAGATTCTAAGTCAAGGACGAATACCAGGACGAGATTTTTACAATACTAAGTAGTGCACGCACATGAAACAGCGTCATTCGGCGGGAAAACGTGATAGCAGTCGTCACTCTTCAACGGGTTTTAGCGAGAATGTCGTAGCAACGGAATTAATGAAACTTTCTAGGGTGTAAAATTTTTGAGAATACGCGAAAAACGTTAAAGTTAAATCTCGCTCTCGTATTCTTCCTCGTCATCGAATAGAAAGGTCTCGAAAGTTCTGGACCAAGTGTGGAAAGTAGATGATACTATCACGCTTTACAAGGACGCGCGATTAAAAAAAAACCTTGCTTTTTAATTTGCGCTTTGCGTTTTTTTTTTTTTTTAAGATAGCATCAGTCAAAGGAACCAATTTAGATTCCTTTTCAACATATTTTTTTTTCTTTTAAAAAATCCCTTTCAGATGATTACCCATCTTCTTCGAACTCATCTCTTCATGGAACCGATCGCGGTTGCCAGCTACCGACAACTGCCTACCATCCACCCCCTGTGGAAACTGCTGTCACCTCACATCCGGGGGGTTCTCGCCATCAACACTCTGGGGCGAGATCGCCTGATTGCCGAGGGAGGGGTGGCCGATCTCACCCTTACGGTGGGTGGTGGAGGTATGTAAAGCACTCACTACTATTAACCACATACAACATTGATTCAAATCAAGAAATAAATGCAGAAACTAAATAGAAGTATACATTTTGTTTTTTATCTACTGAGGCCAAACGAAGCGTGAACTTAAAATTTAGGGCCCCTAGAGGGTGGGCGTTTAAAATGACAAAACATGGGTACTTACCAATTACGCGGGAAAACCGGAAATTCCGGGTGAAAAATAAAATGGTTCGCGCCATTTCGTTTGGGAAGCTTCAGAAAATATGGGCTGTAATTTAAGGGGATAAATTTTTTCTATTTGTTTTAGCTAATCTCTTCAGCTGATCTGAATATATTATGTACCAGGTCGCTCTCCCACCATGTCAAATTTTATAGTTTCATGTTTATGCAAAAGATCTCCACCCGGAAGGTTTGGGTAAATTGCAATTGTAAGCACGCATATTACTTGCAGAGAAAAACACGAAATTCTTTCGCTTAGACTCATCATAACAATTGCTGTATATTTCGTAATAAAATAGAGTTCGTCTTTGTTTTTGGACAGGACATATTATGCTAATGAAAAAGTACTACAAGGCCCACAGCAATTGGAAGACCTATGACATTCCCCAAGTTTTGAAGGAAAGAGGAGTCGATGAGGTAGATAAACTGCCCAACTTTCATTACCGTCAAGATGCTTTAAAACTATGGGCAGCAATCAAAGAATTCGTCAAGGAGATCATATCCGTTTATTATAGTTCTGATGATGCCATAAAGAAGGTAAGATGGTATATTATTAAGGAAAAATGAAACTAGACAACAATATTCAAAGAAAAATATATTTAAAAAAATAAAAAACGGACGGCTTGCTTTGATCAAAAATTGTGTATCAAGAAGAGGTGCAATTAGCTGTCCGGACATTAAAAAGTACGGCAGACTCCCGCAAGAAAAAAGCCAAAATACCGTAAAATTCCAAAAATAAGCACATCCATCTAACAGGTAACGCAAAAAGGCCCTACGTAAATCGCCCCTCCAATATATATAAGCCCCTCGGGGGCGTGTACTTGGAAAATTTCCCTCAGATACAAAGTAAAACAAAGCAAAAACGATAAATTTCCTTCCAAATATAAGGCTAGCCTAATCGATTTTGAAACGCAAATTTCCCTCCGTAGATAAGCCCCTCCGAATATAAGCCCCTCAAAAAGGGCCTTTGAAAAATGTAAGCCCTGGGGCTTATTTTCGGAATTTTACGGTATTCCAGTTTAATTGGTTTCCTGAATGTTCTTAACCGTAGTGCCCCGGTTTTGTATTTGTGATTATTGTTATAATTACTGTGAAAGATGATTTTGCCACATGTAGTGTAATGCAATGCAAGGCAGTCTTGGATCCTGCATTCTATGCTGTGGATTCCGAATTCCATGTACTGGAACTGGGATTCCGGATTTCAATAGTAAATAGGATTCCGGATTCCTTGAGCTGGATCGCGGATTCCAAAGCCCGGGATTCCGGATTTCACTATCAAAAATTTCCCGGATTCTGGAATCCGATTTGCCTTACATGGGGCAAATGATTTATTATCAAAACAGGATTATGAGTTGCAGAACTGGATAAAAGATTTGCACGATAACGGATATCCGGTCACCAAAGGGCACGTTGACCATGGCGTGCCCAAGTCCTTCACTAGCTGCCAACAGTTGTGCGAATTTCTGGAATGCACTATCTTCACCTGTGCCTGCCAGCACGCAGCGGTTAATTTTTCACAGTTGGATGTGTACGGTTTCCCGCCAAATTCTCCAGCTCTTATGCGCCAGCCACCACCCACAAAGAAGGGCGTGGTCACAATGGAGCACATGATGAAATGCCTGGCTACTAAGCACCAAGTGTCGATGACTATCGCTACGGTGTACGATTTGACTCGTATTTATCAGGATGAGGTAAGCTTTACTGTAGTGTTCTACGTTGCAGCATTGAAAACGCCTGTACAATCAATTTCAAAATGACCAGCATCGCAATAGCAAGGCAAATTGTTAATGGCTTCCTGTAGAACAAAATAATTTCCTTTTACCCTTTTATTGGTGAGCTTACGCATCAGGATAGATGAGAAAAGAGGACGGCAAAACTTTCTCGTGTGACAAACGTGACAGGCCTATTACTTGCGTGTTTTGTAGTGATCTTCATTTGACATTAATATGTTGTGGTCTGTTACAAAAGAGATCTGTTCAAAGGAAGGTTAGTCAGCCGGAAAAACGTTTTCGAACAAAATGTTTGTCACGCTTTTCACACAAGGTTTGTCGTCTTGAAACGTTTTGATTCTCTGTTGTCCTGTTGCGCAAGTTAACTATTGTGCCTCAAGACAATATTACAGAGCTTAAGAGAGATTGCAAACTTGTTGCCAAGTATTAATTTCCCGCATAATTATAGGGAGCATATTGCAGGCGGCCTGTGCTTAATATTTATTTCAGTTTCATCACATTGGATAGTTGGTTAATTTATTTACTTAAATGCCTTTTACAAATGTTGTTTTCAGAGTCTGAATGCTACTTACGAAACATTCATTTCCTCCACAGAGATTCATTGGCGACTATCGTGAAGACCTGTTTATCGACCCTCCTGCCAAATCTGCCATTTCTAGCTTTCAGAAGAAGTTGAAGCAAATCTCCGCAGAGATAAAAGAGCGGAATGCAAATCTTGAGATCCCATACCCATATCTGCTGCCCGAGCGCATTCCTAACAGCATTGCCATCTAACGATCCAAAGTTGCTTAAAACAGATATCAGTAGAGTGCCTGTCAATTTCTAGCCTACCTTCTTTGAAAACCATCTTTAGTTGTCCTGACAACCTAATGTAGCCGGTCAATTGGCCGCACGTGATTCGACTGTGCCGATGTTAACATGAATTGTACTATAACAATAGGACTGTTTTGACGGACAAATTTTGAGCCGGTTTGCCCAACCTCATAATAGCCAATAGAGACCTTTAGATTCTGAGCCGATGACGACATTTTTTTAGTACTAAGAAGTGCGGGCGCGTGAACCAGCGTCATTTTGGCGGGAAAACGCAATAGCCGTCGTCAGTGTACTACGGGTTTTAGCAAAAATGGCGTGGTGGCGGAGTCAAGTTATCAAATGTTGGAAGTTTATCATTTTGCGATCGGGAGAGGAATTACCCTGCTTCAATAAAAATAATCTGTGTTAACTCTTGTGGCGAAAAAGAGTGCAATGAAGCTATCCGGGATGTTTTCTTTTGTTTCTTTTTTTTTCTAGAATACGCGAAAAAACTGCAAGGCAAATCTCGTCCTCGAATCCTCGAATCTAAAGGTCTCAAATAACAATCCCATGGAGCAATTTGACACCGCATCGACCCAGTCCCACTCGGCTCACGCAATTTCAAAACGGCTAAGAGGCGTAAGAGATTTGAGGTTTGGATAAAAATTAAGGAGTGTTGCTAATTATTTCTCTTCACTTCAGCTTCTCTGTGATAAAAGATGTCTTTCCTTAAACGAATCTGCAAGCTATCTGTTGTGGCATTCAATGTTGAGGATTAGATGATTAAAGTAATAAATTTAGCATGCCTTGGTTGTCCTTGCTCCCAAGCTTTACAAATTACAGGGAACGCCCTCAAGGTCTCAACGAAGACAAAACTGTATCAAATATACCGAAAATATTTACCACAAAAGAGTTTGTAGGAGTCAAGGTTCAAGTATGGCTCACAGGCATTTTATGGTTTTTGTGCCCAATATCAAATACCTTCTCCGTAAAACTTAACTTTTGTTAAGAAAACCCCTTGCCTTTGTAACAAAATTATTACAAGTATTAGCCAAAGTTAGGAAGTGCAGGCGAGAACAATAAAAGGTCAAAATGTTCTTGCTCCAACGCTGTGCTTTTACGTAAGTTTCACGTAAAAGACTGGATCCAAATGCAAGTGATCAGATTGCTTTCTATGCATCCGTTTATTCTTAGTGGGAGTCCAAACAAATTCTTGGGTTGCACGTGACGTCACCAAAAATCAAACTAAGAAACTATCGATTCTTCTGAGTTTCTACTTTCACGAGGTATTACAGTTCCTGAGCACCTTTACATAAACAATTTTTGGTTCGAAAGGGTTCTCCGTTTTGCGAGAGAGGACGCTTGAATTTCCAGGCTTTTGCCGTGACTCTGCATTTAGCGGCCGGGAAAGCTCTTATGTGGGTTAAAAACATTACCGATTTTGGGAGATTTTGCAATCTAAACATTCCTTGTCTCAGAATAAATATTACTGTAATTTTTATGAGTTTCTCAAGCGAAGAATTCACGCATTAGTAGGAAAACTCGAAAACAGATGTTTCTGTTGGTATCCGGCGGCCATATTGGTGTTCCTGAAAGGGACACCAACATGGCGTTTCCATACAAAGCTTTATAAATTTAGGTAAACCGTTTTTGCCAATATCTCGCATTTGAAATATTTCACAGACCTGATTCTTGGCAAGGGTTTTTGTATATTTATCTTTTTTCATTTCCCAGATTCTAGTCGTTCTGTATTGAATGGTTTGCATTTTTATTTTTCATTGCGTGACAGTGCAAGCCGAGAATACTCTTTTTTGTCTTTTGACTTTGAATAACTATTTGAACTTTTCCAAAGGGGTTAACCCATAATTTTGGACAAAAAATTGGAAATTTCTTCAAAGACTATTTTGGATTTTGGTTAAAATAGCATAAAAGCATTTTTGTCTGATTTTCTAGAAAGAAAAGAAGGGTTTTAGGACGATAAGACTTTATTTTTGAAAGAGACGCAAAATTTTAATTTTTCCAAAGGGGTCAAATTTTTTTAAAAGTATATTTTTGGATCAGATAGCCCGGAAAAAACTATATGTTGATTCTAAACAGAAAAGAAAGCTATTAAGGTAATAAAAAAAAGAAATGAAGACTTTTTAGGTGATCAAAATGTGTTTTTGACAAACGCTGAAAAATCAATATTATTTCAAAGGGATTTTTGACTGTGGTAATTTCTTCAAAGTTTCTTTTACGTTCAAAGCGGCCTAAAAATTGAACTTCGGTTGGTGTAGCCCGGATATATTATTTGTTGATATTCTGGACAGAAAAGAAAGCTTTTAAGGCAATAAAAATGTATTTTTGAGGAGGACTTAAAATTGCATTTTTTCTAAAGGGGTTAACTGAATATGGTTTTTGTTAAAAATTGCAAATTTCTTCAAAGTTTGATTTTGATTAAAGTAGCATACAACTATTTTTTGTCGATATTCTGGATAGAAAAGAAGGGTTCTAAGGCGATAAAAACGTATTTTTGGAAAAGATTAAAAGTTGGATTTTTTCCAAAGGGATAAACCTATGATTTTCCTGAACAATTGAACATTTCTTCGAAGTTTCTTTTTTTAATCAAAAAGAAGACTTTTTAGGCAATTAAAATGTATTTTTGAAATAGACGAAAAATTGGACTTTTTCCAAGATGGTGAATCCATGATTTTGGGCCAAAAATTAGAAATTTCATCGAAGTTTGATTGTGGATAAAACAGCTTACAAGTATTTTTTGTTGATATTCTGGGTAGAATAGAAGGGTTTTAAAGCGTAGAAAGGACTCAAAAGGGGTTAACCCATGGTTTTAGTCAAAATTACAAATTACTCAGGAAGGGAGGGGGTAGTTAGATAAATTGCGAATTCGTGATTTTCTGTCTAGAGCCAATTCTACACAAATCCCTAACCATGAAACAACCAAGAAAAAATGCAACATAAACAAACAACACAATAAAGAAGCAAAGACACAGGAAGATGAGAGAAATTACTCAATGTTTGCTAACCCGGTTTTCATAAATGCAGGTAGAGTTATAATTATTACTATTATCACTATTATTACTATTTTACATTTCAGTGTTTAACGACTGTGATCGTTTACCCTCTCGTCTCCGGCTAAAACGCGTTTTTCTTCCAAGCCGATTTTTGTTGACCCAAAAATGAGTACCCTAATTATTTTTCCGTCAATGTTATATTTCGGTTTCCTTTTAAGGGAAGAGGAAAGGTTAAATTCCAGTGCACAACCTTGCTTGTGACGTCTGCCTAATATTCGCCTAAAATTTGAGCAACAGTCCTCAGTAAACTAATCTTGGAATTATCGTAAAAAGAACACGCACGGTATTAACAATAGACCCAATTTTATTCAATATCATTAGCTTCTGTACAAGTAATTATAATAAAATAGCTTTGCTATATATAGGGTCTCCATGTGGGTTAGTTTTAACAGCTATTAGTAACAAACTCCAATTAACTGGATGGTCAGTTGCTTGTTAGAGCATTTAACAAGAAATATTTAACAATTGACAAAAGAAAAACTCCCTAGACGATTTTGAACTAACGTCTATCTCGTTGTCTGGGGGTGTGTCCTTGTTTGTATGCTTTATCCTTTTGGTAAAAGCAAGTCCAATTTTGTTTGCATGCTTCAAACAATCTATAAATTCATAAACCCTCTCTGATGACTTGTACAACAGGGATCGTCTTTACTCCATGGCCCGGTTGTCCAAAGCAGTATTTAAGATAACCCAGGATTAACGCGAAATTTTACCTCAAAACTGAACGCTAACAAAGCAAATTCCTATTGATTCTTTTTGAATGACTTAATTTTCCGAGGGCCCCAGGACTCGAAAACACTACCAGAGCGGACTCTATCCGAGCCCGGGGCCTCGTTAATATCAGCACTTTACGCTGAGAAGGTTACCCTGGCTAAAGAACATTTATTACTATTATTGCTATTATTACTATTATTATCGTTATTATTATTATTATTATTATTATTATTATTATTATCACTACCATTATTAATATTATTATTACGTCACTATTATTATATTTTATCAATTTAAAATAATTAAATGAACTATATCAAACAACAGGTAGAAGGACTGCCTGTAAGTTCTAAATGAAAGATTTGAGATCGCTTCACAACAAATGACAACTGCTTCTGTTTACATGCGCTTTTCGTTTGACATTTGCCGTTCAGAAGCCAAGGAATGGAACCATAGACACATTCTAATATTTCTCTGTCAAGTATTTCATCTCCTTCACATTGCGCTTTTTAAGCAAATACATCTCTATAAAACCAAAAAACATAAATATCTTGAAGCCACATCTAGCGCCACACTGGAGGAGCTTGCTTTTTACACCTTGAGCAATTGAAGGAGGCAAAGTTCCATATTAAAAGCCTCAACAATTTGTTTCCTTATCGACCTAAGAACCTCTGAGAAACCATAACTTCCATAACATTTTAAAAATGAATTTTCTTTTTTCTTTATAACTTATCAAGCTCTGCTTTCAAACAATCAATGGCTTTGCGCATGCGTGTTTCCTCTTCCTCGTCTGCGCATTGTGTCAACCATTCCGCGCATTGCTTCAATATCTCCTCCCTTTGAAGACGGAAGTGAGCACGGATGACATCTTCAAAACCTTAAAAAAAAACGAAAATCATATCAAACTTTGCCAATTCCCCATTTAAACACATGTTGACGTCATCTGTGATCTTTTACTAAATGAAACCCGGTTAGACAGCTTCGACGGGAAACAGTTTTATTGTTAGATCTCGTGAGATCTAGAAGTGCCGATGGGAGCGCGTACGGTTGGGAAAAATTTCCACGTATGTAACAGACATTTATCATGGTTTAAGTGTCAACACTAAAGAGAGCGAATACATTCAACGTTGGTATAAGACTGCAAGAAGGTTTAGAGTCAACACTAAGAAGGGCGAATACAATCAAGGGCCAAACCAAAACGTTGGTATAGAAGTACAGTCTTCTGTGGAATTGCTAAGGGTTGATTCAAATCATTTTAAACCGTTTTGTGGTTAGTCAATTTTGAAGACTACTAAACCTTTCAAGCCCTAATAGTGATCAGTATCAAATTTCTCCTAAAAGCATCACCGTCAGATCAAATGTAGAATGAAAGGAATAGAGAGAAGTCGTCGCGTCACGTTGCTAAGGTGGAAAATGTCTCGCAAATATGAGAGAGAAAAAAAACGAAAAATTGACATGTATGAATTTCCTGTGCTTGATGGCACTCAGGGACTAAACTTTTCGTCCATCGTTCGACAATGCAAACGACCGTCCCTGTCAAGAGAAATCGGTGAAATCCAGAAATCTAGCTGCCATGGTAACGTGACGCCACACTTCTCTCTATGGTCAGCACTTCTAATTGTCTTGACGTTTGAACTAATTCTCCAAACAGTACAAAAAAAAATATGAAGAACAGTGAGGAGAATATACATGTTGATACTGGATCCAAAGAAAGGAGCGACTGTATGCGCTTACCAGGTGTAGGTTGCCTTAACTGTCCCACCATAGCGTGGCGTATTGTATACAGCTTTATGTTCGCATTATATTCTCTGCATAGAGCCTATGGAGGAACAGAAGACAAATGATAAGTACAGTCAGCTCTCTCGACGACAGACTTCACCGGGACCGACACTATGTGTCTGTATTAGAGAGATGTCCATCTTATTGAGAGTCAAATAAAGAGAGCAAAGAAAGGCACGAATCAAATCTAGGTGTCCGTTTTACAGAGGTGTCTGTCTTATAGAGGTGTCCATTAAAGGGAGAGTCGACTGTAATGGTAATAGGACTGAGTGAAGTTCAATTCGGTCTGTAATCATTCGAGTGCGCGGGAGCCGGATGTGTTTAATCACGAGTATGATCGAACTGGACGACACAAAGTTCTGCCTACGCTACCTGGAGATGTACTATCCTTTTTTCCGCGACATTTTCTCTCCTATGACTACACAAAAAAAGACTCTTATGGAAGGAAATGGAACAAAAAAACAAAGGTGCCTGTCGTCCAACAAACGAGTAATATCTCCCAAAGAATAATAGCCGAAATTTTTATCCGTTCCTCAACCAAATCTTTAACATTACGAAAGAGTTGTGCCATCCCCCAGGTCGAGGGACATAAAACTCTGTTTCAGGAGCGAAAAACAATGAAAAATGACTTAATTTCAATTCACTCGTTAGATTAACCAGAGGATAACTAAAACAAAATTTTGGACAGTATCACAATTATATTTTACTTACATCTCCTTCGTCAGTGCCTCGAATTCCTTCATAACCAGGTTCATTAAAACAAGGATCAGGGGTGAACATCATACCTTGAATAGACACTAAAACCTGTTGAAGCAAACCAACACTTCAGGAAACCTTTTTCATTGGACACGTTTGACATTATTTGAATAAATTCTCAGTGAGCCCCCACCCCCAACTCTCGCCTCACCCATTAACATCCACTTGCGAGTTGCTCCATGTATTTCAAAGCGAGGCTAAATGCAAAACCTTTGATATTAAAAAGATTTTTAATTCTCACGCACTTAAGACTCATGAGGTTTTGCACTTAGCTTCGTTTTAAAAAAATAGTTTTTGGAACTCGGATATGCCCTGTTGTGTTAGGCGGTTCTAATCTTTGACTAGCAGGAAAAAAAAAAACACCTTGACCGCTTAGAAAGCTAATGAGAGACCCTTTCCTGTGGCAATCGTATTGGCTATTTTGAAGTGTGCAAGAGATTGGGTAGGTGTTGCGTCGAATTTCTCTATGGTACTGCTTTAGGGGACAAATTCTGCCCCAGATTTCCGCGCAATGTTAGATTCGAGGACGAAGACTACTAAAAAGACGACACTTGACGTAAGCCTCACTTTACCTTTTTTCACCAGAAAAGTTAGTACGATTATTTAATGAAGAAGGTTGAGCCCTCTTCCAATTGCAAAATGATAAAACTTATAACATTCGATAACTTGTCTTCACCACTAACATTCTCACGACGGCTATCGCGTTTTCCCGCCAAAATATTAACGCCGGTTCACGCGGGCGCTACTTTAGTATTGGGAAAATCTCGCCCTCGTCTTGTAATGTTTATGTCTCAATCACAATTCGACACAAAACCGAGCTAGGTTTAGGCATAACCTCCTCAGTAATGGTCAATAATGCTATAACAGAAGGTTCTAACATACAGGAAGAGGTTTTTAGCGAACACAAACCTGGTAAAGTGATGATTGCTTTGGGTCCCACTTCTCGCTGGCATCACCACCATGCCATGTTCCCAGTAAACTCAAACAAACCTGCATATAAAGTCATATTTAACAAGCTTCAAAAAAAAAATTGGAAGTAATCGACTAAAATAAAACTTTCGCTCATAAACATAAAAAAACACTATTACCTTTCCATCGGCGTACAGATTTGGGTTAAATCTAGAGATGCAATAAAAATATGACATTAATTTCCTGAAAAGAACTTGGAAATCTTTGCGATGAATAATAAACATTTATTGAATTCGGATTTCAGTTACAGTATTAACTAAAAAGTGACAGTGATGTGCAATTCTTGGTTTGCAACCACGTGACAAGGCGGCCATGTTGGGGGTCAATACAATAGAATTTTTTCTCGAAGAATTTACATGAAAATAGGGTTTAGTGCCCAGAGGAGAGAAATGCTTTAGTTCTTAACCCTAACACACCACCAACATGACCGCCGTGACGTCACCTGCAAACCAGCAATAACTCAGCCCATGTAAGGTAATTCAAGACAGTCTTGAATTCTGGATTACAAGCTGTGGATTCCGGATTCCAGCTAGTGGATTCCAGTATTTGGCAGTGGAAGTTGAATTCTAGATTCCAATCGCTAGTAGGATTTCCGGATTCCTTGAGCTATATTCCACATATTCCAAAGCCCAGGATTCCAGATTCCACAAGCAAATTTTGCCAAACTCCAGATTCCACCAGCAAAAATTTCCTGTAGTCCGGAATCCGAATTATCTTATATGGGGTGAAATAACTGTCATTTTGGCGCTATTAGGTATGAATAAATCACAGTATGGTACCTTACTGTGCCGTTACCGGTGGTGATAATCTTAACCAGTGGTGGATCGGTAGGATACGACGATGGAAAGTAAATATCGAATACGAAGCATCCCCGGCTGTAGGGCGTGTCCACCGTGCCGGTGATAAGCGCTCGAACGAAGTCCATACGGTTTTCATCCTGAATGAGCGAAGAATAAAAAATAATAAAACGTCCAAATGTCTAAACGACTGTAATCAATCACTCCATTCCATTCCATTCCATTCGACTCTACTCCACTTTAATTCTCCGTTTCTTATTCTTCCCTTTCATTTCTTTTTTTTTTTTTTTCGTTTATCTTGAGTTTTAACTTCATGACGTGTCACTGTAGTTTATTATAAACGTATAAGGCTTTTTAATGTCATTGCAATAAGGAGATTTCCTTAAGCACAACAAATCGAATAAAACCGTCTTACCTGTCTAACAAAAATGGCTGCATTTGGGTGAATGGGTAAGCTGTTCTTCAACTGAGTCGCTTCTCGCATAAGAGCCCGCACCTTGCTAGATCTAATAAAAATGACATGATTGAAAACACGTGTAAGAAGCAACGTCAGGTATTCAGTATCACGTCAGTTGATGCTATTAAACCAGAGTTTAAAACCATCAACTGGCGTGATACAACTGACTTGTAACGTCGAGTTATTCAAAGCTGGGTTAAGATAACCCAGGGATAGTGCGAGATTTGAATTCAGATTTGAAAGTTCAAAAAGCATTTCAGTTTTAATTCTTTTTGTCTACAAGTTGATGATTGGAAGCTCTAAAAATAGCAGAGAAAATTATCCGAGAAAATGTTTTTGAACACAAGAAAAACAAACACGGGTTAAATTTAACCCCAGGTTAAGCGCTAACCGGCCTTCGAACAACTGGGCCCAGGTCGTCGAAACGTCAGCCACTGTCAACAACAGTCGTATTCAGGACGATAATCAGCCGGACGATCATCCTCCACCTTCTTCTGAAATGACTCCTGTGTTCAAACCTTTCACAGTTTCCCGTTATATTGTCACCAAGTTTACCATCCTCTACCTGCCTCCCTGCTAAACTCTTTATCTTTTGTTGTATTAACTTACTTTGAGTTCTTATCACTTAGTTTTCATGAAGAGGCTGTTTAATTAATACCGTCTGTTGCATCTAAGTGTGGACACGAGACAAAAAAACGTGTTCTAATAGGGTGCCAGACATGACGTATTTTGCCGCCAAACATTCGAAGTTTGACAGCCTTTAAAGCAAACTGTCGCGCCAAAGGTTAAGTTGTTTACATGTTTTTCTTCAGCGCGTTCCGCTCATCTTTTATTTTTCTCAATTTTCAGTATTATTTCTCGCTCAGAAATAGCACACTTGCTTTTAAAAATTATTCTTTGGAGTTTTGCAACTCCAGAAATTCTTCTTAAGGTCTTGCGATGAATAGTTTATTGATCGAAAACAAATAAAGTCGACAAACAGCTGCCACGTGAACATTCGTCTAACGCCACCACAAACGTCAACAGTTTGACGGCAAAACATGTTATGTTTTCACCCAATTAGAACATGTTTTTTCGTCAAGTGTACACGCTTAGATGCAACCAACGGTACTTGCGACAAAAACCAAACGATTTCCAAGAGCTATGAGGCATACTTACCTGGGACAAATTGGCTGTGAAGCACGGCAACGAAAGGCGTGACAGTCCTGAAACGTATTTAAAAACCAAATAAGTCAAAGTTTGCTTTAATGACTTAGGAAGTTTCAAAGTAGCAGTTTCCAAAGTAAACATATGCAAGAAACAAATGAAACCAAGGAAACTCAACTCTTACAAGATCATACTCAAACAGTCATTAAATTCAAAAATATTTCTTCGTCGCTAATTGGCCTAAAGCCACTGACGAAAAATGAAAGAATCACCGAGTCACTCGTCAAATAACTTTCTAACGATTGAAAAATGACGTCAATCTGATTATGGACGAATTTATTTAAAGTTCCAACCAAAAATAAATAAATAAATAAATAATAGTTAAAAAGAAGAGTTTAAAAATAATTGATTAACTTCTGATGCGCATGCGTATTACAATGTTAACAACTAAACAATGAAAGAGTGTTCTTACCACAAGTTCAGCGGTGTCAAACTTTAGGGGTTCAAGAGTTTCAATATACGTTTCACTTTCTTCCTTGGTGACTGGTGGTGACTCTTCTGGCGGAGGAAACGTACTTTCGGGCTCAACGCTGGAGGAGCGCTCTTCGTCTACTACTAACAGTGATTGAACCTACAAGAAAATATCAGGACAGCAGTCACGGGACTATGTCACGAGAACATTGTTGTTTTTATAGGTCAATTCAGTGTTTAAGTCGTCACCTAGTGCCTTTAGCCTTTACCCATAGCAAACATGCGCCTTATGGTTAGTACAGCACTAACCATTCAAAATGGCTCAAATTTTTCAAGTATCCAACAACGTCTATCCTTGCCATCCGTAGCAAGAGAGACAAAACAGTCTGGAAAAACAAAGTTGGACCATTATTTTTGGAACTCAATTGATGCCAAGACAAATTTTAGCTTTTTTGAAAAGACAGGAAAGGGCGTGACATAGTACCTTTAAGGTTAATCCCGAGGGATCATTAACTGCCCAACTACCCCACCCCTAAGCCAACATTTTGTCCTGGGTGAGAAGTAAGTGTTAATGTTGACTTAGGGGAGGGGTAGGTGGGCAGTTTCCCAGAAACGTTTTAATGATCCATTCCGAGTTAAGGGTTGTCCAATAGGCCAATTTACAGTTGTGTGCTCAGTTCCCTGGCCTTCGAATAGAAGCGAGGCTGGCGGTGACCCGGTTTTGTAACAAACCTTCTTGTTTTTCATTCGTAAATGATCATGTTCATCGGCTTGTTAACATGAGAATACCACGATTTGCAAGTGAAAAGCGGGAAGGTTGGTAACAAAACAAGGTCACCACCAGCCTCTCTTGAATTCAAAGGCCAGGGCACTGAGTATAGAACTGTAAAATGGCCTATACTCCATCTGACAAATTTATGCATGGCATTGTATTATGTTCACATTACAATACTGAACAAAAGCATTACCACAAAGAACGAAGCAAAACAACGAGAAAAGAATTAAACGAAGCCATGTAAAAATTTGTCGGAGTATTGGACAAGTATGCCCGAGTTTGTGATTTAAGTTTAGGTAGGTGATGAAAAAAACATTGATCAAAATAACTGAAATAAAACTGAGTACTGCAAACAAGAAGTGACATAAGTATTAAATGAATAAAATACCTCCTGCATAACTTTTCTCAAATCTTGTACTACGTGGTCTGCAGCGAGATTCTCCCTCTGAACAACACACAACGCTTTCTCGATACTGAGCCTGCTGTAATCAGGGTTAGCGGCCAGACATTTGACAAATTCTCTGTCCTCGCTAGCGTTTGCCATGCGCACTAACACTGTTAGAATTTTGACCAGCAAATCACGAGGGTCAAATGAATACCTGCAAAATAAACGCAGGAAATATAATGGAAATGTTTCCACCCGTGAGAAAGCGAACGCAACCTCGTTCGCGGGGGCGTCTCTTCTGGAGGGAGGAAAAGAGAGGAACCTGGGAACGAGGTTAAAGCGAAGGCTACACGTGGGCGTCTTATTTGCTGGAGGGGTGGAGTTATGGGTTACGCTCGAGAGAACAAAGGTAGAGCACGTGCCAAGATGAGTCATCACCTCTCGTCTATCAAGAAACATTTTAAACTAATAATCAACAGGCCTTCTTCAAAATCGACACAACGCCTTAATTTTGGGGCCAAAAGGGGAAAATTTACAACAAATTCTTTGAGGGATAAATTAACCTACAATCACACTTACTTTTCCATATTTTGAACTTTCAAATCCGAGCATTTACGACCGCAGAGTGAATGCAGAAATCCAATTATCTGAAAGAAATCAACAGCCTTTTCAAACATCAGCTAAATAAGAAGAGGTGACAGTAACAAGAGTTGTGGCCTGCGAGCAAGCGCTTCATTTCGCTAGTGTAGGAGCTGCTCGTAAGGTCTTTCGTGATTCGTTCTTTTAAAAAATGGTTATTCATTGTTTACCATCGTTTTCCGGTTTGGTTAGCAAACCAACTGACTTTCAGCTTCCGAGCAGCTGCTACTACATTTCCGGCGAGTGAAGCAAGCCGCGGAACCACGCGCGACCAAACGCCAAAGCCGCGAGGGCTTTCCCCACTTCTCGCTCTCGCGTTTCCTTCTCGCGACTGCCCCAAAAGGAGGGCTTGCTTGTAGGCTATCAGCGTCGGTACTTATTACATCAAAAAAATTCCCTGACGTTTTACTGATGTTAGATACGAATTTGAAATATATATAGGCTTACCGCATCCGCTGCTCGCATGGATAGCGGATGACGCGAGAAACAGCGCGATACTTTGTCTTCCTCGGTTATTTTTTCCAGAAATGCCAAAGTTGCATTAGCCTAAAAATAACAAAAATTAGTGCAATGTAACTATAAGCTACTGCGATTTCCTGGAAAGTAATTATTCAAAGTACTTTGCAATCAGATAAGTAGAAACGTAAGGAGCGAACCGGTCACAGGGTACCCAACTATGAGAGCCAAACCCAGGGAAGCAATCTAGGTCCAGTGTAGGCTCTAAGTTTCCCGCCAGTTGATGGGATGACGTCACGAATAGGGAGCCATAAGGCTTCTCAGCATTATCCTAAATGGCGGCTTTTACAATGGTTGGAGAAAAATTTAAGAATTACATGGACTTTATTTTACCAGCTCAGAGAACAGTCAATGACTAAATCGTTTTCATCAAATGTGATTAGACAAATAAGTGTTCTCTTAGGAGTGAAAATATCTTTTAAGAGAAACGTGTCCCATGATTGATCAATGTAACGCATGTACAGTTGCCTTTACTGCGTTACAGTGTAACGTATATGCAAACCCACCATTTCCATGAAAGACTTTGACACGTGTTCCTCGCTCCTTAAAAACTGCTCCTTTTCCTGGCGTTCTTCTACGCTTAACTCTTTCCACTTCTCATCTATCGAAGAAAGTACATATCACCATTATTGCTTGGTTGCATCAGCGTTTCGTCGGCTGACAGTTTATCTGCTCGCTGGTTTGTCCTTCGAGTCTGTCTTATGTTCTACGTGTCTGTCTTGTGATTTGATAGTGTGTTTGCCGGTACTAGAATAGTGTACACAATTGAAGGTCTGCCTTCCTAGAAATCTGATTATGTCTACAGTCAGTCTTTGCAGACTGCCATTCCCCAACCCCCCCCCCTTCCCCTCCCCCACCCCCATAAAAAGAAAATAAAACAGCAAGAGCCATAAAATACGTACCACACTTTTTGGCACACTGCAGTTTTCTGACGTTCGTAAGTCGTAGCAAGCCATCTTTTAACACATATAGAAGCGTGTCCAGCACGGCTCCTAGGAAAGACTTATAAATACATAAAAAAAACGCCAGTCAGTACAAAAAAATTTAAATGATTACCGCCTTCAAGACAGGAAGGCGCAAAACGCCCAGGTTAGCCTAGCCTTTTCCCAAGTTAGCCTAAACAAGTTCTCACATAATAATACTACTAATAATTTATTTATATAGCTCTTATTCCTTAAGAGTCCACAACATAAATAGAAAACTGAAAATTGCCTTAACAAATAAAAATACAAGTTACATAAAATCTCAAAATCTTGGGACCAATCTCTAACATACGTTCATAAAAAGCTTCGTCTTAATTTTACTCATACATAAGTAAATGGTATTAAAGTCGCACAAATTTACGCTATTTAGGTTCTTAAATGGGTTCTTATTTTCTGAAGGAAAAATATATTGTAGCTAAGACTACTTAATTAGCGGTCTTCAGCTTATTTCTTATATAAAACCTGCATCCAATACATTTCATTTGATAAGGCACCTATGTCTCCAAAGAGGTTCCTGAATATTGACCCATCTTACTTGCCCAAGTGTGCAGAATTTTTTAAAATAAATTTTAGAAAATAAGAGACATTTTCAAATTTTGGGCACAACAGGTTCTTGCATAGAGGGGGCCTAACTGGCAAATTTTAGCCAAACAGGTTCTTACTCGCCGGTTTTTACTGTATTCATAAGAAGACAAACAGAGGCACCTGAGGACGAGTCAGTTTAAACAAGAGGTTCCAGAACGTTCTTACATGGCAAATTAAACAAAACCTATTTAAGCACTGTAGCACACGTACCAACTCCGCGGTATGGCCAGTACCTTACGCATGCGCACAACCATATCACCCCGGTGCTGGCAGCCATGGACAGCTGTTTCGTCCTCATCAGGACTCATCAGCATGGTATAGCCCCAGGCGAGAGATCTCACACAAATTAGACAAAACCTACGGAGGGTACCGTCAACAGATAAAAACACCAGAAGAACATTATACCTGAAAGGATTCTCTTCCGCATTCTTTCAGAATTGAAGGTGCAATGTCAGGCCGTTTCCACAGAATTTCCAACAACTTGACAATCTCGAATCTGACACAGACAAAAATAGCTTAGCTGAGGTCTGTTTACACTTGGTGTTTTTCGTACTAAATAAGTGGTAACTACAACATCCAATTTAAACATCCGGGTTTAGCATCCGTGAAAATCACTCCATCGTCTCAAAGCCATATTCGTTCATTCAGTAGGCTGCGTAAAAGGCGGGTTTGAAAGCGAGAGCGCGAGACGCGAGACACGCGAGAGGAGAGCTTCCCCTCGCCTTTCTTGCGCGTCATGAGCGCCTAAACGCGCTCTTTATGCAGGCTATTTGTCCCGTATATTCACTTAAACGAGACGGGGTATATAGAGACAAGTTAACAGAAACAGCTATTGGCGTTCTCCTTCTTATAACGTGACTTGACAACAGAGTGTTCATACCTAGCTGAAAATTTGTCAAACTCTTCTTTGTCCACGTCCAGGCCCTCCACGATGTCAACCGCACAATAGGTATGAAGGAGAGCTGGGCAGAGTTTCTCTCTCACCGCTGGACACATGGCAACGCAGGCTACCAGATCACCCTCAATGCCGCTGTAAGATGAAAATAACAATGAAGTTTCATTTGGTAAATTGAAAGTAATCAAACATTCTGTGCCACATAAGAATAATATGTCGGATTCCATACCTTCCCCAAGATGTCGTGTCCAACAACTTGTTTTTTCTGAAACAAAAAAAAACAACAGGTAAGTTGAGATACTTTTCCGGTATTTTTCGTTCTATGGATATACAAAAAGATACACGCCGTTTTCATCTAGCCTAGCCTGCCAGTACAGCCGTGAGGTTACGTTTCAGCCCGGGTGAAGTTTATGGGTCGTTTCGGGGGGCAGGAAATTTGACCCAATTCCTCGCACAATCTCCAAACGGCCAAAAGATAAAGAAATGGTGTCCAGCTCCCCCCCGCCCCTAAAAAAAAACATCAACAACAGCGATAACAACCACATAATAGATTATGACACTGAACAAACAGCACTGACCCAGAGTCATTTGCAACCCTGAGGCAAACTGTACGAAAGCCAATGGTGCCGCGCAAATCCCTAGTTCCGAAACGCGCATAACTATCTCATGAATGTATCATGTCTAGTTATTTACGGACCCAGGTCCCTTTAAACAACTCGAGCTAATGGCTCAATGCAGCGGAACTTGAGACCGCGACAACAGGTTTTTAAGGTCAATGGTCTAACCACAACACTATGCTGGGTCCGACGATGATCAGCTGACGATTTACTGCCCAAGGCAGACTCAAGAGATGGATCCGATACTATACGAAATATATCGACACTCCCTTACAAGGGTTTTCTACCGCGGTCAAAATTTTAGAACGCAAAAACACGGAAAGGACGAAGATGGGGCTGATATGAAAATCGCGTCGATATGGTAACTGTCCAGCAAGCTGATAATTATATTGCACTGTTTTCTTAGTAAGACCAGAAGCTCCAATCAGCGACAAAATTAGTTGAGACACTTTGACCTAAAGGGCCTTTCTGACTTTTTCTCACTTAAAAAGGGGAAAATGAAGTTTTCCCTCCTCACCCCCTCCATGCAATGTTGTACCACTGTACCTGTAGGAAATAACACACACCCCAACTTTGAATGGAGGAGAGGGGGTGTGGATTGTTTTTTTCACTGAGGTTACCCCATCGGAGGACAGTGTCTCAAGAAGACAGTGTCACAATACCGTAAAATTCCGAAAATAAGCCCCGGGCTTATACTTTTCAAAGGCCCTCTTTGAGAGGCTTATTTTTCGAGGGGCCTATATTCGGAGGGGCTTATGTGCAGAGGGAAATTTGAGATTGGGCTAGCTTGTTGTGGAAAGGAAATTTACCATTTTTTCTTTGTGTTACTTTGTATTCGAGGGCAAATTCCGATTACAAGCTCTCCGGGGGGCTTATATTCGGAGGGGCGATTTAACGGAGGATTTTTTGCGTGGGGGGGGGGGGGGGGGCTTATATTTGGAGGGGCTTATTTTGGGAATTTTACGGTATCTACTTTGAAGAACTGCTAAGTTTCATCCTTGACGTTCTACACTTTACTTCCTTCTTCGTTCTCTGTTATGCCTTGCTTTCTTGTTTCGATACTTTGATGGGCCGCCTTCATTGTAACTAATATTTTTTAATAAGCAAAAGTACCTCTTATTTCGGGAGCAAATTTCAGCGAATGACAGCAGTCCTGTTACAATTCTCGAAGCTGCAACAGGACCAGGCATCAGATCTCGGCGCTCAATGAGTGTCGCACAACAATCCACGAAAACACAGATCTGTAACACAACAGAACACCAGTCATGGTGCATGAGTTAGGGTTAGGGGTAACGAAAGCTTAGAAGTTTGGACAAAAGCCAGCTGACCGCATAATACTGGATGACCGTTTAACACAGGTTTGACAAACCTTAAAGAAAATCGAGAAAAAAAAGGGACAACGAGAAGTACCCAACATCAGCCGAAGTTACTTCAAATGGTTTACTATATACAAACTAAATAAATAGTACCACGTGAAAGTACTGCTGAAGAGGATTCATTTGAATGGTAACACCATAGGATTTCATCCACAGATTCAAAAGTTAGAACTACATACTCAATGAATAGTCCCATGTGAAAGTACTGCTGAAGAGGTTTCATTTGAATGGAAACACCATAGGATTTCATCCGCACACTCAAAAGTTAGAACTACATACTCAATAAATAGTACCATGTGAAAGTACTGCTGAAGAGGATTCATTTGAATGGAAACACCATAGGATTTCATCCGCACACTCAAAAGTTAGAACTACATACTCAATAAATAGTACCATGTGAAAGTACTGCTGAAGAGGTATCATTTGAATGGAAACACCATAGGATTTCATCCGCACACTCAAAAGTTAGAACTACATACTCAATAAATAGTACCATGTGAAAGTACTGCTGAAGAGGTTTCATTTGAATGGTAACACCATAGGATTTCATCCACAGACTCAAAAGTTAGAACTACATACTAAATAAATAGTACCATGTGAAAGTACTGCTGAAGAGGATTCATTTGAATGGTAACACCATAGGATTTCATCCACAGACTCAAAAGTTAGAACTACATACTCAATAAATAGTCCCATG
This sequence comes from Porites rus, assembly GCA_964035705.1. NCBI lineage: Eukaryota > Metazoa > Cnidaria > Anthozoa > Scleractinia > Poritidae > Porites > Porites rus. Next base: position 43,155,922 of record OZ037993.1, read on the forward strand.
TGAAAGTACTGCTGAAGAGGTTTCATTTGAATGGTAACACCATAGGATTTCATCCACAGACTCAAAAGTTAGAACTACATACTAAATAAATAGTACCATGTGAAAGTACTGCTGAAGAGGTATCATTTGAATGGTAACACCATAGGATTTCATCCGCACACTCAAAAGTTAGAACTACATACTCAATAAATAGTACCATGTGAAAGTACTGCTGAAGAGGTATCATTTGAATGGAAACACCATAGGATTTCATCCGCACACTCAAAAGTTAGAACTACATACTCAATAAATAGTACCATGTGAAAGTACTGCTGAAGAGGTATCATTTGAATGGAAACACCATAGGATTTCATCCGCACACTCAAAAGTTAGAACTACATACTCAATAAATAGTACCATGTGAAAGTACTGCTGAAGAGGTTTCATTTGAATGGTCACGGCACCGTAGGATTTTATCCACAGACTTACAAGTTTGAATTACAAAATAAATAGAACAACGTAAAAAGTTCTACCAAACAGGATTCATTTGATTTGATTTTCGTTATACCATAGGATTTCATCCACAGATTCAAATGTTTAAGTGGTAAATGATTTCTTGTAAGAATGAAAGCGATCTTCAAGACTTTAGCAAGTGGATGTACTTACATCTAAACCTTTGAGTGCACAAGGCTTGTGTATAGCCACGTAACTAAACCAAGAACACATGTCTTTAACGTAGAACTCAGGAATGTTGGTAAAAATTTCCCGCTGCTTAGCACGGATTTCATCTTCGGCCAAATCCTGAAAACAATTTCACACAATGGTGGGTTAAAGGTCTTTAAAACAGGGACAATATTACGTGGTTCCGTAGTTGTACGTTTTCAACTTACTTCTCTTACGATTTCTATTAGAAGAGTAAAATTCTGTCATATTTAACTAAATATTGAATGAGGCTGAGTATAATATGAAAAATTATGCAGATCTCTGAGGGTGTTATCTACCTCGGCCACAGCAGGGTTCTTACCAGTCCGCGGCATTGTGGCATTGCCGCACTTTTTCGGGAAATGCCGCACTATAGTTAGCCAAAGGGGTCCCAAGGGCGCAAAGAAGGAAAAAAACCTATTACAAAACGAACGTAAGCATACTTACACATACGTACATCTCCTTAAAATATAAGCCAAAATTTAATTGGTTACGGTGTCTTTAGTAAAAAAACCATCATTATCTAAGACTCAGACCTGTAAAGACGTTGAGTTAACTGTATCTAATAATTGTGACCCGCTTTTCTCCCTCATGACCCCCCTTTAGCTTCTCCATGGGTCCTGTGGACTACAGTGTACGAAATCCTGGTACGAACACTGCCACAGGCGTATTTCATCTCAACTCACGGATGCACTGTACTAAGATATAGAAAAAAAGAAATCGTGAGCTCATGAACGATTCCCTTTACCTGATTCTCAGAGGCACAGTTTTCTAAGAGATGAAGAAGCCACGCAGCACTTGTAATGTAAAACTCTGAGCAAAGCCTCATAAAGTGCGCGTCTTGAAGACAAGTGTCCCATTGGAGAACGAACAGCTAAAAGAGGACAAATCATTTGGGTTAACATGACGTAACATCATTTCTTTCTTGAAGGCACCTCCATTCCGCGAAAAAAATTTTCCAGTGCTCTTGTTCCAAAGGGTGCCCTGTATCTCTTGCGAATAAAACGAGAATAGAATTTTCTATTCAAGCAGCGGCTATATTAGGCAATTGAGCTCATTCGCCGAAGGAATGGAACCAAGTGAGCCTACGCCACAGCTAGGAACCCGGGCGAAAATACTGGCCATTGTATGGCTTTCGGCTTCGTTCGGAAAACACCGATGTATTTCCGAAATTCACTACTTGGATTCAGTCGTCGGGATCGGGACACTGCAGACAGAAGAAAAGACACAGACGACAACCAAGGCAATCAAACTTAAAACTGGAAACCAAACTTACAGCAAGAAATTTTCTCCGGCCTTCAGTCTCCGCCGAAGTACCTTCCATCGCTTCTGTCATCATCATGTAACTTCTGAAGAATACAGAAAGGAAAACGGTTTCTTACGTTGTTTAGATAATCAACCATAAGCTAGGAGCTATTGTATTCCGTCTCTGTTTCCTTTATGGAATAGGTGCTTTCTCTCCGGTAGATCTGTGTCTAAATTTTCTTTTTTGACTAGGCAATTTATTGTCGTACTCTTAGGGCCTCAGATATTTTTTCTTTGCGTCCATGACGGGATTCAGGATCGACGGATGATAACTAAGTCTTAGTGGATCATGTTTCTTATGTGAGAGTTGGTCGTTGCTTCAGTCGATACATCGGTGAACGTATCTATCGCTTATCTGTCGAGTATCGACCGAAAAACATAGACTGAGTATCGGTCGAGTATCGACAGATCGGTCGATGCCACAATATCAACCGACGTATCGACCCCGACCTTCATACGAAACATAAGAACCAATATATCTGACCTTAAGAGTTTGTTATAATGTTGAATGGTGCTGGTTAGTCCAGTATGTAGGGCACTATGCGTGAGGTGGAACATCTCTGTCATCAGCTTAAACTGACCTAAAAACATTGGAGTTGTTAAACACCACAGTAATCCAGTATATAACGGTCACAATAAACAATCTTAAAACTCTACAATGTAATAAGCCACATCAGAGTTCCAAAAACCCTCACTTTCAAAATGAGGCTAGGCGCACAACCTTTCTTGTGAAAATGAGTGTTATTTGTATGAGAATGAAAAATAATTTCCATATCAAAGGCTGAGTACCTACCCTCGTTTTGAAACAGAGGCCCGCGGGAACTCGGAAATGGCCTATTCTAATCCCAAATTGGCACTAATCTCATGACAGCTAATGAGCCGTACTTTCCTGTGGTACTGTTAACCCTTTAAGCATCCAATATTCACATACAAATTCTCCAAACTGGCCTATATACATTTTCTTAAAGAATGTGTTGCGAGAATTTGATAATAGATCAAGGCATTTTCTCTGTGGTGATCATTTTATTAATTCTCATAACCTTATCTCTTGACACTGTATGGGTATCATTAAGAGAAAACTGATGTTGATCACTATTGGGACTAAAGGGTTAATGACGCTGTAGGAAATGATTCTGACTATGGAGTCTGTAGATGAAATGGCACAGTTTGACCGTTCAAAAAAAGGCCATTCAACAGTATTCTCCCGTGGTACTGTTTAGAACCAGCAAGTACAGGGGGTCTAACGTTTCACCGAGTCTGTGACTGTGACGATACAAATAAAATCTACTGAGCGGTAATTTCCTGTGGAACTGTCTATTTTGCTGTACAGGGCGTTTCTACTCAAATAAAAAACCGCTGAGCAGTAATATCCCGTGGTACTGTTTATTATGCAGTAAAAGTTGGTTCTAATTTTCGAGTCTTTGACTGAAATTCGAAAGTGCGGACACGCAAATGAAACAATCAAAACTCCTAAACACTTCCTGCTGATGCCACTGAAATATTGTATGTTTCCCTCTTGTATAAAATGCCTTTCGGTGACTAACTTTGCCGTGATTGAAAGGTTAGGGTTCACCTTTTACTGTCTAAGTGACCTAAAAAATAAGGGCGGGCCGAGACCTTCACGCTACTGGATAAAGTTCAAGAAACTGAACGTCTCCATTTTCTCGTTTCTGCACACGCTACTCAAACACACCTTTCAGTTCTTCAGAGGGGAATAGTATACTGTGTAAATCCGCTCTCTCCTCGGTATCCGTACCTGAATGAAGAAAAGAGCAAATTAATCAAGATAAACATGAAAATAATAATTAATATTAATTAATGAAATTAATAACATTAATAACATTTATTTATACCGCGCAAATTCAACTATACAGTTTTCAAATACGGATATTAGGGAGCTTAAGCAACGACGACGGCGACGGCTACGAAAATGTCACTTAAAAATTGAATTCGGGCTGCTTCACACTTTATCGCGCTTATTTCATTTCGTTTAATTCGTCAAATGTTGGCAAATTTCTTTGGAGTTGAATTCTAAAGGATTGCGTTAAAGTTCAGGAAAGAAAAAGAAAACTGTTGTTTTGCGTTCCCTTCCTCGAATAAACGTGAAATTAGGCCCTTTCACATTGTAGTCATGCGACGGCGGCTAAGAAAAGTACAAAAAAGCGTGATGCACTTGCAAAGGTTGTTATTTTGCCAATCTAAACCCGTTCTCGTTGCCGTTGCCGTCGGTTAAGCTCCCTACAGGGAAAAGAAAGAAGTGGAAACAACGAACTGAGGTCACACCAGGGAGTTGAAGTCGGAAACTCCTACACAGAAGAACGCGCACTGTCCTTGTTTATCGTGTCTTAGAGCGATTTTCATTTGAGTGTCGAAAAGTAATTGGTTTTGCACTTTCTACACGATGCGATTGGCTTAAAAGATTCGCGCCACCTTTTCATCCAATCAGAAGTAAAACCAAAGCCAATTGTGACGCGCTCGCATGCATTTTCCCGCGCTTTGCGTCAGCCACATGTAATTACTTCGAGTTTTGATTGGTTCAATGTATTGTCTGTGTCCTATGTGATTAGCCAGAGTAATTACTTTGGTTTTGGTTTTACGACACTCAAACGAAAACCACTCTATAGGAAAACAAAATATACAAGCTAAAAAGGTCTATTCGAAGAGTGCGAGTCGTAAAACCTCGTTTCCACGGTCCCTCCTGAAGTGAGCAAGAGAGAGAAGACACACTGGAAACAAGGTTAGCTGTAGCCCAGGTTATAGTCTTGGCGGAGGGGCTGGGGGATGAACCACATGAAACAGCACATCATTGTTTTCAGTGTTTTATGGAAACAAAATCGAGTAAATACATTAATATTCAACGACAAAACCAACATTTTTACTAACCAATATGTCCACCTGCCAGCGTACGTTCATTGTCGAATCTCAGACGGCAGCTTCTGGAGGTACAGTAATACGGTTCTATCTGTTTATACTTTACTTTCCCCTTGGAAAGGAGGAATGAATCACAAAGCTGTAGAGCGACTGTGCATAGGTTCATCATAAAACCTGCAAAGGAATCAAGACAGATAAGATGCCTGGCCCCGGTTGCTTAAAAGCTGGATCGCGCAGTCCACCTGATAAATCACTATCCAGCGGATAAGTATTAGGGAGACAAATTACGTTAGCCAGTGGATTGAGATTTTATCTAGTGGATACCATTATCCACTTTTTGAGCAACTGGACCCAGGTGTAAAACAAAACATACGGCAATCCGCTCTACCAGATCACGGACAAAGCAGATATCAGAAAAAAACACTCACAAGAGAACTGGGAAAGTGACCTCCAACATGAAGGCTGGGGCTTAAAAAGACTAAAAAAATCTCAAATTGTCAGTCTAGTATGCTGTTCAAACAACTACGAAATAGTTATCAAAATTACATATCAACTTGCAGAGTGCAAAACAGCCGTATTTTTGCATTGGTCAACTGAGAACACAAGCACTTGTCAAACAAACGGCAAGGGGATGCCCTACGTCCACGTGAGATTTGTTGCGCGCCTAACGACTAACACTGAATTTTCAAAAGAAAGAAGCCAACCGTTTTGCAAATCAATCATTTAACTTATTTCTCACTTAATGACCATCAAAAATGCACAGGGCAACAATTTCTAGAGGACTGTAAGCCTGTGCCGACTGATCACAACAACTTTGAATCTTACCATCGCTTGCAACTGCTGTCTTGAAATTATCTCTTGGCAAATTTGGTGACAGCCTCAAATCATTAAGTGACACAACACCAGCCAGCCATGCTAACGCACTAAACACGAAAAGAAAGCTTGGCAGTCAGGCAGGAAGTTTGCTTGAAATAATTAATTCAACAGCATGTAAATGAAAAGGTAATCACGTTATTCCTAATTGCTTATCGTTGCCACAGTCCTATGTTGACGTTTTCAATCCCAAAATGTTTTAAATGCTCTGTTACAGTTGTCCACCATCCCCACAATATTTTTCCTCCAAGCAGAAAAATTTTGACTTGCCGTATAAACGTGATTCCTCTGTCTGCTCAGTTCAAGTGTGAAAATTTAACTTTGCAATGCAACAGGTCACTTAAGGAGCTGAAATATTTGGATCGTGTATTTAGAAGTAGATTTGGGGGGGACCCAAGACTTGACCTTCTAAGAGCATAAGACAGAGAACAAGTTTCTAAGCTAAGCGATACGGTTTCTGCATGGCCGCCTGCATGGAGTTCGAAAGAAAGGGGGAAGAAAATTTGGGCGCGAGACGACGCGCGAAAGAAGGGAGCCTCGCTAGCATTTTGCGCTTCTCGCGCGGAAATCTCCTTCCCCTTTAATATCCTTTCGAACACCTGCCGCGCAGGCCATCTGCTTGGTAACAAAGTCTGTCTGACCTGTCCTTGGTGTTAGATTTCAGTAGTTTCACAAGCGCCTTGTAAACAACATTCTGACAGGAATGAATGCCGTCCATGATCTGCGACTGTACAATCAAAGGCAAAAGCTGTCAGTTGGTGACAAAATGGTTATGCATCAAGTGGACAATAAGCCTCCCAAACAAACGTTCTTAGGGCTTTGTCACGCTTTCCTTCCAAAAAGCGTTCGTTAGGCAGGATTGCGTGACGAGCCAAACGAACGTGTGGATGGCCAGTGGACAATAGGAAAGAGAGTCTTAACGAGTCACAGGTCACCCACCTCCTGAAACTACTTCCTCTAGAGTGAAGCCACACAGAATACTGCTTCGAAGCCCCTCTCCCCTCCCCTAGATGGGACATTAGCCCATCACTAGGGCACCCCTAGTATTTTAAGACGCAAAGGTAAAAGTGCGTTCGTTACGTCCCTTCGTAAAGGTGCGTTAATATTTTGTTACTGAAAGAAAAACCTTAGCAGAAAGACAAACTTTCTTCACTAAAGAAACATACAAAACAGTACCTGAAGTTGATCAACATCGCTACGAAAAGCCTGAGGAAAGTGAGGCAGCTCAAAGAAGCATGAAGCCACACGAGACTTGTCTACTTTAACATCGAGTGTAGAAATTTTCAGAAATGATGAAAACAGTGACTTCTCTTGAAAGAAAATACCCTGCAAAGACAGAAGACAAGGAAAGCTATTTTAACTCAAGGTTTCAATAACGACAATGCAAACTTTATCAGAAGTGAAATAATTAATCAGGGGTAAAATAATTACCAGTTCTTTAACGCCATAGTCCAGTTCTTTTTCAAGGGCTTCTGCAAGAAACTCCGTCATGGTAGGCTAAAATATAAGAGAAAAAAGGTTGCTAAACTTCGTGTTTAGTACACATGTACACAACATAATAATGCGATCTAAAACATGAACACTCTATCTCTCATTTACGACAGGATATTTCTTGATAAACAAAAACGAAAAGTAAACAGTTTGGTCCGGCTGTGTACACTACCTGCGAAAGAAGAATTTCCAGTCCTCTAAAAACACTTTTGCTCTCTAATGTTATCTCGTTGATCCTATTTTTGGAGATGATAAAAGAGATTTGAAACACACAATGACATCCCTGAAAAGGGAGGGCTATTACAGGGGGGGGGGGGGGGGGATATTTGAGAGGGGGCTTAATAGAGGATTTACAGTACCAAAGACTATCATTTAGTAGCTCAGATTTGCACAGTAGTTTTAAAGAAATCTTAAGTTGGCATAATGAATGTCCCACAGCTTTTCTGGTTTGTCCGACTGAAACAGTGATATGATCGGATATGTATCCTTAAGAAAAAAATCGCATATGCAGACTTGCAAAGTGTACCTAAAACAGCATTTCAACCCTCAAATAGAGAGCTTGCTCACCAGCTACTTCAAATACGACCTGAAAACAAACAATCGTTGAGGTTACACTGAAATTTAAGTTACAAACCTCTTATATTGAGCAATTTTTCTTCCTCCGACAGTTACCTTAAACAGAATAAAACATCAACTCGATTAAGGATAGAGTGGTTTTCGTTTGAGTGTCGTAAAACCAAAACCAAAGTAATTACTCTGGCCAATCACATAGGACACAGACAATACATTGAACCAATCAAAACTCGAAGTAATTACATGTGGCTGACGCAAAGCGCGGGAAAATGTATGCGAGCGCGTCACAATTGGCTTTGGTTTTACTTCTGATTGGATGAAAAGGTGGCGCGAATCTTTTAAGCCAATCGCATCGTGTAGAAAGTGCAAAACCAATTACTTTTCGACACTCAAGTGAAAACCGCTCTAATAAAAGAACAACGATGGTAAATTTTAATTTGGGTACTGAAGAAAAATGTCAGCAACACTCATTAAGTCTGGAACGTGCCACAAATAAAAGAAATGCACAATGACTACAAACGAGGGAAATTTGGAAAAACTAAGGCAAGCAACTTCAAAGCTACGGTTTACATTTTCAGTGTTTTAAGTCAACTACTATATAGATGAGCCACTGATTTTCTAAACTTTTTTTGGAATGTACTTTCAAAAGCGATTAGTGTTTCAAAGCGGAAATTACGAACTTGTTATCGTCATTTGGCAAAGTAATACTGTTCGGGCAAGAGTATACTTTCAATGAGAAGAAATTCGTAACGCAATTCAGAACAATTCCCCAGTCACCAGGTCTCTGGCGCTCTTTCCCTCGATCTGTGGATAGACATACCATTTCAACAAAGGTATCTTTCACTTCTGAATCTTGCTTGGCTTTCTCCAAAAGTCTTGTAAGAAGTTCGCCGTTAACTGTCACGCCGTCACATGACCAGCCTCCAAGGCTACCAAGAAAGTACAGAGACGGGGCCTGGCATTGGAACACGAAAAGATCTTGGTTAGTATAAACAAAAATGAATATCTTTAACTTTGTGCTCCCAAACAGTTGGCTATCTGGCTAAGTAGTCGAGTTAGTGGCTTCAGGACCATGAATTCATTTCAGGTGCATCTTCCAATCCAAACAAATGCAAAAACGTCAAGACAAGTTGACAGTTTATTTCAAGAATCTTGGTGCATTTTGCCTTGAGAAGATATGGTACAAGCAGCGCAGTTAAGCCTGGTCTAAGAAGAAATCACGCATTTTTACTGAGAAGCGCACCAGAGGTCGCAAGAAAGGTCACGTACAAAAGCATTTCAAACTAAGACGTCTGATAAAAGAAACGGGTTTTTTCGCTTCTCGCCAAGAATGCGATGACCGACATGTACACTTTTCCTGAAAGTTGACTTCTATGAGTGACGAAGTCGCGAGACAAACGACAAAGTTGTCAGAGGTCTGCCTGATAGGCCATTTCTGAGTAACAAAAACTCCCACCTTCAAAATTAAGGCTGTGACTAATGCACCTATCAATGTAAATCCCGTGGGGGGGGGGGGGGAGTGCGGGCAAGGGGCGGGGATTTGATGCCTGAGACTATCCCCGTGTCGGGCTTTTGATCCTGCGAAGCGACCCCGGGGTCGGGACATTTGACTTTGACCGATAGAAGCCTGGTATCAATTCAGAAGCGATAACCAAGTCCGTCCCTCGAGGCTTTCTGAAAGTCACGCTGTTGGAGAAAGTTATAAAGTTTTCATTTGTTTTAATTGCCATAATCCGACACTTTAAACTGTCATCTAAACAGATAATGTCTATTTTGAGAAAGTTTTTATCTTCAAGTTCCCATCTGATTGTAAACCTTGATTGAAATCGAATTCTAACATGAAAGTCAGAGGATTTTTTAAAGGTCTTTGATCCGACCTGTTCCGACATGTTGAGCCGATGTTATAAAGCATTTTACGTTTCATTAATATAATAGCACGGTCAATCTTCCTGAAGCGATTATGCTGTTCAAAATAAGAGATTCTAGTGGAGAGAGAAAATACCTAATTACAGCGAGTAATTTAACGGAGCTTACGTTAACCTTAAATAAAAGTAGTAAGAACGTACTTTTGAAATGTTCTTTCATTCGTTTTATATAGTATTATAGTATTGTTTGTTTAGACTTTTTCCCTGGGGTGGGGGCTTTTTTGACACTTTTGATTCCCCCCCCCCCCCACGGGGTTTACATTGATAGGTACCTTTCTTGTGAATAGTTTCGCACTTAGCCCCACTAAGAAACAGAGGCTTGAGCAACTCGGAAAAGGCCTATTGCGATGCCACAAAAACGAATATTAAGCCAGAACATTGAAATTATTCTGGTATAGGGTACAAGATGGTGTTGCACTATCAAACACACACGTGACACCATTTTATCGGCAGATGTAATAATAAATTATAATGTAACGTTTAACCTTTAGCGTAGAGGTTAATCATCTTACATGTTTTATTGCATCTTTTCAAAAAAATTGAGAATAGCAAGTACTTCGATGGAAGTAGTTTTATACAAGAAAAAAATGATTATGTTTAAAATATTGTGCATACTTCAGCTTCCCCAGAATGAACAAAATCAGACCACAAGTCTTCCTCGGCTGATGTAGGACTTGCTGCGGCTGCCAAAAGAAAAAAAAACGCTAAATGTATTATCTAGTCTCTCTCACAGAAGTTTTTGTCTCGTCACGCAACGCTCCTCTCCTCCTCTTGGGAAAGAGCGTTGCGTGACGAGACCAAAACAGCTGTGAGGGATGCTATATGTATTTTCGCATAAATGTACCGAGTTAATAGTTAATACCTTTCTAGAAACCATCAATTAGAAAGTAAATTCTTCGGGCCAGTTATTTAAACGGTGTTTCGCCAGTGCTTGACAAAACCGTGTCTAAGACATTTTCGTTTTGCCCACAGCCCAGCAAAACTTTTCCCTAAACACCGTTTATTTGAACAGTTTAATAAAAGCATATATAAAGTAGACTACAAAGGTACTTATCTTCTTACAAAGACCACTTACGGAGAGATCTGGAGGTCCAAAGATTTATTAGACCTCGGCCTTAGTTAGACTTCGTTCAAATAACATTGAAATAACCGACCCTGTATATCTCCGTTGTTTAAATATACCACATCTACTAGGTATCCACGAGTTGGCAACATTCTAAGCATTCCATTCATTCTTAGTGGAAATCTAAATGACTACTGGCTACACTAGCTGCCATGTATGCGCAATTCCAACCTGAAAACTAGTAATAACCAACGGTTACTTGAGTGCGGGCGGACAACGATCGAAAGTTAAAACGCTTTTGCTCGATCACTGTGGTTTCTGTGCAATCCATTCCATTCATTCTTAGAGGAAGTTCAAATGAAGCTGGCTACATACGTGTCGAGCATGCGTAACAGCAACCTGAAGATTAGGATTGCAGGCTCCTCCTGTCGCCCGCAATTAGTATATATTATGCTTTTGACTGGGCCAAGAACAGTACTTACCATGTACAAGATGTTTCAAAACCGTTGTTACACATGGTTCCATAATAACTGACGTCACTTCTTTCCAAATCTTTCCTCCATCTCGAATTGTTTTAAAATTCTTTCCAGGCAGTTGGGAACACCGATCAAAGCACTGAATTGCAAACTTCATAGGATCCTACATGAAGAATAAAACAATAAACTGCAATGATTAAAAGAAGCATTTCTCTTCGCTTTTCTACATCTCGCATACGGTAAGGGCGATTATTAACAAGACAAACAAACAAGGAAACGGGGGCAACTAACTAAAACGAAGGCGCTAAATGGAATCACCATTTCGGTATTTCAAAACAAGTACACCACTGTGTCTACTTTGTATAAGTAAAATCCGTGCTTATGTTAAGCTACGTGCAAACGGACACAACAACTCCCAGCATTGTTGGACGAACAATGTTGGGAGTGCAGCGCATCGTGGGTAGAATTCGACCTATAAGAATTTGGAATCTTTGTATAATGCGCGTGCGTGGCTCCAACACTTGTGCAAACGGCTGCAACATCGTAGCGCTACTTTTCAGCAATCACGGAAAAAATGACAAGTTGGGAGTTGTTGGTTCAAAAGTTTGACCGGTTTCAAAGTTTGCACGACAACTCCCAACAATGAGCAACAACATTCAACAGGGTGTGCAAACGGACACAACATGTACATATAACATCCCACAGTGTTGGAAGTTTTTGGCCAACAATGTCGCGTCCCATTGCACGAGGCTTTACATCATTACTTAATACCCTAGTTGAATCAGAAATTTCTGTTTTATCCTAGCCCTAGTTATTCACAAGGAGACACAAAATATGGTTTAGCCTGAGAACGGATTTTAACAACAGCACACTTGCCCAAGGACAGTTCCAGTGGACACTGATTTCACTAACTGCTACAATATATATCATTAATATTTATTTGCAAGCACAACTTACAACTTCTTTATATATCCTTTTAGCAAGAAGTTTTTCCAGTTTCTGGAAAAAGAAAATAATAACTTATAAATTAATAAAAAAGAAATATACATTATTGTATCACTTTTCAGACTAAAAGGAAAAATAACCATTTCAACTTAGTTTATAGTTCCAGCTATTAAATATTTTCCAGCTATACCTTGCTTAACTCATCACTGCTTACAGGAATCTCAGACGCTTCAATTAGTAGAACTGTTTGCCCATTATCTGATCCAGCCTAGGAAGTAGTAGGTTTTAGGATTTTATGATTAGTGCTTACAAAGACACATATGCAGAACTGTTCAAAATAATACGACTCATTATAATTATTATAATGAGTCGGCAGTATCAACCTTGTCCTTACAAGTATAACATTGTAGGTTGGCACTGCACAAAGCTTTTTATGGTCCATTTGTCCCATTGTTTCTTGAGAGATCAGTCAAGCAAACAAAATCGTTATATTATTGTTTGACTCAAAGCTTGAGTCTTGGGACTGGACTATACAATAATTATTGTTAAGATCACAGAATCTTGGGAAACATTTGAGAAGTTTTGGGCTGCAAAGCCACTGAAGATGTTTCACGAAACAACCCCTAAGTTGCAGGAAGCAATGAGAGGCAGCTGTTTTTGCTGGCAAGATCCACTTTGACTTATAAGTAGTAACTAACAAGTTGGAGAAGCAAATATAGCTGCCCCTCATAAATAAATATCTGTGTTAACTAGATGATTCCATACCCTGATCAACGGAAGAGCTTCTTGCTTTGCAACAGCCTGAATTTCCTAGTGCAAACAACCAACTCACTATTAGTACACGTTAGATTTCACACTTGCAGCTTTTATTGCAACTGTACAACTGTGACCTGAACTATGAGGTGACAAACACAGAGTTGCTTTGTAACAGCAGGGGGTTCCACGAATGTGGGAAAATAGCTTTTTTTCTTGTTTGTTGAAAATGTCCATTTACAATCTAACGTACTCACCAGTGAGCATTCCAAAACTTGATTAAGCACCTTCTTTACTACGTCTTCATAAGGGAGATCCTAGAAGCAAGCCAATGCAAGTCTCTAGGTAAAAAAGTATTTTAGCCGAGGGGAGGGGAGGGGATGATCGTGTACTCTACTCATCTCACCCATTTCCTTAAGGAGTACTCACTTTCACCACTACCTACATAGTTCCAGTCGGTTGACCCGTAATTGCTTCTTCAATCGTTTATCTAGTGTAAGAATCTCTCTCCTGGTGAACCTCAGCCTTAAATGACTACAATTGTATCCTCCAAGGACATAAGATCTGCCTTGCGCCATACATGTACTAGCAACTCTTCTCTAAATTAGCACTAAATCTCACTTCCCTGCAGTTAATTAAGATTGAAGAACCCCTTGTCTTGAGGAAGGATCACTGATCTATGGGCTCAAGAACCTCTGCTTTGATGGTTGTTTACTCCAATGATCATCTATTCTAATTCTATTTTTTAAACCACTTCTATGACCTCTCATTGACCCCTGGACCATTCTGAGAAAGTCTAAGAACCTCTTTTCTAGGAGATTTTCTCTAAGGACGTCTAACAACCTCATTCCAGAGCTAAACCCTTAAACTTATACTTCTCTTAAAGGCCAGCATCTCAAGATCACCTCTGCAAGAACTTATTCTTTCTTCTTATCATGGGACCCCTCTGTTTGGAACTTTTTGGTGCTTTTCTCTCTAGAGAGTCCTCTGCTTGGGACTTATTGGTACTAAAAAATCTTTTCATCTTTTATAGTTGAATCTAACAATCCACTCAAAAAAATAGTCCTCAATAAAATTCTAACCTGTATTCTTTCTTGCTTGAGTACTACAAGAGAGATGAAAAAAAACAAAAAACAAAAAACAAAGCAAAGCAAATCAGAACAAAGTTAAGTGCAAATGTCTTGGAGTAAAAACAGACCAAAGAACAATTCTTTGAGTAAAGAGTTGCAGTAAGTGGATTATTATAAATTTCAAAAGAAATTTATCACACCTGGTGGATGCCTCAACACTACGTCTTCTTCTGGCACATCTGCTATTCTTATATGTATGTCGTCCACTAATTCCCTTTGGTCAGAAATAAGTGTACCAGGAACTGGGGTTACCATGGAAACTGGACGCTGTTCTGTAGAAGCAGCCCTTATAACTGTGGCTGGTATAACACTACCAGGTGATCTCTCTTTAGTTATAACCTGAGCTTGCTGATAATCCTTCCCCTTTTTATCAATACTTGTATTTAATAACCTTGGCTTGTTCAGTTTTTTATTGTTTCCAGATGATGCCTTATCATCTGCATTGTTCTTAGTATCCGTTGCCTTGCCATCTAACCTCTTCCTAACAGTTTGCTTGTTTTCAGACACGCCTTGAGAAGATTCAGTTCTGGATGACACTAAAGAACTTTCCGCACATGTGTCAGGTTTTTGAGAGCCCAGTTTTCGCAGGCGTGCAGCACGGACATCTTGCACATCCACACTTGCATCTACATGTATATAAACATTCATGGAATAAGAGGCATGAATTTGACAACAGATTGAAAAAGTAGTGAATTATCAACAATAGTGCAAGACCACTTGAGAGTAAAGCCTAGTTAACACTATACATCAATCATGTGGTATGATGCATACATTTTAAGAAAGCACTGCTGAAGAGGTTTCATTTGAATGTAACACCATCAGATTTCATTTGCAAACTCAATAGTTAGAACAACATACTAAATAAATAGTGCCATGTGAATAGTGCCAATTGAATCGTCATGCCATAGGATTTCACCCACAGACTCCAAAGTAAGAAAAAGCGTTTACAGAGTATCAGCTCATGTATTATTAGGGAGCTTAAGCAATGATGATGGTGACGTCAACACAAACAGCAAAAAAGCAATAGGTTTAGATTGGCAAAACGACAACTCTTCATGTGCGTCACTCTTTTTTCCACATTTCTTTGACGTCACTGAACAAATACGACGTGAAAATGCCTAATTTTACATTTTGCGCAGGACATGAACACAAGACAATGACTTTCTTTCTCTTTTCCTGAACTTCGATACAGGTCTTCAGAATTCAGCTCCAGAAAAGATTGCCAACATTTGACCAATAGAACAAGATGGAATAAGCGCAATAAAGTTTGATGCAGCACGACTTCACCTTTTTCTTCACTGATTTCAAAAATTATAGTATACCAAATTAATTATGTACATTGATTCATGTCATCAGTATGGAATTTTTAGGGCTGAATTGCAGATGTCTCTTCCATGAAACATCCCTATAGCAAGAAGCAAGGAGAGACAGCTGTGTTCACAGGCTAAGTAATAATTAATTAATTAATTATTAAACTGATGATTACCTCCAACTGCACCACTTCTTCTTATATATGCAGCACACAATGCAATAAAACCAAGTACTCCCAACACTCCCCCAGCGAGCTGTTTCAAGCTCCACTGAACAGTACTTGCTCCATGGCTTGCCTTCTTATTTTTCTGCTTGGCACCTCCTTTTTTAGCTGCAGCTTTTTTGTCTTGTGCTTTATTTCCACTATCCTCACCTTGTACAGAGGCCTAACGTCATACAACAATAACAACACACGTAAAAAAAATAAACAAGATAGCCGGTATTAATCAAAGCTTAAGGTTTTTAAAATATATTTTATTACCATAGCGTCACGAAAATACTGCTCCATTTCCTTGGATGATAACTCGCCATCTCCATTTTTATCATACTGTAAAAGGATTTTTTGATACTCCTAAAGAAAAAAATAAAATGCTATTTGATACATATACATATAACTACAATGAATAAAAAAATACTACAAGTAATCCTAAGAAATGCTTTTTAAATTTCACTTTGATAACTTTACATGAGGCTAAAATGTAATTTAGGCAAGGTTAAAATAGAAAGTATGCTTTCAGCAGTTGCTCCTCAAAACAGTTCAAGGGACGCCTTCGTGCATTTTTGAGCAGCTCTCCCTGGCTTCCTTCTACTTCAAATACAGATTTTACGTTGAACCTTTTATGGTGATTTTCATGCTAAGGTTTCTGCAAACAACTATGGCGTATATTTTGGCAAACAGTTCCCCCTGTACTCTACTTAAATACTTCTGGTGGCAATATTTCTTTTTTGTTAGTTTCTTTCTTACGAGTTTCTACTGGATATGGGAACAATGTCTCCCACAGCAGCGGCTAATGCATGTGTCAAACTCAATTAATTAACCTGTACAATATATTTCAGTGACAATTGCTTACTGCATCATTCAGGCGATTGCTGGCATCATCATTGTCGTCGTCACCATCAATAATACTTTCATAAATATGATCCTGAAACTGCCTGCTAAAGAGGGAAAAGAAAACTTCTATTAAGGGTGTGAGGAGTAAGGGATGAGGGGTAGGAGGCAAGGCATAAGGGGTGTGAGGTAGTGTGGGAGGATAAGGGGAAGGGGTAAGAAGTAAGGAGTGAGGGATAAGTGATAAGGGGTAAGGGGTGAGGAGTATGGGTAAGAGATAAGGGTAACGGATAAGGGATGAGGGGGTGAAAGATAAGGAATAAGGGGTAGGGGGTGGGGAAAAGGATAAAGGACAAGGGATGACGGGAGGGGGACAAGGAATAAGGGGTAAGTTGTGGGGGGTAGGGGGTGTGGGATAAGGGTAAAGCATAAGGAATGAGGGGAGAGGGGTAATGAATAAGGGGTAATTTGTGAAGGATAGGGGTGGGGAAAAGGATAAAGGACAAGGGATGAGGGGAGAAAGATCAGGAATAAGGGGTAAGTTGTGGGGGGTAGGGAGTGGGGGATAAGGGTAAAGGATAAGGAATGAGGGGAGAGGGGGAATGAATAAGGAGTAAGTTGTGAGAGGTAGGGTTTAAATGAGCAGGCATTTCAATTACCTAAAGATATTAATTTGTCACGGAAGAGGGTATGAGGCGAGAGTTGATGAACAGTGAGGTTTATGTAAGACTTGTATAAACTATGATCACTCTGTCATGGCAAGTCTCAGGGCTTGAAAAAAAGTCCTGTCCAGTAGTAAGCAACCAGCAGATTTTCTGGATTATTATACGTTTCTGGGAAACTACCCACCTACCCCTCCCCTAAGCCAACATCAAGACTTACTTCTCAATTAGTTAGGGATGAGGAGTATGGGTGAGAGATAGGGGTAAAGGATAAGGGGTGAGGGGAGAGGGATAAGGATAAGGGGAAAGTTTTGAGGAGTAGGGGGTGGGGGGAAAGGATAAAGGATAAGGGGTGAGGGGAGAGGGGGTAAGGAATAAGGGGTAAGTTGTGAGGGGTAGGGGTGAGGAATTAGGGTAAGGATAATGGGTGAAGGGTGAGGGAGTAAAGTGTAAAGAGTAAAGGGTAGAGGTATTAGGGATAAGGGATTAGGTGTGAGGGGTAGGGGTGAGGGATAAGGGTAAGGGGTGGGGAGTGAGGGATAAGGGGCAAGGGGTGAGGGGAAAGGGTAGGAGGACAGATATGGATAGAGGGAAAAACAATGAAGGATAAGTAAAGAAATAAGGTGTAAGGGTTGAGGGGTCGGGTGAGGGATAAGGGTAAGGGGTGAGAAGTAGGGACTGAGGGATAAGTAATAAGTGATAAGGGTTAAGAGGTGAGGGGATGGGGATAAGGGTAAAAGACAAGGGGCGAGGGAAGAGGGATAAGGAATAAGGGGTGAGGGGGATAGGTTAGGATAAGGGTAAAGAATAAAGGGTAAGGGTATGGGAGATATAGAATAAGGGATAGGTGGTCAGGGGTGAGGGGTTAGAGAGTTAGAGAAAAGTGGTAAGGGAATAGGGGTAAAAGTAAGGGAAAAGGGATAAGGGGTGAGGGGATGAAGGATAAGAAGCAGGGGGTATGGGGTAGAGGTTAAGTGGTATAGCAAGTGGTTGATCAAAGGGTGAGACCTTATTACTCAGTCCAAACTGAAGCCTGCAGGGCCCAGAAAAATAGTATTATTTCAGTGGCCATGCCTCCTCTTATCTAAGGGTTTAAATGAGCAGGCATTTCAATTACCTAAAGATCTGAATCTGTCACAGAAGAGGGTATGAGGTAACTGTTGAGGAACAGTGAGGTTCAGATGTAAGACCTGCATAAACTACCATCACTTTGTCATGGCAAGTCTCAAGGCTTGAAATAGAAGTCCCGTCAAGTAGTCCGCGACAAGTAGATTTTCTGGATTATTATACATTTCTAAACTACCCACCTACCCCCCCCCCTAAGCCAACATCAACACTTACTTCTCAATTAGGGCAAAATATTGGCTTAGGGGAGGGGTAGGTAGGCAGTGTCCCAGAAAAGTATAACGATCTAATTTTCTTTCAGGGCAAGTAAGTCGTCCTTTAACAACACTGTAAATCACTAAGATGAGCAAAATATTTTCTCTCAATATAACGGTATGGCCCTTAGGAAGGCTAATTTTGTTAGTCAAAATATTGGCCAATAATAAATCAGTCCTTTGTTGTAGTGCCAGTCTTGCATTCAGTTTTGTAAGAAGAGAAGGAACTGGCCCTAGACAAGCAAAATGTGAGGCTGCTTGCCCAAAGAATAAGCTGTACATTATTTCATGTTTTTTGGAGCCTTGTATCTTAAGCCCCTTTTTCAAAGTGAGTCCTGGTGCTTATCCCTTCATTTGCAAATAACTTTTCATTCACATGCAAATTAAATTCGTTTCCATATGGATGGTTTTGCTCCAGGACTTGCTTTGATCAAGGGGCTTGGGCCAAATCTCAAATGGATATTTGCTGGCCTATAACAAAGAATTATATTTTTGTTACATAATCATCTCTGTGCCTGCACATTGACCTCTATCCCTTACACACTGCCTCTCAACCCCCTACCTCTCACCCCCTTCCCCTCACCCATAATAAAATGCCATTTTTAAATGAAAAACTGTATGTAACAAGTCAGGCAGAGGGTATAGAATACACCTTATATGCTGTACCCTCCCCGGGAAAGTTAAATGTGCCTTCAACGTAAGTTAATCTTTAAACCAAAAAACCTATTGCCTCTTTCCTCGCGCTAAGAGTCCGTATTTCCGCAATCTTTTACACTGTTTTAAAATATTGAGATTATATTGCGAGATCGCTTGATAAAAGCATAAAAAACTTTTTGAACTCTATAGTCTTAAATTGTCTTTGTATAACGTATTTTTTTTAACACAAGTCTTAGCTAAGGGATGATTCAGTAATATGGACATGACCGCCTTCATGATGAGTCAACAAATTCCATCAATAACAAAAGAATCTTAGATCAGATTTCTATACAGACACCAGGCGGTCTGAAAAGTAAATTTTCGCGCGCATATTTCCTGCAGGTAAACTTAAAATCAAGATTATTACTCACAAATTTAAGCTTAAAAAATGGGACTTGTTTCAAAAAGAATGGATTAGAACAAAGTCATAATGTGTGCTTGTATGTTTTTTATCTGAAAACAATTTGATTACCAAAAATCCGAAGCAAACCAACCGTGGCGAGAGCAGACAGTAAGCAAGCTAAACTGCAGACATTCGATATTTCTTACCTCGAATGAACCAAGAAAGTTAGTTGTATGATTACCCCGAACCAAAACAAGCCGGCCTTCACCATCCTTCACTCTCTAGGGGAAATATGCATGACCTGTCACGAAGTGGTTTCTTCTCTTATACATAGATTTGGAAAATATCACTGAGTCATGCATACACCACACAGCACACGATCTTGTGGCTTTCGCTTTCCAGTCGACGAACACAAAACATTTCGCAAGTGAGCCCACGAGCAAAACAATCATAAGAGCATGCGCGAGAAATGCACATGGCGGTTTTCAAAATGGCATCCAGAAGTGAGGTTTTGCAACTTTATCGTCAAATGTTGCGAATCGGAAGGTCATTTACCAGTTATAACTACAGGTAATTGTGAAATAGCGGCTTCTTAACGAAAAGGGTAGTTTTCCTTTACAATCATTGCAATTTTCACGGAGTTGTCGGGCTTGAAATGGTACACCATCCCTATTATATACGTGACTTAAGCCGATGTTTTACCAGGTTTTACGCAAAAGTTTGGTTAAATGTCTCTGCATAGTTCTTTTATGGAGCTTACAAGACATACCAAACCCATAATAGAAAATGGATGTTACAGCATCTAAATTTAATACCCGTACTTTGTTACTGTGTACTATGTGTAACTTTTACGGCTGTATTACGTCATCTTTCAAGGCTGACCCACACTTGTAAGACGTATGTACTTTTTGAACCAATAACCTATCGTGTGTACTATTGATACGATAGCTTCCATGAATCATACTATTTCACACAAATAGTTAATATGAATTGAGTTGAAATGGTGTCAAATGAGAAAAACCTGACGTACCAGTATGTAATTGAACCCAGTCGAACACATGGGTTCCGTAATCGAACATAATCCAACTCACAATACAATTTGGTCAATCACACAAAATCGAATGTTCGATTACCGAACAGTCGATGGTCGTACTCAATCAAACGTGCGATTAAGGAACTCCTTTTTGTTTGATTTTTATGTTTAAATATTAACACTGATAAAAAACCGAGTAATGAAAAAAAATGCCTAAATATTACCCTATTATCAAACAGGTGTATATTTTGCAGAAATTTTGTACGGTGAACCGTCCCCCTAATCCCCCTGAATCCTTTGGTAGCAATTTCCGTCATGTTGGAAATTGCCCTCCCCCTGTCCACGTCACTCTTGGCCTTCCTTGAAAGCTTGGAAAGAATTATGGTGACAGCATTTTGGTTGCTCATAATGATTATTCACATGTTGAACACCATTGCCTGTGTTGCAGTTAATGAAATGGTGCAACTTCTGTTCGAGTATTACAGAGACATTCAAAGCAGAAGCCATTTCCTACCTACCAATATAAAAATGTAAACAGTAATACATTTCAGTTTTTAACTGTCGTTTTGTTCTCTTTTACATATGTGCAAGCAAACATTGACTTTTAGTTTGATATTTGGACATTTGGACAGTTAATCCCATTCAATAAAGGTTTATTATGATTAATCCTGCATGATTTACTTATCAAGAAATGGATTCCGAACAAATTCGAATTGGATTTGAATTGTTTAATTGGTTTGATAATCGAACTCACAGCATAATAGATGTTCGACTATCTTCGATTACCGAACCCAGTCGAATGATTGGTGTGTGATTGGGTTCAATTGAATTGAAGGAAGGAGTTGTCAATTAAGGAGACGTTAAAAGAAGCAAACCACCCGATTAAAGATCCCATCACAGTTTCTTTTTCTCTCCCTTTCTCTCTCTCTCTCTCATTTTTTTTTTTTTTTTCGCTCAATCTTCTGGTCTCTTTCTTTGTTGTTTGTCAGCAAAGTAATGACCAAACATTGACCAGCCACATACAATGTTGACTGAAGTGTCAACCCATATGTCAGTCAACATCTCCTATCAGACACAAGATTTGAAAGTTTCAGTTACATTGGCATTACCCTATACTAGGAGTTTAGGTGGTTTCACTATATAAAGTTACACAGATTAGAATTGAATTTTTTATCTTTGTAAAGTTATTTACATGTATGATCAGATGCACAAACTCTATTTACATGAAAATCGATATATTACAAGTACAGACTACCTGCAAACAGTGATGCTAATCGAGGCAGGTAGTATGGAGACATATCACTTAAACTTAAATTACAATATTAATCAAAGAATGTTACAAAATAAAACATATGGTATTACAGATTAATTAAAATTGCATTGTGATTATTCTTTACCCTTTATTCAATAACTCAGAATGTATGCAACCAGAAGAATAAGAGATGCCTTTAGGGAAAACAGAGATATTTCAGATCCAGATGTGATCAAGTCTTTAATGAAAAAAGGACAAGACAGTTTAGAAATGATGAAAAGACAGGTACCAAACCATTTTGTTGTTTTTGGCGTTTCATTAGGAGGTAGCGTGGCCAAGCAGTTAGAGCATTGGACTTGTAATTTGGAGGCCCAGAGATCAAATCCCGCCCTGACCGCTCGCTGGGTTATTTTGTTTTCAGTAGTCCCAAGTTCAAATTCTCAGCCACCCTTGTAAAACAGCCGGCTGGTTTGCCTTCTACCAGTTGGGATTTTTAACCATGTTACTTTCCATTTAAATTATTTGTTTCATTATCCCTGAAAGGCCCCATAAAGAGAGAGGATAATTATTGCTGCAGGCCCAACAATGCAGTGGAACCTTGAAAAGAAAGGATATTAGCCTTTTGAGAGATGTAATCCCTTTGTTTTTCTTGCCCCTCTGCGTCATTTACCATCTAGCAAGGTGTTTTTGTCCCATGTGACCGTTTGGAGGGCTTATACCCAAGTTGGAGGTGGGGTGCTGATAGGGGAGGGGGGAGTCTTATAAGTACCAAGTAAAAAATAGATTTTTGGAATGAATATTTCCAAAGTAATTTTAATTTCTATAATGGTTGGTAGAAATGTTGAGAGAAATTAAACTCTTGGAGCATCGCGCAACTCTAAGAAACATGAAGACCAACTATAGGGTGCTTGTTACTCGCGTTCAAGTAATTATTATTATAAGCATTTACAATATTATCAACTGTAATTTTATTTACAGGTTTCTTTAGGTCAAATGTACAGACATACAAAGTTGGTTATAGAAAAGAAGTAACGAGATAACAAATAAAGACAGTGGTTATAAATTATTTCTGGATATACAGTACTTCTGCAAAAGAGAAAGAGGAACTGCTTCACATGGTGTGCACACACACATGTATCTGCTGAAAGGAAAATGAGAAGAGCATGCTCATTTTTTTGTATAATATACACTGTAATAACAGTTCAGGATGGAATTCATAAGGATGTTTGGATTTGAATTTTCATTATAAACTTGGAATAAAAATATTTGGAAACACGTCTAAAGGCTCAAGTTAAAACTTCTACCGATTGCCCATCAAAAATTACTTTTCCAAACCAGTAACTGTTATTGGAATTTTGTTGGGGGAGTTTAATACAAGACAAGAAAAGAAAACCATTGATGGTGACAGTGTTGATGGATCAGGCGGCTGACTTGTTTAATGACTGTGCGACAGGAAGTATAAACATGACCGCAGTAAGAAGTCAATATCCTCACTTACAATAATTTACTTAGTATCTTCTTTTATCAATGCTTTTGTTAACAGGGGGCTTAAATCCCTTCCCTTTGTCACCATTTTTGGAATGTTTCCAGCGCCTTACACTTGAATGGACAAGGCATAAGTCGCTATTCACTTGTCTTTGGGGTCATTTTGTTGTACAGTTTTGGTTTTGGTCCAAATGTTACTTTCATTATGCATCACCATACCCAACTACAAAGTAAAATATAATTTAAACCAAGTCAAAGTTTAACCACAACATTTCATTTCATCACTGAAGTGGATTGCAGGCAGGGTCCATTAATGGCGAAAATTGTTCTGAAAATACCGTGAACACTAAATGACAGTTTGTAGGTGACAGCTCTTCAAATTACTGGTAGGATTAACAATTAACCCATCGATGTTAGTTGCATCTCAAATGGCGATGATCTTCTTTAGATTTATTTCTTTGTCCCACACTTCCAATGAAATTCGTACATTCATTATTTCATCTTCATCTTTCCCGGGTGTATTACAAACCAATATTTAATTACCAGCTTCCAGTTGGCTTGCTAGCTTAATTGGTTAGAGCACTGCACCAGTATCACAGAGGTCAGGGTTGGCGCTTTCTTTTGGCGACTGTGTAAGTTTAAATGTGATGATCTTCTTTACCTATGTTTCATTCATATACCAATATTCATGATTTCATGTCCTGAAAATTGTTTGAAACAATTTTAAAATGCACCGAAAATAACTTGGTTGAGTGGCAACCGTGGTACAATCTTGACATTTATGCCTGCTTCACCACAGGTGGCCCAAGGTCAAATGTTAGAATTATTGTTGCATAACATCAGTGATAATTACAAATACTGCTCTGCAAATTTTAATGCAAAAATTGTGATAAAAGCACATTTGGCATTCCTTCCCTTCATATGTTTTATTTTTTGCACATTCATTTCTCGGTAATTCTGGCTATTTCAGAAGAATTTCAGTGGGAGAACACCCAAATGAAAGTACACTGGAATCTCTCAGAAGCGGCCAAAAAAAGCCAAGAAAGGACAATAAATAAAACATTCTACGACATTTTTATCTTTAATTTGACTCCAATTTTTAATCACTTAAATTTGCATCAACCCCATGATTTACATATGTTGCTCTACAGCAATTCCCAGTCTTGAGCTTGGGCTACCTGTAGGTTCAATTCTATTATGAAACCTTTAAAATTAAAAAAGATCATCTTTTTTCAACTTGCAAACAGCACCCATGCAACTAGAAAATACTAAAAGAATTATAATGATTTCGAACTTTCAATAAAAATTTATTGGACCTTTTTTATGAAGAAAAAATAGTGTGGAAAAAAGTCACAACTTTGCCTGTCATCTTTAGCTGTATTTTTGTTTGCTTCAACTTCTCTTGTTTCAGATTTGCTTCATCTTCCCTAACAGCCCTTATCACTTAACACTGAGCTATTCACATAATTTTCAATTTTTTTTTTTCAATACTGACATCCCGAATATTTTAAAAGCCCATCATTTTGCAGCCCAGTATTTAAAGTGACGATTTCAGCATGTTAGACGGTATGACTTTTTTCTTCTAAGAAAAATTTCTCGTAAGTTCTAGTAAGTGTATTATATTAATATTGTTAGTGGCAAAAATTTTTGCACTTGAGGTTTTCTTCAGTGTTTTCTTTTTTTCCCTTTTTTCTGTTTTTTGGGGTGGGGAGGTGGGGTGGGGGATGAGAATTTTTACAGAGAGCGTACTCACTAGGAACAGCCAGAATCCTTCACTAACTCTTGCACTTGAGGTCACATGCAGTGACCAGATAAGGCTTCTGTTCACGCATAAGAACGGATTTTAGGGAGAGAAGCTTCGCCGCGCCCATCTCTAAAGTGGAAAGGCACATATCGAATAGGTGTTCATACTATACCGGATTAAAATGCGAGCAGTCTCTCTTTTTCTTCAGATTTAGTGAGAGGAGTACACGCGCGCGCGAGCAGCGAAGACGCGAGAATCGAGGGCACGCGCGTGGTCATTTGCGTGTCTAGCGCGTTTTGCTCGACCGACCAAGAAAAAGGAGAGACTGCTCGTAGTCTATACGGAATAGCTTTTCGTGTCGGCACAAAAAGGTATCCATTTGGTGGATATCGTGAAACGTGGACACGCGAGAGGAGACGCGAAAGCGGGGGCTTTCCTCACCCCATCGCGGCTCGCCTCGCTCGCCTAAATAGGAGAGCTTGCTCGCAGGCTGTCCGGTATAGTGTTAGTATAGCCTAGCCTTAGTTTGCGATTGTTTCAACCTAGCTTCTCTCTGGGGATTAATTTGTGCGATTCTCAGCAACTGCTAGAGTTTATTTGAGTCAAGTGCAGGCAAGCCAACAACCGAAATATACATCGCTGTTTTCCTGTAAGTAGTTCATTTTTGCCGGAATTTTGTTTACAGTTTTTCAAAGAAATCTCAGAACCCGCAAAGCCAATAACTCTAATAAATTAAAAATACTACAGCGTCCTATATTGACGATATTAAAGCAAAAGCTTCGATAGAAAAATGCGTTTTAAGTGCCAATCCATGAATCCTCATTCCTAATGACTTCTGAAATATCATTTCAGAGTTTTGGATCTAGCTTGAAATGCCAAACCTAGCGGCGTAAGTTTGTACATAGAAAAGTTGCTTTTATTTTCGCTACGTGCGAAAATTGTACTTAGAATTCGTGGCTGCACTTAGTAAGTCTATCAGATATTAGTGGCTGCAAATGATATCTTGAAATGAGTACAACATATTAGGTAGCCAATTTAGCACAGGCTATACCTAGAACACCGAAGTGATAGAAAAACGACAGGAAACGAATGTTTATACAGAGGGGATCCGCCCCGATGTCCAACTCCTTAACCCTTGATATACCATTTTTGACGGAAAAGGTACCCCTTTAGTATGCCTTCTATTGACAGATGGTACCTCTTTCACGTACCTAGTTTAGAACTTTGCACCCCTGAGTATTGCTGTACACACACTTTCTTTAAATTATGAATAAGTCGCCAAACCAGAACGTTTTCTCGACTTTTCCATCTGTTATCCCTTGGGCCTATTCACAGACCAAAAAGACAGATTTCCCTATACCTTACACCCTTTTAACTAGTGAAATCCCCACCCTTTCAAATACCTGAAAAAAATTACCCGTTTCGGGCGGAGCCTCCCCGTATAGACCTTTATAGGGATTACCCCCGGGGGAGCCCTTTCCGCAGCTTTCTGATGTTTCTGCGGAATACTCTGATTAGGGTAGCCTTACGGAAGGATTTTCGGTTTTGGCCGCGCGAGAAATGAAACGAGAGCCAAAAAATGAAAGAGGGGGAAGGGGAAGGAAGGAAACTTTTCCTTTCTTCCCCACCCCCTCCCCGCTCTTTTACTTGCGCCATTTTTCGCGCGGTCTCTGACTCTCGTTCTCGTTCTTTAACCCTAAACCACAAGGAAACGCTTGCTGCGCAGGCTAAATGATTGTAGACGAAAAGAATGGGAACTTAAACCTCTATTAAGCCGCCTGCTTTTGGCCATGCCAACGAAAGTTCTCATTCTTGTCACCTCTATTAAGCCGCCATCAAGGATTTGATTCTTTTAGTTTGGCTTCATTTTAAGAATATGATGAAGGAAAATACAGTCCGAGATAAAAGGTGACGACCCGTTGCGGACCAGGCCACAGTTGTTCAAAAGGCGGATAGCAGTATCCAACGGCTAACACTCTATCCACTGGATAGCGCAATTGGTTTCCCGAATATTTATCCACGTGAAAAAAGATTTATCCCGTGGATAACGCTATCCAGCTTTTGAACAATTGGGGCCAATACTGCTTCTTCCGTCGCGCGTTTGTTTTAAAATCAAATGATGTTTCTGCTAAAGATTATGCTAATTTATGACGAACCTCTATCGAGCGGACAACCTGAGGCGCCCACTAAACAGTACCCTAGGGTCTGTAGGGCGACCGCTTAATGAATTGTTGTGAAGTATTTTGAAAGCTATTTTTAAGACGGATCTATCTCAGCTTTTAAGTTTAGTTTTTGTTTCATTAAGTCTTGTTTTTGTCCACGTACTGCTTTCCTGTTTTGATCTTTTGTTTTTACTTGTAATTGAAGTTATGCTTAGCTCGCGAATTTACTTATTGCCATATTAGGAATGTTACAGGTGGTCGTGTTTGAGGCGTTAGAGCTGACCTTGGATCTTTGGTACTTGTCAGTTGCGACTTTGCGTGGGCTAATCTATTCCCTAACAATAGCAAACCTGTTGCAATGTTAACGATAAGATATACAATAGAAACTCCTTCCGGTCAGCTAACCCAAACATGTCCAGCTATGGCTATTAAAACCGCTACTATACTTGAACTAGTAGAGTAGAAGTAGAGAAGTAGGAAAAGTAGAGTAAGCAGAAGTTGTAAGAAGATTAAGAAGAATAAAGGCTAAGATGTAAATCAGATTCCTGGTACCTCATCGTGTAGCGAGCGAGTTGCTCGAACACACCCCCATAGTCAGCTGTATATACCATTTGTAAATCCGCACTATATCCGTTCGTCTCTTTGTGCACTATTCCCAGCATATTCCGGAGCAAGCTCCTGCAGCATCATAGCTAGCCTAGGACCAAGCTCCGCAATGGCGGGGAAAGGCTAAACTGAGCGATAATATGACGATGAGGGCCGCTGTCAGAGTGATATGGGTATCTCCGCGTTTTGGGCATCCCCAATCCCAAAACCCTAGTGATATGGGCATCCCCTATAACCCTATCCCTAACCCTAACCCATATGAGAAAGGGATGCCCATATCACTAGAGTTTTACTGTAACACCGCCGCCATTTCCCCTTCCCAGTCCACCACTCGGCTCGCTTAGCTCGCCGGCCATGCTGTTCATCCTGGGTTTTCTGCCTTTTCTCCCCACTACGGAGCCTGGTTCCAGGCTACATCACAGTATAATCTCGCTGAATATCATCTATTTTTAATATCTTCATTGCAAAAAGCGTCATGCGAGGAAAATCTAGGTTCCATTTGGTAGGGGTGATTGCATTTTATGTTTTATTAATTTGGAATTCCCCTCATTCGACTACACTAAGTTTGTGTTGTATATGTTGTAGTTAAAAATATCGATAATTTTTAGACAGGAAGTTCTTTTGTAGTAAATCCTGTCCGTTAATTATGTCTATTCCTGTCAGCAGTTCTTGCTTCCGTTACGTTAAAGACGCTTTCTTCATAGAAAGTTGGAATTGATGTGAACTTCAGACTGAAAAAACTTCACTTATATAGGGATTGAGTTATACAAGACGGACGTAATTCTTGTAAATTGATCGGTCGTCAGCTTAACTTTGAAAGCCAGAATACTCTTCGATTTCTAAGCTGTAACTATATTTCCTTTCTGAACTGAATAAACATATTTCTTTTCGCTTTTGCCAAAGCATTTAAAAACTTATTTTTCTAGACTTGCCCTCAATTACTAGTCAACGTTTTTAATATAAGCGACGAGGTCACGAACTGAACAAGCGTCGAAAGTCTTGGTTTTCCGCTCCTGACCGATAATCAAACCAAAACGGAGTTTTAGAAAGTTAAAATCATTACAACAAGCTTTGCGTGTCCGGGGGCTGCAAAAACCGCCGCGTGTGCAGACAGAGCCTGATAAGGTGTGTGATGTTTCTGAATTTCATAATGTTTTCTTTTTTCTTCTTTCTTTAAATCTAATATTTATGGCCTCATTGTAGACAGAATCCAAGAAAGACCTATTCATCTCTCGGTAAGATCACTTATCTCAAGCTGTTTTGACATTTTTCCATTCATCACATCTACCAGCAGAAGCAAAATTCCCGTTTCAGCCGGCTAGGTGGCACGTGACACTTAACAATACCTTTAGCCGTTGCGTTATCGCAGCGAGTGACACAGTTTAAAACAGGAAGTTCGTTTATTGAAAACAAGGCTCGATTATTTTCATGACTTTCTCCGTAGCAATATAGACTAGTACTTTCCCCCTGTACTTTAACTTAACAGCAAAGGCTAAAATACATCGGAAACGTTCGAGAGCCACGTTGTTTCGGTTTCTACGTTTTGGTTTCGTGCGTCATGCAGTTTTGTTGGCTTTCGAACCAGAGTTTTGCATGACAAAAAAAAGGCTAACAGTGGTACAAAGGCATTAAAACAATTTGACTCGTATATTTTGTTTCTAAAACGATTTTCGGTAAATTTATGGGCAAGGGGATCAACAAAAAATTGTTAAAGATGTCTAATTGTATTTTCAAGTATTCACCGATATTGCTTTTATTAGTTTTTTTTTCTACGTGTGTATACAGTATGCTAGAAATGTTTTCGATTAGACATCGCAGCTTAGGTAACAGACACAATTTTCATCCCTGCGAAATAAATAATATATACTGTTCATGTATCTTTTCACAATGTTTTCACACGCATATCGTGGGAATGCTTATCAGGAATGGAAAGATAACAGAAACTGTATAAGGTTTGCTTTTTTTATGTTAACGTTTTTTATTTTTATTGCTTTCACTTTTGAGGTCTTTTTCTCCGTCGATCAAAACATAAAACCTCTTTCAATATACTAATATCAATAGGGAATCTTTGTCAGGTTTCGCTTATTAATCGGGTCCGGCGTCACCCAATCAGATTAAACTTCCCGTTTTTCCTCATCCGGTCAGTAGTGAAACATCTGAAGGCTTCGCGGAGACGAGAGAATTATCGCTGATCTCACTGGCGAAAAAGCAATTCATATCAACTATGTCATGTTTTATTAAAAACACAGGATGTCGAACTGTGCCTCGCTGAAAACACTGTCACGAATTTTTAAACGGTTTTGAGTTAAGGTTTCACATACAGCTAATCGCTCCATATCGCATCTTGAATTGAATACCTTTCCCACAAATGTGTTTATATGCTCGAAATAATATCGTTTTGAGGGTCTATCATTTTAAGTATGTGGTGTTGAAGCGCTTAAAACATGAACATATGAATCCACTTCCGCCTGCACACCGATATAATTTATCAATAATAAATTTATTCTTTATTTAAAAACCAGGAAGTTGGGCTGAAACGAGGTTGGGTTACAACGCTTGAGCGCCAAAGCTCAAAGGAACAACTTTTTATGATAACGAAACCAGTATTATTCTAAGAAGGCTGAAGCAAATATCTTTCATTCGAGGAAAAATACCACATTGACAAAACGAAAGCAACTGGAGTTTCGCCTTTCACTTTATTTTTCCGTGGCACGCCGGACAAAAGTCATTGGGGTGGTGATTTGTATGCATATTGCATATTGTAAACGGCTACTGCAGAGTAGTGAGCACTGAATTCCTGGTTCCTGTGTGAGTCATCGTCTTCCTCGGACTAAATTACTACAACAGTCTCCCGACTGCGTTAACAACATCTACAAATAACTTGGACATGATAGGGGTCTGCCAAAATCATGTCGTTACCCATTTGGTTTATCAGCGCCCTCTTGGTCTTCTCACTGACTGTTAACTTGTCAGTTGCAGTTTTTCTTTTTCTGACTCCAGCGATCGTATTTCCTTTCTCCAAGTCAAATACCCAGCTCTCCCGTAAGATAATGAAGTTATACGAAGAAAAACCTCGACTAGTTGGAAAACTGTGAGTATTATTATTGTAAGTCTTTATTTACATTACAGTACTTCTCGTTGTAATATTCACTTATGAAAAAGCGCTGCTCGCCTTTCTGAAAAGGGTGTAAAATTATAAACACGGACTTCCGAAAGTTGAAAAATTGTTCTTCCATCGAAAACGTTTCTTCACAGTTAAGTCCTCTTTTCCGCGTATAAAGTGTTTTGGTTAACAATTTAATAACGAGAAGTCACGCGTGAGAAACTCTCGTCACGCGTGACGACCACACAGACAACATCGAAAGTGCTTTTCCCGATAGATATTTCCGCACTCATTAATTTTAGAGGAAAAAGCCTCTATTTTAAGTCCAGAAAGGGTTTAGAAACGTAAGGTGTTTCACTTTCACAAATTTCCCGATCTGTTGTCAGCTTGATAACCACTTTTTCCAAGAACAGATGCACTCGAGTTGCAGAGATGATTTGATTCCATGGAAACACTAGTTGATAATATAAAAATAACAAAAAGCATGCAAAAGCCGAGATGGTGCAAAGATTCTATTTTGGAGCTATAACTTTCAGTTTGAGAATATCAGTGGAAGTCGAGTATTATTACTAGAAATAGAGCCTGCTTCAAGTTTGTATTAAAGAATCTCACGAACCAAGGTGACTTCCGGGATAACTAGGGCCTATGTTTCGGTACACTGATCCCACTAACATACGTGCTGTCCGCCATGATTTAGTATAAACCGCGTGTACTAAAGCTCGCGCCTCGTGTACTAAAGCTCGCGCCTCGTGTACTAAAGCTCGTTTTCGATTTCTAGTCATTAACAAAGCAAAGAGGAAGCATCATAAGTTTAGAACCAGCGACTGAAGATATGACACCTATTGAAACTCATCTCAATTTTTCAATTCATGACTTTTCATTGTCTACAATTTATAATAATAAAAAACGTGATCGCTTAAGATTACGCGGGTGTTTTAATTGCTTTTACCGCGTGTCATAAACTTAAAGAAGACAAATACTCCGAGACCATTTTTGAACCAATATACGTAAGTTCTCGGAATAGATAACGTAGTTTACTAGTAGCTTACATTTTTTTCTAAGAAAGGAGGTCCGGCAATATTTCACTGACGATAATTAAAAAATGGAACTAAGTCGATACTCAGCAAATAACGCAAAAATATTGTATCGCCATATAATGTGCATAATAGCTAAGTTATAGCGGACGTTCTGCCAAGCTCAGTACGCGTCCCATTTTCTTTGACAAGAGAGAATGATCTCTCTTGTCATTGATGAATAACGTCAGTGTTTCTCAGCTAATCTTAATGGTTACCAATATCCCATAAAATTCTTGTTTTAGTTCTAGAAACCATTTTTGGTTATTCTCTCATTCAAATAACAAAACGTAAATTGGAACCGAAAAAAGGCATGTGGGTGTAACTTTAGCGTGTGAGCAGACGGGTTTCAGTTTTGTGGGTGGGCTGGTGCGGATTGCGTGTCAGCATTTGTCCTAACCAATCACACTTCCGGGTCAGCTGGAAGATTTTTCGACACCCCCTTTTGACGTTCTGTCTGATGCAACGATTTTACTGTCAATCAAAATTCGCTTGTCCGTTATATCAAACTGGTAACGTTTGCTGACTAATGCTATTACGATTAGCTGTACAGAGTAACAAAGTCGAGTCCAAAACTTCCACAAAAATTCAACTTTTGATTTGCTGTTTATTATTTTATTCATCATACATTTTGTTATAAAACGTTTTTTCATAGAAATGAAAGATTACAAACGGAAATAAAATCCCCACGCCATCTTTCAAAAAGAACGTAGAGAAAGCTTCCGCGGTGTGGAGGTGTACAGACCTCTTGCTAGAAGGCAAAACGTACCTTTTAACTGGTTTTGAAATCAAAACAGGGTAAATATCAAGAACACTGTGGAGTAATATAAAATGTTGCTAAAAAGATTCGCACGTTGTGATTCGTCAGAACTTCCTCGTAGAACGAGAAATAGCAGATCACGCGCGTGATGAAGAGAGCCGATCTAACCTTTCATTATAGCAGTGACTACTTAATCTCATCTGGCGACCAAGATTTGGTCGTCACTTATATGAAAAGATTGCTAACGAGAGATGGACGCTTTGACTAGGAAGACTAATGTTGTTAATTAAGTCCCATAGTAACAAACATTTTTTCTCTTCTAACATATTCAATACACAGTCAAGAGAAAGGTTATAAGAATATTAATAAAATGATCACTGAAGGGAAGATGCTTTGCCCTTGCATCCAGAGTCATTGTAAGGTAGATCCTGTCTTGAAATAATGTTACCTTCGAGGTTACAAAAGGTATCGTGTGTCTGTAAAACGTTTTAGGAGGGAATTTAACAAGGTTTTGCATTCTTCTTTTCCTCAGGTTACGAGACCAGATCTTTTCTCTTCTCCTCTTCTCGTGCGGTTTGTACAGCGTTTCCTGTAAAACCACGTATGAAAATCCTCTACGCGACACTCCTCTGTCTTCCCTCCTCATCTTCTCCGTTTATCTTGGCAACTACGTGTACAAATTTTTCCAGGACTTTTTGCTGAGAAAAGAGCTTCCTTTATACAAGATCAATCTTCTTCATCACTTCGTCACCGCGACATCATACGGAGTTTTAATAGTATACAGACAGAATGCCATCTCTGGGGTAATTGGACTTCTATTTGAGGGTAGCGTGATGGCCTTCGACTTCACGTCACTGATTCGCTTGTTGGGTGCAAGTAAATCCGGTTTACTCTTCTTCTTAACTTCTGCGTCTAGTTTTGTAATCACTGTCCTGCTGAGAGCGATTAGTCCGGTAGCTTTACTTGTACAAACTCTCTCACACCACAGTCCGCTGTCGTTGGAGTATGTCCCATTGGGATTTTTCTTCATGAACATAGTGTTCTTCTCCATGATAAATGGATGGCACATAAAGGTTTCTTCGGAGAGCTTAAAGAAACGCTTACTGGCAGCTCGTCTGTCATATTACTACAGCAGAGGAGAACACAGTGATGTAAATTCTAACGGTATGGAGCTTAATAACTTCACCTCGCCGGCTCACTCGCTACCCCACACCGCATTGCCTGTAATTATTCCAACAGACGCGAATTTTAGACTTTCTTCTCCTGTGTCTAACGTGAACATGAACAGTGAAGAAGTTTCTAACATTGCAGTTTCGCGGCGTGAGCGGACTTTGCCTCAGATTAGTCTGATCATTAACGACCATGCTGACCATCATAACGAGGGACCGATTGACCAGGTGTAAAAGACTCTTACAAATAGTTTGGCCATGCTGTTACAAAAAAATTGTCCCCGAGAGAGAACCTGCTTGGCTGGTTAGTGACCACGCAGACCTTCTAAACTAGTCTTACTGGAGAGAGAAATACATGAAGGCAAACGAACCACCTTGGCGGTCCCCATTTGACCGGAAGACCACTCATAGTCTCTTCTTTGTTCCAGAGATATTAGCGCGAGTGAAACACGCGAGCTCGCGAGAAATTTCCACCTGCGAGTGGGCTCTGTGTGCGTCTCTCATTCGCCACGAAACTTTTTCAAACTGTTACAGAAAAACTATCATGAGGCCACTTTTTAAATGGTAGGCGGGAGAAGGAATGAGGCTGCGAAATATTTCAGGAGAAACGCGACGAAATTAAATATCTTTGTGTTTCTTGAAGAGACAGCCAGAAATGTGAAACAAGCATAAGTTGACTGTCTGGTCAATGGCTGAAAAGGGACTGGAAAAGAATAACCTGAACGTTGTGCTGGCAATGACAACTGGCCGTTCTTTTCGATGTGGCAAGGTTAGTTTAGTCTTGGAAAAAGGACTTGTTCAGTGCGGTCGTTATGCGAGCCGCTTGAGAGGGAGGAGAATTTTCTTGTAACTGCGCTTACATTTTAACGCCGGTCTTGAAAACATCTCGCTAGTAAATAAATATGTATTATGTATTTAGATTTTAGCTAGGAATATTTATTTGAAGATTCTTGTATTGATGCTGATACTAACAAAAAAATACTTTTATTCGCTTTATTAAAAAATTATAACAAAAGAACTGTAATAAATATATAGAAGAACTGGAGAAACATTTCTGTCTTTACTATTACTCGCAATCACCGGGAGCAGATAATCGGATCATGATAAAACTCAGGAAGAAATGACTTGAATACCAATTCAATCACGTAAACAAATAAACAGCACGTAAAACGATATACGATATCATTTATAAATATCCTGCGAACAGAGGTTTTCCATTGCATGGCTTTTAGCGTTTGCGAAGTCGTTCGCGTCACTTCTCAGTTGCGTAATTAACAAACTACACGACAGACAAAAGACGCGAACAACCTCGTAAATGTTAAAAGCCATGCAAGAGAGAAGCCTCTGTTCACAGGGTAGTTATAAAAGTTGGTAGAGGACTTAAATAAACTTTCTTACGTAACTCGTTGGAAATCATAATAACGCTTTACTAAAAACAATGGTCGTCGGTTTTTGTATCACAAAAGAGATGAGGTTAAAAATTGCTTTGTTCATTTCCAGGCTCTTTTAAAAACATGTGGATAGTTATGAAAAAAAACTTTTCCTACAGCTGCAAGTAAAAAGCAAGACGTGCGCTCATTAACATTCAGTATAAATTTGTAAAGGACTTGCTGTCATTTATCGGCTTGTTCGATCCTGACATCCGGTTGTGCTTAAAGAACTCCTTCGAAAACCTTTTTAGGTTGTCAAGGATCCGGATCGAGGCTGACGCAGATGTCTTATGAAGGCGTTAGAAATTAAAAAGCACGTGCGAAGGAAGGACTCAGTTTCGATTTAAAAGGAAAATTGTTCCTTACATTGAGGGGCATGATTTTGTATGTCTACAAAACGGAATTTATAACGAAAGACAAATAATTTGTTTTTCGTCTTAAATGTACCACAAGCAGAGAAAGGAAGTATAAGAAACCGAAGAACATACATAATTCACGCATTAACCCGAAAACTGATAAACGAGCTTCAAATTGGCCGGGAAAAAGGTCAAGTTCACGTTCATTTTTAAAGGATCAATTAATATTATTAAACAGCCCACGTACGCATGACACATCAAAATTCCTACATGGGTCCGAGGTTTCTAATCATGTTTCCATAATTATTTGGTTTCGTCAGTTTCCTTTTTTCTCAAGTCCGCTCTTCTGGAAATTACGAGACAAGGAAATCATAAGCAATTTGCAATTCTGTCCGTAATAGACTTGGAGTCAAGATAGAATTTTGATATATCGAACGCGGGCATTGTGTTTCTAACTATAACCAGCCGCCCATGATCCGACATTTCAGCACGATATTTTTGTGGTTTGGAGCACGCGCTCAGTTCTGTTGGTGTGCTAAACTGCTTAAGCGGAAAAATGAAATTCCTGTTCGGTTTGAACGTCGCTTTCTTGTTCCCTTTCGAATAAGACAAAAGATAATCAGTTTTCTAAAATGTTTTCTTGAGGATATGGGTGGGACACGCTTTTTACTTCCCTTATTAGTCACATCGAAGTTCAGAACACCCGGGACTCGCATGTGCATAGCACCTACCCTGGGGCCATCAAGGCCATATTTTTAATACATGCAAAAAGTAGGGAGCTTTAACAATGACGATTTCGGCAGCGTCACTACTGAAACGACTTCGCTTTTTACAAACTTTTTCCTTATTATTCCAGCTGGCTCAAAATGTCAAATCAGGTGGATTTGCGGACAGTTGAATTCTCGAGGACCGCACCCAAGCTTTGAAAGAGAAAGAAAAATTCATCGTTTTATTCATAACGTGCTCCATAAAACGTTGCATGAGGGAATTCACGGTCGTCGTAGTTTCGAGTAGTCGTGCAGTGCCGGCAAAGAAATGTACCAAAAAGTGTGATGCACGTGCAGAGTTGTTGTTTTGCTTAACTTTTTGACGTTTTCAGTTGCCGTCATTGGTAAAGATCTCTGTTTCAAGGCAAAAATTCATCGGGGTAGAACTCTTTATCAGCTTATTTTAGAGGTAAGCAGTAACATCCGTCGTTACTGTAGGTTTAATTCAGCTGCTTCCAAGCTGAAACGATTCTAGTTGTTGTTGTTTTTCAAATGCAACACGACGGAAAAACGTGACCAACTTTCATCTGTCTTATCCAAAAATTGACGCGAGTGATACAGCTCTTTCCTCTCGTTAATTTTACCTAAATGGACAGGTGTAACCGGCAATCTATCAGAAAACTTGTTGTTGATCAGAGAAGATGTCTTAGGCCTCGTTCACACGTATCCGGATACAGTCAAATTAGAGACATGAAGATTTACCGTGTCCGCCAACACGTAGCCCTATTAAAATAGGGGTAACCGAGGACTTCGTTAATTTATAATTATATAGAGGTTCGATAAATGGCAAATAGACGTTCCGCTGTAAAATAGGAGCTTAACTTGCGTAAACAATGGAGGTTTTCGACATCGTTATATCGTGGATCGCTATATCGTGGTTCCACTGTACGATGATGTCCTGTTAGGCAAGCAATCGTATCGCCATCGTTTTAGCGTTTTCGTGGGTGGACGGGCGAAAACGAGTATGGTCGTGTATTTTTTCCGAAATCGGAGAGAAAAGGCCCCAGTAATGGTGATAATATATGAAAAGAAAATCAAAATAGCGAAAGATTCGTTGGCCCCTCACTATATCGAGGTTACACTTAAAAGTTTGATCTAAATTTCTCTTGTGGGTTATTTTGGAGAGAACAAACTTGGTCAGTTAACGGTTCCAGCTTTTGTCAAATTTGAGAAAAGTCTAGTGTATACGCCTGCACGACACAAATTAAAATATCTGTTTATAGGTACTTAAGTAAAACAAAAGCAACAGTTACAAAGTTACAATCTATTAAATATTTCCTCGAACTCAAGTTTAATAAAAGTGCGAACTTTAAGCCGGTGATATTCTACCTTTGTGAGCGTATCAATTAATATCTGTTATTTTCCTCCTTATATGAGTTTAACTTTGCATTACATACAGTCAAAACCCGTTAATACAGACACTAAGGGAGGCCATATAAGTGTCCGTGTTAACTGGGTGTCCTTTTTAAGCGGGTTGAATTTAGAGAAAATGTAAAGGCTTTCTTTCCCCTTGGACAAAGCAAACTGTCCCTAATAATTAGGGCCATTTATACGAGGAAAAATAAGACGCGTCTTACACATAGGACGCGTCTTAAATAAGACGCGAACTATCCGTATAAACGGCACATTTCGTCTAAAATAAGACGCGTCTTATTTTAGAACAGCCCTTAGCACCTGTTCTTAGATAAGACGCGTCTTAGCTAAGACGAGAAAAACTTCGTATAAATGACCTTCGCGTCTTACATAAGACGCGAACGCATAGTACGCATGCGTTAATTTTTGGCGCGCCACGTTGGATTGCCGTTGCTACGGGCAACATTCACATGAAAACGAGTCAAGAACAGAAATAAGGCGCGAACCATTTTATATAGGAGCTGTTCTTGACTTAGATAAGACATGCTCGTATAAATGGTACAGCTCGCGTCTTATGTAAGACGCGTCTTATTTTTCCTCGTATAAATGGCCCTCATGAGGTGTGTGTATTAAGCGGGTGTCCGTAAAGTGGGCTTTGACCGTAAAACTTTCAGGGTTCACTTGTTGCTGTGACTTAAATTTAAAAAAAAAAACCTCCATTTTATGGCATTACAGCGCGTTTGATCGAAAGGTTAATCCAGTGCAGGCTGGATGAGCAGTCAAACCTATATTATATCTTGCTCGGAAAAAAGGCTTTGTCAACTCTGTAAACGACAGATTATTTGAAGTTGTGGGTTTTCTCAGTATTCAGGACAGGTAGCTATTGCTATAATCATGTGCGAACAGGTATGAAAAAATAACACTCGGCACACAAAACAGAGGAGAGGAGTCCGACAGAGGCAGAAGGGAAATAGGGGTGGCTGAATAAGTTCAGTGGCCCATGTACCTCCGAATTAACTGCTTTCAGATATTTTTCCAAAACAAAATGCACTGTTTTTCCTGGTTCTACCAATATTTTATTTTTTTCTTGGTCCTTTGATAAAAGTAGTTAAGTGAAAGAGGTTCATCCTCCCAGCCGAGTCAACTTTAACGACGATTTATAGAAGAAAAACTTCGACCCCTTTGTCCGTTCCAAAAGCTGACAACAGCTCAAATTCCAAGGTCAAAGAAGCCAGACAGACAGGAAAAAGCCATACTGTACTTTCCTGTCAAAAGTCCATGGTACTTAGAAGAGTGGTTGAAACAACACATCTTTTGTAAGTGGACAGACGACAAATTGTTGTTGCTCGAAGTATCTAAAAGTCGTAACTGTTCGTCAGTCCTTCTTTGTCTTAACAAACAATACTCCTTCCACCTCGCGGGAAACTAAGGCTCCATTTATATGAAGAAAACCTGCCCCGTGTAGAAGGATCACCCTCCCAGCCCAGTAAGCCAGTAAACCTTCGAGAGCATTTATATGAGACAAAAGTTGACCGCTTTGCCCGAACCAACAGAGCTCGCGCATGCGCTGATCGTCTAAAACAGCGTTGGCGCATGCTCCGATTGTCTCGCTTTGATGAAGTTGACACAGCCGGGCGAGCCAAAGGGTTTAAATTAAATGGAGAAAAGTTGGCCCGTCAAGAAAATCCAATGGTTGACAATGGTTTTTTAAAAAGCTCAAAAGTATCCAATTTTTTTAAAAAAAAAAAATCCTTGAATAAATTAAACTGATGACCAATAACTTAATCTCTTGTTTTCCTAAATGGTCGCATTTCTTTTAGGGCTAGTAAACGTCTGCCCAGACACTATTGTAAAGTGGGAGTGTTGGGACAACTTTGCTCCCAAGACCTGATTAAAACTTCTGCCATTAAATACAAGCCCTTTCTTTCAGCGTCCATGAGTTTACTTGTATTCTGCCAGGGAATATGCCTTGAACACTGTGCCTTGCTTTGTCACAGAAATCCTTGAAGGCGGATGGATACGGTAAGTTGTTTTCTTTTATTATTATTATTATTATTATTATTTTTACATCATTCCAGCTCTTTTCATTTTTCTCTCCATTTTCTTTTGTTTTTTTGGATCCACCACCGTTTCATCAGGTTGTGCAAATATCCAAGGGGCCAGGATGTAGACCCATAACAAGTACATAGCTCTGCAAGGTGCCTAAAAGAATAAAAATTAGAAGGACCGTGTCACGGTCGTCTCGTTCATTGGGTTAATTGGGAGTTTGATAACACGACAGCGACGCCAACGAGAACTTAAAAAAAGCACTAGGTTGGATTGGCAATACAACAACTCTGCACGTGCTATCACGATTTTTTGTACATTTTTTTT
Source organism: Porites rus (assembly GCA_964035705.1). Classification (NCBI taxonomy): domain Eukaryota; kingdom Metazoa; phylum Cnidaria; class Anthozoa; order Scleractinia; family Poritidae; genus Porites; species Porites rus. The sequence goes on from OZ037993.1 coordinate 43,196,113, forward strand.
TTTTGTCGTCAATGCACGACTTACGAAGTGAAAAAGCAGAGTTTCAGGTGTAATGGGGGACGTAAACAAGCGACGACGAAATTTTAGGACGCTGCAACCCTTTTAACTGCTGTAAATATACCGTCTTCTAAATGTGACTACACCAATACAAAGCCAAAACGTTTTTGGGTCTTTTTCACAGCAATAAAATGCGCCTGCTATCCCTTTAAAGCTCGTTTCACAGACCCAAATGACAGATTTTCCCACCCTTTCATGTACTTCAACTAGTAAAATCCCGACCCATATAGGGCATTAGGCTGATTTAGCAACAGAACGCAAACGTCATTTGACGACGGGAAAGCGCGCGAAAACTACTAAGCTCGACTTCCGGTGCCCAATTTGTCGCTCTGCTGTTGGTCAAGCCAGTTGTTTGATTTGCTCGCGCCGTCATGAACTGACATTCCCGTTCTGTTGCTAAATGAGCCTATTATAGGGATCGCCCCCAAACCATCCTACCCCCAACACCCCACTAACCCACTACCCCCCACTTTTTTAAGTGGGTTTTCCAGCATTAATAAAATAAAAATTACAGTAACTTTGACTATATTAAAGGAGGGATAGAGTTCTAACAAATTTACTAAAGACTCTATTTAGGACTCGATTACAAGAACCTGCTCAGAGGTACCAAAAAGAACTTACTAACCAGAAGCATAATAAGCCACATATAGTCTGTGAATATTGCAAGTCCTTGAGTTATTGCTGTTAGAATTATTAGGTCCTTAACATGTCTGCAAAAAAATTCAAGAAGCTCTCCATCAAGGACAATGTAGCTTAGTTTACTACAAAACTTTTACATCCACTTTTGTTAACCGATTTTAGAGTGATGCTTAAGACTGCAACGCTATATTATTGATTCTAGTCTTTCCATTAAAATTCAAGTTAACATGAAATAATTATTAAATCCTAAAGAGCATCTGCCTTATAGAGGATTCATTCAAAGTAGTTTCATAAAGAGTATCTGTAAATTACTAGAGAGAGTTTAAATAGACAGAATCCAGGAAATTTCAAGTAATTTTATTTTTCAGTGGACAACAACCTTGTACCAGAATAATTTAATGCAGATTGCATACTTTTTTACACTCTTCAAGGGCTATAGATGTAGTTAGTTATATGTAATAACACCAAAGAAAATGTCTTGTGGGAGCCCGAGAAAACAACTTCCAAAAGCTTTCAATTTCACAAAATGAACTCTTACCCATTTTGACCTACAGGTGTTTTCACAATTCCTGTGAAACTTGAAATATATTTTCTCAAAATAAATTTTATTTGGCATTATTACAGAAAACTAAATATATCTATAGCCCTTCAAAAGTCTAAAAAGGAATGCGATATGGCTTAAATTATTCTGGTACAAGATTTTTGTCAACTAAACATTAAAATTACGCAATTTCCTGATGGATTCCATCTTGAAGTTGAGAAAAATCAGGAATTCTGGTAGGTACGGAAGTATTCATTTGGTATTAAATAAATGCAGAAGAGGTCACCATATTTGGTAAAAAATAGGTCAGACTATTACATGGCAGATAATGTAATGTCCTTATCTACCTCCCAAAGAAAGCTTACTGTATTTAGATTTTAAGCAACACTAAAAAATTTCTGAGGGTCTCCTTGATGTTTCTAATGCAAAATAACTAAAACGTAAATTATTCTTGCGTTGCTAAATAAATTTTATGATTTTGTCTGAATGACGCATTTCTAAATAAATAATGCAGAGATTTCTTATTGGTTATGCAATTTCTTGTGGATGCAATATTCAGAAGCCCTGTAATATTCGTTTTACCATATACTCTGCAGCCCTGGGGGGGAGGGGTACGCTGAATTTCAAGTAACAGGGATGATTGAAGGATTTTTTCGGGGACGTTTGAAATTTCTGATTCTGGGGTTTTTTTTGGTGGGAAAATTTTGGCAAGAATTTTGTTGGGTGGCTTGACAAGTAGCCATTCTTTTGGCTATTCAGAACAATCTAAAGATTCGTGATAGTGCCTGCATATCTAGGCCGCGTTGGTCTGTGATTAAAGTACAACCAAACTTGTTCTCCTATCTGGAGATTTTAAAGGCTCAGAAATTCAGCATGGGATTTTTTGGGATTAATTTATGGTCCAGGTATTTTGGGGGGTTTTGTTGGAAGCCATAGGGACTTTTTTGGGATTGGATATTTGGCCCCATTTGATCATCCCTCAACCCTGTCACTTCAAATCCAGAAAAATCCAAATTAATGATGTGATTTCTTGTCGATTATGCAATTTCTTGTGGATGCAATTTTGTAGAAGCCCTATAAAAGTCTTTTAGCACATACTCTGCAGTCCCTGATTCTGTATTCAGGTCCATGCCTCCATCTATAAGAGCTCCAGATTCAGAATAGGTTGGTTTTGCCATTGACTCCATAAACTTGTAACAGCCAAAGTAAAAAGCAGTGACCATACATAAAAGAACCTGGAAAAAAACGGTCGCTTAGCATCTTTGAAGATTATCGTGATGAATAACTAATTCCACAGACTGGAAGTGGCTTCTTCTTGTAAACTTTGCATGTAGAATTTAACCTGGCTGTAAATGCCATATCCTAATTAGCTGCCCTTGCTGAAAGGATAGTGAATTAAACTTCATTAGGAAATTCACTTATGAATTTAATTATTTTTCTTGGCAGTAAAAGTGATAGTTCTTCTTTTTAAAATTGTCATGTTTATACCCTGAAGTGAATAAGCCAGGGTACTGGTACTCACCAATTTTACAAACTATCCAGCTGGAAATCTCATGCATGATGCTTGAAAATATCAAATCCTGATCAATATACCATCAGGATAGGAAAAATCCCAATTTTGACATCTGTTTTGATATTTTCAAATGAATTCTTATGATACTCAAGTATACTTAAATCCAGAAAACTTTTTAAAACCACATGAAATATAAAATAATTATAATCAACTACTTGTATGCGAAGCCATGCAAATAAGAACAAGCATTTAAATCACAGTCAATTTCGTGAACATTTCAGACAGAAATAGTCTTCCCGAACACTAGAAATGGCAATTGAGAGCTTCAAGATTTCACAATTTTCTGGGGGCTGTATACCCCATGACCCCCATAGTGGCTTGCCCCTAGGGCCCTTGCAAGATTTGTCGATGATTAATAAATATCCTGATTTTAAATACTCAAAAGGTTGGGAGAAGGAGCAACTACAAACTGTAGCTAAAAAAGCTAAAGAGATTCCAAAGTGTAGTAAAATTGCAACCCTTCAAATGACAGCCCGTATTTTCTGAAGCTTCTTCCCAAAGAAATGGTGCAGAATTTCTGGTTTCCCTATGTAAACACTAATTGCCCCAGGACATACTATAAGGACTAGGAAAAAGTTTGTTATGTTCACTCAGACAGACTTTGCAGAGACACCACAAGGCCACCACAAACGCTTGCAATGCTAGGGGTATAGAATGGTAAATTCAAGACTTTGCAACACTGTCAGCCCCAGGTTCCAAAATTTGAGACCAAGACTTAAGATTTTTTTAACAAATCCAAGCCGTGACTCTAACTGCCAAATGTTTTGAGATAATGGTGCAAATAAAGCTCATAAATTGACTGAAAATGCCATTAGAAGCTAGCGAAAGCCCACCAACTACTTTGTCTTGCCTTACTGTCTTATTCTTGTACTAGCTCAGTTTGATAAGCTGTACCCATGAACCCTGAAAAGATCGACTCCTGAAGGCCAAATGGAAAGAAAAAACAACAAATCCGAGACTCAGAGACCTCTCGGCAAAAAAAAAAATGCAAGATTTTGAGATTTGGTCAAATTTTCTGAGAACCACATTTTTCAAGGGACTATTCTATGTGCCTAATACTGTGGGCCTATTTCAGTCTCTTCCACCACAGAACCTATGAGAAAGTATCGTCTATAACTCCATTTGAAAGTAAGTATGATTTCATGATAAATGAAGGGTGAAGCAGATATCACAAAACAAAAACAACTTAACTGGCAGCTGAAAGATATAGACTTACCCATGAGAACCAACTGGAGTTGAAATTAAAAAATGTAAATCTGAAGATGATATACGTCACCTATAATATAAAAATAACAAAGTACTTCCTTTAGTAGCAGCAAAATGGGGGACCTTAGGAAACTACTATGGCCATGGCAACAGGAACCTCAAAAAAGCAATAAGTTTAATGAGCAAAAATTGCAACAACTTGACTGCACGTGCGTCAAGCATTTTGCAAAATTAATAATTTCTTGCCATCTCTGCACAACTCATCATGAAATGACCAAATTTTAAGTATATTTAAGAAGGGGCAAGGCAATAAATTTTACCATGTCTGTCTGAACTCGGATGTGGTCCCCTACCTTCATCTCCAACCTAATTTCCCTTCTTTTAAGTAACTGGGAGACTTGCAAAAAAAGTTTGAAAGGATGCAAAGTCTACTTTTCAGTAACGTTTTCATTGATGTCACCTTTGTCAGATTGTAAGGTCTCTAATTAGAAGGAGACAGAGAATTTTAATATTAATGGCAGGATTTTGATATGTTTAACTCCCAAGATGCCTTGCTCACCTCAACACTTATCATAACCTTGGCATAGAAATCCAAAGTTGAATTATTTTCTTCCAGGATTTGTTTCTGTCCCTTGGTGGCTTGTTTTTTGGGCTGAAAGACATGAAATTAGTTTATTGAGATTTAGCATTTAATAACAACTAAGAAAACTAATTTGGTGGGCTAAGACAGGGTAGGAAACTGGTACGGTCATCTAGAGTTCTTGTTAAATCCACTTTGTGACATTCAGCAATTACATGGACAAACAAAAACCCAACAGTTCACAGTATAACAGCCTAGGATTTAAACATATGTACCCTACTCTAATAAAGGGCCAGTGATTTAATTGCGACCATTTTTTTTTTAAAAAAATCTGTGTGGAAATAGATGGGTTTAGCGAGATTTTTTATGTATAGCTCACACTTATGTTGTTTTAGACTATATTAATAATATTTGTTTAGAAGATTAAGCAGTTACTTCCTAAATCTTCAACCCAACCAGGTTTTTCCCTTAAATGGTAAGCAACATTTATCTTTTTTTCCCATCCCCTGTTTTATGATTCATTAAGTAGTGGTAGAGACCTGCCAACTCTCATGATTCTGCCGTCAGTCTCAAGATTTTTTAACTTTTCTCATGGCCTACAGACAGGCCTCCCAATTTCACGGTTTTGGGAGAAATATCTCTGAGAAATGAAAAGTTACTCTGCTGAATAAAAATGGAAATTTAACGAAGAATGCCAGTGCCTGTTTAAGCCTTGATGGCACTTTGTCTAACATTTTCGCCATGAAGTTGCTTATCCAGAATCAAACACATGACCTCTTGCAGTAAGTTTCATCCCAGTTATGCACTTATCCCTCACCTCTTATAGTCACCAAAGAAACTGGCATCTTATTACCAGAGGGACCACAAATAAATTAAGGTAATGTTCAAATATACAGTTAATTCACTGGCCAATGGAAAAAAGGTTCATGAGTCATGTTATGAGTCTCTGGATTTTCCAGTGCTGTCAACTCTCCCAGATGATCTGGAAGACTCCAGATTTGGGACCGTATCTCCCACTCTCCAGATTAGAGTCTGATATCTCCCGGATAATCGCCAAAATTGTTATTTCTTTAGACTTGACTTTCTGACCATAAAATTTCAAATAATTTGCATTGTTTGTGCTACCGTTAACATGGAACGTTTCCCCATAAATTCTCCTATGCCACTGTAATTTAAGCAATAATGTTGCTAAATATGAACTGTTTATGTGCTATATGCGTTGATCGGAATCAACGAGCATTTTTGGCACAAATGACGTCTTTTGTCGTGCGATATGACGTCATCCATCATTCCTTTCCCATCAGTTCTCAATATTTTATGACATGGGGGGTTGACAGCCCTGATTTTCCAGTATCAGGAGTTGGCAGGTCTGGTGATATTGTACGTGAGGAAAATTAGATGTTACTTCAGTATTGAGGCTTAAACTTATAAAGGGTTCATTTCGCTCTGAATGAGGTACTAGCCGGTGGGAATAAATATTGTTCACTTTGTCCAAGGTCAACATTTCGCATCGGATCGGGAAAAAGTAATAAAATAAAATCAAATTATGAGTGAACTTAACCAAAGATCTGCCTACTATGCATGGTCTGTGTACTGCTTCTATATTGAGGCTCAAGCCTTGTGATATGATACTTCAGCAGATATAATCACAAAGTGATGAATAACTTGATTTCTTACCGCCACATCATGCTAGCGTGCGATTGAAATGGATGGGTTCATGTACCAAATAAAAACTCGAGGTGATTAGAAGCAGTTAAAACGTGGATTGAAACAAAAGTTAAGTTATAATTCGACTCAAGTTGGTCTTGACTTTCTCTCTAAACAGAAAAATGCTTAACGTCAAGAATACCGCTTATCATGCTAAACTTACCGCCATCTTGAAAGATGCTAGTACCAGTCCTTTAGCAGACGGATTTCACAAACGAGGGTAGAGGGCCAAGTAGAGGGCGCGGGTGGGGTGTTGGGCGGAGGGGGGAGTTGTTTTCCTGCTAGCGGACGACAGGAAAATGAAGAGTGGGGTGAGAGATACAGATTCAATCCTTTCTAGTTTCTTTTCCTTTCCCCGTGAAGGGTATCAGGTCATCTCGCCACCAAGAAATATATATCTTAATACTTATCGAAAGGTCAAGTTCTTTCACTTTAAATTTACAATGAAATTTAAGGTAACTGAGGTTCAAGTGACGACACTAACCCACTATCATAAGATAGGCTGTTGGATTTTAAACAAACAGCGCCTCGCACTCGAGCGATGCAAATAAGCCGTATTGCTCGCAGGGTAGGATCACCCAAGACGGCTTTGAAAATCGAAATCTGAACTCGCAAGAAAAGTCTATAGAGAACATTCCCTCCTTTTCCCCAGGGACAATGGAAAGCCTGAAACAAGAATACTTAATATTAACGCCACTTTCTCTCTTCCGTAGTAAACTTCCAAATAGTCCTTCGTGGACGCGCGGCCCGGAAGGGGGCCGAAGTTATGTGATGTTGCGTAGGACTTCTTGCCCGCCAGGGTAAATGGAGTGGGCGGGGAAGAAGGAGGGAAGGAAGGAGGAGGGAGGGAGCCAAGGATTTTCTCCTAGCCTGCAAGCAAGCTCTCCTATTTGGGCGAGTGAAACGAGTCTCGCGAGAATGCGCGGGCGATCGGCGAAGCCGCGACGGGCAGGGGAAAGAGCCCTCGCTGGCGCGTTCTCGCGTGGCTCGCTTCGCTTGCCCAAATAGGAGAGCTTGCTCGCAGGCTAATTTTCCCCCTCCTCGCTCTTCCTCTTACGCAGGCTACCGCCTGGTTTACTTCGGGACTCAAGTGTTACTGATAAACCTATACCTCGTATTAATTATGTTAGGCTGTATTACCAGCCGCTGTACGGGAAATGAACCAGAGAGCGGCGTAACTCGAGCCTCAGGTCGACTTGGTGCAAGTCCATCTCTCTGTCCTTGACGTTTTAAGGTGGCCGCCAGGACACCGTAGCCTGGGACAAGGCTCCGTAGTGGGGGAAAAAGGGCAAAAAGGAAAAAACGGGATCAAATAGGAAAAATATCGCCGAGCGAAGCGGTCGTCTCTCGGCTCGCTTCGCTGGCCGATTTTTTTTTCCCTTTTTCCCCCAATGCGGAGACTGGTACCAGGCTAGGAGCCCGTTAAGGAGAGGTGGTCGCCGTGGAAGTTCGACTGTAATATGACGGAAAACTGTTTTCAACGTTTTATTAACTTCACGTTCTTTATACGTTACGACATTTTACGAAGTTTTTATTCAATGTGCTTGTAGGGTAAAATAGTTACTCAGTGCAAAATGCATTTCTCTAAAACTCTTGGTTAATGAACTTTGCATGTCCATGAGAGGCGAAGATGCTGGAATGATGTGATCCCAGGCTACTAGCCACCATTTAAAAATAAGTTACCTGATCCTTTTGGCAAAAAGACTGAGAAAATGAGACTCAAATATAATAAAACACAAACATTAAAATGTCTTTTCCTGAAATAATGGTTTGTAAAAGTAAAACTTAAACAATGAGTCTCCAGTTATATACCAAAAGTAGAGGAAATGATCTTTAAAAAACAAAGATGGGAAAAAAGTTATGTCGATTAGCGTCAATGCGCTAGCAACAATCACGTTGAACAAAAAGGATACTTCAATGACGATCGTGACGTTCTGTGACACTCCCTAGCTCTCGTTTCCGGAGCCAGTCGGCTTACCGTAATTTGTAACGAAAGGGCTCCGTGGACGAGAATGGCAGAGGCCTCTTTCGGCGGGCGGTCGAGTCTCTATTCCTTCCCCCCCCCCCCCCCGCCTCCCCCGAAGAATAATAAGGAAAAGATGCCTCTGCTAGCAGGGAATGTGTGGAAAAGAAAAATGACTGATCCAAAGGGAGGCTTGTCACTCATTTACATACAATCACGATATATTATTTATTATCATCAACTGAATTGTTAGCAGTCACTCTCTTTTCATGTGAATCATTTGTCTCCTCAGAGACACATCACCAAAATAGACTACAGAAAAAAAGAGAGACTGCTTACAAGAGAATTTAAGAAAGGACATAAACATTTTAAAATGTCATATTAGTCTAAAGTAGGGATAAAGCGCCAAAATCTTTGTTCTCGGCCCTTACCTGTGTACCAGGATTTGAGTACGTGCCATGATTGGCCTGTTAAAAAAGCCATTGTGGATTTGCCAATCAGGTTGAAAGGAAATTTGAAATGCACCTTCAGTAATTTGTTGAGTCTGTTGGGGGCCCGAAACAAGGATATCAGCGCTGCTTCAGACATTGCTAACTTGGGTAAGATTTATATTACACTACTGACTGTTACCTACAATTTAACCTACATAGCTGGCAGTTTTGTTGGGGAAGGTGTGAGCACGCAAATGAACGGGGAAGCAGAAAGAAAATTTCTCATTACCTTTTTCCCATTCCCCTCCCAGGTTCTCATCTGTGCATGTGCTCCAAACAAAACTACCAGGTATGTTTTTAACTAGCTATGTGCCTTCCCTACAATGACATCACTATCCCATTAGCAGAGTTTATAAACATAACTTACAATGCCCAATACCAACATGCTTTAAAACATGACCCGATTTAAGCTTTTCTTGATTAACCCCATTGGTTCCTGAGAATATTTAAGGAAAATTGCAATTCCACAAAGATGACTAATTAGAAAACAATACAGTAGTATGCAAAAGTACCAGTACTGTTAAAGAGGTTTTAACTGAACGCATAAAATTTTGTCCACACACTCAGCAGTTAGAACTACCCCAAAAAAATCATAACACTATATGAAAGCGACACCTTCAGAAACAGCTGCTTCTCGTCATTTCCGGCTGTTGGAGATTTTTGCAAGAGAAACGCCTGCATTTTGGTCTCAACAATTCCATACTGAAGCATTAACTCATTGTTAATGTTGCCATAAAATCTTGGGCTTTGTTGCGAATAAATAACAAGACAAATATATTCCTAAGAAATAAGTGTTTCTTGGTAGATTCAGCACAATGATCTTTGCAGATTACAGAGCGTTTTCACATGACGTCGCGGTGGCCACATTGGTGTTCCAAACCAGTCCTGTTGGAGTTGATCTCTTTTCTTTTGTAAATGCTTTCTCTTGTTCCAATAAATTTGCATATATGCGCTGGTCACGTGAGTAAAAACACTTTATACTTGAAAGCAAACAATTAATACATGCTCCAATCAGAGCTCCTCCCCAGTTTATGCAGAGATTAACGTCACCAGTATAGAATTTTGAGCGCCAGACATCTCTCCTGTGAAACATCCCAGCATCAGGGCTGATAAGTTGTGGCAGCATTTGCAGGCTGGTGAAAGTACTGCTTAAGAGGTTTAATTTAAATGTTTAAGTATGCACCAGACTCTGGCAAAACAAAGTTACTGCTTTCAAATTATTGATCCAAACAATTTGGAAAGAGCTTTTGGCCAGAATGCTTTCTCCCCAGTGGTATTTACAACACCATAAAATGTAGTCCACTATTATTACACTTCTAATGCCAATACTGTTACTGATCTAAAATTTAAGTTCCAGCTCCACAAAGGGTTCTCAAAACAGCATTCATGAGATCTTGGAGCTAGCTAGGCCTCTTTTGCTTAGCTACCTACCGTTATTAGGATAAAAACTACAGCGTTGTACAAAATTTTTCCATCTGTAGCACTACTATTATTTCTAAAATTTAGTTGTTAACCAACTTATAACTATATACCATACGATGTGACCATGGATAAGCTGTTGAAACATTAATTTTATGTACATACTACTTCAAACTTTATACTTCATCGTCAATTCTCCTGGTTTTCTATGAGCACTTCTGTGTCATTGTCATTTATGTAAGGAGGTGGAGGTTCATCCCGTTTAACAGGATCTTCTTCTGAATAGACTGGGGGGACTTGAAAGGTAGCGGGTGCATCATCTAGTCCAAATGGATATTCAGTAAACACATACGCAGGTTGTGGAACTGCCGGTTGTTCTTCAAACTCACGCCCTTGAGGAATCTTAAAAGTAATTGACCGAAAAAAAGAATTTACCTTATTAATAAAAGGGCACCAGAACAGAAAACCCCACATCCATTATCAACCATTTTTCTCTGTTTATTGGTAATGAATAATATATTGCACATGTGGGGTCAGTATGGCAACAGGGTACGCCCCCTTTGAATGGGACAATCCAGGGACTTCTCCCAAAAAATTAATTTGAATTCCCTTAAAAAGGGCAAATTGCAGTGGATATTGAGCAGCCATGAAAAAAATTTCAGCCACAAGGACATTAACAACTATATTTACCAATACCCGCTATATTTGAAAAATCATGTCTTTGTTTTTACTGAAAAAGGCAAACTGATAAACAAATGACAGAAAAATTATTTTCTGTGGGAAGCTGGTGTTTCTGTAACAACAACACAATGGAGCTTCTGGAGACTCAACTGATAAACTAACCTGCTCTCTTTGTTGTCTTGTTGCATAGCACTGATGCCGTCTTCGACTTCTTGCATAAAAGTAGAATATCCAAAAGATGAGAAACAGGACTATGACAACTATTATTATTCTGGAAAAGAAAAAGACATTGAATTATTAAATAAAACTGAACATTGCTTTCTTTAACTTAGGAACATTGGTTTACACAAATTTCTGCTAATGCCAGCGGGTATTCCTGCTGAGTTTGTTTGAACAGAGTATATTGCATAACTGGAATACATTTCCCAAACAGGGCAAAGTCTACTTTGAGGTCACATGACATCTAACAATTAAAACTGTTTCCCACCAAAAGTCTGTAAGTGGGCAACAATGTAAAATCTATCATGTCAGAGAGTAACAGGGCTTGGTTAACAAGGCATGTTAAAAGCCCCATATTGATTTAATGAAATTGTTTAACTGACAATAGAATGGATCAAGAAGCTCACCTCAGTGGTATAACCTGGTTTAAATACTACTACATGAGAAATTTCTGCAATTTGATTGGCTAAGAGCAGCAGCATATCAGCTTAATTTGAAATACCTACATGTGAAAATTACCAACCTTTTGCATGTAGTAGTATAAACAAATAATTGCATGATTTGTACATGATATTTGTCATAAATACCTCTTGTGATGCTTCAAAATTGTCTCAAATTTAACAATTTATTTCAAAATATCACTTGTGGTATACACGCCAAATATCACTACAAATCATGCTATCACCTATACATATTTTAAAGGAATATTACTATTCTCATAATGTACATATAAGAATGTACTTTTGATACAAACATGCTCAATACAGATTAGGAAAAATATTTTAGAAAAACAAAAAAATAGTAATATTAAATGAAAGGGTGATGAAGAATTTTATGTACACCTATTGTGTAGAGGGCTTTTAAGGTTCTAGACTCTTCTGAATCATAAATGTTTAGCTCATGGGGTACTTAGGATATTTTTGGTTTTGAAATTTTCGATTTGCGGTATTTTGGGGGTAGGAAAATTTTGGCCAGTATTTCATTGGGTAGCTTGATTTAAGTAAGGAGTTTTTTGGTATTCAAAACTAATGTTTCTGTTTTTCGTGTTATATCATTTATAGGGACACAGTCAGCTATGGGACCGCGCTGACCTGGACACTACTTTTGCCAGTTTCAAAAGTGTTTACCTCAACCCGAAATCAAATGTATGCGTCAGATACACCTAGATATCTGCTTCAATCTTGCCTAGTGTTTCATTTGATCCCCAATCTTTTACAGAAAACCTCTTTTTGAGCAAACTTTAACTCATATCCTATGACATTATTTTATCATAAATTTGGTTAAAAACAGTATCCAAAGGAACATGAACAGAAGAGGTGAGAAACACATAGGCACCGGGCGGGAAAAATTGCCTTTGTTTATCAAAATTACAGTAGAAATGAATCAATAAAATTGGTGAGCAAATTATAATCATTATATATTTTTGGAAAATTGACGGAAAAGGTTACATGTGTTCGGAAAATCAAGCTTTCTCTACCTTGAACCTTTGACAATGATTCATGCAGACTCCATGTCACTACTGACGATCAAATTCAGAAGTATTCATCGATGTTCGGCTTTCCCTGGACAAATCCATCGGTGAATTTTTAATGGTATGTAAAAAATGAGTGCTCTAATATGGCTTAGGCGCTATATTGACGATTTCGGATTGTAACTACTGGTAATTCAGATCTACAAGGTTTGTTTTGAGTATTCCAGATAAACTACTCGCTTGAAATCTGTTTCATTCAAGCACGTGTCTTGTGACATACAAATCAGCTAAGAAATGGTATCTAATGCACATGTGCATCAGCTGACTGTGTTCCTTTAATGCTTTCTGGAAATTTTTATGGCTAGGAAATTCGGCATGGGATTTTTTGAGGGGGTTAAATTTTGGTTCAGGGATTTTTTGGGGTTTTGTTTGAAGCCCTAGGGATTTTTTTGTGTTTTGATTTTTGCCCCCATTGGATCATCCCTGTTACTTGAAATCCAGAGTATCCCCCCTGGGATGTTTAGTTTACCGTAAAATTCCAAAAATAAGCCCCTCCATGTAGCAGCCCCTCCAAATATAACCTCACCAAACTGGTAACGCAAAAACCCTCTGTTAAATCACCTCTCGAAAGATAAGCCTCAAGGGGGCTTGCACTTGGAAAATTGCCCTCAAATACAAAGTAAAACAAAGCAAAAACAGTAAATCTATTTCCAACTATGAGGCCAGCCCCACTGATTTTGAAATGCAAATTTACTGAAGATGCACTCTAGGGATTCTGGATTTTAAAAGAAATATGGACAAGATTTGGTCTGATTAATTTGCAAATTTTCTACAAAAATAACCTGTATCTTCATAGAGAAGTCAAGAAAAGAGGAAAATCATTAATTTTGGCCTCAAATGAAGTCCACCCTGACACACACCTATATTGTTTAACCATTTACATGGTTGTTTAACTATTTACATGGGTTAAAACCGGTCGGTTCACTGTTTGGGCAAATGGTAAGCAAAATTCAGGACTGGTAAATTTAGCCCCAGAATCGCATTTACCATTTGTACAAATCAGTTCCATTCAACAAAAAATGACTGCAAAGGCCTGAAACTGGTGTCAAACATGGCTTTGGAGAATTGGAACACAAATTTCTGTTTGGAACATTCCACCGGAAAATACAGGACTATCTTTTTGATGTTTCATGTAATATATCAAACATGAGATGCAGTGTTTCATCACCAGATGAAACACCGAGAAGAGAGTTGAAAATACGACGCGCAGCGGAGTATTTTTGACCAACTTCGAGGTGTTTCATCTGGTGATGAAACACTGTGTCGAATGTTTGATATTTCTTCTCAAACAAAATCATTTTTGAAGGAGAAATTAAGGATGCAAATACTAAGCAGTGTTTCATCCGATTTCCAAACACTCATTAAACATTAATTTCCTTTGTATTTTCTTAATGAATTATTAATGAGTTTGAGAATGCTCCTGGAAATTTTCTGCTGGAATGGTCCAAAAAGTAACATTCTACTTACTTTCTGACTGGATTTCCCGAAAACTTTTTGCAAAACATTTTTTTTTTATCTTATCCAACATTGAAAGTGAAAGCTCTAACATGTAAATAAGGCACTATTTTTAAAATACAGTCAAACTTCCTGTAAGCGCAACCCGAGTTGGTCGCTTAAGAGAATATTGACAAACAGGGGGACTCTTCCGAAAAAAGGTTCGGACACATCTAACTTTTGGAAGATAATTTATTTTAGTTTTAGCTTTTTCAAAAAGCATGTGAACCATTCGTCGCAAAACGCAAACCTTAGATCGACAAAGAGCCTTGCCTTAATTCTGAGTAGCTTTTATCGTTCAGTCATCAAAGCCAAACACTCTACTGAGCAGCCTTGCATTTCTCCAAAACTGTAGGGTCTGGGAGCCAAAGCAGCACAACATGTGCAAAAATTTCCACACGTTTTCCCGATGTACGGCAAGGTCAAGCAGAGTTCAAGACATGTCCGCGACAAGGAAAACACAAAGACCGCTGCTTGACCCAAAGAGACAGGTAAAAACAACAGAGTATTCATGACCTGCTGCTGAATAAAAAAGCCAAAATTTTATGATGTCTGTGTTCTCTTCAAACACTCTAATTTTTGCTCCAGAATGCTGGAAATACATTCTAACAGCAAGAGATCAAAAACGATAGAAAATAATCAAACTGTCAGGCCAAAAAGTGATCACGTTCACTTATGAAAGGTTCTGCTATAGGGATTTGACTGGGCAATCTTGGTGTTTTGGATAGGTGGTTTCTAATGGGAAATGGTCACTGATGAGAGGTGACAGAGGTAGTTGCGCATGGAGGTTTGACTGTAAATGACCTATAAAAATCTCAGGATTAAGAGAGAGGGGTAAAATTTCAGTAAGTTTGCCCAATTGGCAACTCTCTGGACTGGCTGGAAAAAAAAGACTGATAGTATAAAATCAACAGTAACAATATAAGGGCATAATGCACTTACACGTAAAACAGTAAATCCATGCTCGCTCCAACTCAAAGAGATCTCTCAGTTTCTCAGTGTTCTAAATGGCAAAAACATACAGCAACTCGTTCATGATAGAAAACATTGTGTACTTAATCTGATCTTCGGAGATCGAGTACTTGCGATTCAGCAAATAGGTAGAACAGTGGGAGAGCATTGGGTTTATTCGGTGGTTTACTGGAGCAAACTATAGAATGTGTTGACGACATTGATCAGAATTCACCGCAATGAACTCTTCAAAACAAAAACCTAGGTGTCGAGTACAATTACAGGAAGTAGAAAGCATGTAAAATTGTGCAAAGCCTTAATCTGATCGTGATATTCAGAGTGCTTAGTGATTCTTAACTAAAATATTATCTCACGTTGAATATTATTTACAAGCCAATGAATCTTTCTACCAAAAGACATGTTAAGACAAGAATAGTGTCGTCAACGCGATAAAGACAGGATATTTTGGATGAAGAATTAAAGAGAAAAGGAATTCCTTCAATGAAAAGGTTTAGGAAGGAAACTGAAAACAAACATTCATAAAATCTTCGAATTGCATAAAACATAAGCCTAAGTTTAGCTAAATGCAATCATGCGTAAGAAGCCATATTGACGCCGCTAATTTCAATCGATTTACTAAAAGGGAAGTTTCACTTTTGACTTGCAGTACAATCAGAATAAACAACCTACCTTCTGGCATGTCATGGATCTCGAAACTGTCACATTCTAGAGAGAAACAAAGGTAAAAATCCTTTAAAATTTCAACCATTAACGCCTGTGAAGCATAAAGAACGCTGAAAGTGAAAGTCAATGGTGAATTCCCCCTACCCCAGAGGAAGATAATGTAGTGCTACTTGGTCCTCTCCCCTCCGTAGTGCTTATGACTTTTCTCCTCTCTCCTAACCTCTCTCCTAACCTCTCTCCAGACCTCTCCAGCATCCCTTGCCCACAAAACAAAACTAACTTCGCGTCGAGGACTTTGTACGTCTTTGGGAGAAGCAGTAAAACTCATCGTTACGGCAGGAAGGTTGAAAACAGAAAAATGAATACAGATGCAGGATAAAAGTTATATATGCAAGATTTGAATGTATAGCAAGCAGAAAATGATCGATAAACATCACTAATTAAATTCCAAATACACTTTACCGTTTGATTCTGATTTATTTTATTTGCTTTTTCGATCTTCTTTGACGAACTATTAAAGGCCCGGTTCAGACGCCGATCTTTTCATGAGCTGAACCTAATTCGAATTAAGGCCGACCCAAATTATTTAGACCGCCTGAAAAGGTGTACGAAAAGGTGTCCTCCGCCATTGAACTATCTAAGGGGTTACAAGTCTTTCTTTCTTTCTCATTTTTTTTTTACTTTTATTTGTTTGTTTTTTTGCATGGTGGCTAGATTAGACCTGCTATTTGCTGCTAGAGCAGTTTCGTAATTATTTTACTTTTTAAAGTCTTGAAATTTGAATAAACTTGGGGCGGGGACGAGGGGCGGACGAAGCCCATCCTAACGCCTGTGAATCGAGTTATGGCACGTTTCCCCCGTGAATTACTTATGACATTTCAAAGAAGAAATAAAGTATATAACCGATTACAACGAACGTTCTTCAGTTATGTTCTTTAATCAAGATCACAGCGTGGATATGCATTACAGGGTAGAATAACAGCGTAATAACATGATATACAAGTACAAGTTTTCACCAACCTTTCATGACCTTCTTACCCCTAGACCAAGCTTTTGCGAGATTTAATATTTGTCTATCTGTTAAATCTGTGAACGAAATCCTATGGCGTTACCATTCACATGGAACCGCCTTGATAGAACTTTTGCATGGTTCACTATTTCTTCGGATTTTACAAAAAGAAATTTGAATTTTTAATTGTGATATTTTTCTTTGGCCACCATTAGAGGTCAGAGGGTTTAAGTTCGGGTAAGGTAAAATTCACAAATGAGGGTAAAAGGGTAGCATGCGGTGCAGTAGCCAGTGTGCAGACCCCTCTCCCCTCCCCTCAGTAAAACTCGATTTTTACTGAGGGGAGGGGAGGTTGAACACAGGCTAGAGGTGCAGCCGCACGCAAAACTAGCTCACTCAAAACCTGGACAATGTAATTTATAAACAGACTATAAATACCGGCGGTATAGACGGTCTTTGACGCGGCGGGCTAAGAAATTTAGTAACAATACAGCCATTTTACTAGAAAAAAAAAGGGAATTCAAACACTGAACGAGCTGTTGACTAGTTTCGTATGTACACAAATACTTCAAGCATGACGTGGAAAGTGTGGTTGACGCGTGAAGAGAAAATACAGTGGACATTGGTCCACTATAAATGACTTCTAGCACATGGGGGATTGGCAGTGACTGTTAATAGCCAATCAGATATTGAATGTATGGATCACATGAGATTGTCGTCGCTAAAATGAAGGTTACTAAGCAACAAGTTATCAGAGAACTGTGGGCTCATACTGGACTTAGTTTTATGGAAGGCTTCATCTTACTGCAACACTCTAAGAGTTACTTGTTTAACAAATAATAGAAACTAAAAGCACTGAGGTGCGTGTTCTGTGGGATCAAATTCTTCTTTCTAGCAGACCATTGAGGCTTTAGGGGAGAATGATAGAGACGCTAGCCATCACTGCTAGGAACGAAGGCACAGCCTAAGGAGACTCTGAGGCAAAACTCGCTTTTAAGACATGCAGCCCACCAGTGACCTCTGATTAAGTGGCCGTTGTTGTTTTTAAAATCTGTGATCCAGTCTGCGAGCAAGCTCTAAATCTGTACTGATTTCTTCAATAAAGAACAACCGATCGATGCTCAGATTTAAATAAAAACAACGGAAACACAGAGGGGGATTTGCCTGTGGTATTATAGGCAGTGTCATCCACAATCCCAAATGAGCGTCTTATTTTGTACCATATGCATCAAAGGAACGGTGCTAAACTAACGAAAGAAGACCTCATAAAGACGGATATAGGACGGGCATGATCGCAGACTGTTACAGCTAAGTTAACTAATTAATCAAGCTTCGAGCTGCTTCTACTCTTTAAGCTTTTTATAAAACTAGAATATCGTTCAGTCGTTTCCAGTCATCGAACAACTTGAACACTTCCCGCATCTCTATCTCCACATCAGCTAAATACACACAATTTAAAAATATGTTTTTTAAACCTTTAGACATGGCCTTCAAAACAGGTCTGTTGAAAAATGGAGGAAAAAACGACAAAGTCCACTGATGAAGCAATCTTTCCACAAAACTTATTTACTTTGCGAGACCCCACTTCAACCCACCCCTGCTAATCAACGACTGTTAACCGGAAGTTTCCTCGGCAGTTTCCTGTTTCTTTGCAGCGGGTTCTCCGTCATCTTCCACTTCCTGTTCCCCAGTGCCCTCCTCGTGTTTCCTTTTCCGTGATTCACTCTCAGTAGTTTCGTCTGCAGCCTCAGCGGCTTCTGTTGGCTCGGATTCCATTTCTTCTGGTTTTTCCTCGTCAGTTTTCTCTTGTTCAGCCTTCTCTTGTTCTTCATTCTCTTGCTCGGCCTTCGCTTGCTCTTCCTTCTCTTGCTCGGCCTTCGCTTGCTCTTCCTTCTCTTGCTCGGCCTTCGCTTGCTCTTCTCTCTCCTTTTCCGCTTTCGCTTTCTCTTCTCTTTCACGTTCTCTCTCTTTTCGTTCTGCTTCCCGTTCAGCTCTCTCCTTCTCCCTCCTTTCAGCCTCCTCTTTCTTCCTCTTTTCCTCTTCCGGGTCAATCTTAACAAAGACGAATGCCAAATACATTCCTGGCAAAAAAGAAAACCGATTTAATATGTGACTTTAAATTTTCCCCCTTACGTAAGGAATCCGGATTCCGAAATCCTGTGGAATACGAATCCGGGAAATTTTCTTGTGTAATTAGGAATCCTGGGCTTTGGAATCTGGAATACAGCTCAAGGAATACGGATCCCACTAACGATTGCCATCCGTAATCCAAGTTCCACTGACAAAGAATCCGGCCAGAATCTAGAACATGGAATACGCAATCCGGAATCCACCGCGTGGCATCCAGAGTCCAAGAATGTGTTGGATTCGCTTTCTTTCATCAAAGTGTAACAGAAGAAAACAACAAATTATAGTGTCAATCTTGACCTGAAATGAACAAAAGCTTACAAGACGCAACCGCCCCAGAGATGGCCACAGTTTAAATGATACCTTGCAAAGGATATACATTAAAATTCGGGCAAAAAATTTGCTTTAACAAAGCTTGTGTAACATTTCTCTAACTTCGGCACTTACCAATAGCCTCCCACTCAGATTTGGACATTGTTCCCTGTAATATAACAAGATAAAAATCAGTCATAGTCTAAGAACGTTAAATAAATAGTCTTTGCTTTGTAATACAGTCAATGACAAGCTGGCCGCCTAGTAGAGATTTTGGAAACAAATAGTACCCGGTTTGGAAAGCCAAAGATGTCTCATTTGAATGGTAACACCATAGGATTTCATCCACACACTCAAAAGTTAGAACTACATACTCGATAAATAGTACCATGTGAAAGTACTGCTGAAGAGGTCTCATTTGAATGGAAACACCATACGATTTCATCCGCACACTCCAAAGTTAGAACTACACACTCAATAAATAGTCTGTTATTTTTCTTTTGAGTCACGTTAGATTACTTTTTCGACCGTCGCGCGAAGCTCTGAGGCAAGAAGGACGACCGCTCGCAGTGTAACAGAGTTTGCTAGTCCAGCTTGGAATCCTCATATCACAAATGGGTGTTGCGACAGTGGAATCGGTTCAAAGGTGAGCAGCAAGATTGTGTATAACGACTATCAGAGATCCACAAGTGTGTCTTCCTTAATTAAAAAAACTTATCTGGTCATCACTGCAAGAACGAAGAACACTGACTGATCTTTCACTTTTTTATACGATCCAATATAATTTAGTTGCTTTGCCCTCTTCTAGTCTAGTAAGTTATCTCTTAACACCTCCTGTACCAGGAGAAAGTTCCGTAGTATGACATACAACCTTTTACCCGCTTTTGTTGATGCCTACAAATACTCTTTTTTGCCCGATGTATACCTGTGTGGAATAGGCTTCATCTACTGCCGTTTTCGCTCCGTCTTTGCCCTTGTTTAAGTCCACAGCCAAAACCTATCTGTCATCACCTACTGCCTAATTATGCCACCTATTGCCACTATTAGTGTGTGCTATTGACAATTAACCGATTGAAGATAAAGATTTAGGCCAGCGTAAATCCCTTCTGACAAAAGACATCAGATAGCCAGGAACCAAGACGCGAGACGTTTGTAGTTTCGATCTGACGTTAGATTTTAAGCATTTGGCCCCAGATCAGTACTTACAACATGTTTGAGGTTCTTTTCTCTGTGATCTCGGTACTTGCTGGTTGAAGAGGATTTCTCTTGATTCAGCTGAATACCTTCTAAAAAGTCTTTTGCGTGAGTGTATGCATCTTCAGCAGTCGAAACCAAGCTTTCTCCCTCTTGTCGAGGGGGGTATGTCTTAAAAAGACAAAAAAAAAAATCAGAAATAAGATACGGATTACGGATCCCTTATCTTGAGTCATACAACTCAATTACAAAAAAACATTTTCTTTTGTGACTTGTTATTGATACAATGTTTATCTTCTGTTGACTGATAATCAACCAACAAAATCTATTTTACAAAGATTTAAGCTTAACAACTACCTCTAGCGCTTTCATTTTGTAGAGCAAGGAAGTTGATTCACTTGACTTCTCTCGGAAAAAGTCGTGGAAAGTCTTTGTATATAAAAGCTTCATGTCATATTTTTCGGCCATTCTGGAAAAGAAAGAGATTGTTTGGTGAACTTTCTTTGTTCAAGCAAACAGTAACAAAGGATCAGATGGTAGAGACTACAGATTGAAACGCTGGTTGTTAACCATTTACAAAACATTTCCGGAAAATCTGGTCAGAAAGTAAATGGAACACGATATTTTGGGTCATTCCAGCAGAAAATGTCTGGGAGCAGCAACTGAAAAGCTAGTACTGTTTTTCAGAACGGAATGTTCCAAAACGGAAATTCGTGTTCCCTTTCTTCAAACCCATCTTTGATAGCACCAGCTTCAGGACTTTGAGGCCATTTTTTGGTGGATGGAACTGACTTGTGCAAATGCTAAACACATTTCCGGGATGAAATTTGCCAGTCCTGAATTTTTCATACAGTTAAACCTTAAGTGCCAATAGTGACCAAGATAAATTTTCTCCCAACAATATCCATACACTGTCAACAGATAAGTTATGAGAATTAATAAAGTGATCACCCAAGAAAAAATACCTTGATCTTTTATCAAATTCTCTCAACTCATTCTTTCAGGAAATGTATGGAGATCAGTTTGGAGAACATGTATGTGGATACTGGGGCTTAAAGGGTTAAACCAAACTGGGAACCAACCGATTTGCCTGTGTAAATGGTAAACAACCACTGACCATCACAGATCGACTAGCTGCTACACCTTCTGCATACAACAAAAAGCTACAAATCTACACGATACTTATTGCATTAAGGTATGGTGAAACGGGCTACGAAAATATGGAACTTGTTCTGCAACATTTATGCAAAAAGAGTTGAATGGCGATGTTAGGCATTCTACCACCTGTGTTCAAACCTGTCTGACAACAAATCAGGTTCTTGTTGCAGGTTGCAAAAAGTTGTTGCAGAAAGTTCTACTTTTTAAACAAAATCTGAACATGTTGCACGTTTTACCGGCCCAAGGCAAACTAACGTAACTCCTGTGTATGGTGCAACTCCTGCATAATTATTTTTATCCAATCAGAAGTCAGTATTTACACAGCATGCAAAACCTGATTTGCAGCAAGACTGGTTTGAATTAGGATGGTAAAGCACACAACATCGCTTTTCAACTTGTCTTGCAGCAATTTTTCGAAACAAATTGCCCGTTTCTGTTACCTGTAGCTTTACTACTTCTTAACACTTACTTTTCTAGCAAAGGGAAGTACACCAGGAACTCTGGACAATCGACAACTCCTTCCAGATGAAACTCGTACTTACAGCCATATAAAGGATATTCTCCTTTTTTCTCAAAAGTAACTTTATAGACATCATTACCAAAGGACATATCTTCAGACTTTTCTAATCGACGACTGAAAAGAAAAGCAAATTATTCAAAATACTGATCGACATGAAAATCCATTTGCTGAAAGAATGTAAAGAACACTGTAAGGACCATTGCTGTCTATTTGTTTTTTACAATAACATTGACAGTTTTTAACACCCACTCTCAGTGAAGTTTCTTGAAAAAAATAATGTTCACACCATCATTACATCATTTCCCATAATGAATCACCATTATTACATCATTTCCAATAATTAATCACCATAATCATTACATCATTTCCAATGATGAACCACCATAATTACATCATTTTCGATAATGAATCATCATCATTACATCATTTTCATAGTCTATACTCCAATAGAAAATTAATCCAATATACTCCGGCAATAGACAATAGCACTTGACTAATCAACGTGTGAGTAATCACTCAGTTATCATAGAATTCACAAATTATATCCCTGCTGAAGTATGGTGGATATAGGATCTTATTGAAAGCCCTGGCTATGACATACCATTAGTACACATGTAGTTAGAAAAACAATTGAAACATTTATTTGTTCCTGACAATTACAAGTATTTGACAAAGAAACCAACTTTTCCCCTTAGAATCCTACAACAATTAACATTATTAGAGTCAAGCTGGGTCAAACGTACCCACCAAGATTCCATTTTTGAATATTATCATTGGAAGGTTGAATCTGTTGGTAGTTGTTGATGTCAGATTCACCTCTGCATTCCTGCATTTATATGAGCAGTGAATTCCTAAGCAAGGTAGATAATTTCTACCAGATCAGTTTTCTTAAATTTGATGTGAATGTCTTCAAAGCAATTTCATCAATTCAAAGATTTTTCAATATGACTGAAGACAGAGAAGTCATTGCAAAAAATTCACCGCTCATTATGCATGCAGGAATGCAGATTAGAATTTGATACTGGTTGTGGCAGCCATCTTACTTTTTATTTAACTTATTTTAGATGCAGGTCCACATCAGCCTTTCACTGCCATCTTATGTAACTTAACTTGCTTTATCAAAATAAATGTATGTATGTATCTATGTATGTAGCCACTAAGAGATTCATTTTTCAAATAATCAATTCATTAAAATATAATGTAGTGGGGTACGATTGACCTGACATGGCTTTCATCTACCTGGGAAAACCACGACTACTAAGAAACAGTCAAAAAACAAATTACAGGCACCAACAAGATACTTACACTAGTTCATAACCATTTGGAGTAGTTCCTATAAAAAATCCTCCGACTTTGAGCCGTTCGCAAGCATTCTTCAACATCATATCAGCTTGCTCGTAGCTCTCAAATGAGTAATGAAATGAAAACTGGCAACTAGTCAGGTCAAACTGTTGATCTTTATCCTTGTACTTATCAGCAAGTCGTTCCTGTTGAATGCAAGTCACATAAATATGTCAGGGCCCGTTAAACTTGTGGTCTGATGGGCCAGGTAAAGGTAAGGAAAAGTTAACAAATCAGCAACAGTTTTCCATGATGTACATACTCTTGCTGACCATAGATTTATGACATCAAAATGTAAAAACTCAAGTGGAAACTCAAGCCACAGATGAGTGGTTTCACTGCAAAGTTTTGAACATTTTGACACCATCTCTATACTAAATAAGAGTATAGAGCACAGAAAATTTCTGTCGACTTGTTTTTGTGGTAACATTAACAGTTTTTTAATTACATTTCTCTTGAGAACTTCTCAGAAAATCAAGAAAGAGAAAAAGAAATTGTGCCACCATCACAACATTAACTTGGTCTGTACCATAATCAACCACAGCTTGCAAGAAAGGAGTGCACCAGAAAGAAATTGCACATTTGTTGTAAAAAACTACATTTGAGAGAAATGGTCTATCATGCTGCGGTTCACCCTCCGCTGCTTTCTGTAGCATGAAGCAGCTAGGAATATTTCTATTGACCCCTGGACAGGATACCAGTTCATGGCAGGGTTATCCCCAGCTTTAAATTTGGCTGTGATAATTTTATACTCCTGGGTGAAGCTGGGCAATATGAGAGTAAAGTGTTTTGCCAAGAACACAAAACATGCAATGACCAATATTGAGGGCTCATAGTCAGAGCTCTTTTATTGGAGTGCCACACACTAACCATTGGGCCAACATGCCTTCCACCTGATAGACCAAGGGATAAGGAAAGCCCTGGCAAATTTGAGTGTTTTCCTCTTCTGCCCAGTTAGCAAAATAGGGAGGGGTCATCTGCTGAGTGGGAGGTCATGGATTCAAACTCTCTCCAGAAAGACACTCAGAATGGGCTGCCTTGTTCTGGCAATCACAAATGGTTCTAAGGACATTTTAGTCTTCTCAGAAACCACAGGCCCTGCGTAAAAGTTCTTTTACTGTTCCTCACACTGCTGTCCGTAAAGAGTAGGGGATGTAGACCCCCAGCGGTGGGAAAACCTCCTCATGGGCTGGGTTGGTAATGGAGGGGTTGATACATGTATCAATAAGGGATGAAAGTCTTCTTCTCTGAATTAATTCAACAACAAAAGCACAGAGTCTAGGAAGGGGAATTTCTTTATTAAGGTGGATACATTTTAGCTCAAAGGATTAGATTGCCTGTGCCGCTGAGGAAACTAAGATCTGGTCTGTCCGTCTGCAAAACAGCTCCCAAACCCTTGTTCTGGGCCCCTACCTGTGTACAAGGATTTGAGTACGCACCACGATTGACCTGCTAATAAAGCCATAAATACCCTTCTGGAAATTCATTGAGCCTGTTGGGTGTACAGAACAAGGATCTCAGCCCTGCTTCACAGACGTTACAAACCAAGGTTAAATTACATCTGCAATGCAGGCTAAGGATAGACGACAAGAATGTAAGCTCTAAGTTGAATGGAAAGCACATAATAGGAGCAATTTGAAATAGTTGAATAGATATTACCTTGCTACAATCTGCAGTGATGAATTCAGGCTCAAAAAGAGGGTCGCGGTAACGCCGGCTCTCGTGTGTCTTTTGAAGTTCTTTGTATCTCTCCTTACACTGCTCTACAGAAACGTCAGCAATGTCTGAGGAAAAGAAATCACCAACACACCAAAAATTAAAATGAACCAGAAATCATATCTGCTGACAGAAGATAAAGGGTTAAGAATATAGATGTCAGGTTCAAGCAATTTTGATATCTAACACAATCATCAACATGTGAAGGGGTGAATGGGCAAAGGTCCTAAGGCTTGTCTTGAACATCATGTGACTGCTGTACCAAACTCAAATGATCGAACTAAATTAGGGTTAACAGACGAGAGATTGAGCTATCTTGCAATCCTCCACACATACAAGTACAAGGATGATGATATTGGTGGTACTGTAACAGAGTTTGCTCATCTGAAGGGTACACATCTCACCCCTTGCTTGTGACCTCCTTGATACCATCACTGTTTTACCCTTTTTTTCACAAACATTGCACTTTACTGATACCACTAAAGATGGGTAAGATTAAAATAAACAACTAACTATGCATTTTCCTTCTTATTTATTTACTGAAAAAGAAAAACACAGCATTTTCCACACCCTATATTTAAAAGTTTTCTGGGGTACAATGTAGTATACCCCAGACCCCCTAAATTGGAATGCCTAGATGCCGCTCTAACTTTTCTTCTGTGCATACACCTTCAAAATCTCGCACTACACCCCTGTATAAAGCTATTTTATGTATTATTTTTATTAAATTTACTTATTTATTTACTTATTCAGACCAACCTGCACAAACAAGAGTCTTTATTCTTCCCCTCTGCCACTTGAGCAGGTCGCCTCCCTTTCCACAACAAAGATCGAGCACCGATATATCCTTGTAATTCACTCTAAGTAACGTGAAGAGAACATTTGAGCAATAATTATTTACCAAAAGCAGGGTTTAAATACCTTTCCAATAAATTCTTTTAACACAATGCAACAAAGAGACAGAGGACTAGAAATCACAGCAAGTGAGTTATTGAGTTTTTTGGCAGGAATTCAATATTGTCTTTAAACCGCTCACAAAAAGCCCAAAACGTACTTAAGAAGGTTGGTATGGTTTTTCAGGGTGTTCATTGGGCATCAGAGATTGGAGAATTCCCTGTTTACTATGCAGAATTCTCCAGCAAACGCTCGGTAGCCTATAACTACTTCCTATTTAGACGTGGGGCCTCTTTCAAAATACTCCTGTAACGTTACACCTTTCTCCTGCTACTAGAATTCTTAATGAAAACCCTGGTTTTTGAAAACAACATTTCAGTCCTTGAAAATGCCATAATAAAATGTCACTACCCCCAGAACTTCCAGGAACCATAAGAACCATGTAAAACTGCCTTACCTTTTGATTTTGTCCAGACTGTCTCCAATGATTATGCTCTTGACCCAGTTGTTAAAGTTCCTTAAGTAAAATATGGGGCTCTCTTTTCGGCTTTCCTTGCTGCCTTCAGGATGTTCATTGTAGTGTTTTGCTACTTTGTCACCTAGTCCCTTGGTGCTATCTGACGCTTGCTCCTCTGTATGTTTAGTGTCTCCATTCACACCCTAACATATCATAATGTGTACCAGTTAATACAGCCTAATAGCCAGGTTCTCACCTATCAAAATTTTAATCTCTCTCAGTGTCAAATAAATGCACCTTTTTTTATTCCATTTTTATTTTATTATCATTTATTATTCCTTGTCTCCCTCAGGAACAAGGAAAAATGTGAGCAATGAGTTGTCATCCTTTAAGTAGTATTTCAGTGAATTCTTGTCATCTTTATGAGGCAGTAAACTGTTAATGCTGTCTTCATATACCAGAAACATGTGAAATCTTTCACCACTTTTTCCCGCAAAAATAGCTGAGCTGCCACACAACTGGTACAACAATTACTGTAGTCAGTGATTTTTCTACCTCTGTGTCCTGCATCCTTGACGCATAAAAATACCCAAAGACACAAAACAATTCATGGAAAGTGTCCCGTAGGATGTAAAGAACGATTGATTGATTTGAAGATTTTTTTGGTAGAATATCCTGTTCATGTGATTTCTTTTTTCAGTAAACTGTAATAAAAAATTTTGGTGTCTGTCTCCAGATTAACTGTCTGGTTACATTTTCAATTCAGGACTCCTTGTTTTTTTTAACTGGGACTCATTGGTTTGTAACAAAGTCACTGTAAGAATCCCATCTGGTTGGAGGCAAACTAGTTGGCTATTGAAAAGCATGACTGAGGAGTTGAACAGGAGACTATTGAGAACAATTCTAGCTACACTCTAGTGGTTAGAGTGGAGATAGAACTTCCACTGCTCTAACCACTTGGCCAAACTTACCTGGTCTCCTTCAACTTTAGCTTCTTCTTTGTGTTCATCTGAGGCTTCTTCTTTTTTCTCTGTACACAAAATTTCAGGGAAAACAATAAAATCAACAAACATTTTGACAAA
Source organism: Porites rus (assembly GCA_964035705.1). Taxonomy (NCBI): domain Eukaryota; kingdom Metazoa; phylum Cnidaria; class Anthozoa; order Scleractinia; family Poritidae; genus Porites; species Porites rus. The sequence continues at coordinate 43,223,659 of OZ037993.1, forward strand.
GATTTAACTCACAAGATGGTATTGTTGGTGCTGAAATCAGATTTCTTGTATTTCTTGTCTAGACTTCCACTAATTTAACCCATTTAACCTTGAACACCTGCAACCGCCCATGCGGATCCACGTCCCTTATACCGCTTGTGACGTCATCAGTTTTTGTCTGCTAACTTGTGCAAAGTGAAGAGTTTTTTTAAAACATACCAGAATGAGCACCCTTCAGTCAAGGACACCAGAGAAAAAGGCAAAAAAACCTATAACATTGACCTGAAACTTTCCATGGAAATATTGTTCCACTATCCACCTGCTTTTCCTTTCATCTAATCCTAAGATCCTAAAAGCTTTCCCAAAAACTTTTCCCACCAAAATGAAGCCTACTAAATGCCCAGCAAAAGAAAAAAAATGAGGCAAGAAAAGTGACAAAAGAGGGGAGGAGAGAAAGTGAAAAGTGAAATTCAAGACTGCCCTGTAACTTTTTAACCCAAAAACTATCTCAAAATTCTGTTTTCTGTGCATGCCCGAACTTCGCAAGCCAATATTTTGCTTCTGGGTCAGAAGGCGGCCAAATGTACAACCTGTAAAGGGCTTTATGGTAAGTTTTGGCTCTTTATAGCATGACAATGACCAGAAAACTCCTCGACAAGCTTTAAAATGCATTTTTCAGCAAAATTTCAAGGGGTGAATGGGTTAAAAAAAAGACCACTTTAAAGTGAAGCCCCATCAAGCATTCCTAAAGGCATAAGTTTTAAAATTGACAATAAAGGTGGATTTCCACTGTCGCACATCTCGTTCAACTTTCCAGTTTATGTGTGACTTCTCATAAATTACCTCCTTCTGATTTAACCTTGTACACACACAAAAATTTTGCAACAGTGTAAATCCACCCTAGAAAATTTAAATATTGTTACACCAATTCCAAATCTAAAACTTTGCCACTTTGTTCTACTTTGATGCCTGCTACCTCACTAATCCAATCATCATTCAATTTTTGAATTATCAAGGCTTGTTTTGAACCGGCAGTTCTTTAACTGAAGGGTAAACTACTGCTAATTTCGTTCAGGACAGATATGTAGGTAGCTCCAATAGATCTCTGTCAGACATCTTGCCAAGATCTGACACATTCAAAATTCTTTCCGAAGTTTGTTATTTGTTGTTTGTTTTATCAAAATACCATTGTAACCTTTTTCGTATTACTTTATTTTCCTAAAATATCACTGACAAATCTCGCACAGTTTGCTCATGAACCATCCGATAATTATACACCGGAAAAAAGGCTTTGTGGGGATTTGGGTATGAACTTCACCACGTGCTATCATCGGCTGACATCTATTCTTTCTATTAAACTTTCTTATTCTTTCAGTAAACTTGGTTCCTCCCACAACTTACCTTCTTCTTCTTTTGATACTTCTTCAACTGGTTTTTCGTCTGCAGGTTTATCTTCAACTGACATTTCAGCATTCGTAAGATCGGCAACTTGCTCGCTTTCGGAAGAAACAGCCGCCATTTTTTACTCGGAAAGGAAAGGCAGATGGAGATTGGGACCGAGTTCTTTGGTGGGTGTTTACAAAGCGTTGTCATGTACACTACATTCAATTGTCCTTCCAAACAAAATTTAAATTCATAAATGCTGGATGTTACTAAAGTTGTCAATAAAATTTTACAAGAAATACTTTTGACTTCCATCTGCAAATATTTACAAAAAATACATATATTGAAGGACAACACAACAAAAGAGACGATAAATCAGTTAACGGAATTTCATTCGACAAAGCAACTTGTCAGCGGTCTGTACCATTACGACTGTTTTTTCCAACATGGCGGGTAAGGTTTGAAATTTACTTGCTCTTCCTTAACAATTTTTCCTCTTTTTAACCATTTCACCTTTCTGCAGGTTTACAGTCGCTTGATTTAGAGGAGGATCTTGCTGTTGGAAGGTAATAATGTAGTTTGATAACTAACCTTTGAGAGAAGTGTAAAATTAGCTTGACGGGCCATCTGGCATAGGGTCATTAATTTGTTCCGACTTGATCGTTATTTTTTCTTCAATCTTTGGAAGATCTTATCCCTGTTTTTTGTTTTTGATTCAAAAATTGAGTGCCCATATTGCGACGATCGCCTTAAAAATAGAAAACGTATCGTATAGACTCTAGTGTTTAATTTAAGTAACAATATTTAAGCTTGATATTGAAACTTCAGCTTACTTTACAGTCAAGACAGCTGGCCCCAAAATAATTCAGCTTGGTTTTCAGACTTGAGGCTTTAAAAATACTAATGATAATAATTTATAAATTTACTATAGCGCCTTTTAACATATAAATGATCAAAAGCACTTTACTGTCTAAAAGTTTATTGAGCTGGTGTCTAGTGCCAATGACGAGAAATTCAGTTTTATTGTCATTTAGTAGCAACCTTCCATCAATCAGCCATTTCCTTAAGTCATGTATGCACCCCTCCATAGCACGCAGCAGCTCATCTTGTGCGTTATGATCATGTGCTCTGAAACTGAGGTACAGCTGCGTATCTTCTGCGAAACAGTGAGCTTGTGGGAGGTGTGCTCGATAACCTTAAGGAGCGTTGAAATGTAAATGATGAACAGCAAGGGTCCCAGACAAGAACCCTTAGGTATGCCACAGTCAAGTGAGAACTGTTGATGGATACTTGGTGACTCCGATTTGACAGATATGAGCTGAACCAGTCAAGCACTTTCCCATGTATGCTGACATCCCTGCGCAGTCGCTCCAACAAGATATTAAGATCAACTGTGTCGAATAATGCGCTTAGATCAGACAGGACCATCAGGGTCACATGCTGCTAGTTCATTTTCAAGAGGATGTCGTTCATAACTTTGAGCAAGGCTGTTTCAGTGCTGCGATGTTGATGATAGGATGATGGCTTGATATGTCTTTTATGTGAAATCACTCGCCAAATTTAGTTGGTAGATAAGGCTGTTTGTTTCATGTCATCTTTCTGATCTTAATAGCTAGTTTTTTTAATGTAATTTAGAATTATTGCTATTTGGTTTTCATTATCATTATTTTTCATCAGATCCAGTCGAGCTGATGCTAAGTTTGATACAACGGTTGGCCACATAGAGGACATTGTCATGGGTAAGTATATTTTATCATCATTCATCACATCAAAATCAGTTGGGTGAATACTATCCTTGAAACAATTCATTTTGACTTGCTGACGCTGTTCCTCATTTAGGAGTAGTTTAGCCATTTTTTTTATGGATATTATTATTAATTCATGCTGCATGAAACAAGGAATCAATCTAATCCTTATACAGTCAACTCTCACCTTGCGGACACCCTGCTATAACGGACATCCCGATAATACGGACAGCAGCTAAATCCCCAGCAAAAACAAATTACAGATGTTTGACTGAAATCAACTCCCACTAATACGGACACTCGCTAATGAGGACACTAACTCGAGGTCCCCACAGTGTCCGCTATAAAGGGAGTTGACTGTATCCCCCTAGAGATTTAAAGCAAGATTACACTGTCTTTTTACCAGGTTAACAAAGAAAGTTCAGTTTATCTTTGACAAGTAGCAGCCCTCAATGTAGCAAGGATTATTGGTCTGATTTAAATCATGACAATTCACATATTTCCCTTCGACAAATGTTATTAGTTCAGATCACAAGTGCCCAGTATTTTTTGCCTTCTCTTTAACACATAAAATCAATGCATTTTCTCAGAGGAAAGATTCCAGACAATGCAAAAAGACTTCAAAGAAAAGTATTACCATCACTTTACAGATGAAGAGGAAAATAAACTTATATACATGGATATATTCAAGGAATATGTAAGCTATTGTTGGTTAATTAACTCTACGTCAAATTGATTTAACCCAATAAATTGCTTTCAGGAATGTTTTCATTTTCACACAGAGAATGTGTAAACCTCCAAAAGGCAGTTTACAAAATAAATTGTGTAATCTATTTAAACTCCATTTTTAAAGGGTGTTTGTTTGTGGCTTAATAGATTTCAACCAATCGTAAGAGTTGCAAACAAGAGCCAAGAAAAGTTTACAACTTTGCATGTTCCTTTCATAGGATTTCTGTGTTTCTTAGACTCAGACAAGATTTTGTTATTAAGAATTTGGTTGTTTAAACCAATCTGAACTGTAGTAGAGACATAGTGAAGTTAACACGTTTTTTGCATTCAGATGTCTTCATTGCATTTGGTTCTTTTCTTCTTATCTTTGACCATTACTTAAACTATCCACTGTGTCTTTAGGTTTCACAAATAGAACATCACATACAAGATGAGCTTAAAAAGAGAATTCCTGGCTTCTCCATGGAAGAATTTTCAAAGTCGTTGGAGTAAGTTATTTATTGTCCTTTAACTTATGTTAATTTTGTCGTCATAATAAGTGATAAAAGGTGGTGTTGACTAATATTGTACTACAAAATTGGTTATATTGGTTAAAAAATTATTATTGTTTGACATATTTTTTTTGCTTTGCCATACATAGACGTCGGCACGACCAAATTGGGGGAGATATATTGGAGATGCTTCTTAGTTTTACAGATTTCTTGGCCTTCAAACAAATGTTTCTAGATTACAAAGCTGTAAGTATTGCTAACTGCTCAACTGCTCTTATTTAGTTTTCCCCTTTTCTTCATTTCAGCTTTTCTATATCTTTCTCGTATTCTGTTATTTAATTAGACTGCAAAACAGGGATCATTGTATATGTCTGGGAAACTGCCCACCTACCCCTCCCCTAGGCCAACATTTGGCCTTAAGTATGGAAGTAAGTGATAATGTTGGCTTAGGGGAGGGGTAGGTGGGCAGTTTCCCAGAAACGTATAATGATCCGAAAACAGTCAGGGGGGTGGGGTTATCAAAATCACATTTTCAAGGCACAGAGCACTGGTATATTGCCCACCAACCTTGATTCCAGGCAAGTATCCTATCAATCAACCATGCTGTCAAGTGTGGCAGCCTAGCTGTTTATTCCCAAGTGAACTAGAAGAATGGCATTCATGGCTATCTGAAGATGAAATAGCAGCTACATTTCTGACTAAAACTGTAGGAAAGAAATGCAAGAATATCCAAAACATATTGCTCGATGGATGTTATCTAATTTTTTAGGAGTATCTGCATGAAAAAATATCTGTTTATATCCCCAAACCATTCTGACAAATAGGCCAAGGTTTTGAAGAAAGTCTATGAGGAGCTTGTTAATTAATAACTTAGAAATATTTTGAATAAATAACATAACAATTATTGAATTTGGCTTTTGTTTGTTGTGAAGAATTATGCAGATCTCAGAGGCTCTTATCTTCAACCTGTGTAACATTTCATATCATACTCTGCCTTATTAAATAATTGTTAATAGCTGCTAGTTAGATATTGCAAGCGCATGCACTTATTGTACGTTATAACATAGCTTATAAACTAGTCAAATGATCAGAATAAATAAAATCCCTCATGGTACACTCTACACTTTGGATTGTAGGCAAAAGAAGGGACAGGAATGGACTTAAGTGACTTGTTAACTATCACGTCAAGCTCAGCTAACAAAGATGACTCACAAGGCATGCAAATCGACCCTGATTCACCAAGAGAAGGACCATCAAAGCAAAGATAGTCTTTGGAGAAACAGTTCTTTGACTTTGTCCATGTTCTTGGAGTGCAGTGTCCCTGTCTGTAAATAAATATGACTCACAACTTGAAGGCACCACAAGTTTTGCAAACACAGTCTATAAATTATATTGCATTCAGTGTCAATAACTTTAGATTCACATGGTGACTAGACGTTGTTTTGGTAAAAATACCTAGCTACTATGGGTTTCATTAGACAGGTAAAACAAGAACAAACAGATCACAACTGCATAAAATTATGTATGTGTGCTGAAAAAGTTGTGCCATGAATTCAGATGATATAAGTTTTGGTTAATTTCTAATCTGATGCTCCAGAAAAAAATTCATACCCTCCTAGGTTAATACTTTTTTCCTAGGCCCCTATTTTCCTCGGAATTTTCAGTGACGCTCCGTGGGGTAGATATGGGTATTTTCTTGGAACAAGTAAGTGGTACTGTTTTTACTATTCACAGAGAAAAAAGAAATAGGTTACTTTCTTGATAGCATCCATCCTAAGCCTTCTAAAAGCAGAACAACGAACTCGTTCCTCTCATATCAACTGATATTTTTGTTTAAGAAAAAAACTCCCTTTCTCTTTTATTAGAATTTTAAGTGTAAGAAGAGCCGTGTTGTACAAATTAATGTTTTAAGAACATTAAACAAAAGTATTTATAAAGATAAAGTTTTTTCATATCACTTCCCTGCAATTGTTCGTTTATTTTATAATTCTTAAACAGTGAGTAAAAAACTCGTTTTATGTACCTCACTGTCTGGTCTTGATCTACCCTTCAAAGAAGTTTGTTCTTTAACCCCTTTGACCAAGTTATAGCGAGATCATCTCTAAACAAAATCCAGTGGTGTTATTATTTATGTGAAACCTATTTGACAGAGCTTTTCTATAGTGCTATTTATATTTCTTAGGGTTTTTCAAAAAGAAATTTGATTTTTTTAGGCGGCTTTTGGAAGTGACAAATCATTTGTTTTTCTTTGTTTTATTTTTCCTGCTTAGTCTTGAAATATGGATTAATAACTAAGTTTGCCTCACATGACCACACCCCCAATTTGTCCACAGCTGCAAAAGGTTCAGTAACGGTAAATGGGCGATCTGGCGGTTTGCAGCATGTAACATATGGTATCATCAGCATATTAGTGACACTTAACACTCCCTATTGTGTGATTGAAGATCAACAATGAAGTGATTGAAGATTAGTGGCCCTATGAACGAGCCTTGAGTCACAACTATGTGCATATAAAACTTTGACGTTTCATCGTCGATCTGCAAAAATGTTTCTTTCGAGTGAGAAAATGAATTGTCCATTTTAGATATTCTTTAGAAAAACCCAAAAGGTTTATTCGGAAGAAAGTGTTTGTAACAAACAAAACCCGAAGCAATACTGCAGTCCTGACTTGTTCCCTTCACTAAGTTTCTGAACTTCCTGCGAGCAAACAAAGCAACAGATTTTTCTGCCAAAAGTGCTTTGAAGGACTACTAGTAATAATCAAAGATTACGGAATGCGAGCGACAACAATCGAAGGCCAAAACGATTTTGCTCCAGGCTGTGCTTTGCATACGTTTCACGTGACATGGTCAAAACATGCATGATCAGATTACAAGTGAGTAGAAGGCTTAAACGCGCATGACCATTCTGTGCATTCTATACATTCTTAGTGGAAGTCCAAACAAATACTGGCTACATACATGCGACGCATGTGTAATAACAGCCTTTAGGATTGCGGGTTCCTCTTGTCGCCCGCAAAAATGTTTTGTCTCATCGTTCGATGCAAATTTTTCATCCTTTTCATTGGCCGACAGCCCACCACGTGACCTGCAAATAACTGCCCCAAACAATGGTCTACTCATGCGCAATGTCGTCCAACTGTGTTTGGCTGCAAATAATATTCTGCCCACACGTAAAGGAAATCACGCCGCTCTCCTTCTTGCGATCGCACTTGAGTGAAAATGGCAGCTCGTTTTGCTTCCCGAGGATATTCATTGAAAAACAAAGACGGGGATCAAATGATAAATAACCTGCGATTACAGCCGTTTCTCTTTGCTGCTCGCCGCAGGTTTCCTCCTGGCATACGCTGGGTTCCAGAGGATATTTTTTTCTTATCGATGGCGAAGCCGCGTCAACGAGGCGCGAAGCGTCTCGGGAGCCTTATCGGACCGTAAGCACGGTTTATTTCATATTAGGTATTTTGAGAACGGACCTCTGGAGCCTGGGTACTCCTGGCAAGGCTACGCAAAATATCGTGATTTGTCAGTGTCTCGCAGATCAATTATTTGCCGAAGTCGAAGGCTGGGGCAAATAATTGATATACTCGCCATTGACAAATCACGATATTTTGCTCAACCTCGTCTAATCACCAGGAGCCACGTCGTCACTTAAAATGGAGAACTTGCTCAAAGGCTAGCGTAGCGTGGAATTAATTTACATTGGCCGTGACTGAGAAAGATTCTTGAATCTTGAAAAAGTCTCAGCAATTTTCCAGACCTGGAAGAAGTCTGGAAAAATAGTAAAAAGTCAGGTTTCTTTCAAAGCTACAACAAGTGCTTTATAAGTGTGTTTCTTCGTTTTGGTCAAATCTCATTCAACCTCAACCGTGCGTTTGCAGTGCATCGTAAAGAAAGCTTTGCTCCGGCGTTGTTGAAGGTCTATATTGATAACCTATTTGATAACCTCAAGCCTGGAAAAAGAAATTATTGCTTTGGAAAAAAGTCTGGAAAAAGTCTGACCCTGAATAGCATGCAACAAAACAAGCACACTGATTGAATTATAACACAATTATTGAACTTGGTTTGAATAATATTGTGATTTATCAGTGTCTCGCAGATAAATTAATTGTCTCTGCCTGTGGCGTCGGCAAGTAATTGATCTGCTCGCCTCTAAATAATCGTGACATTTTGCTGACGCTCATAATCCAGTAATTGTCCATTATCTTTACTTACAAAAGAGTCTTTATGCTTTACAGCCATTTAAAAATCAAGAAAGTAAAAATATTTATTGCTTCATTTCATAAATGCATTACTTTATATTCTTACAAATTGCGGCTTCTTTATGTTACCCAAACTAACTAAAACAAATTGGAGATTGGTTCTTCGTCGGCATTCACAACATTCAGAACATTCTCGCCTTCTGATCGCAAAATGACAAAACTTTAAGATTTAATAACTTGTTTCCGCAACTGCGTCATTCCCGCTAAAACTTGCAGTAGAATGACGATGGCTATCACGTTTTCCCGTCAAATGAAGTTGGTTCACGCGCGCCCCCTTCTTGGTATTGAAAAACTTCGTCCTCGTATTCGCTCTCGTCTTAGAATCATAAAGTCTCTAATGTCTCTAATCTGTCCATTTGAATGGCGCATTTATCCAGTTATTTGCAATCCACTTGTGACCCTCCAGAACATCGCATCCGCCATGTAAAGAGCGCTCATCTTGCGTACCCAACAAACCAGTCACGTTATCGACCACGTGATTGTACCACATGATCGCTGTGCCTCTAGTGGGACGAACCACTATATTTGCGTCATAGCAGTGAGTGCTTAAATTTGACAAATTCTTTTCATGGAATTCCTGTAAAAGATGAACGGAGAAACGATTTACTTGATGAACAGGCAGGTGAATGAATGAGCGACAAAATAATCTAAAAACGGAGGGCCTACTGATTGACTATGAACATGAACAAGTGCATAAAATAAAGGACGGTCGCATAAAAAAGTCAAAAGCTTGGAAATACTGCTTGAAATTCTACTATTTTATAGGTTGGAACGGCTGGCCGCAATCCTTGTCAGATATGTTGAAACACTTTATGTATTTCCACCTTTTCAATGCTAGTTTACATACTAACCATAAAATGCTCTGAGAAGTGCTGGGCCGAGTTGTTAAGAAAGGGGTTAGGGTAACCAAGGATTAGTGCGAAATTTGATTTCAGATTCGAAAGCTTAAAAACAAATTCAGTTTAATCCTTTTTGTCTACAACTTGATGACTGGATACCCTAAAAAGAATAGAAATATTATCTGAGAAAATGCTTTTGAGCAAAAGAAAAAAAAAAGCCGGATTAAAATTTTCACCCCTGGCGAGCCCTAATCAATCGGTCATCGAACAACTGAGCCCAAAGCTCAATATTGTGGGAAGAGGGGAAAAGAGAAGGTAGGGAAAGGATAGATAAGCTGGTTGAAAAGGTGTGACGTGGAAAAACACAGCTTTCGTCGTCTAGTGTTTCACCAAATTCTATAAGTTTTGCGGATCGCGTTTCTCACCGTTTGGTTGAAAATCTCTTCATCAGCGACAGGAAAAGCCGTCTCGCCGCCACGGGGAACATCGTTGAGGTAATACAATATCGTCAGAAACCTGAAAGAAGAATTAGTTCTTGGCACAAACGCGAAAAAAAATCTTTACTAAGTTTGACTGCGACTGTTGTAAGTCACTTCCGAGTTTCCCTTAGCCTCTGTTTTAAAGCGAGGCTAAGTGTAAAGCCATTGATATGAAAATGATTTTTTTTCGCATGAAAATAAAACTAATTTTCACAAAAAAAGGTTTTGCAATTAGCCTCGTTTTGAAAGTGAGAGTTTTGGAACTCGGAAATGGCCTAGCCTGTTGGCTGATTAATGCTCAAGTGGTTTTACTCCAAGTCGGCAGCATCTTCACTGGTCTATTCCAGGCGTTCAGATGCTAAAGTACGACGCGAAGTTAGACAAAAATGAGAGGAAGGACAGACTCTCTCCTTCCTCTCATTTTTGCCTCGTCGTGAGAGACCTCCGCTAGCAGAGAAACGTCGCCGTCGTCGTTGCTTAAGCTTCCTATTTTCTCTTAGACATCATCGAGCAGGCGTATGGGAATTAAAAAAGAACATGCTGGTGCTCAGCCACTTCCGAGTTCCAAAAACTGTCATTTTCAAAATGAGGCCAAGTGTACAACCTTTCTCGTAAAAATGAGTTTTATTTGCATGAGAATGAAAAATCATTTCCGTATCAAAGGCTGAGCTCTTAACCTCGTTGTGATACAGAGGCCCGGGAGGACTCAGAAATGGCATATTGATTGACATCCGTGCATCTTACATCTTTTTCTTCCCTTGAAGTAATATTTTGCCGACTTTTATAGCTGATCGCACAATTTCCCGCGCTTGGTTGTGAATGGCTCGCCAGGGTTGAGAAAGCTGTTCTAGTGTACAAACTAGGAACTCATTACCCTCTCTTCCTCCTGACTTGGCAAAATTTCCAATTATTTGCAAATTTCGCAATTTTTTTTTCACCTGCGCGCAAACCCAGACATATTCGCCTCTCTTGACAAGACAGTGTAGCACTTTGAGGCCCGGTTCAAACGTCGAACTTTACATGTGCCGAACTTAATGCCTATTTAGGTCGACCCAAACTATCAAGTTCGACTGTTGACGAACTTTACATGTGCCGACCCTAATTCGTGGCGTAAAGAAATATCATCTTTACTGCTTAAAATAGGGAATAAACTGAAAAAAGTAAAATCACCACGCCTGGACATTCTTTTTTCGATTTTAGTGCCATTTGTGCTCTGTTATGGCAAGGAGACAGCTGAGGAATCGTGATCGTGATATTTGAACAAAATAAAGTAACGCCATAAATTTTAAAATACATTACGATTTCTTTATGGTATAAAGAAAAGCAACCTTTTAGAACACCGTTTTAAGCTGTCCAGTTTCAGTCTGAAAATCTACAACGTGAATGCTGGTAACCGTCGTTACGCTTCTGTGGGTTCTGTCGGCACAGTCGCGAAAACCCACTAAAATAGCCAGGCAAAACAGCCAATCAGAAGCGAGGTTATATTGAAAAATATTATGCATTAGGTTCGGCACATGTGAAGTTGGACGTATAAATCGAAGTCGATCTTTTGCCGTTCTATTCTATACAAGCTCAGTCGAATAGAACGATAGAGTCGACCCAAATACAAAAGTGCAGTTCCTAATTGATTAATACGTCGAACTTTACATGTGCCGAACCTAATAATTACGTTCGGCACATGTAAATTTCGACGTTTGAACCGGAAACAGAAACATCTTCTTTACCGACACAAGCTGCAATTCGTGTCGTTTCCTCCTCCTGCATTTCTGCAACATATCCTGATGGAAGCATTATTATCACGTGACGAGTCATAATGCGCGTGATAATGACCATGGATTCCATACTGTACAACCTGAAAAACAGTAGTAGTGATGTTAACCTACAGTTGAGCAAGTTGGAATATTCGCAATGAAGCTTAAAAAAAACGCCAGTGCCAGACGTTTAAGTTTACATTATTCATATAATCCACAATAATAACAATAATAATAATAATGCAAAATAAACAAAATATATAAGAAAGTGTTAAAAAAATTCATAAACTAAATCAATAAATCAATTCATATAAAAATTGTCCCGGCCAGCCTTGAAGCCTTGAGGTTTGGCTGAGTAATCACTTCAAGAGGTAGGCAATTCCACCAGTTTATCGTGGCGGGGAAGAAACTCCCCTTGTACTTCGGCGTTAGTGCCACAGTTCACAGCAATGTATCTCGCAGGATGGTACTGATGGGTTCTGCAGTATCGTAGTTGCTGGACACATGATGGCATTGGGATAGCCGCCAAACCCCTGGATATCTTGAAGAACAACATCAGCTTTGCTCTTTCTCGTCTCATCTGTAAAGTCTCCCAGTTACGTTTCTGGATCAAACGAGCGGTTCTCTATTCCAGCAGTTCTTGCAGAAGCGGGCCGCCTTACCCTCTACAGCCTCTATACTATTGAGTTTCTGTCAATTAAGGGTTGTCATTAAGATTTTAAGTTGCCGGGTAAATACAAAAAGTAGGCGGGGAAAGAAACAGCTAGGGGTTTCTTTTGGTTCTATTCTTCTTCTATTTTCCGTTGAAAGTAGCCAGGGGCCACGTTCATAGTAGCAGGGGGAAATCCCCGGCCCCGCCTCTTAACGACAGCCCTGAAATTAGTCCCTCAGAATGTTATGGTGGCTCAGATGTCCAAAAACATGATGGTATATAACATGCTCCATAACTTTACAGATCACACACGCAAGGGAGATAGGTCCGTAGTCGTCGACGGTCGTGATCGCTCAAGTTCCCAACTATTTGCCAAAAAAGGCCGTTTGAACACATATTAGGACAGTTTTTAAACGCAAATAGACCATTATTTTTTGCCTTGCAAAACAATGGACACACTGAATTTTTTTTCAAAACTGAGCCCTACCTTTGCCAGCCGAGGGGTTGTAAGCGGGGTCACTGACAGCTTACCTGCAATTCTTCACTGCGCTCCACAAATACCCTTGGTAATTTGGTTAACTGGATCACTCTAAAACGAAATGTGACAATCACAAAGTCATTTTTTGCAGCTGGTAAGACAGTATTCCAACACATACTAATATTCACCAAAATAATAATACATAAAAATTTTGCTGTCAGCCAGAATATGAATTAATCTATACATCTAAAACGTACAATGAAAATCAATGACAACTCACAGCCTAAATTTTCGTCGCCTAAACAGCACATAGTAGAAATTCATATATCACACAAAAGTAGTATTACATACTGTCTTAAGGATACCCATAAAGGTACAGACTAATAGACATGACTAAGACATTTGTAGCAACCAGCATTTGCTAGTGTGAACAGCCATGACTAATGCATGCAAAAGTCATAGTGTAATAACAAAATAATTATCAAGAAAAACCTGAGAATTAGAATTTGGAAATGTTGGTTTTTGAGGAGAGGGGAAAACCGGAGTATCCAGAGAAAAGCCTCTTGGAGCAGCAAGGGAGAGAACCAACCACAGACTCAACCCACGTTTAGGGATGACGGGATTTGAACCCAGGCCACATTAGTGGGAGGTGAGTGGCCTGGGTCTCATCATTTTGCCACCCTTGCTCCCTAACTACTGCAGAGTTAACAGTCAACTCCTTTTTATGGGCATCTATTCAAGATGATACCTCTTTAACCCTTTCACTGCCAAATTTTACCAAAAGCAAATTTCAACCAAATTTCCAAATTTCATTTTGTGAAATTTTGAAAAATAAATAGCACCATGTGTAAGTACAGGAAGAGTGCTTTCATTTAAATGGTTACATCATACGATTTTGTCCACAGACTCAAAAGTGTGTTGCCCAGTTCTCCAAATCCTGACCCTATTTCAGACCAAAAAATGTCATTCTTCACACCCATTTTCAGACCTGGCCTCTAAAATCCATATCCATTCGCAGACCCGGCCTTTAAGAAATTATGTTATCATTACTTAGATTAGTACAGCAACAAAAAAGATTTCTTAAAATCCATTTTGAATTAGCATCAAACTATTTCTTTTTCTTTCTTACTCCTTTGGAATTGAAACAATACATATGTTCGTACACTCCCGTAGTTTAGGGGCTTACACAACAAGCAAACTAAAGATGTGTGTCCATGCCTTTCTTGTATATCCCTCAACACTGCATCCTTGCTTCCAGTCATTATCAGCCATGTCTGTTGGCTAAGTCTGGTTCGGTATCGTGGATGATTATTTTCCAGTTTTTTCATGTACCGGTCAAGCACAACATGGTCACCCTCCATGCATTCAGTCAAACTTATCTCACCTTGTAGAAATGAACAGTAAAAGAACGATAAGATCAAATTGAAAAGAACCTATGGTTATCCAGTCTCCTGTGAAGCCATTTTTTGTGTTGTCATGCAATGCTCCAAAGTTGCAGCACTGCATGAAAGCACAAAGAACAGCTGCAAAGGAGACTAATGGCCAGCTCAGTTTATCAAAAGACACTTCAGTGACTGATTTGTTCACATTTATCTTGTGGGAATGATGTACATGTGGTTGAGGCTGAAAGGAACCTAGAATGACAGAATGGCAACAACAAATGCACCCATATCTCCTTCAGACTTCAAGCATGTTCCAGGCATTCAGATAGTAGGGTGCAGCGCGTCTAACCAGAGAACAGGAAAAAATGAGGAGGACAATAGGGAGAGGAAAGAAGGAGTTTTTCTGACTCACATCTCTTTGCACCGTACACCCCCAGAACGGGCTATCAGACTTCTCTTGTTTATACTTGTGGTTTGTGTTTTATAAAGTACAACACTCCTGTTTATGTATTAAACCATATAATAGGGACCTTTAGATTGCAGTGTGTGTTGGTTTTTAAACCGGGTTCCTGTTCCTAAGTTAAGCACACCCTATCCTAGACTGTGTACAGATGCCCCCCTCCCCTCAGAAAAAATTGGGGAGAGAGACTCTCTCTTTTTTTTTTTGGAGGGGAGGGGGCATCTGTACACAGGCTAACCCTATCCATAAACTTTATTTATGAGCTTGTCAGTCAACAATGGGAAAAAGTTATAGACTGGGGCAAGGTTTTAGCCAGAAGGCCGTCCAGCCGTCCTATGGATGGCCTTTTTTGGAAGAAATACAAGGAAAATGTACTTAATCTCTTATAATTTTATGGGAAAACATGCCTTCTGGACGGCCAGTTTTCAATGTCTGGCTAAAAGCCTGGACTGGGGGATATAATGAACTTAAGAGTCCAAAGTCATAGTTGCACTCAATTTCATACTCAGTGGTAGTCAGATTTGAAAGTGGCTATAAAACTATTGTTTTAATCTGTAAATACTGATACCTATTAGAGACAAAAATAAATGACAGTTCAAATGCAGTTCACAGGTCGCAAGCGCAGGTTACAGTACAGATGACCGTGCTACGGTAAATAAACAACACTAATTGTGTCTGCTAGCCCTAGGCATGATCCGATAGATCGATAGAACAGTGACTTGCACGTGTGACCTGTGACCTGTAACAGTAATCAACTGCAAAGTTATAGGGGTGTTGAATGGTTCCTCCAAAAGAGCGGGTCTCCGATAATTTGGGCCTGATCTCGAAATCTCTGAAGTGTTGGTGATGGGTCTCGAAGTCTCGTTTTTGGGTGATTTTGCATCTTGGAATCTCAAATTTTTTCAACGGTTGGTCTCAAATTTTGAAACCTTGCAGTCTTGCAAAGTCCCAAATTTACCATTCTACATCCCTAGTTATGTCTGCTAGCTATCTGCCATGCAAAATTAAAAAGTTATTGTATCAACATACCATCTCCATCTTTATCAAAGTTTATTTCCCTTAACCTGATAAAACAAAGTAAGCCAAAATTTGCTCATCAATTATTATTAGACTGCAGTAGGACTTTAAAAAAAAAAATTTTCAAACAACATTTTAACTAAAACCCTAAGGATGTTATTGAATTATTCATAATTACTTACATCAAATCAATCTCTTGAACTGTTACTAAAATGCCATCTGTCTCATTTAAAGATTTTCTCACCTGAAAGTGATGGTCACTGTCTGTTAACTACATATCTTATCACACAATACAATATCATTAAAGAGCCTGATTATATGGGTATTTCCGACGAAATCAAAATCCTAATGATCACTATTGATGCATGAGTGATGATCTTAAACATTAAGGCCCAATCACTTTACCATTCCACTCAAGTTTGACAATGTTAGTTGTGCAATGACGGCAAAGAAACCTTCCAAAAAGTGCCATGCACTTTCACAGTTTTTGTTTTGCTTATTAGACCTGTTACTTCTTTGAGTTGCATGTTTGTTTCATCACAGTGATGTTTGCACTGAGTTTGCCAGTAGCATTACCATGCAAAATAATCCTTAATGTGTGACAATTCTGCCTGAAAAACCGATGACTTGGTAGAACATAGGCACGTTAAACGTGCATGAGCTATTTTGAATGCTTCAGTGTAACTTTAATGCTTCGGTGTAACCTTACAAAGAGTGATGAATCTACCTCTTTCATCCTAAATGTAGATTGGGTTTTTGTGCGAGATTGCGTATTGCGGTACATAAATGAAAACGCGAAACACTCAGCTGAGTCGATCCTCAAGCTATATATTCACTTTCCTGTGTCTTTGCCTGTTACATCTGGTGCAAGTTAAACAAATCGTTAAAGTGAAATAAATTTCTACTCACCAAACGTTGATTAGAAGGAAAACTCTAAAGTTTCCTCGGAGTTTCTTAAGCCAAAATGTGACTCATCGAATACTGAATAGTTACGAAATACCAGGATTTTTATCATTGTGGTAGATGGTTGCATCATCATAATTCACGAGGTTTTCACGTGCGATTCTACTCAGTGAAACAGTCTTTAACTCCGACAACTTATTTCTTCATGTTTTAAAAGCTATTGCTTCTCAAAAGACAAGAGCCTTTTTTAAGGCATTGGTTACAAAACGAAACAGGTCTTCATACGTCCGAGTTACTATTTATCATTGTGAAAAGCCAATCTGCATGAGATGTACAGTCACACGGCTAGCACGTGAAAGTGTTGGACTTTGCCCCCTTTCCTCGTTCGTACGTGAGGGAATTCGAGTTATCACACAGTAAACTAGTAAACAGAATTATAAAAATAACTCACGCACACAATTTGCACGTGAAGATGTTGGTCTTTCGCCCTTTTACAATTAAAGGCAAATTCTTTACTACGAAATTTTCTCAAACGATTTTAAGAAATCACCTCGGCTTCATTACAACATCTGCAATTAAATTATGTCTCATGCAACGTCAAGGTTGATAACCTAACATTTATTAACATTCGTGAAACAGTCTTTAACTCCGACAACTTATTTCGTCATGTTTTAAAAGCCATTGCTTCTTAAAAGACAAGAGCCTTTTTTAAGGCATTGGGTACAAAACGAAACAGGTCTTCATACGTCCAAGTTACTATTATTATTGTGAAAAGCCAATCTGCATGAGATGTACAGTCACACTGCTGGCACGTGAAAGTGTTGGACTTTGCCCGCTTTCGTGGTTCGTACGTGAGGGAATTCGAGTTATCACACAGTAATCTAGTAAACAAAATTATAAAAATAACTCATGCACACAATTTGCATGTGAAGATGTTGGTCTTTGGCCCTTTTACAATGCGTACGTAAAATAGAGGCAAATTGTTTTACTACAAAATTTCTCAAACGATTTTAAGAAATCACCTCGGCTTTATTACAACATCTGCAATTAAATTATGTTTCATGCAACGTCAAGGTTGATAGCCTAACATTTATTAACTTCCAAGAAAATTATCAAACTGCCGAAATATATTTCTACTCATATCATGTTTCTCCACTCAATATGACAGTATCTAATTATTGTGTCAACTAGCTTCTTCCAATTTTATTCCCTAACGCTACTGTTTCTACTTAAGTTACGCATCTTTACTAAATAGAACGAAAAAGGTCGGTTGAACTTTGTATGCGAGAGAATAATATTTTTAAAGCTTGTTTACAGGATTAACAATACTCGATACAGCTTTCAAAAAAATAAGCTGCCTTTTAAACTTCTAAAACCACATTTTATAGGGCGCATACTTTCGAATTAAAGTCTATATCTAAATATCAATTATTGCTTCATTGGAAGAGATTTGAAAATATACGATCTTTTACACTCTACCCAGTTCAGCAGTTGTAGCAGGTGAAACAGAACTCATACCGACGTGCGTTGTACCGATAGCCGAATTAGGTCAGAAATGCCTCGAAGCAGCATCCACACCTAAATATGAACCCTTAAACAGCTGCATCACTGTTCACAGCGTTTGAATCGTGAAGATATTTTATGTAATGCTTCCAAACACCTGTACCCGTAATAAAAGACGAAAAAATTGTGAAGGATCAAGATGGCGGTCTCAAAGTGCCCTTGTTCGACCTTTACCAATGCCATGTTTAAATAGATGCCGAGATCTCATTGGTTCCTAAACATCATCTAATAGTACCTTCAACCTTATTGGCTCTTACAACAAACATCCCAACATACAAAGCCACAAAGATACAAAGCCACAAAGATACATACGCTCACACCACTGACATATGAGCTATTTTTTCAAAATAGCTCAAAAATGCATAACAAAATCAACATCTGCAGGTACCCATACAGAGGCTCGATCACTATAAAATCATAATATTTTTATTGATACTGCCTGGTGTGGGAAGTAAAAAATTCACATGATTGAAAGAGACGGTTATAAACAAGTTAAAGGTTACTTATTGTTTAGTTTAGCTGTATATCCCTGTATAAAACACTTGAGGTGACATGATGGGCAAACACTGATTTGATGAAAGAGGTAGATCATATAATCAGACATATCAAATATCATAAAAATGTAATTTTTTCCATTAAACATTGCATTAAAGTATCTAATTCACATATTCTTTGTTTGTGATAAAAACTTTAAAATTGATAAAATCACTTCTAATTAACAATCATTGTTATGCAAAAAGATTGTATCATTTTTTTTTTATTCTTTTGTTAAAAATTCATTCTAATTTCCAGAGACAAGAAAAAAGCAAAAAATAGTTTACAGCATGGACTGATGTTATGTTATAAGTGGCAGCCCTTGTTTGTATTGTATTAAATATAACAAATATTATTATCCTGGAAAATAATTACTTATCATACCTCTGATGAAGAAATCTTGCCATCATTGTTTTCATCAGCTGCAAGTAGCTCTTCACAGTCCTCTTTTAATTCCACTTCAGTTGAAGCTGCAAGTTTCAGTGTTAGATACCATTAACCTTCTTCATCAAGGTTAAGTGTCATTGTGGTATTCATAAATTTTAAGAATACCACAATGAAACTTAACTTTTTTTCAAGCAACTTTGAGGACCCCAGGAAGTGAAGAATGTTCAGACAGAGGGAAATATTCAGGTTTATAGCAAAACAGTGCGGTTGATGAAACACAGTGCTGCTTGGCATGGCCGAAAAAGAGGAAGAACCATCACTTGATGCAGTTTTTCTCTTTTAACTGTATGTAAAACTAAACATGGCCATGGGAGCTGGGAAGGCTTATGAAGGGCCTTCAGCATTCTTCTTTTAAAAAGGACCTTATTTATTAGAAAGGGGCTTCATAGAGCATTTCTAGTACATTAGGTCTGATGGTCTTACAATTTTATTTTACTCAAAGAGTAAAGAATTGTGACATCAGAAATATTATTACTAATGTGAAAGAATTTTCCATAGCAGCACTAAACATGCAAAATTTGCTACTGTCACAGCCTGCCCTTTTACAGCTGTTTAGTACAGCGTGTTGAGACTATTCTACAGAGCAACAGTGGTTAATTTGTATATGTTACAGGTCAAATTTGATTTCAAGTTAATTTTGATTTAACCTAGGTCGACTCTCAATTTCCTTTAATTCCTAGCCCTGATTCCTGAATATTATTAGGACTAGGAGACAAAGGAAATTCTGAGTCAACCTAGGATAAAAAAAAAAAACTTTAACCTGAATTTAATTTAAACCTGTAACATATCCACAGCGAAATTAATCTTGAGTGAGAACCTAAAAGGACCTGAGAGGGTGGGTAGGGAGTTTAATCAAAGAAACCCCAGTCAGGGTTCATACAAAAAATTGCAATCATCTTTTAAAGACTTTTCAAGCACCACATTCGATTTTCAAGGACCACCCACCAGGAATGTAGTTTCACAGATTGTACAAAAATGCACATTCCCAGTCCATTCTAACAGGACTCAAAGGCTTGAACTGTTTGCTCCGCCAGCTTCTCTACATTTTTCAGTTCACTGAATACATTAAATTGATAGTTTATGCAAATCACCATCTGAGCTATTATTTACATTCTGTCTCCAACAGCCAAAATGCATTAAAAAACACTTTCCAGGCCACTACATTCAAAGCTGAAGAAAAATCAAGGATTTGCTTAGAAATTTAAGGACTTTTCAAGGATTTCCCCTTAAATTCAAGGACTTTTCAATCTACTGTGTAAACCCTGCCATTTAAGGAGAGGTATCAATATTTTCTGGGATGTTTAAATTAATACTGTTAATAACCTCACCTTTTTGGTCTTCGATTTCTGGCAAAGTAGTACTTTCATACAAACCCATCTTGCCAGCGAGTTTTATTATATGTTCACATTCCTCTGCACTTAAAAAGTTGGGTATTTCTAGTGGAAAATAGCATAAAAGTATTTGAAGTGGCAGATTAAAAAAAAATTGTCACATATTGAGGAAACCAAACAAAAGCTTAAGTAGGAGGCATCATTTTGGTAAGGGTATTACCTGAGGACTATTTTTCAAATTGAATAAACCAATGAAAAATAGGTACATGTTCTTGTTTTTCTATATTAAAGAGTTACTGGCCTTTTGAAATTGATGAATATTTTAAGAGTAAAATATATCTTTCCAAAATTCTTTTCTCACCAAAAAGAAGTGGTCTCAAGCTTTTAGTAATTAACTGTCGGATCCTGCCATCAGTGAATGTGACGTTCTGTACATGGCCAACCTGACAGATGTGATATTTTAAAGAAAAATACAAACAAACAAACTTGAGAAGTTAAAGCAGCCTAAAAATTATTTTTTGAAATTGTTTAATGGCTTATCATAAAATTGGTTATCTAAAGCTTTCATACCTTAGATTCACATCGCAACACTTGAATTAAGACTTACAATTAGCTTACAGAGAGACTGCATGGAAAGATTTATCAGGATTTTTGAAAGCACACTGAATTTAAGCGACAGGAAAAAAGGGGCGATATAGTAAGAACAAATAACACGTTCAGTAGCAGGCTGTATTGAGGAAGGTTAAAGTCCTTGCAGGAGATATTCCATCTTACCTGTACACCATTAAGTCTTCTAAGTTTCGGATATGGCGAATTGCATGGCTGGTTCGGCGCGGAGCAGGTTTCAGTTTCTCGGCTGCCATCAAAGGCTAGAATAAAAACACCTTGCCAGATCGCACTGACAAATAAGGTAAATATCACCAGCCAGGGTTGACACATCGCTTTGAATCAAACAAAAGTACCAATAAAAAAATCTCATGATAACGGAGGAATAAAGAAAGACGTACTGCTTGAAACAAGTTTTTGCAGGATATTTGACAGGCGTTCCAACTAATTTCGTACCCAGGTCTCCCACGGCCAAAGGAAAAGGTAAAAAAAGAGTGAGATCTGGTTACAAGATTAGAACCTTGTCCCCAGGGTCTTCTGGGACAGAAGAAGACAGCTGTGTATCGATCCGGAAGTCGTAAACTGTAAATTAAAACATGGAAATAATCACATTATCCACTCCCCTCTGGACTTTTCAGGGATAATTTAAAACACTGGTTGAGGTCTTTAGGCTACCCTCCCACGCAGACGTTCTTACGGGTTCGTCACGCAATCATTCCTGACGAACCCCTAAGAACGTTTGCGTAGGAGGCTATCCTTAGCCAGGTGCACATGGTTTGCAATGAGGGAATCGAGGAAAAATGAATTATAAGTGTCCCCTATGTACAGGTGAATTGAGATTAGACAACCACACTAGGGACTATTTTACGAACTGCGTGTGGCCCAAGGTGTGTGATACGGGACCCAACCTCGTCCCCAGGGCTTTTCCCTCAAAAAATGGGTGGGGCCCCACCCATTTTTTGAGGGAAAAGCCCTGGGGACGAGGTTGGGTCCCGTATCAACAGTTTACAGTTTATCATCCTTATCTGAGACAGGAGGCGATTACCCGGCTCCTGTCCGAGACCGACTAGAAGGTCTAACCTTTTGTAGAAGCCATTAATCAAAGGGGTATAAGTCTGTTGTCTCCTGCACAGAAAGATCGGAGCATATCCAATACCGACCTTACGAAACTACAACGGAAACGGGAACGGCTAAAACACATAGTGCCAAATATTTAAACGAAATCTAACTTAAGCCGCGGTTTACGAATCTTTGAAACTCCAGATCTCTTCTTTGGTGGGTTGTTTTAAGAAGATAAATGCTTTTCTAGTCTTCTCTATATACTTTCATAAAACTTTTCACAGTAAATGATGTTTAGATAAAATCGTTTGGCAAATTGAAAATGACTAAGAACGCGGTTTTGTTAAACACTGGCTACATTACGTTTACATGTTTGAAGCAAAACAACAACTCTACGCGTGTAAATTTGTAAATTACTTAACCGTCCAACTACGACATGAAATGTCTGAAATGTCTCTGAATTTTAGGTTTACTAAAGGTCCTTGAGAACAAGAACCGCAATTGAAGGTGAAAAATTTTACTACTATCTCTTTCTGAATTCAGACCCTTCCCTCAGCTCCAACCAAATCCCGCTCCTTCAAAGTAACTGGGCGACTTGGAATCATCCCAAAAAAGTTTGAAAGAACACAAAGTTTATTTCTTTGTGACATTTTCATTGGTGTCTAAGCTTCTGGAAGGTCCCTAATAACCTCTGTCCCGAGCTAAGGTTAGTAGATAACATCATCGATCATACCCAAGTACACCCGTACTCCGGCTAAAAACGGGAATGGGGCTGGACTTCCACTCGCCGCCCCCCTTCCCACACACACACCCTCTGAACACCTGAAACAGGCTAGTTTTTAGTTAATGGTTAAGGGGCAGATAAACAAGCCGCCATCGAGTAGTCTGTTTGCATTTACTTGCAAACCACCGACGGAAAGGATTGTTGTCTCAAGCGGATTCTGAATAATTCTTTACAACATTTGAATATCTTTTTAAAGAATATTCCATCTTGGAATATCAGAGACTCTGAAACCCTCCGATCATTATGGGAATAAAAATTCTGCGTTAGAACTGCTTTTATTAGTGGATGCCTGAACCCATTTATGAATTATAAGGTAAAATGAAATTGAAATACTTTCGCAAATCAGTAATTTAAAGAACTACTGTATAATTAAACACTACGAAACAGTTTTACTTCGTCATCATGATTTCTGGTCTCGCGGAAAATGGTGAAAGGCCTTTCCGAGAGCTGTCCTAAAATGATGGCTACGCCAGATAAAAAGACAGGGATTTAAGCACGAGCTCAAAAACAAAACGGTAAATACCCAAGCCATTCTGTTTTCATCAGCGCGTCCCATAAATTCGAATGTTAAGTCAGGAAGGAAACATATTAACGACGAGCCCACTAAAATAGCTGACGTCTTCACCGCTTCGTTTTCGTACTCCAAGCTAGCTGTTTGGAATTGTGACGTTGGTGAGCCCTCCAAGGAGGCGATTTTTCTCTTACGTTTTTGAACCAAACGAAAAAGCCCGATATACCCTGCAACCCAAGTCAACATCATTGCCAAGTGAAAATAAGGCGAGACGAGTTTTCCCAAAGTGGTGGCGAAGAAAACGCCCGCACATATAGACAGCAACCAAACCACAGTAATCGCAATGAGGACCTGTTTCTTTGACAGAAGAAGATGGTGAGCAAATCGCAGTGAGAGAGCTTTCCACCTGTAAAGTGTTAAAACCACTAAGTTTGCAGTCGAAGCGTGCAGTGTTATTAGTGCGATCACTATTAACACTAGCTGAAACGTCGAAGCTTCGTCTGTACAGTTGAGAATCGCGTGTACGTACATCGGTTGTGCTACGGAACAGTTCAGAAGATCTGCCGTGGCAAGGCTCAAAATTAAAAGATTCAATCCTTTCTGAAGGTTTTTGTTTTTCAAGATGACAAACGCGACCAATGAATTCATTACAGTTCCAAAAATACTGAGTAGCAAGTTTAAAGAAGCGAGGGCAATGACTCGGCTTTTCTGCATCTTGTTTTAGAAAAGATAGACGCGACCAAAGACGAACTGGGCAGGCTGCGAGATATATCTTTTGAATATCTTAGACGTTTTCAAGTATTAAAGTTATAATTACTGCTTGGATTTCTAATTTCCTCACCAGATAAAACAAATCCTCCAATTCAATTTAATTGTACCTGAATTACGCAAATAAGAGAATTGCTTTCTTTATTTTCAATTTGGCAGCGGGAAACTGAAGCGTATTCCAATTTATTGCACTGTGGCCTAGATTTGAATTGAACTGTTAACCCCTCACCTAATTGTTGCGAACGACCAATAATTTTATCGATGGTCAAAATCAACTCTGTTTCTGTTGTCGAGTTATCGTGATCGCAAGTAAAAAAAAATGAACTGTTCATTGTAGTACTCATATTATTTGAAAAGTAAAGAGAGCTTTGACATGAAAAGAACAAATATGCACACTTTGGTGACTAAAAATTAAAATTGGTTTGAGAAATTTTGCAGCTGCGTTTTGTGCTAAGTAGAACAAACACGGCATAATTAACGAGAAAAGGCAACTTCGTTAAACTTCGAAAAAGATAAAAGAAATCGAGTGGTAGGTGGGCATTAGCAAGACATCCCGGAAGAGGACTCACTGTCAACGAAATTATGTCATGATTTGACAAAAAAGAAAAGTTTAATGGTCGTCTTGAACAATTTAGCAGACACGTTGCTTAATTGACATTCAAACAATGGGCAAATGACTCCCAGAAAATCATTGCTGAAGAAGAGCAAACAAACAAATTTTGGGGTAGCTAAGACTTCAAAACAACCCTTATTTTTGCGTCGGTCAAGAAGCAGTGAAAATGTCAACAAAAGTCTTGGAGGGCGGGTGAAAACGGACAGTGTGTTAGTGCAAGAGACTATAAAGAGGACAGAGAGGGCATCCCCCATATACACCCTTTTCCATAGGTAATTCGTCTCGAGTTATTTTTAGAATCGGGATAAAGTTACCTCGCGCGAGGCGTGGATGTTTCGTGGAGGTTTCGCATGACCAAACGCCGAGCAAAACATGTCGGGCGAGAGGCAATGAAAGCGTAAAAAGATCCAGAGCATTCCTGAATATTGAAGCGAAATGAGTCGGCGCTCACGTGGGAAAAAGGAATCGCTGGACTCTTTGACAACCCGTAAAATCAGTTTAACTCGAAGTTGTCGTAACCTCAGTGCTTTAATAAAATGAGAAATTTCGCCGGTCTATTGAAACCGGTCGTTTGTACAATTTAGGGAGTTTAAGATCCAACGACGCGGACGACAACTAGAACGTCAAAAAAACAATAGGTTTAATTAGCAAAACAACAACTTCGCACGTGCACAACACTTTTTTGTTCATTTCTTTCCCGTTTTTGCACGACTACGACGTGAAAATGCCTAATTTCGCGTTTTATGGAGGACGTAAATAAGCAACGACGAAATTTTATTTCTCTTTCTGAGCTTGAATATGGTCCCTTGAAATTCAGCTTTAGGAGGGTTCTCCTACAATTGACAAAGTAAGTGGGTAGGAATAATCGCTATAAAGACTAAGAAAAATAAACATCAAACCAGAAATTGCTCTCTTCAAACTGTAAATTATAAATGATCCTGAGAGAATATTCAGTGTGTTAAGGATTTCCCTGCTCTACTGTTAGCTCTATACAAGAGAGGAAGGGCGATTCTTTTTTAATTTCGGTTTCGCTGACACAGCTTTCGCAGAAATCTTGCTGTAGTCGTTTTCGTCGACAAAAGGAATAGCAAAATCGCTCTGCGCGTCTTCCCCCATTTTCTTCTGCGTCATTTCGTGAAGGACGCGTGGCTCTCAGCGTGGGTCATCCACGCGGAACACATTCGCGCTATGTGATTGGCTGTTGTCTAATCCCCCTTGAGATCTGTGGTGTTAAAAATAGCTCAAGACGAATTACCTATGGAATAGGGTGTATATGGGGGATGCGCTCTCTGTCCCCTTTATAGTCTCTTGGTTAGTGCGCATCTTGCAAAAATCTCACGCCAATGCTTCACGCCTTGAAAAGCCTGTTTTGAGGAAAAAATTGACAGTTCTGCAGTCTAGTTTTATGATCCCGAACAGTTTCAAGCAATGAAAACTCCGGCTAGCCTGAATTTCATCCGATTACTTCGAGTCGTTATTACTCCCTCAGTAAAAACTTCGCGTGAACAAAATCACCGGCCACCGAAACCACAACGGCGGCTCATGAAAAACCTACCGACTCTTCGCAATGATTCTACATTCGCAGTTCAATTTAGCATTTCAGTTTCGAAGACTAGGGCAATTTTGCTGTTTAAGATAAAGCTTAAGCTTATCGAAATGTTTGAACTACACGAAAGAATGCCAGAGATGCGATCCGCTGAATATCAAGCGACAATCCCGCTAAAATTTTTCATAATTATACATAATTATTTGAATGTTTAGACAATCAACCAATCAAAATCACTACCCGGTTTTCGGGTAGTGAGTGACGTCACTGGACGGCATTAACGGCCGGTCGATTCAGACGTTGTTGAGAGGAGAAAACGACTCGAAGCAATCGGATGAATTTCAGGCTAAACTCCGGCAAGTCAAGGACGAGGAGGAGTATTTGCCCGTAAACAACGCCGGCGCTAAGAGTAAAAAAATGTGGTGAAACTAGAGTGGACACAAGTTTTACATTGAATGAAGTATCCTATTTCCTAGAGCAATCAGCTGAGCGTTCGACTGATTAAAGCAGTCTGAAGCCATAGGCAATTCTCACGAACTATATGAGCAAACTATATCCCTTGTATTGAGATACTGCCTACAGAACCGACAATTAAATCACGTAGTGACTGTAGCCTTTCTTAGTTTCATCTGGTGCTTTGAAAGAGACCGTTTCCGTGAAAGGGTACGGGTAATTTATCTACCACTGACCGTTTCCACGGGAATACCAAGTTTGTCTTAATGTACCCGAACATGAGTTACAAGTACCACGCTCAGTTGCGTGCAGTGGTGACCGTATATGTACTTGATCATAAACACCGAGGCGTTTATCCAGTTTTCAGGCCTGATGCCGAGGGCAACATTTATTTTAAAACCACATGTCTAAAATCACTGACCGCAATTACAATAAATCATTTCTTAATGATATTATACAAACCAGAAAGCGTCAAAAGTTAGCTAGTCTCTGAGATAGAATCGTAACTGTCTCACTGGATGGTACATATTTGAAAGTTGTTCCGAGTTTTTTTATGATCCTTCCATAAACGCTGCGTTCCTCTGATTGGGTGCGGCGTTTACTGGCAATTTAGTTCCCACTTGCCACGTTAAATCGACGATCGGACGGCGCTTAATGGAAATATAAAAGGTATATAAATTTGTCGAGCTTTTTCGACAAGATACTTAAAACTGACAGGGTTGCATGACTTTTAAAAACTATTGCTCTCCGATATACTTCAAGTGAGAGAGTTTGTTCATCTCCCGTGGTCCCCCTGATAATCCCTGGTCGTAAACATCATTGGAAGAGTTTTTAGGAAGGCTTTTAATCGGAGGGGTTGTATCCGTGAGGCCTTATATATAACCGAAATAGAAAAAAATCCTACAAACAAGATATAGCTGTGGTTTACTGGGTTCTAGGAATTGTAAGGTAAGAGAGCAGCCGGCTGATCAAAACACGTTTTGCATTTATCGGTTTTTAAATAAGCTTCAAAACATCACAATGAATCAAATTAATTCAACTCAGTTGTAGGGGGCTTATAATGGCTCGATTGTGCCTAGTGTGTCTAGCTAGATTCTGTACTCTGACAACGCTCTGTCCAGCGGCACATTCCCGTATCGGCCATATAAGGGATAAGGGATCGAGTACGCCCCCCAGCCGTGAACCATTGCA
>OZ037993.1:43256610-43421610 GCA_964035705.1 Porites rus
AAGGTAACTGGGGGGCTGAACCCACGACATCTAAATAGGCCCTTTGCAGCTAGCCATTCACGTGGTACAAAACCGCCACGTTGGAGAGCAAAAGTCGCATTGGGACAAGACAAGTAAAAGACATACATAATTCTAAATGGTAGTTTTCTTTGCTTGTCTTGTCCCAGTGCGACTTTTGCTCTCCGGCACGGCAGATTTGTACCACGTGAATGGCTAGCTGCAAAGGGCCTATTACAAGCCGTAGCACTGACCGCTTGGAGTAGTGAAAGAAATTTTCACTGTAGAAAGAATAAAAAGCTGAAATTTTGAGCGAGTGCCTAACACTCTGACAACCAACCAATCAATCAATCAATCAATCAATCAATCAAAAACTTTATTTCACTTCGAATTTCCAAAGATAGCATAAACTTATGCTAATATATCCGAAGATAAAGCAAAACAAATAGAAAATGATGTACTACTATTAAAATAATCTACTACTATTATTAAATATATTACGTACAAATTTAAGATAACGTAGACAAGAAAAATATTATATACATTGTGACTACAGTAACTAGTGATAATTAAAACTAATTAAAGAAGGAGCCACATTTATTATCAAAGCTAATGCTCTTAATTTTTGATTTCAAAACATGTAATGACTCAGAAGTTCTAAGTACCTCTGGGAGCATATTCCAATATTTGCTGGCAGAGTAGCGAAAGGAGTGCAAACCATATTTGGTCGATTGAACTCTGGGAATACTAAGAGAGTGTTTACCACGCAAATTGTAGTAGCTCGTTAATATAACTAGGGGCCAGACTATGAAAGATTTATATACAGGAGTTAACATATCATGTATTCCATGATTGTGCAGGCTAGGCCAATTGTCTATGTTATCTAGAAGTTTGTCATAGGAACTATGAAAGTCATTAAAAATAAAACGCAAGCAGCTCTCGTTGATCCACTCAACTTTGTTAATGTTTTTTTTGCTGCAATAATGCCAAATACTTGGGCAGTAGTTGAGGCAAGAGAGAAGAAAGGCATCACACAAGCGTTTCTTAGCAAAAGTAGAAATGAGATGTTTATGGCGCTTTAACACTTGCAGTTGTTAATGACATTGCAAATAAGCTTAGACACATCTTTGTCGTAATTGAGGTCACTATCAATAGTGACACCCAGAAGCTTCATTGAATGACAGATTTCAATACTTTTGCCATCGAGATAAAGCAGAAGATTACATGCACCATCTCCCAACGATATGGTGTGACATTTATTAACATTGAGACACATGGCATTGGTCTCAAACCTCTTGGAGGATGAAACAAGATCAGGCTGCATTCTCTGCTGAATCTCAATGGCACTGAAACCAGTTTTAAAAAATTGTATGTGGTCAGCATATGAAACTAACATAAGGATGAAAGGAAGTATGTATAATGTCATTCATGAAAATATTCAAAAACAAGGGCTCGAGCACTGATCCTTGGGGGATGCCTTTGACAACCCTTAACCAATCTGAAAAGGTGTCCACAACTTTAACACTCTGAAACCTGTCGGAAAGATAGATTTCCATAAGTAGAACGCTATCCTCAGATAGACCATAGGCCTTAAGCCTAGCTAGTAAAAGCCTATGTGGGAGACAGTCAAAGGCCTTGGGAGGGCTAGAGTGTAAAACAACAAGTAAGCCCCCCCTTTTTTCATACACCCCATACCCCCCTCAAAATGGCTGACAAATATACCCCCCCCCCCAGAAGTCTAAATAGCAGTTATTTAGAACGAGTATTATAATTGGCATACACCTACCTTGATACAGCTTTGCCACAAAACAGTGGACATTTCTATCATATAGAAAACCTTGCTTTCTGACCTACTAAATTTGGGTTTATACTTATGGAATTTACTTCATTTTGGGGCTCCCTGACTGGGCCTTTATTAAATATTAAATTTTAATTAAAGTTTATTTCTTCTATACTACAAATCAATTGGGGGGTACTCAGGAAAGTTTTAAACCAGAAGGTTTTGCCCCAAGATCCAAACTCTTACCCTTTTATCTACCATTTTTGACAGAAAAGGTCCCCCTTTCGTATACCTTCTATTGAAAAATGGTCCCCCTTTCAGATACCTAGTTTAGAACTTTGCATGCCTGCTGTAAAATACACCTTTTTTAAGATATGAATAAATCGCAAAACCAGAATGTTTTCTCGACTTTTTCAAAGACACAAAATGAATTTGTTAGCTCTTTTGGGCCTTTTACAGACTGAAATGACAGATTTCCCTTCCCTTTCATATACTACAACTAGTGAAATCCCTACCTTAACATACAATGTATACCTTAAACCTGAAAAATATACCCGTTTTGAGCATAATTTATAGGAAGTACCCCCTAGCAAATAAATGAAGGTAGTGTGTATTTCAAGTGATGTAATGAGCCATTAACATCGCTTTTCCTAAACTGATACACTGAAATATACATAATTTAAAACTGGGAATATTTCATGGAGGGATTTGACTAGTAGATATATTACCACAAAATTGACTGTGGGCTTACAGTACAATCTTTTGTTAATTGTATCTGATATTAAGCAGTACACAGTATAGTGTGAGGACAGATTGACGTTGCACAGCTTTTATGAAACTCTAAGACATTCAAACTCAGCTGGATCTTTCCCTTTTGGAACTGCACCTTGACTGAGCCTGAAAAAGAGATTTTTTAACAGGGGTTAATTTAATAAAACGTTTATAAGTTTAGTTTAATTTACAAGTGTAGCTAAAATAATAGCTACTCTTGTAAATTACACTTTTAAAAGTTTTATTAACTTGACTCCAGGTTTTTTATTTCAGCAAAATCCCAAGGCAAATTAATATTAGTGCTTTGAGTGCATTCCCATTAGTGTGAGGGAAATATAGCGATTTTCTGGAACTACATTAAAGACCTTTGCTAGACAATGTAATATGTTTTGCGCTCCCATTGTAGATTACAAGACAATACCAAGGTCCTATTATGATCTCTTGACAATACTCAATGAAGCTAGTGTGAAGTATTTTGTTTTGAAATAACATGTATTCACCCTTGTTTGTACTCCTTGTTTTATCTTCAAGAACACGAAAGGATTAGATCACCTGAGTATCACCACATAATCTCGGGGGAACTACAAAACATTATTAAAAGGGGTAAGTCTATATTTTAGCATTGAGGCATGTGTTCAGGAGGAGGGGGGGAGTGCCCCGGGAGAGTCTAGAGTGGGGGTGTGTGGTATTAACCTACGCAATATTTCAGACTAAAATGTGCAACCTTTTCTTCTCTGTTTCAGATCTGACAAAAAATTCAATACTCTTTTTTATTTCAGACCAGATAGTTGCAAATGTGCAAATATGTTCCCAGCTGCAGTGTACCAAACAGCTGCTTCAATTCCATGTATCATCATCTGAGATGTGCTTCAAATTAATCAAAGGACCCCTTTAAAGGAGTCAATAAAAGTAAAAAGCTGCATCTTCTATATCCAAACCCAATTCTAGTGCAAACCTTAATACCAGCGTGCAAAGAAAGTAGTGTCCGATAGCCCAGGGCTAGTGGATTTTGCTATCGGGCTAGTGAAT
Organism: Porites rus; assembly: GCA_964035705.1. Classification (NCBI taxonomy): domain Eukaryota; kingdom Metazoa; phylum Cnidaria; class Anthozoa; order Scleractinia; family Poritidae; genus Porites; species Porites rus. The sequence continues at coordinate 43,260,188 of OZ037993.1, forward strand.
TCTGTTTTTAACTTGCCCAACGGGCAAGTGATGGCTTTTGAGAGATTTGAATAACATCAAGAACTATTAAATCAATATTATTTTGCTAGTCAAAAAGTTTTGGGGGCTAGTTGAAATGACGTCTGGGCTAGTAAATGCTAGCTTCAGCTTCCCCGAATGGCAAGCTGTAAAAATGATTTTCTTTGCACCCTGAATACCCAGTTTCAGATGACAATGGGTAAAATCTATGACCAATTTCAGACCAAAAGGACTCAAACGTATCCTTTGGAGGCTATGTGGCTTTAAAAAGGACTGACACCCCTGGTTTATTTCATTTTTGGTGCTTGAGACTGGGGAACTATTAGAAGTGGGGAGGGTCTCATTACAAGCTGGGAGCTACATAGAGAAAACATGGTTAGAAATCAAAGTACTCACTTGATAATTTTAAGAGTGTTATGAGAATGAGCAGCCTTCATTAATGATATGAATGTCTCCTCATTTAAAGTGGTGGCACATTCACCTTCAGCTGTTGGGTGAGCCTTTTCACCTTGAAACAAAATTTAAAATATTTTTCAAATTATTATTTTAAATATTTTAACTGTGGAATGAAACTCTGTATATGGGACTCTCCAAGGGCCATGAAAATCTGCTAACATTTTTTAGCAAGGTTACCATGTAATCAAGGTTTTGGATCAAAAAAGTGGCTCATTGTTTTTACATTATTTTGGGCAAAAAAGTGCAGTCGTAATAGTGAAGTCATTGAATATACAGGGTGGTCATTACATTGGGGACCACCGACTATAACACAGATGTTCTGTCAGCATTGTCTGAGATTGTAGGCAGGTACAGTTAAATGTGAAGTTACTTAAATTAGTTTAACCTGCTTCTGCTTGAAGTTGTTCATCATGGAGCACAGGGGTTCCAAGAGACAGCTCTTCCAGATTTGGGAGGAGTGCAATCGCAGGGACTAAAGCGCCAAACCCAGCTTCAGCAATCCTGTTTCCTTGGACATCCAGTTGTCGCAAGTTTGGAAGATCCTTAAAGGCTGAGATGAGGATTTCTAAGCCATGCTCACTGATAAGGTTGCTTGTTAGCTGGAGTTTCTCCAACTGCGGCACAGTAGAAAGTGAGCTCACAAATGCAGTCAAACTAGCATCAGTAATCCTGCATGACGTCAAATGCAGCTCTCTGATGGAGACCATCTCTGGAAGAAATCTTGCCAGTACTTGAAGAGCTTTGGCATCCACTCGACTGTCATTTAACTCTAACGAGGTCACTGAATGGCTGTTGGACAAGAAGTACACCAGAGCTCTCAGCTTGTATGGCGTGGCATTAAAGTGATCAAGCTCAACAATGCCCCACGGCATTTGGGGTTCCAGCTTGTATGCTAAGTGCCCTTGATTGGATTCGTACAGAGAAATTAAACAAACTTCAAAGAATGACTGCTTCAAGCTTTCATTCTCCACGACTTCCATACTTCCTTCTTGTAACAAGAGCTCAAAGAAAGGTTGGAATCCATCTCCCAGTAATCCAGGAGTGAACAAAAACAGGACTTGGTTCAGTTCTGATGATAGGCAGTTCATGATGTAAATACTGACATCTTCAAAAACTGACCTATCTTTCAAAGCCTGTTTGATTTTGTGGCTCAACCAAAGGGCGGCCAGAAACTCCTGATAAGATCTGTGTGAAAAACGGCATTTCTGGACTGGCTTGAGCCTTGATGATCCAGCTTCCTTTGAGAGGAATCCAATTTCCAGTGCACCCTTGTTGGTACAAATTTTCTCAAGCCTCTGCAGATCAAAAAGTAACTCATCATTCAGCAATCCGTTTAGTGAGACCTCACCCAATGATAGCAAACTTTGGAAGAGATCATCTGGAATGTCTTCCAAAGAGCACAGATTTTCTGGATCAAAACTGCTCTGATCATCCTGTCTTGAGTAGTATCTCTTTACAAGCAAGAGAGTTAGCTCAACGAAAAGAGACGTCACTGAAGAAAGCAATGCTGCTTGAGGCATCTCCTCCCACATTGCACAGATGAGCATCGCCGTGAGCGGAATTCTTGCGATGTGCTCTGCAACAGGATGCATCTCAAGTTGAGCGACTAAGCTCTCAGCCATGGGAGCGTCATCTTGGAAGTACTTAAACACAAACTCATGGATATTTTCACTGGTAAAGCCTGTGATCTCAATGCGGGAATCCATGAACCAGTGCACCCTTGATCCTTTCCCGGGTCTTGAGGTGATGATAACTGTTGCATTCCTGAAGATCTTGCCCATGATCAGATCTTCTACTTCTGGCAGCCGTGAAGGATTCACTTCATCATAACCGTCAAGGATAAAGAGAACGCTTTCTTGATTGGCAGTGATATACTGGAAAAGGTGATCTGCTGAATAGTAAAAGTCTCTCGGGAAAAGCAGCTCATAGATATCGTTCTTCAAATTCCCTTTCATTTGCTTAAGCTCCATAAACAGGACAAGCTTAAAATGCTGCAAATTTGGACTAGCACAAGCCCAGTCATACACCATAAGTGACACAAATGTACTCTTTCCAACACCTGCCTGTCCCTCTATGAGGATGCGCCTCATCTTGGAGGAACCTGGCCGAGTATTGAAGATTTCAACATACGTCTCCAAGGGCTCTCGCTTTGTAACTCGCCCGGTCTGTCTCCGAGTGATCATCTGGAGGTTGGTGTAAATGTGCTTGATGTGGATAAGGAATGATTTGTTCCATGTAAGAGGCTGAAGCCAACCAATGATATCCTTGTATAGGTCAAATAATGTTTGCTGATACAGAGTCAGAGGAGAGCTACTGCCTTCTCTTGGCTGACCTGTAATAAACATCATTACTATATCAGATTATGTCCGCCACTGGTTACACCTACACTGTACATAATTATGTTACAGATTAAAATTAAATTCAGGTTCAAATTTTTAAACTTAGGTTGACTCCCAATTTCATCTCCTAGCCCTAATTCATGAATAATTAGGGCTAGGAGACAAAAAAATTCTGTTTTGAATTTAATTTTGACCTGTAACATATACACCCTTTCTCTCAAACCCAGAGACATTTTCCCAGCCAATCATAAGCAGGAATTCACTAGGTCCCTGAGAGTTAACAGGGGGTTCCCTATAATATTGTGGGGACAATTTGCCAAAACCTTGTGACCCATGCACTCTATTAGTGACACAAAACATTTGATAAAGGTGAAATCGCTAAGTGCGAAGAGCACTTTTTAACTTGTCGATTATACGTAGCATAAGGAACAAGTTATTGTGGGCACTGCGATATGCAAATGTTCACTCAGGTGTGGACGTTTTCGTAATTAGTTGGTATCAAAACGACAACTGTCGTAGATCGATTGTTCCTGTAAATGTTTCGCGATCAAGAATTGCTGAGCGTGCAATTGTGCTCAGAGCTTTTGATGTTATGATTTTGTACCTTTCACAGGACGATAAGGTCTCTTCATGTGGAATTTGAATGTTTCAAATTAGGACTAACTTTGAGACAGAAGTTGATGCACTTTTGAAGCTTTTTGACCCTTCCACGTGATAAACATGACTAAAAGATCAGCACTTGCTCTTCTATTCCCAAGCTGGTCCAAGCTCACTATTCTGCTGTGAGTCTCAATATTTTTTTTTTGGCTTTTCTCACGACAAGACTCCCAATCTGGTGGTTTTTAGGGAAATATCATTCTGAAAATGAAATGTTTCCTTGTTCAATAAAAACGGCAATGTTTACTGTTGCTGAATTGTAATGATTCTCCTCATGTAAATGCTGAGAATTGCACTGTACAACGACCTCAGCAAGAGACTTTGTGATGGGATTGTGAGACACTTGTCGTCCATATGTTCTTCAAATGTGATGAAATTAGTTAACGTACGGCTTTTACTGTCAAATCCCCTGCTTAACATTAGTTGTTGTGGCTTAAGAGACATTGCGTTGCCCTTCCACATCAAAGGACTGGGGTTCGACTCCCACTGATGGAAATTTTTTTCTTTTTTTTCTTGGTCGTTTTGTTTTATTTTTAAAACACATTTTAATTTTTTGACAGACTTAAAATATACAGGTGGGCTAATTGCAAGTTCATTATCATAGGCACCCTTTGATTAATACGTGATATGTATTGTTTCTCCTTCTCAGACCCACAAGACAGCTTGCCCAGTTGACTCTTAATGCACCAAAAACAGCCGCCGATCAGGCAACTCAAAACAAATCCCTTGAAAAATGAACTAATTTACGAATAAAGCCTCTTATTGCAACTCTTACCTAAAAGATCAGCTCTCAATTCCAGACGATTGATTCCAGCGAATATGGCGGCCAAAAATTCCTTGTTATCCGGACTCAACAAATTCCTGTTTTCAAGTTCGTCGAACAACTCAAGGGGTCTTTGAATTCTTTCGAGTACCCCGACAGGAATATGCTGCTTGCATATAAACTTTAATTCAACAAGTTCTCGTTCGGTGATCTCGTTTGACAGTTCCAAAAGTTTCAGGCGATATGGATCCATGTTTTCAGAAGAGCAGTCATGAGCCGAGTCATTCAATTTCTTTGAGAACTAGTCATCGTCATTCGAATTCTTCTCTCCATTAATTCCATTGCTGTGAAACGTACCTTACCTTCCAATTCCTCGAACTTAAGTTTGGATTCGGACAGATGAGGACACCAGAATTTGGAAATGTTCTCACATTTTCAAGAGTACACAGTGGAACAAATAATGAGCTTGACTGGGGAAAGACTGGGGACTAACTGGCCACTCAGTATCTACCTTCCGGGTCCCCCTCAGTATAAGTTTTGCAATTTAAAGATGGCGGCTCGTCGACTAATCTTAGGAACAAGTTCGAATTCATTTGGGCATCAAGGTTCGCTCTTGAGAAAATTGAAGAGCACTAGAACTTTCAGCTTAAATACTAATTACCGTTCAAATGGGAGCAGTTTTCCCGTTCGAAGTGATTGTATGTTACCCAAAGACTGCTTCAAGAGCAAGACGGCTTTTATCACCGGGGGTGGTACAGGTTTGGGAAAAGGAATGGTAAAAATGCTGTCTGAACGTGGTGCAACTGTGGTGATATCCAGCAGGTATCTTTACTGTATTAATTTTGTTGCAAATTACTATAGTAGAAGTTTGATACAGAGGCATTTTTAGGATCTTTAACATCCCCTTGTAAGTCAGTGGGGGAGGATAGGGCGTGGGAACACGGGAGAATAGGGGGCAGGAGGCCGGGCCACGGGTGGGTGGTAAGAGCTTTAAACGGGTGGGGAGTGGGAAAAGGGCTAAAGGGAGGAAGCTGAGGAAATAGGTGCAGGAGCTGGGAATGCAAGTTATGGGAGATGGGAGGTTTGGACCCCCTGTCCTCCCCTTACCTTTAACCCTACCCCTCCCCCACACTTTAAGGGTGCAACAAAATATTAAGAAATTATCTGGAATTTAAGGTTGTCACATTAGTTTGTGCCCAGACTACCTCTATCCCTGCACCATTTTTGATCAGAGACATGTCTCTGATAACCAGATTAATTGAATAAAATGTATGTCCTACACAGAGCACTTAATAAGTCCCTAGTCTATTTTTTGTACTGCAAGCTAATGTTATGGCCCGTTAGCTTTCCGTACAAAAGATAGTTTACTGGATACCAGGCCAACTCTCACACATTATGTTTGATTGTCTCACCTTCAAGGACGTCAATTTCGTCGATTTCTGGACGGATTTGAATGGTTGTTGGCAGAGGCTACTTTTTGCACACCAGCTCATACAGCGAAAATGTAGCCTCTGCTCGTAAGGTACCAGATCTCTCGCTCATGAAGCCGAAGGTGAGATCTGGTCAAATAAGAAAATTCAGTTTTTTTGATTTGCTAGATTGTGAAAGAATGATGTGAGCATTATCTCCTGCACGCGCTATGGCGTGTGCAATTGGTTCTTTACGAAGTCTTCAGTTCTGTTCAAATAAATATTTATTCAGTTTTCCCTGAAAATACTCTAAAAGGCACTTAATTTTGACTTTGTGTCCTTACTGTATCACATGCAACACACTAAATTGTTACCTTTTAAATAGCTTTGGAAGTGCTCAAAGGTTATCTGAACATCTTGGGACATTTTTGGCAATTTTTGACATCTTCAGATAATCATCGGAAATCTTTGGAAGTTGTGGGGACATTTTTGGAAATTCTGGACATTAAAAGGCAAAAATCTCATGCATTCGACGTAAGAGAAATTTGGTAAATATAGACTATGGACTGTTCGCAGTGTCAATTTTCAAAAGTGATGAAAGAAAAACTTGAAAATTACATTAGAGGAAAAGGACCAAAAATGGGACTATTTAATAGATTAAAATAATTAATACAATATTTATTATTGTAGGAAACTTGAAGTCCTTGAAAAGACAGCTGAGGAAATTTCCAAAGAGACAGGAAATAAAGTAAGCTTATAACATTAATTTTTGCCATTTCACAATTCTGCAATTTGATCCTTTAAACAAAAAGAGTGAGTAAAAAAGGCTTGCCTGTGATATTCTTGAACTATTTAATAAGAAATAATTATTAAAGTGATGGAGGAAGAAAAGAAATGCTATTAATGGAGTGACTGGCTGCTTATTTTGGGTTTCAAACCCGTCAACAATAGATGTGTGTGGGGAAGGTTCCTGGTGAAACAGAAAGGAGCAGCAAGTGAACAGAAGGTAACCATGACAACCTTCACACTGAGAACCTCAGTGGAGAAATGTGCAGATACTTACCAAAAAAACATGCGCAGGGAAGGGAGGGCTGGGAGCAAAAACAGCTAGAATTACTTCTTGCGAAAGCAATATAAAGAAAATGATTGACTTCAGCAAAAGTGCTACAGAGCTGCAAAAGCCCAAGATGATGCCATATTATATACAACTATTGAGGGAGACCGCAAGCCAGCATTGTCTGGTGTTTAACCTCGCCTAAATTAAATTTAGCCACATTTTAGGGTGCCTTATATAGAGTCCATAGAGGATACACTTAGATCATCCATTTGAGGAAAAATACTGTTAAAACCTCTCCACAACACGTCTGTTGGTTACAGATAGGTAAGTGGCCACTGTTGTCTGTAGAGAAGTATCTGTACTAGGGGAGAGAATTTGTTGGGACAAAAAAAACAGGCACTGACACTATAAAGAAGTCTAAGTGAAGTCCTAAGGATGCATGATTTAAAGCATAATGGAGCCTTTCTGCTGCATAATATGACCTCCTAGAAATTCCACATATATTTTTCCAATATTTTTTGCACCTTATCAAAAGGCTTTTAGGAAAGAGTGGCCATTGCAAAGAGTCATTCATTAGTGGAGATTTGAATGGGTATGTGCACAGTCCCTTGTGTATAATTGACCAAATTATTGCAGAAAACTGTAATATTAAACTGTAGATCTGGTTATAAGATTGGTACTCCCACACCGTTAAGTAACCTAGCTTCAGTTTTCAGGTTTTACCAGTTGCTGCAGATGTACGGGATCCATCTCAAGTGGCTGCCGCCATCGACTTTTGTGAGGAACAGTGTGGTCTCCCTGACATTATCATCAATAACGCCGCAGGGAATTTTGTATCCCCATTTGAAAGATTATCGGCAAATGCATGGAAAACTGTGATTGATATTGTACTCAATGGCACTGCTTATGTAACGTTGGACGTTGGCAAGAGGCTTATTAAAGCACAAAAAGGTTTGATGATTTTGGATACCATCTGGATTTATGAAAATAAATATTACAAATAGAACATTTAAATATAAGTGAAGATTAAGACTACAGTGTATCTCATATAAGGTTACAACTTTTGTAACTACAAGTAACACCCTCTAGGCTTTGCACCCTCAGCTTGGAGGCAGGAAATGTTGCTCGGGGGTTAGTCTCCCATGCAGACGTTCTTTTGGCTTATCACGCAATCCTCTTAACCCCTAAGAATGTCTGTGGGTAGGCTACTTGGGGAGGGGGGTGTACTCTCTCATAAAAAAGATAGGTATGCATAATTTGTTCAGAAGCAGTCAACTATGTTGATGGCCTGATTCGTCCGCCTGTAGTACAAGCGTTTTGAGGGCACATATAAGCACTAGAATTTACACAGGTTGTGGGTAGGCAACTCCTCACCATCCCCAATATGATATTTCTTTTCTTATCCTCACTCCATTGTCTGCAAAATTCCACATGCTCTCTTCAGTCTTTCTCTGCTGTCAAAATCAAATGTGGTAGCCAGTTGCCTGTATAGCATGAGACGCTTATTTCAAAACGAGCTGTCTGCCTTAAAGTAAGTGACACTAGCCACTTTGAGAAAGTTTTTACTTGACCAGGAGGGCTTCTGACCTGCCTATAATTTCCAGTGTATTGACTGCATGAATGCTTTGTCTCTAACCCAATTTTAGCTGCAAACTTTCTGGCTATAACCACCATTTATGCCAAGTCAGGTTCTGGGTATGTTGTACCATCAGCAGCTGCTAAGGCTGGAGTAGAAACAATGACCAGGTAGTAATCTCACTGTTGTATTGTTCTTTTTTGCCATTGTGCATCCAAGCAAAATAGTTTTTCACCAGATTAACAGTTTTACACTCATTTATAGGATAAGAGAATGCAATAAAAAAAGATGCTCAAAAAATGAAAGATGCCACACAGCTCATTCCAAACTCAACTAAGAGTGCATTCCATTGGGATGATCAAATCAGGATCAGTCATCTAAGATCGCTTGGATCATGGTAAATCAAATGAACCGATCAGTCCTTTCCCAGGCAGGATCAGTGGATTCCTTTGACGTTTCATGGTCCGAGTGATCTTGGATCACTGATATATTTTTTATACATATCCTGATTCAGATCATCCCAATGAAACATAACCTAGCTGCGATCAGGTTTTCTTTTTTTTTGTTGAACATGACATTTCAAATTTATGTTCGTTTTTAGATCACTTGCAGCAGAGTGGGGAAAATATGGAATGAGGTTTAATGCCATTGCACCAGGTCCTATTGAGACAAAGGTAATGACTGTTAATTTAGTTAAACTTGATAACAAATGCAAATGTATCAATATTATAATACCTAGCAATTCAAGGTCATATAGCTAGAATGAGGCACACCAAGGCAATTTTTTTCTTTTTGTGCCTTAAGAAAATCACTTGGCTATTTTAAGAGTCTATACGTTAAAAAATAAATCTTAAGTATGATTTTGCCTTCTTTTGGTATGAATTTGCAGAGTTGCTAGAGAAGCTGTTTCCAGTGAGCAATGTTTTGACATTGATGTTAAATAGGTAGCCATTACTTTCACCTGTCAGCACTATTTATTTGAATTTTTTTGGTACATGTCTCTGCCAGTGGACTATATCTCTCTCTGTCATCAATCGTCACATACTCAACAGTTATGATAGACAAAGCATTCTAAATATTATGGAGACAGAGAAAGTTCAAGCTGGGAATACCTGTTTCTCTATACCTCAGCACGGTTACCTGCAGATTATTTCATTTGACAGTCAAACCTTGCTTAACAGACACCTCCTTATTATGGACACCTTGTGATTATTGACAGTTTGCGTTGTCCCTGGGAAAAACCCTTCCTTACATTTTCTCTCAATTCAACCCACTTAATTCAGACACCTCCTTAACAGGGACACTTTCAATGCCGCCCTCAGTGTACTTGGATTTATAAATACTTGACCGTACTTTCTTGACACTTGGTGTTTTCAGGGTGCTTTTAGCCGTTTGGATCCCACCGGACAATTCCGAAAACTAGTGACTGAACGCATCCCTACAGGTAGACTCGCTGAAATCCCAGAGTTAGCCAACCTTGCAGCATACCTTGTTAGTGATTATTCCAGCTGGATGACAGGAGAGGTAATTTTTTTGCAATATCAGCACATAATAGTGGTCATGTGCAAGCCAAGGGGAGAGGGGTACGCCCTTTAATAGCCTATGCGGGAAGGCTCCGCCTGAAAGGGGTACATTTTTCAGGCCTTAGGTATATGAAAGGATAGTGATTTCAATTAAGTTGAAGTATATGAAATAGTAGAGAAACTGTCATTTCGGTCTGTGAAAAGGTCAAAAGGATTAACAGATGCATTTTCATGACTGAAATAAAGTTGGCAGTAGGGGCTAGGGCGATTTTACTTGACCGGTGAAACAGTGAAGAACAACTAGTGCAAAATAGCTACAAATAGTATGGACTTAACAAAAGAAGATAGAATTAGTGCATAATAGTGCGTAGCATTCTACTACTGTCTTATTCCATGGGTTAAGTAAAATCACTCTAAAAGGTAAGTAAAGTTCTAAACTAGGGATATGAAAGGGGTACCATTTGTCAGTAGAAGTATACGAGACGGGTTTCTTTTCTGTAAAAAGTGGTATATGAAAGGATAAAGGGTGGGACCTTAGGGCAGAGCCTCCCGGTATAAAACTCTTCAAAAAAAATTAGACAGGGGAAAGTTGACAAGATGAATGTTTTCACTGCAGGTTGTTGTATTTGATGGTGGAGAGTATGTTTCTATGGCTGGTGAATTTAATGAATTTAGAAAGGTACAGGTATTTTAATGTTTAAATGTTTCCCCCTTCTTTCCACTTCCTCTTGATCAAGTGCTCAAATCCCTCATCTATTTGTTCTTTCAGGTTCCAAATGAAATGTGGGACCAAATGGAAGCCATGATAAGAAAAACAAAGGGCTCTTGATCATAGATTCATTAGACAATCAATGATGCTTTCATTGTTGCCACATCAGGGTGATACTGGTTGTTCAAGAGGCCGATACTATCCACCAGATAAATTAGTATTTATTGAATAAATGTTACTGAAACCATTGTAATATTATTGCATTACCCACTGGATAGCGTTTTAAACAATTTAGCATTCAGGCCTATTATCATTAAAATTCTTGAAACTGTTGTGACTTTCGCATAGTTTTTTATTTACTGGTATTGATCCTTAATCTTTGTAACTTCGTTTTTAATGCCTCTTAGTAAAGTATGTTTACGTATGTATGTTTGTATGCACATTTACAGTTTTCGGTAGTTTAATGGAGTTGCTACATCGAAAGGTAGCATTGTAAACTAGACCTTCGTAGAATCTACCTTCATACTTCATAAGGGTAATTGCATGGAAGACCAAATAACCTTCACATCTAATAAGCCTGCCTAAGATTAAAGAGACAGTAAACAACAACAACAACATTCACCCCAAAATTAAGAGTCAGCAGTGATTTTATTTACACAATTACCTAACACACAACAGAACTTACAGAAGCCCAAAAATTTAATAAAAATTACTGCAATGTCAATAATTGGATTACAGCATGTGAACAAAGGAATCACTTTTTAATGCGCTTTTATGGTTCAGAAGCAATTCCAGAAATTGGATTTGACTTCAGTCGCTTTGCTTTCTTGACAGAATCTGCTTGCCACTCGGGTGTGAGTGTGCGAGGCTTTTCTGGACCAACTGATAAAGGAAAGAAAAAAGTATTAACTTGTTTCAACAGTGTTCTGATAAAACTTGACAATAAAATGTTATAACCATAAGCAACAGCGAAGATCACACTATTTCTTGGAAGTACAGACAACTCTTTCTTAGATGGACACCTTTGGGACTAGCAACAAGTGTCTGTCTTAGAGAGATGTCTGCCTCAGAGAGATGTTCAAGGCAAAGATAAGATCTTTAATGTCTGCTGTGTAGATCTGAATAGCAATATTTGCACCACTACTATTATCAGAGAGCTTAGACAAAGGCGCTTGTTGAGCAACTGTCGGCAGATTGCAACCAGAAGAGGACTTTTGCATTTTTGGGCAAATCATCTAAATGAGAGTAAAGCCACTTAGCAATACAAATGTGGTCATGTCAAGGAATTTTAAAGGGAAAAAGCCACAATTCCAGTTGATGTTTGTCAATCAAAAATATCCGTTATGATAGGTTTAACTCCGGCCTCTCTTTTTCAACATTCTCATGCTAGTTGGTATAAATGGACTGCCTTGAGGAAATAACACATCTTTACCATAGCCATGTGGCCATCGCATGGAATTTATTGGAAGTGCACTTTCTTGTTCAGGGTAATCCAAGGATGCCTGTTGCCATAGCAACTTAAAGTAAAATATATATGTATGGACTGGTGTCCAGGAGAAAATTTTATGGTCGTGGTATATTATGGTGGTTGTGTTGAGGAGGTGACCATAATGAGGAGGTTTAATGGGGTTAACCTTTGACTGAGATCAATTTGCCACTGAATAAATGAGAAGGAAACTGAGCTGAGTTAACTTTTGCAAAGACTTCTTGGACTGTTACTAAGGACGTGGAAAAAAATTGGCCAAGAGCTGACCAAAGCATCCCCAGTAACAATCTCAGAAGTTAGGAGTGTGACGATTCATATTCCTTGCAACTCAATTTGATTTTGATTATTGCCTTTCAATTTCGATTATTTCGATTTGATTATGTAAATGTCTCTTAGCTCTTATAACATAATGTGCAATGTAAACAACATGCAACCATAAACCCTCAATTTGAGAATAGTAAAGGGACAGGAGGATTCACAGTCACTTGGTCATTCGTCTCCACATTTAAGAACCTGACAAAGAGCTTTTCCACATGGTTTGCCTTATTTGGAAATTCTCAGGGGGTGGTTGAAGGACAATATTTTTATCAGGAAACACAAAAAGGGTGCACGAACTGCAATCATCTTTGCTCGTCAATCAAAAATGTTTTCAAAGAGTTATGGATTCTGATTTTACAATATAATAACTCATGGACTCACACCAAGGGCACCCTGGAAAAGGTATGCAAAAATCTAACCAAACTCAAAACGTGGAAGCAGAGAATTGTGAATCAAACCAAATGGTCATAACTGGGATTAACTGACAGAATTCGATTAATCGTTTACATATCTAACAGAAGTCCTTGCGAAAGCTAACTTGACCCAGTTCTTGTTGTTTTTAAAGTGGCAAGTGCAGACTGCACCTTTCCACAAAATAGATGCAGTGCTGATCGCCCTCCCAGAAAAAAATATGGATTCAAATTAATGCATCATTTCACTTAACATGCACCTGACCGAGAGGTGCTTGCTCATTTGTTCCTATTTTTCTTACATGAGAAAACAGATATCAGCTTAACAATATAGTTGTACCTCCTGGCTAACAAGGTAACTTACTATACTTCCTGAGGAATGCAAAGAAGACCACAGATACTGCAAGCCCTGCTGATACTAAGCCAACCACTTTCTTTGCATATGGTTCTTGTATTTTAGACTCTGGAATAGTCTTTGCAAACTGGGATCTGTAAACTAAATGGTGGAAAAATTGAAAAATAATCAAGGTTGATTCCTGTCGAGTAACTCCATTTCAGTAAAACATTTTCACCAAGTATATAAATATATTTTATTTAATTTTCATCAAGTACGTAAATCTATCCTAAATATAATCTATCGCAGGAATCAATAACGTATAAAAACTTACGATCGACTTTTTCCTGCTTTGAAAGCTCACTCCAAGGTCCTTTCTCCTTCGCTTGAAGAGCTTCTAATTCAGACACGTACTCTGGTCTAGTTGTTGGGACCGGCTTATATTGACGAGCAGCCGAAGTTTGAATTTTTCTGCAAGAAAGTCTAAAATACACCCGTGGTAAAGCACTCATTCGCAGCAAACCCGCCATTGTACAAGTCGCCGAAGAGCCAAAATCCAGCAAGATGGCGGACAAGAACCGATATCGCGCCTTGAATTATGGGTAATATCAATTTTGGAGTCATGTAAGAACTCACGTGGGATCCTGCGCATTACAAATAAGGGCAACGGTCAGTTTGCCTGTTTAGAGATGTCCCCTTCCCTCAAGAAAGGGGGCCCTTTCCCGATTTTTTGCTGAGGGGAGGGGGCGTCTGAACACAGCCTAGGGTCAGGTCAGGTGTGGGTTTGTCATCCAACGGGTATGGAGCGTAAACTGTAATCCCCACAAAAAGATATTAAATAATAACAGATGAAAAAGTAGCTAACCCAAAGACCTGTAAGTTGATTCCCTGGGCTGATTTGATCACTCTACCGCTTGTATTAAATAACGCGTTATTGGGGTGCGCTAAAAAGCTTAAGAGCTCAAAGTGTTGGTGAGGTCAGTGCGTACTAGTCGCGTGTGCATTTTTCAGAATGTGTGGAAATGAAAGTCAGCCAGGCCTACTACTAGTCGAAAATCTGGCTACGCCCCTGACAACCATTTAGAAACCTTAGAATTTCCATACAAAAACCACTTTTCTGTTTTACCTGTGCGCTGTCATGCCTGAAAATCTATTGAATCTTCTTTCCAAAGTAGATCTCATGTCCACTTGTCCTGACGTACACTTCAAGCGCACTTCGGTCTCTGGTGTGAACCGGCCTAATGTAGGAGACTAGGTCCATCATCCCAAAACAGAGCTCAATGGGGCAGAGGTGGGGAGACCAAAGACGTGGCCCATAATCTTCTGAGCTCTTCAAATTCCATGACTTCCCATGAGTTTTTCAAGTTTTCCATGACCTCGAGTTTAGTAGGCTCGATTACCAGCCGCTGTTCGGGAAAATGAGCCAGCACTCATCCCCCGAAAGAGTCTCTCTTCGGGGAGGATCAAAGACCGGACCCGGGAGACGGGGGAAATCGAGCCTACGAGTTTAGCTGTCACTTTCAAAATTTTCCTTATTCTAAGGTTTTTTTTACGTTAAACAGTTCAACAGACACAAACTCTGGTGTCCACCAAAATCGGTGCCGCTCACGCTGTTTAATTAATTCTCTGAATCTTACATTGTCCTTGCTTTGTCATCTGCAGTAACAAATCTACCAAACAAAATTTTAATTTTCCATGACTTTCAACGACCGACAATTAAATTCCATGACTTTCAAGGCCTCGCCTCCGTCGTAGACACTCTAAACCGCTGTACCAATATTCTAGACTATGCGCGGGTCGGCTTCAACCAGTGGCGGATCCAAGGGAGGGGCCCGGTTCCCCCCCTTATTTTTCGACCAAACTGAGGGCCGAAGGGCCGAAAAAAATTTTTTTTAAGACCGCTCCCCCCCCCCCCCCCTTATCTCGGGGTCTGGATGAACGCACCCCCGCCCCACTCCTTATTTGAAGTTCTGGATCCGTCACTGTCAGCGCAGGCTATCGAGGCCTGGAAAGTGAAATGCATGACTTTCCAGGTATTCCATGACCTGTACATTGACTTGATGCGAAAGCGTTGTCAATTAATAAATGTAGATGCAGATGTACGAACCCTGAAAAGAACATTTTCCACCCACTACCCGTCCCTTGATAGCTTGGAAGCAGACTAAGGCATGATCAAAAGAAAATCCCACTGGTATTAAAAAAAAAAACACTTTAGTCACTGCTGTTTTTTCTTTATTTACTAAACCTCGTTACAAAACTTGTTTTTACAAGCGGCATAAAATTCATTTAAACAACAGGTAACAAATGATATTAAAGTAATAAATAATATACAAAAAACAAATAACTGTTACTGTTTTGCGAGAGTTCATGAAACAAACATTAAATCACTCTTCAATACTTCCAAGGGATATTTGACAACACGATTCGATAACAATGTGGTCTTTGTGTCTTGTTTTCATAAGTAAATACTAGTTTTTATGTACATTATATAAAGTTGTGAATTATCTTTTATAAATTTTAAATTTCTCTGTAAACAGCAAGGCCGAGTTGTTATATTGGCAGCCAGTCATGTGTTGGTATGTCAAGATGAAGCTCCATATCCGGTGTGCATCTAAAGAAAGAAAAATCAAAGTTAAAACCATGGGAAAGTCGTGAATACCTTGTTTTGAAAATAGAGAATTGACGCAATGAAATAAATATTTATTTTAACTCCCCCCCTCCAAAAAAAAAATCCAGCTACCGTGTATGGTTTAGCTTGCGTAATCAGTAGCTTCCATATTTTTGTTACTCCGTTTTATTGTTATACTAGGATTGCGGGTTTGTTTTATGATGTTTTTCGTTGGTAGTACGTTAAGTAAGATATACAGCCGTGCAAAAGCTGAACCGAGGTTTTCTGCCTTGTTTCTCTCGCCCCTTCCCTATCTTTGATCTCACGTTTGTTTTCACGCGGCTGTTCATCTCTACCTTAAGAGCACTTCGACAACACTTCGGTAACAACAAAGATATATCGTTTTCACTACGGGCAGCGGGTATTCACGAGTTAAAACGTGCGAGCGAGTCACGATGGGTTCAGAAAGTCGTGCGCAAGCCGATAGATCAATCATAATGAACCAAGTGACGCGCGAATTACTGTCAACACAACTTAAAGCTGTTCATCATGTTGTAGTCCGTTATGTTTTGTAACATACTCACTTTTCCCTTTTCCCGAAAACTTCAGGGAATATTTGAGCTTGTGTATTCAATGCTTGGCTGTCTAGCATCTCTCTGCAAAGTTTTTACACAAAGTTATAATGCGTTCAAAGAAATGCATGCTATGATTTCACATAGCAAGTTGACAACCTTGGGTGGAGCACGAGCCGTTTAGGCTATGTTCACTCACAATTCCGGACAGCCTTTCGTGCCTAAACGAAAAGCCTTCCGTTATAGGATGGCGGCATAGAACTCTCGTTCACATACATCGAACATTGCACCGGAGCAGTTGGCTGAGAGGGTTTAGTGAACTAACCCCAGTCATCACTCCTAAAGATTTATTTTCGTCTCAGTAGAGTTCCAGTCCTCGCTCCTACTTGTTCACTTCCGCTACGGTCCGAATACAGTGGAACTTCTAAATGGAATGATAAAATATGTCCGCTACAAAGAGGTTTCGTTATATCGAGGTTCTTTTCCATATGTTTTACTCTTATTAGGGCTAGGAATATCGTTCGTTATATCGAGGACTTCGCTATACCGATGTTCGTTAAATCGACGTTCCACTATACCTGTTCAGAATTGCGGTCGTTTCACCCGAAGGCGTTCGCTAGGACTTAAGTCGAATCGCTCAGGTCTAAAAAAATCTAAATGTCGTAACTGTTCATCAGTAGGATGCCTAAAATGTGTGCAATTCTACAATTGGTTTTGGCTCTATTAAATCCTATACCAATATTGTAGAACATTTTAGGAGGAGCCACCCACAATTTGAGCACAGTTTTTTATGTATGAAAGGCCACGCGTAAACGTAAAAGTTCAGCACGGTTCAACTTTTACCTTTTCACGCGACCTTTCATACATTGCCTATATTCTATTTACGCACGGAAAAATTACGCGACAGTGGAAATCCACCTTAAGAGATAAAAGAAGCATTTTCCTCGCGCCCTGTTGAAATATATAATAAAGTAATTCAGAATTTTCAGCAATCAACTTTTAACACTCAACTTCAAAACAAAACAGAGGCGTGGCAATAACGCACCTAAAGTGATCGGGAAATAAATTTCCCTACTCAACACAGGCATCTTCCACACGTATTCGTTGAAAACGGTCACCGAAAACGCATCGTTTCAAAAACGCTCTTCAAAGTAGCCTGCGAACCGCAGAAGTATTTCCGGTCGTCGCTTCTCTCCCTCCGAGAAGCGACGACCGGAAATACGTCTGCGGTTCGCAGGCTCTCTCCAGAGTGGAGACTTTTGAAAATGCCGTTTTCCGTACACGAGTGGATGAATGAAAACAGAGGTTTTTTGAATACGATTACGTCACGGGCTCAGATACAGGTAAATACGCATGCTCAAATCCAAGATGGTTCCGTTTTTATTTCGTGTGGACGGGCTAAAACGATTCAAAATCGTAACGTGAGGACGTGAATTTTTTTGAAAACAGAGCAAAAAAATCTCCGTTTTCAAACAAAAACGGATACGTGTAGACGGGACCCCAGTTCAAGGCATGGCTAATTATTATCGCTATGCGAATGATGGACTTTTTTTAGACAATAGGTAGTTTTCTTTTCTGACATCAGAGATAACGTATCTTTCGAAAAAACTCTCTGAATATACTGAACGGTGGAAGCGGCGATCAAACAGCCAATAAAAGGATCTCAAAAACAAACTGACATAGCATTCACCTGATTTCAGCTTCTAATTTGGCATTGTTAGCTTCCAGCAACTTTACTTCATTTCGATGAATTTCCACTTCCTGTAAAAAAAAAAATAAATCTTGGCATCCTTTTTGACTGAAGAAAAAGTACTTAAAATGTCCCTTACAATTCAAATAACGATTATGCGCCGATCGACTCGAAACTTATCCCTCCGGGCAAACCCCGGGCATTTGACCATCACTTGTGCCAGGGGAGTCGGGAACCATGGGAATTTGCAACCTCGTCCCCAGGGCTTTTCCCTTAAAAAATGGGAAAAGCCCTGGGGACGAGGTTGGGGAATTTGAACAGGCCTGTTTTAAAAGTGGGGCCCAGGGGGAGTAGAGGGGGGTGGGAGTGGGGGGGCTTGCCCGGGGAATGTTGACGTTTCATATTGATCGGCGCATTAAATAAATCCAACAAGGAGAACAGAGGAGATCATGACGCATAACTCCATTTTTGTCTGCTAAGTTACTGCAAGGCACGCGAAACCCAAGCACGCGAGCCGCGATAAACGAGGTCCCAATTCCTTATTGTAACATGACGTCGTGGTTTGCAATCGCGCTGGCTGAGATAAGAATAGCCTGCGTAGCTGGCGGTATTGTGTAGTAGTCGAGTGAGATTTGGAGGCGGAGCAGTTGTAATACAGTCGAGTGAGATTTGGCGGCGGACCCGTCAACCGCCTCGTCCCTACTCCCTTTTTTTGGAACACGGCTCCGCTGCCAAAACTTTAATCTCGCATCCACACAATACCGCCAGCTACGCAGGCTAAGATAAGAACTACACAGATTTTTTTAAGAGAAAAGGCGGACTGCAGGAAATGTACTCTCGGGAGTACCTACCTTTTTCATGATCATATTTTGCAAAGCCATCTCTTTAATATCATCCCCCATGGCATTTATTGTATCCTAGAAAAATCGAAAAAGGAATACGAAAAAGAAATTTTGAGGATTACTTATCATATAGTCAATGGAGAGATTTAGTATCACGTTTAAGGCAAACGGCCAGCATCAATCGGTAGCACGTGGCTAAATTTTCCCTTTAACACTTTCGTTTCCTGTTTACTGTTCATTATATCTACAAAAACGTTGTAACTTCACGCCGTAGTATTATAATAAAAGTTAGGGATTGTAGGAAGTTTGGTATCTTTGGGACCAAGATAAGAGGAGGTTCATGTTCATATCAGAGGTATCTGTAGGGATAGGTTCGAATATACTGCTCAGACCGGTAAAATCAGTAAAATTAGTAAAATTGCGAGAATTCTCACCTATCACATTTTATTAGTATGACAAGGTGTTAACTAAAAAGCTAAGTATCTTTGCAACAACTTATGATCAATTCCAATTCAAGTTTCATTTTCTTTCAAGTCCCACTTCATTTTGAAAAAGAAGAGTAGATCACTTTGAGAAGGACAAAATGGCGAATTATCAGAGGAAAAAAATGTGGAAAATTGGGGGGTGGGGGGGGGGGTAGGAAAACTAGCTCATTGGTGTCACAGTGTGTACAAACTGGTGAGAGAAATGTCTTGAAGTGGGCTAAAAATTAGACAAATTGTACCTCAGTCACTCGTGTTGTAATTTCTCTTTGAACAGTTTTTCTCTGATGACTAAATTTTTCCCTCTCAGCGTCAACTACAGCCTGTAACTCTTCCAGTTCTTCCTGAGAAAGAAGCAACTAAAATCATGATCCCAGAGCTATTTTGAAATTAATAATAATAAACACTTTGAAAAAGGCCTTTTCTGAGTCGCCCCTGACAACAGGGATTAGAGGAGTTTATGTGTCAGACACAAATGAATGTGATATAAGCATCATGCAATGTATTACAAGTCTGGTAAATTATTATCGTTGAATGATACCATCACTGGATGTCTAGTTAAAGGTGATGTTACATTGTTCAATTCGCAAGCGACGATTTTTAGCCTAACACAGCGTTGCAAGGTTGGAACAATATTGTAACTACTCAAACCAATGTTGAAACAATGTTGCAATGTTGTGTTGTGGTAAAAATCATTGTTGCGAATTAGCCTGCAAGCAAGTTCTCTATTTGG
This sequence comes from Porites rus, assembly GCA_964035705.1. Classification (NCBI taxonomy): domain Eukaryota; kingdom Metazoa; phylum Cnidaria; class Anthozoa; order Scleractinia; family Poritidae; genus Porites; species Porites rus. Next base: position 43,280,170 of record OZ037993.1, read on the forward strand.
GGGAGTTGCGAGAAGTCATGCGAGAGCAGCATGCGAAAGGAGACATGAGTGTGAGGGGTGCATTCTCTGACTTGCGATTTGCTTTGCTGGCCATAAATAGAGAGCTTGCTAGCAGGCTAGTTGAGAATCATCCCGTGTAACATGACCTTAAGAATGATTGTCATCTGAAGGGTGTCTTGGTGATCTTACAAGCCATCATCATCATCATTTCTTGTTGCTCCAATTGACCACTCCAGAAAATACCATAGCATACCATAGCATGAATAAGCATTGTCATCAGTTTCTCCTGGGAGTTAAAATGGCCCCAAGAGAAACTGAAAACAACGCTTATGCAAAATTTTGGGGTGACAAACAAAGAACATTATGGTATGTTATGGTATTTCTGGAGTGGTCAATAGGCGTATAAGGCCTTGGGGCAGTTTGCATGCCTTAATAACCCCTAGAGCTACATTGGATGGAGTCTTGGACTCCCAGTAGGGCCACCTGTCCCGAAAAGGTTGAAGTGTAGAGACCAGACAAATTGTGACCCTCTGGTCCTCCAGGTTGAGGACTGGACATAGGTCTAATGACCCTGTCCCATAAAAAAAAAACTGTCACAGAAACCAGAAGCATTACAAGCCATCATCCCTTTGATTAAAAAAAATAGGTGGCAGGTAGACTGTTCACAGTCCCCTATTATTCCTTAAGATTGTGCAGATCAAGTGTTTACTGTTATGGGCAGCCATCTTGATTTCAAATGTACCGAGGAGATGGGCTATAAGGTTTATAGCGGTGGGGGGAAGGAGGTGAGAAAAACCTCCCTCCAAACTGCCCCCCTGTCCCATAAGTACATTTTATACTCACCCCATCCTTACTATCTTCCATGAATCTTCACGAAAGCTGGGAACTGTGAGCAGTCTAGCTGGCAGGTACATTTATTATATAAACACCAATGAAATACCAGGTGAGCTTTCGCGCAAAAACTTGATATCTTAACATGTGAAAATAACATGTTATCTTCACATGTGAAAATATCATTGTTGCTATGACTACATAATAAATCGCACCTTTCACACCAAAAAACTATTTTAAAAAGTGAAATAGTTTGGTAGTTCATTGGTGTTTATGTAATAAATAAGAACATTACATGGCCGCTTGGATATACGAAATTTCTCTTCTCGTGTTGAAAAAATATTTCACTCGTTCGCTGCCCTCGCTCGTGAAATATTTTTCAACACTGGAAGAGAAATTTCGTATCTCCACGCGGCCATGTAATATCCTCTGTATGTACAGCACTAACCTTAAAAGCTGATGCTAAAATTTCCTGTTGTCTCTTCAACTTTGCAATCTGAAGTGCTTTGGCAGGATATTCCTTGTCCTGTCAAAGAAACGGGAGCAGATGGCCGAGCATTTAGATCGATGGAATTATAATTTGGAGGCCCCTAGCCTGGAGGGGGGAATACTCCCCCATAAAAGTGACAGGGGTCATCGGAAAATTTTGAGAACATCCCTAAAAGGTACCAGAATCTTGTTTTATGGGCGTGTCCCAAATTCATTTCCAGCCCTAAGAGGTACCAATTCAACACCAACAAAATAATTATATAACTGGCACTGCAAATTTTAATAGTATTAAATAAAGATAACTTTCGAACACTTTCCTCTCAAGGATGTTTTGAAAGTTTTGTCATAAGTCTTACCGAAACAACTCTGGCAGCAGTCATTTTAGGTTCTAGCACCCTAAGTGGTACCAATCCACAGATTTAAATGCCTCAAAGGTACGACGAACACCCATGTTATTTTTATAGCAGAGTACTTCCACACCTGCCCCCTGTGGTGCAATCTCTTTGAACAAAAGTGGTATTTTCCCTACAACCTAGGGCAACAAATATCTGACAATCTCGACAAATGCCCCAGGGTTCCCGTGGGTGTCCCTGGGGTGGCCCCCAAGGGGAAGCCGCTGATTGATGCATAATATCATTTAGAAATTAATGCTGTGAAACAAGCTATTTTTTTAGTTAAAACAATAGATCATTAATTTTTTTTTCTTCATTTGAATGCTAACAATAGTAATGTTTAAGATAGTATGCTAATGATGGTATGTTCAAGAGCTTAAAAGTCATAAATTATCTTATTTAGATACTTTGTACCAATTCAAATCTCTCGACTTGTGGATTGTTATGAGAATGAAAACTCAGAACCATTTCCCTCCCTTTTGACTTACCTTGTAGTTTAACAAGATATTCATTTCTTCATTTTTCTGCGTTAGTTTTTTATCCATAACATTCAGTTGGAGCTGCAATTCTGAAAGGAAAAATAATATTGAAACCTTAAAGAATTGACATGATGCACATGTATGAACTAAAAAAAACCCTTCAAACTTAACTTCTTATATAAGCCACAATAAAAGAAATAACTATGCTGTCAGGATATGCGGGCATTTCCATGAATTATCTTGTTTACATTGTTCTAAATGGACCACAAAATCATTACATAAATCAAGACACAAAGAAATACTTGCCAAATTCTCTTACCCAAAAGAATCCTGGATTCCCCCCCCCCCCCCTAAATCCTTTAGCTTTTTGATCAGTTATGTCATTTGATTCCAAAGGAGCTCACCCCACCCTCTGGGACAGAGCACAGCTTCAAGAATATAGCTGCTAATAATAAATATATGGTACATGTGGGGGTGGGGAAGGGGATGGGAAACAAGTCACAGACATGTTACATGTAATTCTTATAGAACATTGTCACATAATGTCACGTCTGCCATATTGGTTTCCTGTGATACAGGGGGTCATGTTGTTGTCCCAAATCAATCCTGAGGGAGTTAGACCGTTTTTTCTTACGTAATAACTTTCTTTTGTTCCAAAAAATTTGCATTGCTACTGGTCACATGGGTGAAAAGAATCATTTATCTGGGATGAAAAGGTTATTTAGTTTGTGAGCAAGCTCTGGTAGTAAAAATGTAGTGGCAAAATCTGGACTTTTCAGTGATTTGAATTTCTTTTCTACAGGATGAAACTATTTCAAATTAATTTTAATGCACCTGCAATTTCCTTATTGACCAGCATCCTTGTTTCTTCAAGTCTCTTCTTTGTAACAACAAGATCCTCCCCAAATTTTTCATTTAATGTTGACATGGCACCCTAGAGACAAGATGTACAATATTCAATGAAGGATAGACACTTCCACGGTTTTTTCAACTTTTGACTTGGATTAATTAGGTAAAATCCACTTACATGGCTGGAAAGAACGTCTTAAAATAATCAGTAAAGTTGCCAAGTTTGAAAGTGATTTGTTGAAAACTAATGCTGATATAGCTCCGTAAAAATATTTCTCAGATCAGATAGCCAAACAGCTAAGTATTGACCTTCGCATGGCATTTTACTGGTTGATTGAGTTCATTTGGTAACTTCCTATAATTAGTATCGGTAATAATTTTTATGTATTTGGAAAAAGTCAAACTGCTGATGATGCTAACTGACCTTCCATTTTCATAAGTTATCTTAAAAATATTCCGATATTGTTTCAGAAGTAACAGCAATTTGGATTTCCAAAATTTAGAGAAAGAAAGGACCGTATCTAAGTTTAGAGATACAGAAAAAAAAATTGTGATGTGTTCACCTACTCCATAAAACGGGCGCATGAAATTAGGAAGTTTCATGTTGTAGTCGTGCAACTATGGCTGCGCGATGCACATTGTTTTTCTAATTGTTGGCTTTCTTGTTGCTGTTGCATAGTTGCTTAAGCTCCCTTTGTTGTGATCTAGAGATTTTGCTACCACTAGTAATGTGACATCATGTCTTTAACTCAGATATTCTAGTCTGAAATCCAATACTGCTGAGCATTCAAGCAGGCAAGAAAAGAGGCATTGCTGGAAACATCAACAAATATACTTACTCTAAATCTTTCATATTTTTGAAGCAATGTTTTAACATCTCCATGCTGTGACATAAAATATATATCGCAGGTAAGTTTTAACACTAAGAAGCTTTAACTACATGTAGGTAACTTGTTATTGTATAAGTTTATAGTGTTAAGTATGGTCATTAAAAAAACAAAAATTGACTTAATTTTTTGGCTGCTCTGTTCCAATTATTATTGAAACTTCTTTTAATTTGGTTTAAATTTCCCTTATTGATTTTCCTTGAAGAAAGATTCAGGGCTGTCATAAAAGTACCCAGGGATTGTACATTTTCTAACCAAACTAAGCTTTTTAATAATTAACGAAGCAGAATCCCAGGGCAGTGGGCCTGGTTCCTGAAAGGCCAATAAGCGCTATCCAGGATTAAGATATTTTTGCTCCACTTTTGTTATTTAATTTCCTATGCATTGCTTAGAGAAACATTTTGGGTAAATCATTGTGTCTCAGAGTAGAGGCTCAACAGTATTTTGTAAGCTTAAGTTACATGCTTTTAGCAAGAATACTGTGCTTAAGATTTTGCTTAATCCTGGGTTAAAATTGACCATCTTCCCAGGAACCAGGCCCTGGACATTAACTTAAAAGAAATGGGCATTAATTACATTCCTTGAATACCACAATCATACAACTAAGATTTACCTAAGTCTTCAATCCAGGAATTTATTTAGCAATCATGTTTTACATCCTTTTTAAACTTACAATCTGATTTTCAGAAGATTCCATTTGATCAACCACTTTCATGTTCTCTAACAGTCTATTTTCACAGTCAAGGACTCGCGCATAAACAGTGCTTATGTCAGCAATTGACACAAACAGTTCAAACGTGTGTCGTTTGTGCAAAGAAATAATATTAGTTACATGTCTACATGCACATAATTGTGTTAAGTTCTATGATGGTATCAGAAAACTTAACTTAAGTTTACATTTCTTTGACTTGCACAAGGGTGAACATCAATATGACGTAGCATTCTTAAAGAGAGATTTTTGCGATCATACTCCATGATCAGTTTGGATGGGTTATAAAATCAGATTATTTCTGATACAGTTACACTGTTCCAGGATGTATGTGTGTGTGCATTTGGGGGGGGGGGGGGTTATCCCCCTATTTTGCCTTAATGGGTCTGTGCCACAGAACAGGGTGTGAATTTTAGAGTCTTGACTCTTAAACAGGGTATATAATAATAATATTATTATTATTTCACTATTTAGTGTCTTGAATAGGGTGTCTTCTTGGAATATAGAAGCCTTTAAAAGAGTATGAAGGTTGTTGATGGGTAGTCTATATGCCTGGTGCCTACAATGTTTTTTTTTTTTTCAAATAAACCTAATTCCATGATGTAAGTTTAAAAAAAAAAATAATTAATTTTGTGTTCAAAAGGAAATGACTCAGGGAAATGAAATTAGGTCTCTTGCCCTAGCTGAAAAAAATGAAAGATTGTTGTCTTAAAAAGGGTCAGGATTTGAGAGCCTCAGAGTCATACCTCTACCAAAGCTTCTCTTGAGTGCCCCCACCCTTCGGGCACTCACTGTAATATTATTTTTTAATATCACACAGAAAGGATACAGTTCTCTCTTCCTGTTTTCATATTCTGCTATGGACTTCTGTCTTGTTTTTATCTGAATCTGATGTAGAAAAAATTCAATACTATTTTCGTTAAGACAAAAGTCACTTTATAATGCTGTTATAGAAGGCTGTTGCTTTACGGGTCTACTTTAATAAGTAGATTTACCCAAGGCTTAAAGTAAAGCTTCCATTTATAAATTTAGAATTCACTTCAAACGGTGAACTTGTAACCACTGCAAAGAAATCCACTTGGAGTTTGGCCTGCGATCAGTTAAAAACTAGGAACTAGTCAGGGAATAACTTCAAAAAACCATGTAACCTTGATGGTTTGATACCTGAGCCAGTGATATCTTCACGTGAAACTGGGTCAGCGGATACCCTGTTCTGACAGCTTTCAATTAACCACAACATGGATGTGCAGTATCAGGTTGCAGGCTCCAACACTAGCTAAAAAGTGTGAAATTTCACATTGGTAGCCCTGTGGTGTGAACTGATGGGTGGACATCACCTAGTCCCTGTACGGCAGCTTTCCAGGCCCTCTTGGTCAATGCATTTCGGTGACATATCCGAGACGAAGGGACCACGTGACTCGAAACGCATTGACCGTGCATAATAATGAGGCCAAGGGACTAGGAAAGGGTGGACGCACAGATGGACGCTCAGACGGATGTTAACAGGCATGTGACTACCAAAATGTCTCAAATGGATAGAGAACCACATTTTCTTAGCTGTGGGGCTCAGATGTCAACCCATCAAGGTTACATGTTTTTTAAAGCTCTCAGCAAACAAGTTACAGTGGAACCCAGCTATAACGAAGACCCTATTTTAATGAAAAACAACTGAAAGCCTGGCAGAATTACGGTAAAATATGTGGACACAAACCCCCCTATACCAAAATCCCCACTACGACGAATAGATTTTGACAGTCCCAAAGCACAATTTACCCTGCTGTAATGAATATATTGTCCAGTCGCTCCCAGCAGTCAGTAAAAACAATATATTTGAGTAGAAATCACAGCTTGCTTTATTCCGGTTTTGACAAGTATGTGCACTGCACTATTGTAGTGTTGAATTTCCGCTTCAGTGTGCTGGCAGGTCTTCCTTAAGGCTAGTTTTCACTAGCGATGCAGTCGTAAGCGCAGTTGTAAGAGCGCTTATGACCTAGTGAAAATAAAAAAATCGGAGTTGTAAGCGGAGTCATAAGCACGACAGAATCGGAGTCAGAAGAATCAGAACGTTTCCATTTCTTCCACCTCCACTTACGACTCTGTAGCTTACATTCCGCTTATGATCTAGTGAAAACCAGATTGTCAGAGTTGGAAGCACAAGCGGAAGGGTACACCAATCACAAAGCACATTCCCATGCTTTGTGATTGGTTTGGTTCTTTTGCTTCTGCTTCCGACTCTGACAACAAGTGGAGCGTAGGCGGCGGAGTCGTAAGCGGAATCAGAATGCCGTTTTCACTAGATCATATGCTCTACTCTTCTGATTGCGACTCCAACGCCAACTCCGTCGTTAGTGAAAACCAGCCTTTATCTTGTAATTGCAGTATTGAATTTTTGGTAATTGTAATTTTACTAAATTTTTAACCCACTATAACTAATATCTTTCCGATTAACCAGATAATTTGTAGTGAAGACCCCACAATAACGAACAATTTTTTTGGTACTGTGGCACTTCGTTGTGGCGGGGTTCCACTGTACTAGTTTTCTACTGATTTGCAGGCTGGAAAGGGTGGTGGGGGTGGAATAAAACATAATTATTAATAAATTGGTTTTCTAAGTTTCATCTGAGACAAAGCAGAGGACCTGAACTTAAGATGCCATTACCTTTAATATCGCTAATAAATTCTGCTTCCTTTTCTCCTCAGCATCGTCCACTTGAGGCGGTTTCTTTGTCCATGGGTGATTACAAACCGTTGAACAAGCCGTGCTTGTAGCAGCACTGAAAGGCCGAACTGGCATCTTCATACTTTCTTCCCTTGCAAAAGCAGGACCACTTCCAACGGACGCTGTAGTCAGTCCAGATAAAGGGCGACTAGAACTTCTCTTCTTACCTGTGGATTCCCTGGGAAATTTTGACAAATTTGTCCGTTGCCATGGCTTGTAGTCACCGAAATTGACAGCAATTTTTCCTTCCAAAGTTCGAAGAAGAGGGTCGTTTTTGAATTGATCCTTTGTGTTCAGTCTTTGAGCTGCTTGCTTTCCCCATCCACGAGAGCTTGAGAGTGAAATTTGTTCCGTTCTTTGGTAGCTACTCGTGGCAGAGCGATCAGAACGATGCGACAAAAATCCGTCAGTCGCCATGTTGTTGACCGAACGTCACAAATGAAGGCGAGAAATTGTGTGATGTTACACGACGTAGTCATCGTATCTTAGGGGTTCGTCACGCGTTGGCAGGAACGCGTGACGAACCCCCAAGAACGTCTCAGTGGGAGGCCATATCATGCTCTTATCTAAGCTCTTATCATGCTCTTATCATGCGCCCATTTGCTCCTATTGAAACGTGATCGAAAACATGGGTGCCAGTGTTCCAGCCTTTGGCACTGTTTTCCTTCTCATTTGCTGCTTGCAGAGTGTGCAAGGCAAACCACCGCATATTGTTTTTATTCTAGCAGATGACTATGGTTTTAACGACGTAGGCTATCACAATCCGCGTTTCAAAACACCAGTCCTCGACAGCTTAGCAGCCGATGGCGTGCGACTGGAAAATTATTACGTGCAACCAATTTGTACCCCGACCAGAAGTCAGCTGTTTTCGGGAAGATATCAGATCCACACTGGTTTGCAGCACGGAATAATTTGGCCTTCTCAGGCGAATGCAGTACCCAAGAATGACACCATTATTGCCGAAAAGATGAAAGAGATTGGTTATAGCACCCATATGGTTGGCAAATGGCATATTGGATTTTATAAAAGAGAGTTTATTCCAACTGAGCGAGGCTTTGATTCGTTCTTTGGTTATTTGACCGGAGGAGAAGATTACTACACGCACAAAAATAGCGAAGGATATCCCGGGAAAAAGCATTTTGTGAATCTTAATGGTTATGACCTTAGAAGAAATGAAGAAGTTGCTAGAGATGCTGCTGGGAAGTATTCCACATTTTTGTTTACAGATGAAGCAGTGGAGATTATATCTGCTCATAATGCTAGTACACCTTTATTTTTGTTTGTGGCTTACCAAGCAGTTCATAGCCCGATGGAGGTCCCTGAACAATACACAGAACAGTACAAAAATATAACTGACTCTAATCGCCGCACTTATGCTGGTATGGTTTCATGCATGGATGAAGGTATTGGCAACATAACTAAAGCCCTGCAAAAGTATGGTTTTTGGGATGACACAGTGCTCTTTTTCAGTACAGATAATGGTGGGCAGATTCATGCTGGCGGCAATAACTATCCTTTACGCGGCTGGAAAGGATCGCTTTGGGAGGGCGGAATGAGAGGGGTGGGACTTGTCTACAGTAAATTGTTATCTAAAACAGGTCAGGTGAGCTCAGAATTGATCCATGTTACCGACTGGTACCCAACAATTGTTCATTTAGCTGGTGGTTCAGTTGCTGGAATGCCTCTTGATGGTTACAATGTTTGGGACACTTTGAGCAATGGTGCACCATCACCAAGGAAGGAGATCCTGCATAATATTGACCCCATGGATACTGACTGGAACACTGACCATGGTCACTACAAATTCTGCCGACAAGCTGCCATACGAGTAGGTGACTGGAAACTCTTGACTGGTTGTCCAGGCAATGGAAGTTGGGTTCCTCCTCCTGAAAGTTTCAACCCAATTGTTGATATTTCACCAAATCTACAAGACAACATCAACAGCACATTTCTGTTCAACATACGTGAAGATCCGGAGGAGAGAAATGAACTGTCTGGGATATATCCAGATATGGTGTCTTCTTTGATTCAAAGGCTCAAGGATTATAATGCTACTGCAGTTCCTGTGCGTTACCCAGACCCAGATCCAGCATCAAATCCTGAGCTGTATGGAAATGTCTGGACACCTTGGGTCCAAGATGACTAAAACAATAATATACCAGTATTAAATAAGCAATCCCACGGACTGAAATGGTGTGACTATAAATATCTAAATTGAATGAAGACGGTCCCCAAGGGATCCTTCATTTTTGCTCGCATGACAGAATTAGCTTTAAAAATAAAAAATATCCAAGGAATTTTCTTTTGAAATCAAGCATCAGGTTTTTTATATATTCAATTCAGAGAGAACCGATGGCAAATTGTTGTTACTCGAAATATCGAAAAGTCATAACTGATAATCAGTAGAATGCCTAAAATGTGTGCAATTTCACAATTGGTGTTGGCTCCATTAAATCCTATACCATTGTAGAACATTTTTATAGGAGCCACCCACAAATTATGTAAGCACAGTTACTGAATGTGGTTAAATGTAATTTAAGCTAAGTTAAAAGTGAGACAATGCTGGTTAGCGACAAGGTATATGAATAGGAAAACAACCCTAAGAAAATGTAAGTCGTCAAGTAATAAACTAAATGCACACCTCAAATACCCAACAGAGCACTCGCATATCTAAATAACATGAGGGCACACAACCTACACTAGCTGAAAGGATAATAAGATGATTAAGTTAACAAAGGATATGGCAGCACCATTTAGCCATTGATGGCCAGTCTCATATCCTGCAGTGTAGTTTGATTCTTGTTGATGATAACCCTGTGGTGCTTGAAGAATTTATTTAAAGATTTAAGAAGTAGATTGGATTTAAAGCCTTTTTGATTTAGACGCAAAGAAAGTCGACAAAATCTATTAACAACGTCCACCTTTAACATGCAAATCCTAGCATGTATATCTCACCAGTTGAAATATATAAACACCATAGGCTCGTTTGGTGGGGATGTTGCTGTCCATATGTGGAAAATTCACGATCTGGAATGCAAAGTCATCTTTTTTATTGTAGGTGCTTACATGGAAATGTAAATTGTTGTCACCAAGCTTGATACTTGCATTGAGGTAACACATTTAGTTCCAATATAATATATGATATATAAAATTGCCTGTGTAGGGAGTTTGTAATGTTTTTATACTTTTTATCAACATTTTTTTTGAAACTAGTTTTTATTACACTTATTATTAACTGAGGGATTTAAGAATGAAATATGAAACGTACTTTGGATGTACACTCTATATGGATATCATTTTGTCTAACAAAGTACAGCATAGTTGTCTCTTAGACGAACCAGTTTGTTGATGTGATAATTAACCTATATTTTTTACATTTATAATATTATTTGAAGTATATGATATTTACCAGACTCAATTCTCAGATCATTGTGATTGCCTGATCTTAGTAAATAACAAATATTTTGTAGCCTGCAAGGAAGCTCCATTTCAAGTTGTAAGCAACATATACCTGCCAACTCTCACGCCTGCGGATTGAAAACTTCTATCTCACGCCGGCTCATGCTTGCGGGCCAATTTCTCACGCCTGAGTGAAAAATGTGAGTTGTTGCCGTCGTTCTTGACACAATTTCCAAAAATATGTTAACTCAGACCCATGTAAGGAACGAAAACCATGTGTAAAATGAATAAATGACAATACCTTCCCCGCTATCTATGATTTTTGAAGTGAAAAGCACTGGGAGCGAGCTCGCCTTCGGCAGATTTCGGACGTCTTCGGAAGACTTCGGACTTCTTCGGGAATCTTCGGAAATGATCGTGTCCTCTTAAAAATCCCGGCACTCCCACGAAAAATATCTCATGCTTATATCTCAGAAAAAGTTGGCAGGTATAGCGACATGAGTGGTGAAAGAATGCATGAGAGAGTGACAAAGTCAGCATCTCTTTTTGCCCATGATATCCATCCAAGATAGCTTGCTTAGATGGCTATTAACTTTGCAACTGCACTAAATGTATTTTTAAAAATAACCAATAAAACATTTCTTTTTTGTTTTAATGAATAATGCCTCTTTTTCTTTAGAGCTGGTTTTGTGTTAAGAAACCTGCATTGCAGACGTAATCTGATCTCAGCAAGAAGCACAAAGATGTCTGGTTCACAGCAGTCTGACTGTGAACAAGACAACCATTCCCCCCCCCCACCCCACACCTCCCAAGATACCAAGAGGGAGTGCTTTAGGAATTTTTGCATGGAGATGTGTCACCTGGGACCCTGGAACTCTTAGTCTGCAGCAAAACCTAGTTTAGCTGAATTTTTCTTTGCTTTACTGGACCAACCTCTTAAAATCCCTCCTTATCCTTATGGAGTCCCTGTATTCCAGAAAATATTGAGGTTGATGCTTTCTTTTGCTATTAACTAGATGTTGGGTAAATTCTAATTTGATGATTTTATTTTTTTGAGAGTCTATTCAAGTTTCCCCTGCCTAGACTAACTCTTCAACCAACTGAACATTTGCATGGCAAATGATACCCTATTCTAGACCCAAACTTTCTAACTTCTTTCATTTGTATTTATTTATTAAAGACCCTGAAAAAGAAAGGCGGTGCCTTTCAAAATATTGGTGACAAAAAATATATATTCCTGACCCTAAAATCAGCCTTGCTTCTCTTGCTTGAAAACCATACCCTTCAGAAGGGTACATAGCTTTACAGCCCACAAAAAAAAGAACAGGCTACCGTTTTTCAGATGTCCCGTTGCTACCGGAAATCTTCGACCGGAAACACCCCAAAAGCCACAACTTTCAACCGGATGTTCCCTGTTTATTTCCGGTATCAAAGGGGGTTGCAAAGTATGCTGGGTAATAGCAATTTCCCTAATGTGTTTTCCACAGTCCAGTAGTCACAGCCAGCTTTCACTATCTTTGCGCCAGAATGAGTGAAAAAACATGGCGATTTACTTGAATTCTTTGTTCCAATATGGGCTCGTATATTCAGGTTAAGCACGAGAACAGCCTAGAAGATTTAAAAGCATCAGAAACAATGTCCACCGTGATCTCTTCGGGCAAAGCTTCGTCGCTTTCACTACCGGACGTTTTGAAGCAATTTCATACGGATCCTGTTCGCGGCTTGAGCTATGATGAGGTTGAAAGACGGCGCAAATTTCACGGTTTAAATGAATTCGATGTTGTCGAGGATGTTCCTCTTTGGAGAAAATATATCGAACAGGTACAGCTTGGGGTTTTATTTACTTAACCTATCATATTTTATATCAGTGCTGGTAGACACAGTCACTGGCAGAAATTTTTCGTTCAGCTGGACTTATGATTTTATAAACCGTTTTGGCCTGTTGTACGTACTATACTTTTAAGTTTACTTATTCATCAGCCTTTTCCGTTGCATTGATTTAAAATGCATAATTTCTAGGGCCGGTCAAACACTTCGTAACTCGAATTTACCTGTTCCCCAAAATAGAAAAATGCCCTCATACATTAATGACTTTCACGACAAAATATATCATTACATCGCGTAATTATCTGAGTTTTCAGTTCAATAGATCTTATATTTAACAAACGATTTTTCCTAATTTTACTTATTAAAGTTTTGCTTGTAACAACTTATTATGTTATTTGGACAGGTTGTAATTTTTTAATTTAAATTTTAGTACAACACATTGGCCCGTCGATAATGAGGTTATTAATACAGGGGTATTATCTAATAGGGGTATGGTTGGGGCTTGTATCTTGCAATCTTTTTATGAGATTTGGAAAGGGAACCAGTTGTACTCTACTTCTCCTACTGAAATGCTCAGCTGTGAGGGCCATTGCCTTCTTAGTTGTAAATAGTATAATGATGCTATGATACTGTCATCAGAGCCATACTCAATATCGCATTGTCCCTCTTCCCCTGACATCTTAAGAAAATTAAACCACCAGTAATGAAGTAAATCAAAAGAACATTAAAAACCTGGATTGTTTTCTCTTGAAAAGCCATGCAGATTGTATAAAGTATATATGTTCCTCATTCTCGCTTCAAAATAAGTAATACATTCCATAAATTGAAGCCACTGAGCCATAGTTACCAAAACAAGTTAGCTACGATGCAGCTTTTGAATGTTTAAAAAGTAACCTTGTGGGTTTAAAGTTTAAAAAAATTATTTTCACACAATTTATTGGAAAGTCAAGTCATACAAGTTAAAGTTGACTTTTCGTCACAGTTGTCCAGTTTGTAGTTTTGAAAGTAGCATACATATTTTTTTTCAAACAATTAATTAATTTTGCATAACAATACAAGTGCTGGGTCACCTGTGTCTTATCTGAGCCATGAAAACCTTTCAAAAGGCTTTTTACCTCAGAGATACTTGTTATTTACTGTCGGTGTTGATTTATATTCTTGTTTTTTGGGTTCATTTGTCTAATATTTTTATCTGTTATTAATCTTAGTAACAATATACCGGTAATAATACAAAGGATGTCTCCTTTTTAGTGATAATAAAGGTAGTCCTAACAAATAGCTTGGATCTAACCCTAAGAAATTATAATATTACTATTGCAAAATAATAATACTATAATTTTTTAAGGTTGTGTTGAAACAGAAAGGTGACCATTGATCTAATGTTTAACTGATTGAGTTTACCTCTTGAATTGTTTCATGAGTAAATTCGAAGGGGCAATATGCTTTCCTCAAATAGAATGTCTTTATTTTTATGCACAGAGAGTGCATTAACCAGTATTGAAGTGTAGTTGATGAAGAAAGAAAAAAATTCAACTCTATTTTGAAAGAGTGTTTCCTTGTGTTGAAAGGAATAATAATATATAGAAATAATATTACTATTGAGAAATAATATTATTGTTAATTTTTAAAGGTTGTGTTGAAGGTGACCATTGATCTATTGTTCAACCCATTGAATTTACCTCTTTAATTGTTTCATGAGTAAATTCTAAAGGGCAATACGCTTTCCTCAAATGGAATGTCTTTATTTTTAGGCACAGAGAATGCATTAACCAGTATAGAAAGGCAGTTGATGAAAAAAGAAAAAAAATTAACTCTGTTTTGAAAGAGTGTTTCTTTGTGTTGAAAGGTTTTGACCAGTTCCAAGAGTGGAAAACAACAGCCAAGAAGAGTTCACATGTTCCTTTAATAGGATTTCTTTTTTTTTTAGACTTAGATGAGCTTTTGTTAAAAGAAAGTTGATTGAAAAACTGAGGATTAATAAACATACTGCTTTGAGAAGTATTTGTGAATATAGCTGTTTAAAGCATTATCATAAGTATAGTACAGACAGTGGTTAAGTTAGCAACGTTTTTTTGCATTCCGACATCTTCCTTGCTGTTGTTGCTCTCTTTCTTATCTGGACCAGTAGGCACAGTTCAAATGTCAAACTTTTCATGTACATGTAACGAGCCTAATCCCTTTAATTAAGTACATGAAAAGATTGATGTTTGAATCAATATTGTATCTGACAAATCTAATTTAAGTCCACTCATGAATAAGGTTTGAGGGAGCGACCTCGTTTCAAACATCAAACTTTTCATGTGCTAAATCCAATGCACAAGTTGCTATAATTTGTTTTGATTGGTAAGCATTGTAGATCATTGTACACTTGTGAAAATGAATTGAATCCGACTACTAAAATTAGATGTTTAAGTAAGCCATCAAATTTATAACATTTGGGTCAACCCAAATAGGTATGAGTTTGGTACATGTAAAGTTTGACATCTGAACTGGGCCTTACTTTATATCCTTGTCATAATGTGGGTTGGGAGTGAATATTTTATAACAAAAACATGGACAGCTAGTACTAGATGGTTGCTTTAATATTGTTTTGAAAAATGTCTGAAATGTGAAGGTTGAGGATAGGAAATGATTACTCTTAATAATTATCGTTATGAAAGTTTACATATACTTGTGTTAATTTTTTCTTTCAGTTCAAAGAGCCGATGATAGTGTTACTGCTTGCATCAGGGGTTGTTAGCATAATAATGGGACAATTTGATGATGCTTTCAGTATAACAGTGGTGAGTAACCGTGGTAACAGTTTGATTAAATTGGATTTGGTATCTTTGACAAGAAATCTAGCTGTATGCGGTCAGTTTTACAATAGCTTCTTTCTAAGCACAATATTTATTCATTTATTTATTTTCATTTTAAAATTTGCCACTCTATACAAGTATAATGACATACACGAATATCCTTTGCGTTTGGCTTGGTTTGTCTAGTGGCTTTACACCCCAAGTTCATCTATTGTTGATGGGTTTAAAATAGAGCAACCAGTGGTGAGGAAACCTAAATGAAACCGCAGGGCTTATATCACAGTGTAGCCAATCTAAAGCCGAAATTGTGCTCTGAAAAGTAGAGTATTTTATAAGTCAAGATGAGACTATTTTTGAAGGATTGGGAGGGATGGAGAGTTAGTGATATCACTGCAAAGGATATTAAAAACACTTTGAGCCTTAGAAGGAGATCACCAATAGCCAGTAAAAATGAAGCTGCCTCTCATTGCTCCTCACCACTGGAGATGTTTCCGTGGAGAGGGGATACTACCTAGTAATAGGCTAATGGGGTATGTGCTGCTGGATGGGGCTGCATTTTCACTACTGGACTGACTATGACGGGGTTGCATTTTCATTAGAGTTCCTAGAATGGAATCGCAAAATTTTGGAGTAAGAAAATTTAGAATGGGTTAGGGGTTGTGAGAGGCCAGCACCACATTTTTATGTATAACCCAGGATTTATTTAATCAAGTAACCCCCCGCAAGATGTTTCATTAAGAGACATCTGCATTCTGGCCTCAAATATTTTTTGCTGATGATAAAGGTGGAAAATTAGCATTGGAAAATATCAGAAACTTACACATTTTCTTGAATTGGCTTGGTAAACTTTAGATTTTATTTTAAATTTTTGGGCTAAATTATTTTGAACTGTTTGTTTTCAGGCTATAATGATTGTTGTCACAGTAGCATTTGTCCAGGTATGTTTTTTTGCTTACTCGTTCTAAAGTTGAGGTTCTATTGTGTATGAGAAGTAAAATTGACTAATTTTTACTTTTTGTATCATCCATTTTTTTTTAAAGGAATACCGATCTGACAAATCAGTAGAGGCTATCAAGAAACTTGTTCCTCCTGGATGTCACTGGTAATAAAATAATTTTAAACCTGCTCTTATACGGTAATGTCAAAATGAATAGTCTACTAAACATGCTATTCGCCACTTTAGAAACAAGAAGAAAGTGGACTGAGTTAACTTCAAATGACAAGGACCAAAAAGAAAAAATCTGTCAATACAGCTAAAAAAAACACCTTAAGGTTGCTCCCTAGAGTAAATTGGCAGTGCGCAACCTGAGCACTATTATGGTGCGAGCTTTAAAATCCGCGCAACGTCCACGCAAAAATTAAAACAAACATGGCCTCTCAGTTTCGAAATATTCCCCCAAAAAAACTTTATTAACTTTCTATTGAAGCTCATTGTGCAAAAAGTTTGATTAGTGTAGGTCAAACATTTATGAGAGGAGACAATGTTACACCGGTTACAAGTCACTATATATCGATCTCCATAAGAGTAAATTGTATGTAAAAACAAAGCAGAAATTTTCCAAAGACATCAATTCTTTCGCTTCAAAAGTAGACAAACGTTAAATAGTCGAAGTAAATGGACAATGTTTTTGCACAACGAGAAATAATTTTTACTCACAGATTGACCCTTGACGAAAGCAATAGTCGTCCATCGAGACCTTCAGTCTGGTACATGTAGCTGAGGACATGATATACGATTTATAGATCGGCACCATCTTTTACAGCAGACTTTTAAAGAAAAACTTCGCTGTTGAAATAATCCCTAAAGAAGAATAAGGTTGAAAAAGTATCCGGAAGTGGGCTAACATTAGAAGATCTGCAAACAGTGTTCAGCAGATTAGGAAATGAAGGGCTTATTGCGATCCTTGCACAACCACCCTCTTCATCGCATACGATCGCCATCCTCACGAGTGACACCCACGCTTCGAATTTTAGCTACAATAGTAAAGTACTTCGAAGAAAACATCCTGTGTTAGGTATAAAATTTAATCCGCTATCCCTCCTTTTTCAACTGGCAAGATATCACCATAATGATACTAATAAACGGCTTCAAAAAATGGCTTTCGTACTCTTCAAAGAAACGACATGTTTTCAGTAGCTTTGTTCATTATGCGCATGCAGGCGTGATGACTCGCGCGCGTATTTTGCTTACACGACCCCGAACCACGCGTGTTTTTCGGATTTTTGTGATGTCAGCGCAGTTAATTAAGTGTGAATTTCTCGCGTTTCCTTCGGTAAATTATTTTAAAAATCGTTTTTTTTTAGGAAAGCTTGAAACCAGATAATGATTTGAATCTTTACTGTGGCTCATTCTAGTTATAGCCCTTGCTTTTATAAAATAACTTTAAGTGTTCTATGAGATTTCCGGCACAGTAAACCATAGTTTTTTAACCAAACAGAACGCGCGTACTATCTTAGATATTTATAAAAGCCAATAAATACAAAATGCTTTTTGATTAGCACTGCTATTGCTTGTTTTGATACACTTTTGTTATTCCATTTATGAGCCCCTGTTGGATATAAGCCCCTCCATTTATAAGCCCTCTTGAAACTGCAGATGTATTTAGCCCAGGGCTTATAAGCGAAGGCAAGTATTTGACAGAGAAAGAAGATGATTTCATTAGTGTGGCCAAGGGATTAATTTGTGGAATTTTTAACCCTGAGGCTTGGATTTAAGTCCTGTTCTGACAAATGTTGTTAGCAGATGCCAACTGTGTTGTCAGCAATAAAAAATCGAATGGTGTTAGCTCTGTTTTCACTGGATTTTTATTTTCTTATGCAGCGTACGTGAAGGCCAACAATCAGATTTTTTGGCTCGCAGTTTAGTTCCTGGAGATCTTGTTACTATATCAGTGGGAGATAGAGTTCCAGCAGATTTAAGGCTAATTGAGGTAGAGTACATTTACATAATAAATATTTGTTGCTTGATGTCTTAATGGACACTGTTGTAAAGGGACAGCTCTACTTATGACTACCATGAGAAACCCAAAAAATTCTGCAGTTTTACATGTTTAAAAGTGCCCATTCCAGCTGTACATCGATGGGGACACCTTACTGCAAAATTAAATTAATTTTACCTTGATTTTAATGCTATGTTCACATGGCACCAGACGAATTTTTGACCTGTTGAAAATTTATGCATTTAGGTGTACCATTTGCACAGAACCCTGCTATTTGTACAAAAATTTAGATGTTTAGTTCTTTAAAAATTACTGTATTTCCTCAATAATAGCCGGGGGTGATTATTTCTTTTTTTGTATCAAAAGGGGGTGAATGGGCTGATTTAGCAGCAGAACTGGAACATCATTTCACAACGGGAAAGCTCACAAAAAGGACTAAACCCGACTTCCAGTGCCCGGTTTGCAGCTCTGCCATTGGTCAAGCCAGTTGTTTGATTTGCATGTGCTGTCATCAACTTACATTGCCGTGCTGTTGCTAAATCAGCCTATTATTTAAGGGAAGCGATTATTAATGTAGCTCACTGGAAGTCATGCCCTCAATATTTTGTTTTATTAATCCCATTAAATAAAAAAACATTATCACATCAAAGAAACTGAACATGGGCTTCCAAATTTGTTCCAAATTTGGTTCCATGATTAATTTTCAGAGCTTAAATTATTACTGATCAGTTTAGCTGGATCAGATTCCACTTCAAAGTGACATATAGGGGATAAAAGAAAGAGAAGATGGAGAGAGGGGTGGGGGCGATTATTCTAAATATTTCCATCAAAGGGGGGCGATTATTCGAGGGAGGTGATTAATCGAGGGACTGCTATTATTCGAGGAAATAGGGATGTATTTTTATTGCACATGTGAGTGGTGGAAGCTCCTATAACAGGGTATTGGCCTACAGGAACAATGTTGTTTTCACCTGAAAATGATAAACTGTGGTTTGACTTCTTTTTTATAGGCTGTAGATTTAAAAATAGATGAATCAAGTTTTACTGGTGAGACAGAGCCAGCAAGTAAAACAACTGAGGTGATCTCTCAATCGAAATCAAGTGGTGGCATCTCACAGAGGAAAAATATAGCATTTATGGGTACGTTGGTTCGTTGTGGCCATGGCAAGGTAGGTAAAATTAAAAATAAATAAATGATGCAGTATGTTATAGTTACCAACTTTGTTTTCACTTACACAGATAATGTGTACCGTAAAAACTCGTGTATAAGCCGCACCCCCAACTTTCAAGCATGATTTTAAAAAAAAAAAAAAACCAAAAATGCGCTTTTGTAAAAAAGGTGATCGTTTGTTCGCGCATCAAAATGTTCACAAATAAACTTGAGGAAATTTAATGTTGTGTATTTGCAGTGACATTTTAAATAAGTTAATCAACTCTGAAAATACCTTTTAAAAGGTTCTCTTTAATCAATTTCCCCATTTCCTGCGAAAGACAACAGTTCTCTTCGTTGCTAAAGCCCACAGTTGAAATGAAAATGGAACGATGGAATGAAAATAAAGCGCTGGAGAATGCTACAAAACGATTGCTTAGTAACCCCGCATTTATTTGACGAGGGAAGTCTGGACACCAGAGAAGGACACAAGTAAACAAATGCTGGACTTGTGAAGACTGTATTTTACAAAACTGAATAATATATTTACAAGTAACAGGTACAGATATCTTGATATTAGAAAACGAAATTCCTTGTTTAAGCAAAAAACTATTTACATTGTACAATGTTTGAAAGTACGGCTCATCAATCTTTGTTCAAAGCGAAATCTTGTACAACACGGTTCGGTATCATTTTCAAGAGAAAAGCAAAAACTATTTATATGAGAATAGCGTGGTATTTTCTTGCACGTAGTGGGGAAATCAGCGTTGAAGTGATCGGTCGCAGACGACACTGTAAGCAGCTGTGCGGAGGAATGGAGATTCCGTGCCAGTTAGAGTTTAACTGCTCAAACAAAGCGCAGATGAAACGCTTAAAAGAACCACTGGTGAGCAAGATTCAGGTATAGAACCTGAAGATGCAAACAAACGGCTCCTTTAGGAGCCACCACTTCTACTGAAAGCAATGATCAACGACAGGTTTCAATATGTTTAATCTTTATTTACTGAAGGTTTTCAGTTCAATTTGTGACCCCTACAAGCCAGTTTACTCCCTTTGAGAGCAATGGTCTCGTGTATAAGCCGCACCTACGATTTTTGACTCAAAATTTCGGCAAAAAGGTGCGGCTTATACACGAGTTTTTACGGTAATTGTAATTGGCTTTAGCTGTTGCGGTGTCCTTGCCCAAACTATTAAGTTATTATTAGTGTATCGTTACGTTCTTATTACTAGTATTTGCATATCTTCAGTTTTTTTGTATTCATCAGGGCAAAGCTAATAAAATAAAAAATAAATCAACAATATAAAGTAGATGATCATATACTAACTTACATGTACCTTTGAAGTGAATCCCGGGCTCAAACCTTTCACTGCCCAACTTCTTTTTTGGAGAACATAATTTGTAAACATGTTACAGTCAAGGCAGGTCAAGCATACCCCTCGGGATTCTATTAATTAATTGATTATTTAAAAATAAGAATCGGTTAGTCGTTCCTATGACTAGTGTCAAATTCAAATCAGCATTCTTGCTTGTGTAATGAACAGTGAATATTTTAAGAGAACGTCTCTGTATTTGGTCAGGTTGAAAATCTTTCAACAGATAAAGTTGCTTCAAAGACATTTACATCAAATTCTGGGAAACTGAGCTGGCAGAAATTTCATAACTGCCTCCTTACACTTGTAAGAACACAGAGATGAATCTGAAATCTACAGCTGCCAATGGATTCAACTTTCAAATAATAAATTCATAAATGGCATCTTGGGAGGTATGCATGACCTGGCGTGACTGCACTGTTTATGTTTCTTGGTTTGATTGTGGGAGTTGTAGCAGCTGAGCAGTTAACACCTCCAACCTTGGATCTGTAGGTTTCAGCCTTAGACGAGAGACTTCGTCATGCCTAGCAGTTCTTTACCCTGGTATATGAATGGGTACCAGTGACATTTTTGGGGCCAGGGGCAACCCAGCAATGGACTACAATCTTGCACAAAATAGATGGAAAATTTAAAACCTCCCTGCTCCCCAAATCAAGGAAGGGAAAATGGCAGATTTAGGCTTCTGCACAGTTAACAATTTGCTTTTTTTCTATGTTAATTACATGAGGGGCTGTTCTCATGGTATGGTTATAACTTTCTGGTACAAGTTCATCGAAATTCCCCTCCGCATGTATCTGTACATATTAACTTGATCACTCTGTACCATAAGTGTTATGAATTTTATACCAGGACTGTATCAGTACAAACCTATACTGTTATATCATGTCGATATCTATTACATTAATACTGCTATTTTTCAGGGTATTGTTACTGGTACTGGTGAGAATTCTGAATTTGGTGAGGTTTTTAAACTGATGAAAGCAGAAGAGGTAAGTACGTTTATCAACATTACTAACCCTTAAAGCCCCAACACCCACATGCAAATTCTCCAAACTGGTCTGTATGTATTTTGATAAAGGATAAGTTGTCAGAGAATTTGTTATTTAGGTGATCACTTCATTATTTCTCGCAACTTTTTCTCTTGATTGTGTATTGATGTTGGTTTTTAATGTTAGGAGAAAATAGATGTTTGTCACTTTTGGGACTTAAACGGTTAAACTCATTAACTGAGACAAGCATGGGGCAGGTGCCTGTTAAGGCTGGTGGAGCACCAAACTGCAGGCGAATGCAATGCGTAACCTTGACAACCCTTTGAGAGGCATCCACTCAGGCAGGCACCCTCACACTGCTAACCAGTGGAACCTACCTACCATGGGGGGTGGGGGGGGGGGGATAGGGAGCAGAAAAACACTTGGCAAGCACAAATAACAACAGGCAAAGACACAGACTTAATGGCCTGACCTGAGGAGAAAATCTGTTAAAAACACAGTTTATTACAATTTGTTACAAATAAGTAGTTTAAAAGCTCAAATCCTTTTTTTATTTATCGTTCAAATTAATATAAAGGATTTGAGGTGTTTATTGGGCTTAAAGAACCACACCTAGTTGGATGGCAAATCTGTGTATAATATGATATAATGCTATACATGTTACATGTGAGCACTACTTAATCTTCCCGTAGAATCAGCCAGGAACTTGTTTACTTCTGTTCAATTTTCACTTGTTGCTTAATTTACTGATAATTTATTTTTTTCATGTTCCAGCCTCCAAAAACACCTTTGCAAAAAAGCATGGACATCTTAGGAAAACAATTATCTTTTTATTCTCTTTGTATTATAGGTAAGGCTTTATTTTAGTCTAGGATTCTATTGATTGTTCTTTAGCAAATTTTTAAGTTGAGTGATAGATACAAGTGATTGTACCGATCATTGATTAAGATCAATCATTGATCGAAAACCTGAAGCAACTCAATAATCAATATTATGCAAACTGTGAAATCGGTTATCAGGGAAAAATAAAAATATATATATATATTGTTGACAGATAAAAGCAATAAAGCTTGTGTTTTCCTTTTTGATGGACTCATTATGCAGCTACAACCCTTTGATAGGTAGCTCTTTTCTAATACATTCCATATGTTTTTGTCTAGCCTGTTCCTAGCCTGCGAGCAAACTCTTCTATTTGGGCAACCGCGCGTTCTCGTGAGACTCGTTTCACTCGCCCAAATAGGAGAGCTTGCTCGCAGGCTAGCCTGTTCCAGGTAGTAGACCCATTCCAGGTGTCAGATAGTGGGGATGGGGAAAAGACAAGTGAGCTGGAAATATCAGCAAGGGGGTGGGGGTAAGGGGAGAGGATTCCAACTCCTCTCTCCCTCTTTCTTTCTTCCCCATTGCTTTTTTTCCTCCGCTCTTCATTTCTTGCCCTTTTCAACTATCTGGTTCCCTGGAGAAGGCTAGTCTTTGCTGCATGACAAAATGATTGTCATTAATAAAAGTGGCCCTCAGTCAAAAAACTCAAAAGCTTGCATTTCTTTGAATTGTGCCTTGGTGGAAATAAGGGAAATTTGCACAAGAAGATTTCTCCATTTTGTTATTATAATTGATGATCGATCATTTTATGTCAATCCAATTATTTCTGATGATCAATTTTTTAAACTCAGCTGATTCCCAACACTAATAGATATGTATCAGAGTTTCATGTGGTTGCCACCTTCTCTTTTTTGCTTTCAAAGCTCTCATTATTCTTCTTGGATGGCTTCAGAAGAGACCTGTCTTAGAAATGTTTACTATTGGTGTCAGGTTAGTGCAATTCAGTGTACAGCTATTTACGCTGCGTAGGTGGCGGGATTAGCGTGAGAGTGCCAAGAAAGTGCTCCGGGCACAAGAATCCCGCCAGCTGCGCAGACTAATGTTCATCTTTTTCGAGAAACTGGTTGTTGGAAAAAATGTGCACGCGGCAATCCTGAAAGGTAATTAAGGTTAATTAAAGGTTAATTTGGAACTGCTCTAAACCCTATTTTTCTGTTCGGATATCTTAGCGGGACTTAAGTTCTCTCGAAAGTTTTTTAGGCACGTCTTTTTTGTCTCATGACGGAAATTGTTAGCTAACCTGATGGGTCCGGTCGAAAGTTCGATGAAATGGAGCAGCTGTAATTTATAGCAAATTATAGGGGAGGCCTTGTCTTTATATTGAAATTGTCTTGATAATGAAATGTGAAAAACACATTCACCTACAATCGTAGGAAAGTGAGTAGAAAAACACCGAGTATCTACCTTTCTTGAACTTAAGAAATTTTAAGGCAACATTTGCTCCATCGAACAGTTATGTCACCAAAAAACGTCGTCGTGTTCCTAGTAACTGGTCATTTCGCCCCGGTTATTCGAGTCATTTAGCGCACTTCAAACAGTGTAATATTCCTCGTTCCATACATAAGCCATAAAGAAAAACAATCGCGCTTCAAATGTAATATTTCTGGTTCTTTAAGCCATAAACCAAAACAAGCACGTCTCAAATATAATATTCACGCTCTAAAATAGGGTGCTAAGTAACCAGGGCGAAATGACCGTGAAGCGTGTTCAGTATTCCGCTGCGCTCTCATCACTAAACAACAGTTTTACAATTTCTTATCTTCAGTTTGGCTGTAGCAGCCATACCAGAAGGTCTTCCCATTGTTGTAACTGTCACACTAGCCTTGGGTGTAATGAGAATGGCTCGAAGAAATGCCATCGTAAAGAAGCTTCCTATTGTGGAGACGCTTGGCTGTGCTAGTGTGATTTGCTCCGATAAAACTGGCACTCTGACCAAGAATGAGATGACAGCAACACAGATATTCACTGCAGATGGACATTATGCTGAGGTAAGTTAATTTACAGTTGTAAAGCTTAACCTGTTCACAGACACTCTGTTAGAGAGCTTTAGAGTCGAGGATGAAGACGGCGACGAGTACGAGATTAAACTTTAAGTTATTGTCAAAAAATCGACGCCTCGGAAGCTTCATCATACCTTTTTTTCTCCAAAAAAGTTAGCGCGTTTATTTTTGTTAAGGGGCTTAAACCCTCTCTAAAGTACAAAGTGATAAAACTCCTAACATTTTTGGATAACTAGTTTCTGTCACACATACTATACAATGAAGACGGCTATCACTTTTTCCCGCCAAAATGACGCTGGTTTACGCGCGCCCACCACTTGGTCGTCCTTGTTTTAGAATCTAAAGGTCTGTAATAAAAATCATTTGTCGGGAAAAAAAGGAAAAAGAAGAGACGTCTGTGGAGAGGCTACCTAAAGCCCAGAACAGAAAGTTTCTCTTTCCTTCTAGGCTTACATTCCATGGATAATCCTATTTTTCTGATGACTGAATGCAGTCAGCATAGTTTTTGGTGTTTTAGTGTATGGTTTGATTCACCACTTTGATAATAACTTTTGTAGATATCTCGAAAGACACGAAAACTTATAAGTTTGAATATTATGATTTCCACAAATTAAAATACTGAGAAACGTATTGTTGTTAAAGAAGGCTGAGGCTAGGTACATGTAGCATTGGGTCATGGTAATTTTGCATAATTTTTTGAAGTGTGTGTGTGGGATGGGGTTTCTTTGTGTTGTGCAAGTTTAAAACGTTAAAACCGATGATGTTACTAGTAGTTCAAGGGATGTGGCACTTCAAGACGCAGTTTTATGCAGTAGATGTGATTGGGTACAGTGCCTTAAGGACTTCAAAATTGAGAATGTTTTTTATTGCCTTTTTGATGCTTTGTAGATGGCAAAAGCTTATTTTCTTTTAACTTTTTTTCTAGGTTTCAGGAGTAGGATACACTGGGTCAGGCAACGTGTATATTGCAGGCCAGACGCTTACACCAAACTGCAACTTATCCATTACTAAAGTCCTTGAGGTCAGATTAACTTGATTTTTCATATTATTAAGGCCACAATTCAGTGCTTTAGATAAAAGCATACTGTCAATGGCCTATTAGCAAATGTCCCTCAAAAAGGATCACCTTCCTAAAACCGTCTTAGCCTGCAAAGCCGGCGCACCAGAAATCTAGGTAGGAAAGTGAGAACGGCGGTGCTCGGTGACCGCGAGGCACGAGAACGCGTGCGTGTACTTCTCTCTCTGTGCATCACTCGTGCGCCCCAAATTTCTCACGTGCCTACCACGGAGGCTACTATCGCCTTTGCAAGACAGTCCTCTAATATTATTTCCACTCGTTTCCGTCTTTGATCTAGTCGATATTGTTTTATCGGTAACTTTCATTTACAAGCACTGCCAATTCAGGCTTTTTTCAATTAAGGAAATTTCACGTATGTATTGCAATACTTGACCATGTAACAATTTAGCCTGCGAGAAATTTCTCCATTTCGAGTGGCGAGCAAGGGTGATCCACGAAAGAACGCTCGAACGAGCGAGGGCCCCTCTCGTGTCTCTTTGCCTTCCGAGCGCGTGCGACTTCTTACGATATCCCCCAAATGAAGACAAAAACAGACTGTTACAAATACCGTCTTCTGATCCCTATTGTATTTCAGGTTGGTTATTTGTGTAACAATGCACACATCCAAAATGGATCACTGTTTGGCCAGCCAACAGAAGGTGCTCTCATAGCCGTAGCACAGAAGGTAGAATCTTACTAGTAACATATTCTTACTCCCTATGATAATGCACGTGAGGTACAAAGGGGTTAAAACGATCGCTGACCACAGGTGTGGACAGCAGTACATTCACATGCATTGAAGGCAGTGCACCGCATCATGCCTGGGGGGGGGGGGAGGAGGGGGTGGGAGGGTGGGTCGCTGAACGCCCTCTGAGATGTTATCAGACAAATGCACACAATTGGAAGAATGGTGGTAATATATACAACGCTAGGAATTGTGGGATTTCTTAATTTTATGAAAATATCCTTATTTTATTTCCAATGCTGAGAATAGTAGAGAAAGTTTCAGGGAGTTTTTTCACAAATTTTAACCCTATTCAGACATGCGAAATTGACCACCAAAACAAACAAAAAAACCCCGCTTAACATCGCCTATAAAATAGGCCCTTTAAGTTCCTTAGTGAGTAGAGGAGAGTACGTATACTTGGCGACATTAAGTAAAATGAACCAAACCTTGACGACAGTCCCTTTAAAACCAATCAGTAAACTTTGTATTACATTTCGAGTCTGAAATAGCAGCATTAGATCAACAATTGGGAGCACTATTCAGTGCTGATTAGAGCTCCAATTTAATGTATTTTTCCTTACTGCTGTAGCTCTTTTTTGTGTGTTTTTGTTCTTTCTAGATCACCCGGATCATTATACTTTTTTGGGAAACTGCTCACCTACCCCTCACCTATAAAGCCAACATTAACACGTACTTCTCACCTAGGGCAAAATGTTGGCTTAGGGGAGGGGTAGGTAGACAGATCGCCCCATGTTAAGTAATCCAAGACAGTCTTGGATCCTGGATTCCAGGTACTGGATTTCGGATTCCTTGTCAGTGGAATTTGTATACCGGATTCCAATCGTTAGCAGGATTTCGGATTCCTTGAGCTGTATTCCAGATTCCAAGGTTCAGGATTCTGGATTCCACAAGCAAAAGTTCCTGGATCCCGGAATCCAGATTAGCTTACATGGGGCGGCTTGGAGATTCTAAGTTCTCTAAATATTGCTTTCTTTACAGCTTGGTATTGATGATCCAAGGGATGTGTATACACGCGTGGATGAGCTTCCATTTAGTTCAGAGAAGAAATGGATGGCTGTGAGGTACAGAAAACAGGTAAGTAATACATAACTTAGTTATCAGGGAACGGTTTCTTTTAAGCTTTTAAAAAAGGGTTATCAGGGAACGGTTTCTTTTAAGCTTTTAAAAAAGGGTTATGTTACGCTATTTGCTATAAAAAAGGGCTATGTTACGCTATTTGTTTTATTTTTAAAAATTTGTGCATTTATCAATTCAATTCGAAAAATAATGGTCCAGTTTTGTTTTGTAAGATCATATTCAGGCATTGAAACCGTTTCCTTTCATCTGTTGCTACGAATGGCAAGGATGAACATGGATTAGAACCTGAAAAAGTTGAGCCAGCTTAGGCTATGTTCACACAAATCCGGATTTTTTTTAGAACCGCATACATTTTGAAACGAATCGTTCCTCCGTCCACACGAAACCAGTGAATCTGGACACCGAACCTGCATTGTTTTGAAACCACTCTCCAGACGGGTTTAAGGCCCCGTCCACACGATTAAAAAAAAAATATGGGGCTTCAGCGGTGTTGGATCCAGGGGAGGGGTCCGGGGGGCACGGTCCCCCTTATTTTTAGACCGAACTGAGGCCCGAAGGGCGGAAAAATTTTTTTGAGACCACCCCCCTTATCTCAGGGTCTGGATGACCGAGCCTCCCCGCCTCCTTTATCTGATTGAGGGTCTGGAACCGACCGCGCGGAATATTAGGACCTGGGGACTAGGCAAATGTACCATCACGAGTGTTCTCACCACTGCGCCACCCTTGTTGGCCATCGCACCAGGGCACATTTATGTGGAGCAAATAAAGGCTCATTTGAGCAGCAACCTGGTGAATGTCATAAATCCGAGCTAATTTCATCATATGAGGTTACCAAACTGACACGTTGGTACACTATTACCAAATAATATGTGATACAACTAACTTTGCATACGGAGAGATAGACAAACCAACCTGTAGGACTTAAATCTTAAGGGTCAGTTATATCGTAAACGGAGTTTAGCCAGTGTTTAACAAAACCGCGTTCTAAGCCATTTTCGGTTTTCCGAACTCTTTATATAAACACCATTTATCGCGAACAGTTTCATGAAAGCATATAGCGTAGACTGGAACAGCATTTCTTGAAATAACCCATCAGAAAAGAGATCTGGAGGTTCAAAGGTTTCTTAAACCACTGTCTAATTAAATCCTGACCTCTTGCAGGATTCTTCAGAGATGTATTACATGAAGGGAGCGCCTGAAAAGGTGTTCCAACAGTGTACATCCTACTACAAACAGGGTTCAATTGTTCCTCTTGTTGCTAAGGACTGGGAAATGTTTTCTGATGCTGTGGCAGCCATGTCATCCAAGGGACTTAGAGGTATGTTCTTAAGGGTTTTATCGCAGTAATCTTGATTTTATCGTGTGGGGGGGGTTTGTAAGGAGGGTAAGAAGGGGAATTAGTAGAAGCGTTATGTACACCGCGTTGTCGAGAAGCGCGGGAAAATGAGACACTCCATGACTGGTTATATTTTCCGATTGGTTGAGAAAGTGGCGCGAAATTTATTGGCCAATCACAAAGCGTACCAATACAACGTCAGTTATGTTTAGTGCTTATCTGAAAGGCATTGTTTCATTGTGGTTTGTTTTACAGTAATAGCATTGGCTATGGGGCAGGAGTTACATCAGCTGTCTTTCCTGGGTATAGTAGGGTTAATGGACCCCCCCAGGCCAGGGGTGCGTGAAGCTGTACACACACTGTTAAACAGTGGAGTACAGGTCAAAATGCTCACAGGAGATGCACGTGAGACTGCTGTTACCATTGGTGAGTGATTTTGGACTATTTACTGTAAATAAAAAAGTCATTCTTTTAGGGCGTTCCTCAGAAATAGAACCTGCAGTGAGATTTTTGTCAAACTTTACTTATTGGCTTATTGTACAACGGAGAGTCCCTTATTCTCGTTTAGGAGCAGATGCCCCTTTTACATACACGGTATCAGTGATGATATTTTAGCAAACGTGTCTCTACCTTGTTCAAGAAGAAGTAGGTTCGTAATGCTAGCTATTGCCATATCCGTTGGAGGTTTTTTTCCCTAATTTCCACGTTTTCAGTTTGAATAGGATTCACTTTAACTTCCACTTTTTGTTGTTGTTTTTTCTTGTCAACCGGTTATACACGCCAAGCTTTTGTCAAGGTATACACCTCCGCAAGGATACTCTTCAATGGCTTATCTGTTAGGCTCGATTACCAGCCGCTGTTGTGGAATCCGCGGGAGAGGGACGGAAATCGAGCCTACTTAGCAGTTTGATGTCAAAAAGCTATCGAAAACCCTTCTAACTCTCTTTTTTTTTGTTTGTTTGTTGCAGCGGAAATCCTTGGTCTTGTTGTTAATGGGCGACAGGCCTTGTCTGGAGAGGAGCTAGAGGCGATGGATAGTTTTCAGTTAGGAGACGTTGTACATGAGGTAACTTACTTTTTCCTTCATCTTAGGAGTTCATAGTTTATGCAAAAGTAATTTTCTTTACTCGGAGCGTCCACCAATTTTAGCTACTTGAAACGTACCGTTGGTTACAGAAGAAGTATTTTCTGGCCTTTGTCGTCTAGAGTAGGAGGCACCTTCTGGGCAAAATTTGTCTTATTTTGTAAGAAACTTGCGACGCAACGGGTGGATGTAGGAAACACTGGAGTTGAGTTGATGCCACAGTGAAATACAAAAGATGCTACGAATAGACTTGTTTCTCAAGCGCCGAGGCCGGGAAAACGCTCCTCGCATGAATCAAGCCTTGAGGCTCCAATTAGATTAAGCAGTTCTTCAGGATCTTGTGAATATAGCCTTTGTTACTGCACTTTCAAACTCGAAAGCGAGAATGTAAGTTATTTTCGAACTCAAATGCTAATGATTTAATCATTTCAACAGACATCAGTATTCTATCGAGTCAGCCCAAAGCACAAAGTAGCTATTGTTAAGGTAGGTGCTTTTTAAAATCATTTATGGCGTTCACCATTTTCACATAGGCCATAATGCACCTTGTTTACCGCCCCCCACCCCCCACCCCCCGAAATTTTACATAACCATTGTCTTCTATTTCTCTTGAGACAACTGCATTATGGTTATGCACTTTTTTGGGGGGGGAGGGGGTAAATAAGATGCATTATAGTCTATGTAAAAATGGTCAATTCGCTCCTTTAGAAACGAGAAGGGAACTGGGCCGAGTTAACTTTCGCAAAGACTTCTGGGATTGTTACTAGGGACAGGGAAAAACAGTTGGCCAATAGCTGACCAGCGCGTCCCCTGTAAGTTTTATTTCGGCTCCAATTTCCTTCTCGTTTAATAAGTGGCGAATGTACTTTTTACACCCCACCTTACACATCAGACCATTTTGGAGTTCACAAAGGGTCAGCGCGTTCACCCATTGGGGGCGTTATCGTGGAGGGGAAAAACGCAGTAGTCGTTTGGCATTTCACGTCTCTCGCGCACCCCAGAAGTTAAGCCCTGTTCTTACGCGAACAGCGCAGTTCCAGGGGGCAGGCACTGAAGGGAAATTTGGGTTAAGGTTTGCCGGCGTGTGGCCTTCAATCGCTGACCTTGTTTAAGACAAAAATAATCCATTTCACCATAGGTTACTTCATTTCGTTTCGCGCGCAGAATTAAGTATTTTTTAAAGCCAATGTCAGAGAGTTGGGTTTTTTTCAAAAAAGATTGTTCTAAGCACAAAAGTAGGCCGTTTATCAATAACTTTCACTTTTTGAAAGGCTTCCGGTCCAAAAAGACACGCTTTTCAAGACGTTAAATACAGTGAAGTTTTGTACCCCGTTGAAGACTCAAGACCCTAAAAGCCATACCCTGTTCACTAGCGTATACCCGTTAAGGCCAAATAAGGGAGTGCCCCCTTCCCCCCCCCCCCCGCCCCCACCGGGAGCGCAATCTAGTGGGAAAATGAACTGGTACCAAAAGTTCTTCCATAAAGAACAGTGAGTTTACAGTGCAGTGGTACCTCGATATAGCAAAGGGCTAAGGGACTGGCAAAATGTCTTCTCTATAAGGAGGTTTCGTCATATCGAGGTTCTTTTCCATACAATTTGCTATTACTGGGGTAAGAAAAATCGATCGTTACAGCGTGCAAAGAAAATCATTTTTACAGCTTGCAAGCTGAAGCTAGCAGTTACTAGCCCAAACGTCATTTCCGCTAGCCCCAAAAGCTTTTTGACGAGCAGAATTGATTTCACAGTTCTTCTGTTATTCGATTTCCTCAAAAATCATCACTTGCCCGTCGGGCAAGTTAAAAACAGAATTAACTAGCCCGATAACAAAATCCACTAGCTCCGGGCTGTCGGACACTACTTTCTTTGCACGCTGCGTTATATCGAAGGCTTTGTTATATAAAGGTTCGTTATATCGAAGTTCCACTGTAGTAAGGAGCTATCAATGCTCACTCAGTTTTCCTATCGACGTTACCTTTATAGGAGCTATCAACCAAGAAGGTTTTAAAACACTGTTAGCTGCACTAAGTATTTTTCATTTGCTTTGCAGGCTTTACAGCAGCGTGATCACGTGGTAGCTATGACTGGTGACGGCGTAAATGATGCTGTTGCTCTTCGCCGAGCCGATATAGGCGTGGCCATGGGACGAGCGGGGACTGATGTGAGTAAGGAAGCCGCTGACATGGTACTGGTGAATGACGACTTCTCTACCATCTTGGCCGCCATTGAAGAAGGCAAAGGAATTTTTTACAACATACGCAATTTCGTTCGGTTTCAATTAAGCACGTGAGTGAAGTTTAAATCTATTAACAGTCCGAGGCAGGGGAATGATGTGAATTGCGTTCATGAGAATCCAACGCATGATTAGGCGCTTGTATTTTGCTTTTCCTTGATCACGTCATAGACAAGAGAAGAAAGGGGTTATAAGAGATTTTTCTCTTGTTGGAACATGGTTTTCACTCTCTAATCAAGCTATGAAATAAGCAACTCCGAGTGTCAAAAGGTTAAAACGAAAATAACTAATAGATCTCTTAAAAATTGAACCGTTATGCTAGGTGTTCTCTCGAAAAGTCTATTTCGACACTGAACACTTCCAATGAAGTTTTACAAAAAATGTATGGCTCATTAGCGTTTTTGCTATTCAGTATTTCTGCAAATGTTGTTGACTCATATTTCCTAAATTTTTGCTTACGCGGGAGAGCGAAAAAATGCATAGTTTATACTTAGGGTAACTAGCTCTTTCAACTCTCTATTTCCTACTCATGGATACTGCAGCGTCTTCGATGGGTTAACTGTTATGCTAATGACCCAATAGGCAAACAGTGGTGTCCAACCTCAGTCCCAGGGTTCTCTCCACTTCACGGGGACGAGTAGGAGAGAAACCTGGGAGCGAGGTTGGGAATGGCGTCACGATGAATTCGTCCATATGAAGTGAATTTCTGTTTCTTTAAGTCCTGAGCTCACTGCATGCTAACAGTACAAACAGTTTTTTCCAGAGAAAGACAACATTGTATTTGTAATAGCCTGATAAAACAGCCGACATTACGGGGCGCCACCAACGGCTTCCCCCGGAAATGACGTGTGAGAAACGAGCGCAGAAATTCCATACTGATGACGCATCACTACCCTGATCTGGATAGTGCTTCTGATTGGTTGCACATTTGCTTTAACCAATCAGAAGCATTACCCATAACTGGGTAGTGAAGCATCCTCAGTATGGAATTTCTACGCTCTTTTCTCAGGTGTCATTTCGCGAGGAAACAGTTGGTTGAGTCGCAAAATGTCGGCTGTTTTCTCAGGCTACATTTTTGGCGGATCTCCAAGCCAGTAAAAGTGTCTTGAAAAGTTGACATGGAATCTTCAGGTTACTCACGATCTTCTTTGTTGTATGTTGTTTAGGAGCATTGCAGCAATATCACTTATCAGTATCTCCACGTTCTTAAAGCTTCCTAACCCGCTAAACGCCATGCAGATTTTATGGATCAACATTATAATGGATGGGCCTCCTGCCCAGAGGTAAGATAAACACGATTAAAAAAAGTTCTTAGGGACTGGTCAAAAAGTATAGGGGGTGGTGGGCCGGAGCATTTGGAAATGTGGTCGATAAAAGACACATGACCCACCCCCTCCCTTCGGCACAAAAATGACTGACCCACCCCTAAAGCAAGGTTAAAAATTGCATGACCCACCCCCTAGTTAAAACATAGATGTTTGGTTTCCTCTTAATAATCCAATAAAACGTTGTGCTGTGCATGAAAAAATTTGTTGATACACTGCTACAACCAACATCAAAATCACAGAAATCATACCCTTCACTGAAAAGACAAATGTGAAAAACCGAACATTTCTTGTTTCGATGGACGTTATGAGTCTTGACACAAATATACAGCAAAACAAGGGTATATACTGAAATTGTCTGTCGCAAAGCATATGAAAATTTCTGCAAAGACAACCCATTCCTACACATTACTTGCCGGAAATGCCTAGATTAATCCTCAAAGAAAATTTCTTCCACGTCAATGGAAAGCACCACCTACAAAACCTGATGGAACTGCAATGGGCACAAAGACAGCAGTTTTGATTCCTTTGCCAATATTTTCATGACATATATTGAAACAACGACTCTAAGCAAAACTGTCTTTAGAACAACAGTTTGGAAATGCTACATACACGATATCTTTTCCCTATGGGACATGAGTAAACCAGACATCGAAGCTTTCATTGAACAAGCAAACTTACATCACCCAACTATTGAATTCACGGCCGAAATATTTGACGCTGAGACTGCGTTTTTAGACACGGTTGTATACAAATTAAGGCACAAGATTCAAGGAAAAATTTATTCATGTCACCTTCCAAATGTTAAAAAAGGATTTGTCAAAGGAGAAGCCTTGAGAATCCTGCGAAAAAAACTCCTCAGAAACAACATTCGAGGAAAATAATTCAAATTTAAAAAAAAAAACGTTTGATGAACGGAGGCTACCCACAATCTTTGATAGAAAACCTACTATCAGAAATAAAATTCACAAAAGGGATTCTAAACTCCTAAAACAAAACAACAAGGAGGAAAAAGAAATATTGCCATTTGTGACACAATACCAGCCCTCGTGTCTACTATAAAGGAAGCTTGAATGAAAAAATGGCATCTTATACAAAACCAACTATAACTTCAATAAATTTTTAAAGAGCCACCAATCATTTCCTTACAAAAAAGGAAAATCATTAAAGGACATGCTCGTTAGAGCAAAAAACAAACGGTTAACAGAGGGTTCCACGCCCATATAGATGTGCGGCCTGTCAACACAACAGGTTTGTGAGTATTTTAGCAATAATTCCAGCTGGCTGTGTTTTATATAACAAGTGTAGTCAACTGTCTCGTTAGTAGTTAGTGCCTATATATGCAATAAAATGGGGTCACCCACCCCCTAAGGGTAGCTGAAAATTGCACGACCCACCCCTTGCACAAGGCTCAAAACCTCATGACCCACCCCATCTCTGCTCCGGCCCATCCCCCCTATACTTTTTGACCAGTCCCTTACAGAGCAGTCTTGCCTTGTAATCTGATTGAGCAGTGATTTTCTCGAAAAAAATAGACGAAAGCCCCAGCCTGGGATTATTCTAAAAGTGAATAGATCTTCAGGTTTTTGAAGCCGTATAATAAAACCTTTGTTCGTGTTTTATCTAGCGTGAGTGGTAGGCGAAAAAGAGGAGAGGAAGAGGAGGGGGTTAAAAGAAAACGCCAAAGGGAAAACGGGGAATGGCTACCTCGCCCAGCCCCTCTCTTACGCCTGCCACACAAAGACCTGCTCGTGTATGAAAGTATATTTCAACGAGTGGGGGGAGGAAGACTCACAGCATCGCATTTATCTGTTGTCCATGTCCTTTTTTGCAGTCTTGGTGTCGAACCGGTGGACCGTGACGTCATGAATAAACCCCCGCGAAACGTAAAGAACCCGATGATTACCAGGGTCCTTATTCTGAATGTTCTCCTGGCCGCCAGCTTAATCGTCACTGGTACATTGTGGGTCTTCTGGAGGGAGGTAAGGACGTACGATATAAGGTGCTGATATCCCGGGAAGGGTACTTCCGTGCAATAGGCTATTGGGGATGTGCCGCTGGATGGGGTCGCATTTTCACGACTGGATTGACTACGAAAAAGGAGATTTTCAAGAGGGGAATTAGAATGGGATCATGCATTACTTCATTTTATAATTAGGATGACGGACGTAGTTAAAAGGCTTTATAAGATTGATGCATAAACAGACTGAAAGTGGCTATGTCAATTACATTTGCCTAAAAGTGACTAACATCGGGTCTATAGAGCGGTTTTCACTTGACTGTCGAATTGGGATTGGTTTTGGTTTTGGTTTTACTACGTCCTTTGGTTGGCTAGTGTATTTACTCTGGTTTTGGTTTTACGACAGTCAAGTGAAAACCGCTCTAATTGGCCACTAAATATACTATAATGGGGTAGGGATTCTGAGAGGCCAGCGGCACATACCCAGCAAAAATTGACCTCAGCAACCCCTCCCTCGGGATATTCCAGCTCCTGCAAATGGTCGATGGAAGAAAAATGTTTTGTGCGTATATTTTTTTTGCAGATGAGAGACAACATTATTACCCCACGTGACACTACTATGACATTCACGTGTTTTGTGTTCTTTGATATGTTCAACGCGCTTAGCTGTCGATCACAGGTCAGTAAATCTTTTTCTTTGGTCAACAGTTTTAAGCGGCCTTTTTCAAGCCCACGATCCCCTTTACCATAAACACGTGACCAGCTTATCGCTCTACCCTGTTCTGTAATAAAAATGGTGTTCAGTGCAGCGTGGATGTAACGGAATCCTGCGGACAAAGATGAATATATACTTCAGCTTAGTTGAAGTAAAATGTATTGAAAAGAACGTCGGCATAACAAAACCACTATATAGCGAACATATCTCGCCAGTCCCTTGCATGAGTCTTCGTTCTTTCAAGGTTCTAGTGTATTTAGAACTCGAGACCGGGGTGGGGAGGAGGGCACTCAAGGGAACTTTGCGTAGATGTGTGCCGGCAAGGCTTTCGAACTCTGACCCTATTCCATACAAAAATCTCACCCTTCAAACTATACCTTGTTCAGCGGCAAATACTCGTTTGGGCCAAGTAAGGGAGTGCCCCCACCCCCCAGGGAACTCCAGGCCTTTGATAGGAAGCCGTTTAGGGCCTCTTTATATGAGGCGATCCAGGCTGGCCCGCTATACCGGGCTCCGCTGGCGCGGGATGCCTTATTAGCTTTAAAAACTGTCATTGTGTTTATATGAGAAATCAGGCTGACCCGCGTGCTGGGATTTCGGCTCGAGCAATCGGAATCTGGGCTATCGGGCCAGCTTGCCTTTTCACATAAACACAACGCCAAAAACAAGGCATGAGCCGAGCCAGGCGGGAAAGCGGGCCAGCTCAACTCATGTAAACAGCCCCCTTGCAACGACGACAACAACGACGTGCAACGTAAACATGTTTTGACACATTGTTTGTGCATCGATTACTCACAATTATTTAAAAATCCTTGTGAATGTCTTGTCTTTCAGGTTAAATCTATCTTTCAAGTGGGTTTCTTCACAAACCGTATGTTCCTGTATGCTGTAGGCGGCTCTCTCATGGGACAGATGCTCGTTATTTATTTTCCTCCGCTTCAAGCCGTTTTTCAAACCGAAGCTCTTTATTGTACGGACATTTTGTTATTGATATCGGTCGCTTCGTCCGTGTTTATTGTAGATGAGATCAGGAAATTCGCAGTAAGGACACGTTTAAAGCGAAAAGAACGTTCAAAGGAATTCCAATTCTCTGTATAGCACTGGATTCTAATCACGTGGCACGGATGTAGGGAAGGAACAACAACGTAGAGATTGCATTAGAGGCACAATGCACGGAGTGCATTGAAGTGACATCGCAATGTTAATGAATGAAAGAAAAATTATGAGGTATAAGAGCAGCAATTCATTGAGGAAGTTCCTACTGAGGATAACAAACAGACGAGTAAATATGCATATTGAGGGTATGGTTTGGCTGAGGAAGGCTCGTGTTTTCCAAGAAGCAGTCGGGCAAGCCATGAACAGTCAACGATGAATATGACTTAGTACTGGAATTCATGTGACTGGACTGAAAGAATAAGCATGACTTGATAACCCTTTCACTTCCAAAATCAGTCGCAGAAACACGCAACAAAGTTTTGAGTTTGTAGGTGAAACCCTTAGTGTGACCTTTGAAGTGAAACCTCTTCAGCAGTACTTTCACATGGTACTATTTATATAGTACGAAGTTCCAACTTTTTTAGTCTGGATGAAATCCTATGGTGTTACAATTCAAATGAAACCTCTTCAGTTTTGCCTTTAGGTAGTTGTGCTTATTCTCCTGTATTTTTTCAAAATAAAATTTAGGGTTTTTATCATTTTCCAGAAATCTTGGAGGTGGAAGGGTTTATAAAGGAATGTTTCACATAAGGAACAGTGAGATTAGAAAATATAGTATCTTGAGAATAAGAAGAAATACGAAATGATTCATGAGCTTTCATGCGAAAAATCGAATTTAATCAACGGTATTACTTTGTAATTTAACGTGTAATCCAGGGTAATCTTTTTATCTTCAAATATTTATGTACGTTACACTGAGCGAATAGAAGGATTTTAAACCTTATCAATACAATGTCGAGTCTGTATATATTCTATGGCAACAATCTACATCAATTTTTACATGTCATACAGCCCACTGTGCTATCGTTTTCGCGATCAAGGGGAGCGCCAGGGGTGATGAGAAGGAGGATTTCCCTTCCGTTTTCGTCCTTCCCATCACCCCTCGCGGTCCGCCCCCCGCGTCCGACTCTCGTGTCTAAATAGATAGAGACGACTTGGGACGAGTCAATCCGCAGAGGATAAGGTAGGCGCAATTTATTCCGGAGCCGGAATGGGAGGGGTAGAACCAGGGCGCTCATTTATTTAATATCAGACAGTACATAACATTCCCGTGTAAAAAAAGATAAAACCTCTTCGTAACGTGACGCTGATTTGTGAATAAACGTTAGCTTTACTCCTGTATCGGAAAAGATTGATGACTGGCTTGTCGCAGTTTTCTGACACGCAAAGCCCCTCCCCACCCAGCGTTGCTTGGCGACACGAAAAACCAGCAGTGAAGAAGATTATGATATTCGCAACTATTTACACTGAAAGCCGAAAATACTCCATCTTTGAGGCAAAATTTCCCGATTTCACGTGGAACAACGGTTAAACATTAAAAATGTTAATACAACGAATTTTATTACATTTGCGTTACTTATCTTTGTACAAATGAACATTTCTTTGAGATCTATATATAAGCTAGTGGTGTTCCCATAGGGAAAATGAAACTGAATTTTTATTGGGTACAAGGTTTGTGGCGATACTCATGTCCTCGCTGAATCGTATTGTATTTCTGTAAATGCTGAAGTACGTATCTTGAGCTGCTGTTCTTAGGTTTTCTTGGTCAGCGCGTTCTCTTGCAAAAGAATGCGTCACTCATCCTCTACTTCTTGAACCTGAAATCAGGACAGTAAGAACACAACTGGTCATGGGCTCTAAATTAAACACACTGAATCTTTGCCAGTCAAAGGACCATAATTGGAATCTTAAGTTTAATTTTTCAATGTTTTGAGCCCCTTGTTAGCGACCACACTGCACTCACTTTCAACTCGGAAATTGCATATCGTTTTCGACCTGTTCCCGGTGAAGCTTTTTTTGGTCCCCGCGACCCTCTTAAACGACCACCTCTAGAATAGGCCACTACTCACGAGGTTCGACTGTATTATTCTACCGTCTACGATGGCCCACAACTCAGTGTCAAGGCAAATACAAAAGTTCATGACAAAACAAACTTTACTCACAGCAGGCGCTCGAACAGGATGAGAAATGAGGGAATTCGAGCGGGTGATATAAGCAAACATCGACAAAATAAAATTTCGGTTTGTGCCTCACCCTAACACCAGAGAGCCTCGTCTCTCCCTTCACCTTGCTGCTTTCCATCGGTTACTGTTGGAACCGATTTGTTGTTCGTAAAACCTGTCTTCCAATCTCTCTACAGCGGAGCAGAAAAAGCAACACAGAAGACCTCATTGTTTCGTCTAAAAGAGAAACCTTTACAATGGAGTTAACTATAAATGAAAAAGCCAAAAACAAAATGTTAGAATATTTTACCTGCTTTCCAGGACACTATACTACAACGGCTACAAGAAGGGAAGTGCCCGATCGAGAGACCGGTAATTTTTTAATTTTCTCACTCGCCCGGGGGGGGGGGGGGGGGGGGGGGTCATCCACACCCTAAGATAAGGGGGGGAACTGTCTACAAAAATTTTTTGGCCATAATAAAATGGCCCTTCGAGCTTCGCTTTGGTCTAAAATAACGGGATCCGCCACTGCGTTATACTTGAGTAAACATGAAAACTAAACTTAATATATGTGAGCTCATCATTTCACTCTCTTAGTTCTAAGTAGCCCTGTTGATGAAAGGTGTATTCAAAAGTCTGAACAGGAACTCGTACTTTAGAGACGCTTGCCTGGTTTACATTTTGTCGGTAAATCAGGAAAACCGCTTGCTCTGTCAGCTGGCGAACGGAGTTTCAAAAATCCCATGGGGTTGAATGCAGGAGGTATTTTCTCCCTGCCTCGGTTCTTCTCCTCACCCCTCCCCCATCGTTTTCTCGTTTGACGCGGTGGGAGAACGACCCGCACAAAGCATATCTAAATCAGCTGAACAGACTATAAAGAGAAGAAACATTGCCACGCCTCAAAACACAATCCGTATTTTCTGAAGATTCCCATTGAGTCAAGGGATTTCCAATTCTACGTTGTGTAAACCTCATGAGGTGTCCAACCTCGTTCCCAGGGTGCTTCAGAAAAGGACCTCAATAGAGGAGAAGAGACTTTTGCAGCCTTACTTGTGTGTATTATCTGAAGGCAAATAAATGCAAACCTTTTTTCAATATGAAGCTTATTTGTTTCTCTATCTGCACTTAGTAGCCACTTAGTTAACTCAAGCAGTATTACATGCGATTTGGACTAAATAGTTCAAGCATTCGAATACCTTAAACTACGTCGAGAAAAAACCATGATTACCGAAAATATAACGTAACTTGTAAAGCTAACCTTCTTAGCTTTATTCCATCTACCGCTCTGTATCTTCAAACCAGTTTTAATGCCATTTCGTCGACTTCATTTCAACTGAGTACTGAACTGGAAAAAGGAACTGCTTGTGTGACTGGTTTCGTGACATTTTTCAAATATCCTGACATAGCGCATATGTATCACGGACATAGTGGAGATGGCGCAAATTGTTGGAAATGTAAGTACAAAAGTGTCTTCAGACTAAATAGATACTTGGAAACTGTGGCTTAACATGTCTTTAAAAAGAACAAAGCCTGTAAAAGGCAAACACTCGAACCTCCGATAAACAACCACCCGAAAAGCGAAGAGTCGCTTACACAGGGGGGTCTCTTCCGAGAAGATCTCCGGACACATCTACTTTATGGAAGATAATAATTATCTTATTATTGATTGCATGTAATTTCTAAGTTACGATATGCGCAGTTCCAAGTTGTTACGAAAGTTCTTTGATTATTCTTCGAGGTCTAGGTAGCATAGTACGCACACAGCGAACATAGAACGTGGACGTTTAAAGAGACTAACTACAGTTCTTTGACTGGAAAAGATTTGGTGTTT
Source organism: Porites rus (assembly GCA_964035705.1). NCBI lineage: Eukaryota > Metazoa > Cnidaria > Anthozoa > Scleractinia > Poritidae > Porites > Porites rus. The sequence continues at coordinate 43,321,400 of OZ037993.1, forward strand.
TCGATAGGAGGTCGCTTACGAGAAGGTGTCGCATTTAAAGGTTCGACTGTAGTTAAATAAAGCAGGTCATCAAAAAATCTATGAAACAGAGGCTCTTGTTAGTACTAAACGGTTCAGTGACGATAGTCCCTAACTATGTTTATTTAGCAACACTGGTGTAAAAGATAACTAACCAGGGAAAATAAACATCCATGCAGAATATATATGCTCTTCCGAAGGCACAGTTTTATGATTGGCTAATTATTGTGTGAAACTCGAAACTCTAATAATTGGTTTCTTCATTGTCTCATAGCCTGTTCCAGACAACAATGGAAGCATGTAAGTCAAACTTTTGAAAAGTGACTCATTGGATAAAGCAATTCCTGTAAATCCTCTATTAAGCCCCACGGAGGGGTTATTTATTTCAAGCCCAATTGGGGGGGGGGGGGGGGGGGGCTTAATAGAGGCGGGGGGTTATTTAATTAAGAAATGATGATGCTATCATAAACAACTACAATTTAAAGTGAAAAAGCTCAGGTACAAGAAGTTAAAGGTCATGCAGGTAAGGATCAGAATCAAATCCGAACTTCCATTTGGTAAATAAACCATCCCGGATCAGTCTGCACGAAGTTTAAGAGTTGTGATTGATAAATATACAGTCAATCATTTATTAATGAAGAATAACTATAAGAGGAGGGGAGTGGGGGGGGGGGCTTAATAGAGAGGGGTACTTTCTCCCCTTGAAAAGGGGGAACATTAGATGGAGGGGGCTTGTTTGAGAGGGGGGGCTTAATAGAGGATTTATATACTGTAGAGGTTTGATTGGCTGAGTCACCATGGTATATGAGCCACTTAATTCAGATTATGACAGCATATTCATAGCATCATAATATTTATAGGTCTGTCCAATATACCTTGTAACTTCTTTCATTCTTGTTTTTCACAGCAACCCAGCTCTGCAAATAGTAAGTAATAGTTTAGTTTACCTTCAGTTAACTATAAAGAATCATAACATATTTGGAAATATGCCCTAAGATATACTCAGGTTTAGGCACATGAAAGTGCAGGAATTTTCACTAGTTGAAAAATATAAAATGGAAGGGGAAATCAGTTATTTCGATCTGCAAAAGAACCTAAAAAAGCTAAAAGACACATTTTATGACTGTAAAAATGACAGGAAAAACTTCCTGGTTTAGTGATTTATTCATATTTAAAGACAGTGCATTTGCAGCAGTTGATTTATCCCACCCTCTCAGTGTTAGTGTACAAGATTACTGTGATAAACAATATTGGGAGGGAGAGGGGACGGGCAAGAAGTAAAAAAAAAAAAGCATTCACAGGGTGTAAAGAAAGTCAGTTTCACAGCTCACCATTGGGGTAAGCTGCAGCTAGCATTTACAAGCTTAAAATTCGTTTTAACTTGCCCCAAAAAAGTTTTTTGATGATCAAGATTGATTACAGTTCTTCTGTGAATTGAATGTCCCAAAACATTTCACTTGCCCATTGGGCAAGTTAAGAAAAGTATTCACCAGCCTGATAGCAAAATCCACCAGCCGCCAGCTATTGGAGACGAATTTCTTTGCACTTTAGGGCAAGCGGTTGGACTTTTTTTGATAGAGGGGCAACGTTAAACTTAATTGGCCTGAAAAAATAATATTCACATTTTGCAATGTAACAGTAAAGCTAACAGTGCATTCCTCTTTTTACTGCTGTAATAGGAGCCACAAATAATTATTAATGAATCTGAAAATGCCAACCCAGTCTGTCAATGCACAGAGATCAACATGGAGTCCCTAAATGTTGTTTAGTAAGTGTTAAAAGATGAACAAATCTATGTCGTAGTTCAATTTTATCCTTGGTTTAAATTTTATTTCCCTTTGTTTTAGGGTATGGTAATGTATGATAACGAGTTTAAAACAAAAGGAAATAAAATTCAAACCAAGAATAAAATGAACCACAACATATATATTAGGTGACCAACTCAATTAGCTTAAATCCACAGTAACTGATTAAAAGTGTACATGACATTTATAAGTCCTCAAGCAACCTGACTAGGGTATTAATGCAATATAGTATCATTATGAAAGTGACCATGAATCATTTCATTTTTCATATAGTATTATTGCCTCTCAGAAACTATTTCTTGGACATCCTGGGGTTACAGTGTTTTGAGCTGTAGTTCACATATGAAACAAATATTTTCTTGTTTTCAGTGGAAGAGAACCTGTACGTGTAGTGGACTTCGAAAGACTTCAAAATCTACAAGCAGTTGTAGAAGAAGTAAGCATTTTGGTTTTTCAAATTCCCACTGTATGTGTAACACACAGTTTAGACAAAAACACAGGCAAAATCACAAACATGGTTATTATAAACCAGCTTGTACTGATGCATATTGTACCATTATCAAGGCTGCTGTGTAAGAAAATTTTTTGGGAGCCCTTCGGTCTCCTAAAATAAAAAGTTACAAGCCCGAGCCACATTTCTAGGAGTCCATTAAAAAAATCCGTAACTTTATTAACGAGTCAAACTTCTAACACACGACAACTGGTGCACTAATCAGTTGATCAATGAGCTTCAAATTTGTTATTTATCCAACTCTTATGGCACAAATAGTATCATAGTAAGGGGTCAACTAACATTCAAGGGCCAATCTCCTTTATTTCTAGCCCGCAGTGCAGGCGTATTTTGGGTGGGCGAAACCTTGCTATGTTCGTATTATGTTGTAGCCGCCATCTTTTTATGATAGAGGAAGATTGGGGGAGAGTTGAAATAGTAACCCTTAGGGTTGGTGCGAGGGCGAAAGAAGGAAAGCGGGGAGGGGGAGGGGACAGGTCATGACATGCTTATTGACTTTCAGTGGTTTTTGAATTTCTGGTCTTCACGATTTGTCCTGTGATGCAAGAGCGTTTTCTTTGACCTCTTTTGAAGCGTAAAGCTCTTTATTGTGGTTAAATAAGGCTTTTAGGTTCTTTATTTTTGTCCAAAGTGCCTCAGGATCTGAATAACTACGCGATTTTCTTTCTTCTCCGAGAATGTGATGTTTTCCTGCAGTGTTGTATCACCCTGGGCCCAGCTCGTTAGTTCTTTTTAATTTGTCTGCAGGATGTTAAATTCTCGCCGATAGCGATTTACAGATATGAATTTAGAAGAATGAATTGCAGCGTAAACTGAAGCTTCATCAGCTGTGGAGAATTGCATTGTGACTCAGTCATGAATAAAAACAATGACAAACTCCATTTTGTTTTTCTTAAGACAATGCGAGTCTTTGGACTGGAGCGACTGTTTAAAACCACAGTTCGGCTCTCCACGCAAACGTCATCAGTTGCCGGGTTGGCTTTGTATTTAGTTTCTTTTACAAGAGCAACTTTAGTTCGTGGCAAGAACGGCCGTTCTGTCTACGTAGTTACTAAAACATGGAACGGCCTAAAACCACCTAAACCCACCTAAAACCATCTACAACCACCTAAAACCACCTACAACCACCTCAAAAAATTCAACAACCACCTACAACCACCTCAAAAACATCTACAACCACTCGCAAAACCATCTAAAACAAGGTATAAATGTCTGAGATAAGGCGAGACGACAACATGTCACGTACATGAAATACGAGAATCGAATAAAACATCCACTTCCCCCTAAAATCTTACTCTCCCTGGTCCCTTGTATCATCAACCATTGGCTTAAGTCACGAAATGAAATGCGAGATCATGGTAAGTATATTTTAAAGAACTTTACAAAATGAACTATCAAGTCACAAAAAATAATAAAATAAAATAACAAACTCGTAGTCGAAAGACTGATTTGATTTGGCTTTTTCTACCCTGGGTACCAGTGAGACGTTTTGGTTCACGTTTCATTTGTTTACATAATAGCACAAGGTAGGGTTTCTCTCTCTCTCGGAGTCTGCTTCACTGCTGTTTTGTTCTAAGGTGGCGGATTACATTCCTAAGGACAAGTTAATTTTTTTAGCATCTGTTTATCATCCACCAAACATGTTTGTACATTCCCGGTGACTTTAGATTAACCCTAGTGTCTTTCACACCCGTTTCCTGTGTCATCACGCAAGGCTAAACTCCCTTGCGTCACGACACAGGAAACGGAGACTAGTAGGTGTAATCATTGTTAAAAATGTTATAAAAAAAATCTATAACGCAATGGATTCAGAAGAAAACAAGGTAAGACGAGCCGAAATTAATAAAAATGGTTTGAAAAAACTGTAAAAGTGAATGATTGTATTTAAAGTAATTTACCTGGATTTTTATATACCTTTATTATGTTTTGGAACCCAACTCTTCTCGGGAGTGATGGGATATGCCCGCTTCTTGTTTTCGCTTTGCTCGTCCCCACTATACTATCTGAGAGCCTGGCACAGGCCAGAGTAGCTGGTACTTTACGAGCTAAAACGGAACAAAAAATTTGGATCACATATTCGGGTCTTCCCTCCCCGCCAAGGGCCGTTACTGGTAAGAACGTTTTGATTCATTTTGCTGAAAAGAATTATCAAATATCATTATATAATGTTTTCTAATTCTTGCAACTGTAAACGGGTTAATAGCTGTATAAAATCAGGCTATACAAGTGTGACACGTTCACACTAGACTAAAGGATTCTGCGGGACTACATTTTAGTTCACCCTAAAAAATGGGGAGGGGTGGGGGGCTAGGACTGAAAAAAAGAGGCTAGTAGAGAAAAGTGTGGGCCGTGGTCAGAGGCTAAGATTGGAAAGTAGAAGAGACTGGTTAAAACGATATATCATGGTTTGCTTGTGTTTCCGGAGACTTTGAATCCCAAAACTAAAGTTTAGAACTTTATATACAGTCATAATAGTCATCTTGAATCCTATATGTGTAGTGTAAACGCATTGTTTTTTCGAATTCCCAACTCCTGCGAATAGCGAATATGTTAAGCTTAATGGTTGATGATAAGAGGGACCAGGGAGAGTAAGATTTTAGGGGGAAGTGGATGTTTTGTTCGATTCTCGTATTTCATGTACGTGACATGTTGTCGTCTCGCCTTATTTCAGACATTTATACCTTGTTTTAGATGGTTTTAGATTGTTTGCGAGTGGTTGTAGATGTTTTTGAGGTGGTTGTAGATGGTTGTAGGTGGTTGTTGAATTTTTTGAGGTGGTTGTAGGTGGTTGTAGATGGTTTTAGGTGGTTTTAGGTCGTTCCATGTTTTAGTAACTACGTATTATGACAACAATAAACAAAAAACTTTGAAACTGATAAACGTCTAATTTTGGGCGATCTAGACCAGCTACTGAAAATCCAACCCTAGGAACTTAAAGTTTGGTTTTTAGCGAATAACCTCCGTAAGAAGTAAAAAATTCAGTATGTTTGAATTCGACTAAAACGAAAACATATTTCAGACCTCAAATTTTCAATAGCCGTGATAGATTATTAAATAAAAACGTTATAAATGACTCAAATTATTCTTAAGTAGCGTCAGAATGCTGCTTACTTTCATATTTCGACGTACACTGTATAAGACGGGTTTGTTCAAAATCAGTAACTTCCAGTCGAAATTACGTCAGAGTGTTTTGAACACAATCCTGGTCAAAAGTGAATAGAACACTTGACCAAATATGAACTCTTTATGCTGAAAATCCTAGAGTCCATCAGGTGTTGCCTATGAAGAGGTGTTAATAGTTGACTTATGTGACTTCGAACAGTTAGAAGGGATCGCAGAAAATGTGCTTGCTTATTCTTTATACATGATATGATTGGGTGGAAATACAAATCTCCCATCTTTCCTTATATACCTCCTCTCACCCGCAACTGTATACTCATGACGCATTTTAGAGTCTACGACCAGATATGCTGATGGCATGGGCTCCTTAGAGGAGTTACCTCTGCTAGTCCCCGAGGAGGTTATTTGGTGAAAAAGTCTTTGAAAATTTGGTATCGCCCATTGTCTGGGTTTTAGCACATGCCAATGCTAGCAGCTTGCAGAATGATGTGTTTATTTTTATTTCATCGGAAGTGAAGGGAGCTTCCGGTGCGATAGTTCTTCGTTGTTGATTGGACGGCTACTCATTTCCGGAAGAGCAGTCACGCGCGACTGCTCTAGGTAGCATAGTACAGACACACACAGCGAACATAGGAACCTACAGAAGGTGGACATTTAAGAGACTAACTACAGTTCTTTGACTGGAAAAGATTTGGTGTTTTCGATAAGTGGTCGCTTACGAGAGGTTGTCGCATTTAAATAACTAATAACTTTTTATAACTAACCGGGGAAAATAAATATCCACGCAGAATATATATGCCCTTCCAAAGGCAGAGTTTTTATGATTGCCTAATTATTGTGTGAAACTCGAAACTCTAATAATTGGTTTGTTCATTGTCTTACAGCCTGTTCCTGACAACAATGGAAACATGTAAGTCAAACTATTGATAACTGACGCATTGGATAATACAATCTCAGTTAATCGTCTATTATTATTTCAAGCCCATTTGGGAGGGGGGCGCTTAATAGAGACGGGGGGGGGCTTATTTAATTAAGAAACGACAATGGTATCAGTTCTTCATAAAGAACTAGAATATAAAGTAGAAAAGCTCAGGTACAAGAAGTTGGAGGTCATGCAGCTAAGGATCAGAATCAAATCCGAACTTCCATTTGGTAAATAAACCATCCCGGATCAGTCTGCACGAAGTTTAAGAGTTGTGATTGATAAATATACAGTCAATCATTTATTAATGAAGAATAACTATAAGAGGAGGGGAGTGGGTGGGGCTTAATAGAGAGGGGTACTTTCTCCCCTTGAAAAGGGGGAACATTAGATGGAGGGGGCTTGTTTGAGAGGGGGGGCTTAATAGAGGATTTATATACTGTAGAGGTTTGATTGGCTGAGTCATCATGGTATATGAGCCACTTAATTCAGATTATGACAGCATATTCGTAGCATCATAATATTTATAGGTCTGTCCAATATACCTTGTAACTTCTTTAATAATATTATTGTTCTTCACAGCAACCCAGCTCTGCAAATAGTAAGTAATAGTTTAGTTTACCTTCAGTTAATTATAAAGAATCATAACATATTTGAAAATATGTCCTAGGATATAATCAGGTTTAGGCATATGAAAGTGCAGGGATTTCACTAGTTGAAAAATATAAAATGGTAGGGGAAATCTGTTATTTTGGTCTGCAAAAGGACCTAAAAATGCTAAAAGACACATTTTATGACTGTAAAAAAACTTCCTGGTTTAGTGATGTATTCATAATAAGACAGTTCATTTGCAGCAGTTGATTTATTCTCTCCTCCAAGAGTTAGTGTACAAGATTAGTGTGATAAACAACATTGGGAGGGAGAGGGGACAGGCAAGAAGCAAAAAAAAGCATTCACAGGCTGCAAAAAAGTCAACAACAACAACAACAAATTTTATTGAAAATCGGAAAATAACTAATTACATTACTTTCCCACCCGCAAATAGCTTATGAACTAATCGAGGCGGGGGGAGCTGAACACAATTTACAAAACAAGATTTATATATAGATGGACTAAATAACAGTGAAGACACTACAATACAGTAAATAGAATTTAAACTAACATAAAACAAGGCATGTACATAACGATTACGAAGAGAGGCTAACCTAAAGTATTAAATAACTTAATAAGACGGGAGACTTCGACATAATCATCTTCTGACCGCAAAAAATTTAGTAATAATTCCTTTATTTTTTTACGAAAGGACGAACGTTTAAGTATTTTAATCGAATACGGAATAGAGTTCCAAATTTGGGCACCGATTCTCGTGAAAAAGGCATACATTTTATCGGTTCTAGAGAACTTAACATAAAACGAGTCGCTCGAGACAGATCTTGTTCTGTAGTTATGAATCTGACTTGTTTTAACGAACTGATTGAGAATACTAACTGGTGCTATCTGTCTGTTGATATCATACAATAAATAGCTACAATCTCTGAAAAATATGCTAGACAGGGGAAGGCAATTTGATTTGAGAAAGAAGGGTACGGCGTGTTCCTTAGACTTACTGAAGTAAATGAGACGTAAGGCCCATTTTTGTAGAGTTACGATCTTTCTTTGAAATGTCAATGCACAATTTCCCCAACCACAAATACCATAAGTCAAGTAAGGGACAATTAATGAGTTGTAAACTGAAAGTAAAACACGACGCGGGACATAATGTCGAATTTTAGCTATAATTCCTATCGACTTGCTGATTTTGTGACAGATAGATTCGATGTGGTATTTCCATGAAAGATTTGAATCAATCATTAAGCCAAGATATTTTACATAATCTTTCATTTCAAGGTTTGCGTAGGTGTTAGTCACGGAGTCAAAAATTCTAATCCTAGGTATGAAGGGCATATTCTTTTGCCGGGGACGAAAGATTACAAAATTTGATTTTTTTATGTTCAAGGACAGTTTGTTGGCCTTTAGCCATTCGTTGACGTTGCCAAGCTCGCGATTAACAAGTGTTTCGAGTTCCTTTAGGTTGTTATTTGCAAGTATTATACTAGTATCGTCAGCAAATAGATAAAAGGCAAATAACGAAGAGGACTTGTAAATATCATTGATGTACAGTAGGAATAAGAGTGGTCCGAGGACTGAGCCTTGTGGCACGCCGCACAAGGTCGTTTCAGCCTCAGACACAACATTATTAACTTCCGTAGTTTGCTTCCGATCAGTCAGGTATGATCTGAACCAGGAGTTGATTGCACCTCTAATACCATAATTTTCAAGTTTAGCTAACAAAATTTCATGGTTAACAGTATCAAAAGCCTTTTTGAGATCGATGAAAACACCGCACGAAAATTTACCGTTGTCCATGTTTTGGAGAATTGTGTTAACAATATCAAGTACAGCATGCTGAGTACTGTGCTTACTGCGAAAACCGTATTGCTGATCATAGAGAATGTTGCAATCTTTGACAAACTTGGTAACTCTGGAGTACATAAGTTTTTCAAAAATCCTGTTATAAATCGAGAGCAGAGAAATAGGTCGGTAGTTTTCGGGCAGCGTTTAAATATCGGGATAATCTTAGCACACTTTAGTTTAGATGGAAAAATCCCTGAGCAAATAGACTGATTAAAAATCGTGGCTAGAGGTACGGATATGACCCTTTTTGCCAATTTCAGCAGCCTAACTGGAGATGAGTAAAGACCATGGGCCTTGTTGTCTTGCAAAACTGAAATTTCTAAATTGATATCTTCCGGAATAATAGGATCAAAGAAGAAAGTGCGATTAAGTGGCGGATCTAAATAATCATAGAATGTATTTATGGTCTGAGGAATTTTAGAAGCCAGTTTGCTCCCAACAGTGGCGAAATATTTGTTAAGAATATTGCTTATTTCCTTCGGGTCACTAGTTGGAACCTCATTCGGGTTTGAGCGAATAGAGTTAGTTGAGTTGCGCTTGTTTTTCTTTTTACAGTTTCCAATTAGCTCGTTAATTCCTTTCCAAGTTTGACGCATATTACATATGTTGAGATCAAAGAAACTTTGGTAGTAGTTCGCTTTACTTAATCTCGTAAGATAAATGATTTTATTTCTGTATAATTTTACAGCTCATCATTGGGGTAAGCTGCAGTTACAATCTTGGACAAAACTGTTGAGAAAATTGCATACTTGGAGAGCATTTTTCTAAGCATTGTAGCTGTACCGGTTCTTCCCTCTCCCCCTTCCCCTGAAAGCAATGTTGTTGTGTATTCAAAAGAAAGGCTGATCCCTGGGCGTTTGTAGCAAGCAACATTGAATTGGGGGAAGGGGTTTTCTTTATGCAAAGGCATCGTTTTGGAAGTAGTTTTGTTGCGTAGGAAAGTGGACATAATGGCTAAAACTTTCTCCAGTAGTTTTGTCGAGGATTCCCGGGGGGTGGTGGGGGGGTACTTTGGGAATTTCTGGGTGGGGATGTGCCGCTGCGACCTTAGAACCCTTAACCTATACCAGAGCTAGTTTAGCTGAATTTTGCTACCCTATAGTATACTAGAGTAAACTCCCCAAATCCCCCTATCCTAGAGTAGCTGTTTCCCTAGTCTAGATAAAATATTCAACCAACTGATCAGTTTCCTGAAAAATGATACCCTATTCTAGACCCAAATGCTCTGATTTATATACCCTATCCTAGAGTAAACTGCTTGAAAACCATGCCTTTCACAGCGGCACATACCTATATAGCCCATATATGGCAGTACCCCCCCCCCCCGGGCCGGGATTGTAGCATTTACAAGCCCAAGAGTCATTTTAACTAGCCCCCCCCAAATTTTTTTGATGATCAAGATTGATTACAGTTCTTCTGTGAATTGAATGTCCCAAAATACTTCACTTGTCCACTAGGCAAGTTAAGAAAAGTATTCACCAGCCAGATAGCAAAATCCACCAGCCACCAGCTATTGGACACAGATTTCTTTGCACTCTAGCTGATAAAGTGGACAAAACCATTTTTGTCTGATACATGTAGTTTAGATAAGTGAAAGAGGCACCATTTTTTAATAGAAGAACAAAAGGGGTAACTTTTTTTGTCGAAAAAGGTATCTAATAGGGTAAGTGGTTTAACTTTTTTTTCGATAGAGGGGCAATGTTAAACTTAATTGGCCTGAAAAAACAATATTCATCTTTTGCAATGTAACAGTAAAGCTAACAATGCATTCCCCTTTTTACTGCTGTAATAGGAGCCACAAATAATTATTAATGAATCTGAAAATGGAAACCCAGTTGGTCAATGCACGGAGATCACCATGGAGCTCCTAAATGTTGTTTAGTAAGTGTTAAAACGTTAATAAATATATGTTGTGGTTCAATTTTATCCTTGGTTTAAAAATTATTTCCCTTTGTTTTAGGGTATGGTAATGTATGATAACGAGTTAAAAACTTAAAGGAAAATGAAATTTAAACCAAGAATAAAATTGAACCACAACAAATATGTTAGGTGACCAACTCAATTAGCTTAAATCCACAGTAACTGATTAAAAGTGTACATGATATTTAAGTCCTCAAGCAACCTGACTAGGGTATTAATGCAATATAGTATTATTATGAAAGTAACCATGATTCATTTCATTTTTCATATAGTATAATATTATTGCCTCTCAGAAATTATTTCATCGATATCATGGGATTACTTTTTTGAGCTACTAGTAGACATATGAAACAAATATTTCTTGTTTTCAGTGCAAGACAGCCTGTACGTGTAGGGGACTTGAAAAGACTCCGAAATCTAGAAGCAGTTGTTGAAAACGTAAGCATTTTTGTTTTTCAATTTTCACTGTACATGTTAAAACAGTTTAGACAAAAACACCAGGAAAATCACAAACATGGTTATTATAGACCCACTTGATGCATATTGCACCATTATCGGTATCCTGCACTCAGAGGAAATTAAACCTTCAGCAGGAAAAATGCACTTTATTTGAGTGTCAACATATTTGGCATTGAAAGTTATAGGGACACTATTTTTTCATCTTCTACTGGAGAAGGGACTGCCATTTTACATGTACATTGACATCCAAGCCATGTGCAGGTCTAGCAATTGGCAGGACAAAGGCAGTCCATGTACCTTCATTTCTCAGTTATTTCAAGACCCTGAGTACTGAGTCCAGCCCCAAGAATTGAAACCCACGGCCTCCATGAGCTAATCCTACCCAATGGTGATGGATTAACCCTTTAAGCCCCAATATCCACATACAAATTCTCCAAACTGATATTCATACATTTCCTTCGAGATAAGTTGAGAGAGTTTAAGATCAAAGCACTATTTTTCTGTTAATTTGGTGATCATTAATTTGATTGATTCTCACAACCGTATCTCTTGACACTGTATGGATATCATTAGGAGAAAACTGATGCTGGGCACTATTGGGACGTAAAGGGTTACAACCACCATTCAAGTGCTAAATAAACACACTCACTCCTTCCCCATCCACACAACAGGGTGAATAACAGCACATAAATATTATAATAAAACAATAGAGTTTATGTTCAAGGGGAATAAAGATGTTTTGGACCTTACTCAGACTCATTTTAGCTGCTAGGTGAGGGTTATAATGAGCTCTGAGAATTAGGGCCCAAAACATATTCATGGCGAAGAACATAATATTATTATTATCACTTTGGAGGGCACTGAGAAAGTAAAGACTTCAGAAAATGACAAGACAGTCTGAATCAAATCATGTGAGCATTAAAATAATGTTAAATGGCTTTCATTTTTGCCTGAAACTGGCTAGAAATTACAATAATGTAAACTTATAAATATGCAGATGAAAGCTCATTTTTAAGTGTTAAAATTGAATGTACATGTGTACAAAATAATGTTAGACTAACAGCTTGGCATAATTGGTTGATCTAAGTGTATTTGGCTTGAAGCCACAAAACTTACATGCACTTTTTGCCAGCTATGGAGCTACTACAGGTGTTATTTACATCAGAAGCTTCTCTAGCTTTTGTAGATCTTCATCTTCTAACTTAGGAGATTGAGATTTTCAAATTGGTTGTTGTTTTTTCAGCCATGAATTGAGCTTTAACAATGGCAGCATGATTTCTTTGACAAATGAAGCAATTATACAACTGCAGTGAAAACATTGCAATGGCTTCTCAATTTTGATTGGCTGCTCATATTGTATAACTGTTGCATCCTCTCTTTTCATTAGTTTTTTTCAGCATATTATAACAAGCCAAATTCTCCATTTTGGCCCGCAAAATGCGTCACAATGCCTCAAAGAGTGATAATACTTCTCATTTACAAAAACACCCCTCAAAATAATATGACAAAACAGCTAATTTCGAGATGCCATCAGTAATTGCCATGCAAAATGACATCTGAGAAACAAGCACGCAAATTCCACACTGACTATACTTCCATACGGACTAGTTGTCTGTTGCTTGTTCTTTAAGTTCTTTTAAAGCTGTCCTTTACAGTTATTACAAACAAGCTCTTGTCACTTCCTACATCCCTGATGACCCTCGCTCTTTCAAATCTATATGATTCACCTGTAACACTGCCCATAATTTATGACAGAACATCACCTGTTGTTTTAAGATAGAATTCTAGTTTTCACATTTTTTAGCAATCTGTGTCTTGGGCCCACAGTAATTGGTGCTCATTGTTGCGGTGTCCCCGCCTGTTTTACTGTGAATATATATGTACACTTTTTTTTGTGGTGTCACTTATCTTATCATTTGGCAAAGTCAATAAAATAATATAAAATAAAATGATAACACATCACTATCCAGATCTTATGATTGATTGAAGCAGATTTTCAACCAATCATAAGCACTACCCAGATATAGGTAGTAATGCGTCATCAGTATGGAATTTCTACGCTCATTCCTCAGATATCATTTTGTGGGGAAACCAGTGGTGGCGTCACAAAATGAAGGCTGTTTTCTCAGGCTATAAAATAAGTAAATATAAAGTGTCTGTTAATTATGTGTAGGGAGGCAATCCTCTGTGATGACAAAGGAATATGGACAGACTCAAACAGCTACATAGAGTATTATTTTTGTAAAAAATAAAATATTTTTAACTGTAAGGCTAATCTTTTGTTTTGTAAAAAAATTGTATTAAATACATGTATGACACTTTGTATTTTTTCATTGATTCACCAGCAACTTTTACACTTTTTAAATACCAGTTTGCTGCAGTGCACAATGAATAAAGTTTATAAAATGTAGCATATCTGTTATAGTAAAGATGAAAGTTAGTCTGTATTATTTGTTACTTCAGTAAATGCGAATAACCACACCAACCTGTTCTCAAATGCTGTGTCGTATGTTGTGTAAAAATTTCATCTCATCACCAACTTACATGTCTTGATTAATTCACAAGAGTACATATACATGTATCCCCCATCTAAAAGGAAAAATAAAACCATCCTGAGACCAAATTAAATGGTATCAGCAAAGCCAATTAAGTAGACAAAGAGTGTAACAAAAAGAATCGTTACATACATTAGCTAGGGAAGTACCAGGGCAGTGTGACCTAGGCCAGGTGTCCTAGTTGATTGTATTTGAGTGGACTGACTGGAATGTGCAGAGTAAATTCGCATTACAAAAATAATTTTCAAGGCAAACTTTTTACAATTCACAGATAAGAAAATAACTTTTTACCAAAGCTGCATAATTTCTGCCTTAGTACCACAGGAACACCAGATTAGGATGCGCTCTGACAAATGCGATAATTGTAGGATAAAGGACTACAAGGGACTCCTACAGTCATGATTTCTTCGTGATTTGGGCCTTTATTGGTCAGTTTACAGTCACGAAAATAATTTGAATCTTCTTGAGGGGCACCACAATGAGTAAAACTTAGGGCAATAAGAATGACAAAAGAAGAGTGAATGATTTGAAATTAAGTTACAGTGCTGCAAGTAACAGTCGGTCATAAGACATTGGCCAACCAAAATTTGCTAGTTTCCGACAAAATGATACTTGTGTCACTAACCATTAATTATTATGTGGGTAAACCTCAACAAAAACTATGAGATTGCTTAAGCATGAGTTTTTTTAGGAAGTTGTGGTGTTTCTTTGTGTTCTATTGTTAGCTATCGACAACAAAAGAACACTAAGCTACTAAAAACTACTACTAAAAAAAATGCAATAACTGTAAATCTAAAGTGAAAATTTCCAATGATGTTAAGTCATAGATATCTCAACTATTTACAAAGTGCAATGCCACCTCATATCTTAACAACTGCGAAAATCTATCAATTAAAGACATACAGCAAAGTGAATCTGCCGTAAAACCTTGATTCATGGGAATTTAAATTCACCTGCTTTCATACTCTTCACCAAACAGGATATCATGACCTTGCTATAAGTTTTTCATGCTCTTTTTAAATCGTTTTTGGTGAAATGTGATCAACATGCTGCGTCATTTCAATCATTGCCGAATATAAACCGCATGCTCATCACAAGACTCATTTGCATACAATGCAAGTTTACATAGCCTCACCATCAAACTTTTGCTCATTTAAGAATCTTCTTTTTTTCAGTCACTGAAATATTCACTTGTTTGCAAGTAATCAACACTTTGAAGTCATAGAACTCCGTTCGACCCGAAAACCAACCCGTTCCAGAAAAGCTCTACTATTACATCTTGTGCATTAATCTTCCCTAAGCTTTTCCGTGCATGGCTTTTGCCACGCTGAGATACTTATCCCCATTTTCCACAGTCTCCGCTAGGAATGCCTGAGACTATGACCCCATTTGGTGCACACACACACACACACACAAAGAAACAGTTGCATTTTCAGAGTCTAGCGAGACTAAAACTGTTCCCGGACATAATATCCAAACACAGGTGAGACTACATAGGACACTAGCAAATTTTGGTCGGTCAAAGTCCAATTTGCAGCCCTGCTGGCCATATTGATTGTACGAGCACTCATTTTAGCCATTACACTGTGTTACCAGCAGAAACACTAGTTTTTGCAACCTCCATCGAGTGGTTGTCAATTGGCTTACATGATGTTCCAGACAGCAATGACGCCAACATGATACATGTACCATGGAATTTATTCCCTTTTTTTCTTGCCCTGAGAGAAGTTAATGTTGGCCTCGCTTTGCAGAACACATACTGACATTGTAGAATGTACATTAGACACCCTAAACAACTGATTTTATAACAATAGCTGTTTTCCATCGAAAATAGTGCAAGTTCAATCATTTTGCAAAATATCCACATTTTGTTATTGGCTTTTTGTTTTCTTATCAACTTCTTCAAAATGCAGTCTCAGACAACCTAATCCCGGCCAGAGACTTTGGCATCTGGCCTGGTTTGGTCCGTTTCCTTATTGGGTTGCACCTCTCTGTAAAAAAAACCTGGGTACAGGCCTGCAGAAGAATGGTTGCTTATATTTCCTGAAGGAAAAAATGGTGTATTGAAACATGAAAAGTTTTTAACAAGGGACCTGCGCCCTGTTTGTGGTACATTATCCACATTTAGTAGGGTTTTTTTCAGCCATATGTTCTTCTAATACAATGAAGTGCATTTAAATTTGGCTTTTAACCATCAAAACCCTGCTTATATTCCTCAACTATATCTTTGAATTCATGTTTGATACAGCTTGACCAGCTTTAACAGTGTTTACCCACCGAATTTCTGGCGGAAACATTTTAAGGTGGCTCACATACCCATTTTTAAAGGTCTCACCCCTTCGTGTTTGATGCTTCATAATTTTTGCCGTAGTGCATGTATGAAAAAGCATATCTAACATTGAACTTAATTCTAGAGTATGTTCTGTTGACATTGCTGCTTCCACAGAGACAGAATGACGATGACATGAAATCTACAAATTGGGAATTTTCTTGAATCTGTTAAAATTCTCTGGTGGGCTAATAGTTTAGATGGTGTGTCTCTAACCTGAAATTCATCCGATTGCTTTGAGTCGTTTTCTCCTCTCAACAACGTCTGAATCAACCGGCCGTTAATGCCGTCCAGTGACGTCACTCACTACCCGAAAACCGGGTAGTGATTTTGATTGGCTGATTGTCTAAACATTCGCATAATTATGTATAATTATGAAAAATTTTAGCGGGATTGTCGCTTGATATTTAACGGATCGCATCCCTGGCAGTCTTTCGTTTAGTTCAAACATTTCGATAAGCTTAATCTTTATCTGAAACAGCAAAATTGCCCTTGCCTTCGAAACTGAAATGCTAAATTGAACTGTGAATGAAGAATCATTGCGGAGAGTCGGTAGGTTTTTCATTTAGAGCCGCTTTGTGGTTTCGGCAGCTGGTGAATTTGTTTACGCGAAGTTTTCTGAGATCAATGTTATACTTCGACCTCCTTGCTATTTTTATCATCAAGTGTAATGATTCTGTTAGCTTTTCTTTCTTGCTTCCTTGTTTTTTTTCTTCGTTAAGGACCAATTCAAATAGCTTCTTTTCAATTAAAGCATATCATTGTGCTTTTGAAATAAGTGTTCCATGTGTGTGTTTATTTCAGTGCGTGATTGCGACCGAGTTTGATTATAGAATTTAGTACAACCGGTTCAGAGTTGTACTGCATGCAGTTGATAGTTTGAACGTTAAACATGAATTACGATCGAAAAAAATAAAACAGTTCTGTATCAAGCAGACATTTCCAAACGATATTTCTCTGTTTGCCACTTGAAAATCGTGTTTTACTTTTTGCATGAATTAAAGCAAAGGTCAAGGAGTAGTGATGTCACTGGACGGCATTAACGGCCGGTCGATTCAGACATTACTGAGGGAGTAATAACGACTCGAAGTAATCGGATGAAATTCAGGCTAGTGTGTCTTTACCTTGGCAAGATTTGCATGACTGTGATCAGGTGATCAACTTTCGGTAAGCACGAAAACAGTTCACTTTTGAAAAATTTTGTTAGCACATTACCTGAAAGATCATATTAAAGTTACGTAACCAGAGAATTTTCAGCTGTATAGGGGAATCCTCGTTTACATTTTATGCCTCATTAACATAGGCTTATCATCATTTGATGAAGCTAATAAAATGAAATTTCTGAATATTGAAAGAGCATAACAATTTCAGTGGTCTGTGAAAATTTGAGCCTGATATACCAAATAGTTTTGGAGAAATTCTCTTTGAAAATCTCCAAAATTTACAAAGAATGTATGAGCTAATCAACGTTTTGCCAAAGAGCTGAAACTTGAACAAACTGCATAAAATAACCAGGCCTTTTAATTTTTGAACCTAATTGGTATATACAGCTACATCTTCTATGCATTAACTTGAATGCCGATGAGCAAAAATGTAAACAATGACATCACAATGAATCTGCCCGTATCTCTAAAGTAGCCATTGCAATGCCTGCTAAAAGTTAGGAGCATTTGAATGAGAAAAACAACTTTTGCCATTCAGTCATGCTTGAATGGTCTTCCATACAAATCCTGTAAATTTCAAAATTTTCAAAACTTTCATGAAATATTCTCTTAAGCAACATGGGGATCAAATCTCCTTTTAATTCATAACAGGCAATTTGAGCTCTTAAATGTGTAAGGGAAAGATTTATCAACAGTTTAAAGATCTTAGAATTTACAAGGATTTGTATGGAAAACCACTCAAATGTGACTGCGTGGTAAGAGTTGTTTTTCTCATACAACTCCTTCTAATTTTCAGCGGCCGTTGCAATTGCTACTTTTGAGATATATGGCTGGAGATTTACAGGTTACCTAATTTTAATAGGATCTTTCAGCTTGTGCTACTAAAATTATTCAAAAGCGGACTGTTTTTGTGTAATATAGAGTGTATCCACAGGATGTCTCAATGTTCCAAAACAAAGAAACGGTGGCCACATTGGTCTTTCAAACAAATCCCGTGGGAGTTGGACTCCTTTCTTATGCAAAAAGTTTCTTTTGTTCCCATAACTTTGCATAGATAATGGCCACGTGAGTGAATACGCTCTATTTTTCTAATATGCATACTGCAGCTGTACAAAAATACGATTGCCACGATTTATCATCAACACGTCATACCAACCAAATTTCATGACTTTTCATCAATCACTGAAAAAACTGGCCGTTGTCGATGGGTTAATTTGGCAGTTAATAATAATAATAATAACAATAATAATAATAATATTTATCCAAGAAGCCCACTCGCCTTAGTGGTTTTCAGTGGGGCACGCTTTAGTGGACACCCATTAAAAGAAAGGTGAGGAAAGGTGAGGAAAGGTGACCATTGTAAAGAGGATTATTAAGTTTGCTGTATGGGCTGTCCACTGGGACAAAATAAAGTAGCCGTTGTAGAGATTTGGATTTTCTTTAAAATCCCTTTTTCTAATCATCTAAAAGTATTCTATCTTCATTTAGAATTACCAAATGATTAGGAAAACCGCAATGGCTTCACACTTGACCAGCTGTGGTTCCTTGGGCATAGACAAGAGAGTTAACACTGTTTCAACACTTAGTTTTAGCTTTCAGTGGACAAGATTCTTGTATAAGAATAATTTAAATGGTATTGCATTCTTTTTTAACATTTTGCAAGGGCTATAGATGTAATTAGTTGTCTGTAATAACACCGAAGAATATTTCTTATGAGAGCCCGAGAAAATAAATGTCAAATTTCACAAAATGACATCTTCCACATGAAATTTTCAGAATTTTTCCTGTGTATTAACAACTTTTGTGACATTTGATATTTATTTTCTCGGACTCCCTTGTGAAATAGTCTTTGGGTGTTATTACAGATAACTAGTTATATCTATAGCCCTTGAAAAATGTAAAAAAAGAATGCGATATTGTGTAAATTATTCTCGTACAAGGTTTTTGTCCATGGAAAATTGAAATTACTCATTTCCTGATGGTCTCCTTCTCCTAGCGTGGAGGTCCAGTTCGGTTCTGGTCTATTCACAGAGATCTACGAAAAGGGTAGAAAACGTTCAACCAATAAAAGGATAAACCAGGAAGTCCTTACCTTTCAAGTTAGTTTTTGAGATGGTTTCACATTCCACTTTAGTCTTTAAGCACGGTTCAGCACATAAGTTTATGCGGAATATACCGAAAGGTCCACATCTTATTTGTAGGGACCTTACGAAACCACGACCACGACGGCAACGGGAACGTCAAAAAACAATAGGTTTAATGAGCAAAACAACAACTCTTCACGTGCATCACGCATTTTTGTACATTTCTTTGCCTTCACTGCACAACTACGACGTAAAATGACCAAAATTTTAAGTTTGCTTGGGAACGGGAACGGCAAGGCGATAAATTCTACCATCTCTGTCCAAACTTGAGCGCGTTCCCCTCTCTTCAGCTCCAGCCAAAATCCCCTTCTTTAAAGTAACTGGACGAATTGGGATAAAACGCGAAATAGTTTTAAATGATGCGAAGTCTGTTTTTCAGCGACCTTTTCATGGACGTCGTTGTTGGATCCTTTTGAACTTACGCTGCTAGTAGGGAGTTTAAGATACGGCGACCGACTACGGTTAAACATGCTACTGCGCATGATCAAAACCACGTGACTGTTCGTTGTTCTCGCGTAGTCCTGCGGCTACGGTGAGTTGTTGAGCTGTTTCGCGTAGTCGGGACTACGGAGAACATTTTGCTCGTATTTTGCCGTCTCGGCAATTCAAGAATCTCGTCTTTTCGTTAAAAAAGTTTTCAATTCACCTGCTTTAAGTGAGAGGGAAGCGAAATATGCCAGTTGTGTCTAATTTCTGCTCAGATTTACGCTTTTAATCCACTGTTGTGACCTCATTTTTAACTCGTGGGTACGCGCGAGCGTACCACGAGTTATTGCAGCGACAGAGATATGCAAAGGAGTCACTCGCTCGCTCGTAGTAGACGCACTTCGTAATTAATCGGGTCTGAACTCGAGAGCGCGAAGATCTATCGTTTCCAAAGAAGGACGCGCTCGCCGAAGTTCGGTAGCATCAAATTCCTCGCTGAGAGCGTGCATCGTGCGCAGCACGGTTACGATAGAAGTCTTACCAAATTTAAGACACGCAGGAATCTTTCAAAATTAGTACGCTTCAAAAGCCTTTGACCCGTCCAGGCGTTAAACTTGACGAGAAGATGAGCATTTGCTCTTCGACTCCTTCAACTTCGACGCTGGCTTGATCTCCTACCTTGTAGTAGTGTGGTAGGTTATATGTATGAATGAATTTATGGCGGCCAGTATAAAACACGGACTGCGGACTACGGACTGCGGACTGGGTATAAAATACGGACTATAAAATACGGACTGGTGAAATATATGGTAAATAAAGGCACTTCTTCTTCTTCTTCTTCTTAAGGACTCCCCAAGATCACGGGGGGAAATGGATGTGAGTTTGAGCATTACCTTTAAAATAACAGCGGAAATCAAGATAAGAAAACATAAGCTAGTGTTTTGCGTCCTACTTCTCCGGAGGAGTTGTGTCGGCTTTGTATCGCATATGTTCTTTCATTGCCATGAAATGTGTTTACATTGTTTTTTAGTGTCTGTAGCCTGGTTTCAATTAGCCTTAATTTCATCCGATTGCTTCGAGTCGTTTTTTCGATCGGTTAAGTACGGCTCGATCGTTTGCCCCGGTCGTCTGCCGGCGGAAGTTCCATGGAAAAGGCATTAACGTTGAGACCTTTCGCGAAATCATGTGACCATTCTCATTGGCGTAGTGGCTATGTGAGGTCGGGTCAACCCGAAGGTACGGGGTTCAAATCCAGCTAAGGACCTTCTTTTTTCCCTTCTTCCTTTTTTTTTCTTTTTTGTTTTCTCTTGTTTGCTTATTTGTTTTGCTCATTTTTTTGGTTTTTGATTTTTAAATATACACTTAAATAACTGTTACTAAAGTGCAATAAACAGCAAGAAAAGTATTGTGTTTCCAGAACAAGGATAGTAAATTTATAATCTGAATTTCTATCATTTCCTAAAATTCGCTGTGGGAAAACCAGAGGTGATAACTAATTGATTGTTTTCTAAACAACGTACCCACGAGTTGACGATAGTCTTTCTTTGATTATTTCGCTAAGCTCATTTGAATAAGCTTAGCTGTTTATACGCAGAATTCCGATTTATTGACGGCCGAGGAGAAGAGAAATCATGCAGGTAATTTACTTTCTCTTCGCACTTGAAAACTTTCAATGTTTGTTCGAACTGATTATTGTGTCTTTCTACTTGTGTAACCTTTGTTTATGCGAGTTTTTGTATCGCATTTCCTGAATGAAAATGATGTAAACATCTTCGAGACAATCGAAACTCGGCATTTCAATACTTCAAATTAAATCGTCTAAATCAGATCAGTAGTTGGAGAAGTCCATCTTCTAAATCTAATAAATGAGCTATTACTATTTCTGTCTATTTCTTTAATATTTGACATAAGAATTCACGGGCAAAAAAATAAAACCTGTGTAACCAAAATTGTTTACCAATTTCACCCGACGTAATTGCTTCCTTCAAGTATGGAAGAATTTGTTCATTGTTCTAGGGAGTTTAGTCACGTGATTTCCCCACGCGAAATCGAGCCAAAACATTACCGATCCCAAACTTTCCGTTTATTCTCGTTAATATATTGCATTCTTCTGCAATTAAAATTCACGTACCTTTAGAAGATACCTTAGAGAATAAAACTTATAAATTTCATCGTGATTGGTACCGTATTTCTATTGCTAATAATCCAACTTCGCCGTCACTCGGCGTCAGGGATCGCAACTGAAGCGTGGCCGCCATGCTTGACAAAACCTGACCTGACCCGGGGAAGGCAAAATTCGATTTCGCAGTGCTTATTGGCTGAAAAACAATAGCTAATGTATGAAACAATACGGCTAAAAGGTCAGGGGACTCCTAGGCAGTAGTTTCTTTGTTCAAACGTCCGTAGTTCACGAAATATCGTTGTTTATCTGAATTAGAAGCGGTTTTCGAAGAGATCTATTATCATTATTCGGTTTAAACTACAGCTGTAGTATTTTATAGCCTTTAAGGTTTTTGTTTAGCGAAAAATAAGTCGAATTTGACGTGCTTTCATGCGCCGGAGAGCGAGTTATAATATGTGAGTTCCAACGCGTACTGAGAAGTCATGGCGCACAGCAAGGATCAAGTTTGCCAGGGGCCATCAACTTCAACAAGCCTTTCGGATTCGAATAAAACGGCAGGTAAGCAGATATTCCTTTGCTTTATTGAGATTTTTTTATGCTTCACTTATAGTTATACATACAAATATTATAAAGGAAAGTGAAATGTGCTAGTTTTGGCTGCTCGGGCTGTTATGTAACAATGTTCCTGCTGGAGCAGAAGCTTGGTGATTGTTGTATTCAGCAGCTGTAAACTGTGTTGAATATGTTCATGCCCAGCTTGAATTCGCTATTATTATTGGAATATTGTATATAGGTATCCTTTTGTTTAATATTCTGCTTGTATATTATTCCACCAAAGAGAAAATCTGTGGCCTTTGGGTGCTAGCTATTGACATGTCTGAGTAATGTTTTATGACTGAGCAGTGATCTTTACTTTGTGCTCAAATTTTGAAGTGTGACAATTATAAGAACAGAGATTCAAGAATGTTTTTAATTCCATTGACAGATAATGTTTTGTTAAACAAAAGCATTTTTGGGGGACCTTACTGTGCAAGAAATGGTTTGGATGTGGCAGCCTTGAAGAATGGGGATCTGCAACCTTTGGACATGCAGGGAGTCCTTTACTAATGGTCTTATCCTGGAACTCTGGAAACAGAGGGATTCTGTCAACCAAATGCTTCAATGGATAATGGCTTTGACTCCACTGGAACTGCAGAGGTATTTGAGTGGTGTGACAACTCAAAATCTGAACAAATCATGCAATGATTTAATGAAAAAAGTCCAAAAGCTTGGTAAAAATAAAAAGAAAGAGGAACTTGAATTGCTAAAGCAAAGTTTGTTTCATTTACCTGGCTCAAATGCACCAATGGTGAGAGAAACACTAACACCAAAGTCAAAAAAGATTGCAGAGCTTAAGGATGAAAACAGGGGGCTAAAAAGATCTGTCAGCAAAATGCTTAGTTTTAGTGAGAGACTGATGGACGAGAATGATGCTTTGATTGATGACCAAGCAGCTTTGGAGTATGAATATTTTTCAACTGTTGAACACATGCGTACAATAACAAACAATATTGCTGGTGTAGCTGCAAAACGTAAACATGAAAGGGATGCCTTTGAGCAAGATCTCAAAGGTTTGCAAGAGCAGTTCAATGAGCAATCAGAAAAGCTGAATGAGATTCAAGAGAAACTAGCATCATATACACCTAGAAATGTGAACAAGAGGCAGAAAAGGGCACATTCAAAGATTAATGATCTTCAATCAAGAATTTCTGAACTTGAAGTGGAAAAGTGCAGTATCTCAATTGAGCTTTTAGAAGTCAAGGAAAAATGTGAACAAGCCAAAAGTGAAGTTGAACAGCTAAAACAGCAAAAAATTGGCTTACAGAAGAAGGTGTCACATATAAAAAAGCAAAAGAGCACACAGGCCAATGAAATTGATTTGCTAAAGGAACATAATGCTGCAAACATATTAAAGCTTGAATCATGTGCTAAAGAGTTAAAAGAAAAAAACAAAGAATTAGAACAGCTTACTTGCTTGCTGGAGGATGAGACAATCAGCACATTTGAAGATGGCAAGTATGTTGACGAAGTGCGAGAAGTAATCATGGACCTGCTAGCCATGAATGTTTCAATGAGCAAAGTTAATGAAGTAATACGAACTGTTTTGAAAAAATTGACCGGGAAGAGTTTGTCAAGACTTCCAAGCAAGGCCGTCCACTCTCGCCTACTTGTTGAAGCTAAGCATCTTGCTGATGTTCAGCTAGGGAGGGCTATGCTAGAAGAAGCTGACCCTTCCCAGGTAGTTGGAAACACCCTCCACGGAGATGGTACTACTAAATATCATCGTCACTACCAAGATTTTGAAATTACAACTCCCTCTTGTCAGACATACTCAATGGGCCTTCTTGAGTTGGGAAAGTCAGACACAGAAGCCATAATGGACTCATTTAAGTACAGAGTTAAGGAAATTGCACAAGCATTGAGCAGTGGTGAGAATCTAACAGTTGAAGATAAAGTTTCAGAGTTGGTCACATCTATTAAGAACACCATGTCTGATCAAGGACCAACGAATGCCACTTTTAATGAACAACTGACAGAATTGCGAAAGGAATTACTCCCAAAGGTGGTGGAGAAATGGGAAGACCTCAGTGAAGATTCAAAGAAATCCCTTGAGCAAATGGGAAACTTTTATTGCAAACTGCATTTACTTGTGAATCTTGGCGAGGAAGCAAACAAAGCCTTAAAATTGTTTGAACATGCTGCAACAGAAGGCAGAAATCCATTAGCATTTCTTTCTTCAAATGAGTCTGGTTCCTGTAGGCTAACAAGAACAGCATGTGAAGCTTTTCATCCCCGTGGTAGTCAGACCGCTGGAGTGTCCGAGTATTTTGATGTGCATCTCTCTGAAAATGGTGTGGAAAGCAAACTGGTTGAGTTCATCGGGAATCGCTTCAACATAATATTTTACAACTCTGCTGCTGTTTTCTACCATAAAAGCCATATTCAAGATTTCCTTTTCAAATGGCCTTCACCAAATCGCTTACTTCAGCTTGTGGCTAAAGACATTGTAGAACCTGTCTACTTAGCAGGAGTTAGAGCCCTTGGAATTTTGGATAAAATTGTCACTGGCCCCTTTTTCAGATTAACTGAGACAGCAACTTCTGTTCTTGAACTCAATCCCCATTTGAAGCGAATGCAAGAGTGCTTTGAACAATGGAGCATGGATGCATCCCCACTACTGGAGGGAGCAACTCTGTTTGATGAAGATATCGTTCCTATCCACCGAGATGACATATTCGACAGCCTCTTTCAAGAACAAAGTGTTCAATTGGAGACATTGACACAAGAGGCCCTTGAGATCATTTTTAACTCGTGGATCATCCTCTTTGAAAGACAAGCTCAAGACCAACTCCCTGGTGGAAAGTATGCATCCCCATCTTCTGAGCAGTTAGCACAGGCAGTAAATGTTCCTGCAACTAACATGGCATCTGAGAGAGTTTTTGGAGTCTTTGACTTACTCTTGCATTTGAAGCCTGCAGCAAGATTGATTTCCCATGAAGCCCTTGTAATGTGGACAAACAATAAAACTACTGCTTGGCTTAATTCACTGTCACCCGAAGACAAAGAAAAGTGCATGGCTGATGCCAGAGCAAATACCGGTGCAATTCTGGCTCGGTACAAGGAAAGAAAAGAGAAAATCTTCCAGCAACGGAAGGAAAAGTTGTTAGAGAAACAGAGAGCAAAGGAGGAAGCCGAAAGGAAATTGCGACAGCAAAGACTTAATCTAGTAAACGGCATTGCAGAGTTGGGGGGTCCATGGAAGTCTGAAAAAGACATTAAGGATGGTCTGATGAAGTTTGCCTCTGAAAAGGAGAGACAAAAGGCACTTGTCACACAGCTCCAGTTTCAGAAAGTTGTCCTTCAAGCGAAAGCTCCGACAAAAGAACACTTTCAGCAAGGAAAAACTGTGGCAGGTAAACGGGTCCTGTTTTCAGCTGAGCAGCTTGCTAAACACTTACTGGAAGTTCTTGAACTCAACAGCTTTCAAGAAACTGAGCCCGAAAATGAAGGTGGACTCACCTACCGGAGTTCAGATGATCGGGCCAAAACCTTGTCCGAAGAGAAAGCCAAGCTTGCAAAGAAGCTAAGAGATGCCCGTCAAAAGGTTTTAATTACCAGGAGCAAAAAAATGCTTCCCCAGTTTCGAGAAAATCCTCTTCTCCTTGTTGGAAAAAGAGTAATGCACAACTGCATTGAGGATGGTTCTGAGCAAGCAGAATGGTTTAATGCAACTGTCTTACGCCTTGCTGAAGATGTTACTGTTGGACCAGATCCTGAGTACATTATAAAGTATGACATTGATGAGGATGATGATGAATGGACAATGCCATTACTTAAAGATTTAGACAAGGGGGATTTAATTTTACTCAACTAATATTGACTTGAACATATTTTTTGGAATTGTGTAGCTCCATAAAATAATATCCATATTTCCTCCACGGAAGGGTTTTGTTTTTATAAGATCTCCCCCTACCCCTCTGGCAACGCCAATGAAACTTCATACATTTCTTTGACCCCCCCCCCCCCTCCCTCCCCCAGGAATTTATAATCCCTTCTATGTGAGGAGTATGGATATTTTCTGGAACGAAACATATCAATGTGCTCTTAAGCTTTTCTGAAACAGGTTAAACTGAAAAAAAGTTGTGTTCAAGCCAAGTGTCCCATACAGGCAGAACTTAGCCCTATTTCAGTGCATTAAGCAACTTGGAGCGGCCTTAATAAGCTTGTTACCATGGAAACAGGCACCTTTAATAGTACTGTTTCGGTTCTGTGTTGTTTAGACTGAGTAATATAAGATTCCATTTCCTTGATAAGCTGATGTATAATACCAAATAAGGTGGTTGCCATGGAAACCGAACCCTTAATCCCGCAACCCTCGACAGCAGAAGGGCTAGAAAATGCCAGGTTGTTTGTTTTTATTCAATACCTATTGTCTTTTGATCAAAATTTGCCCTATTTAATAGTATTTTCTGTATTAATTTATGATGTGACGTCATCAGGGTTGTCATGGCAACTTGATTGACACATAGGATAATAGCTCTGACAAAGTTCTACATGATGGCCAAGTTTCATGGCCATGGCATGCTGCATTCCAAAGTTATGGCTGAAAATGTAATTCATAGTGTTAATTCTGGTGCCACTGGATATTCATAAGATCCATACTTGCTCTTGTATTTAAATTTCCATAAAAAATGCCCATTAAATAATATTTAAAAATTCATAACTCTGCTTCTAAGAGGCCGATTTCCTTCATTCAAAAAGCAAAATGTTCAGAAAAATTAAGAGAATGTTTTAACAGTGATTTCAAGGGTGATGAAAATTAAGAAAAATTGAGCTAAAACTCCCTAATTGTTCTAAAGATAAGATCACATGCAAAACTGACTTGCATTTTTGTGAACTGTGATGAAAACAAGAAAATCTTTGCGTGTTGTTTCCCTCTCCGCCTCTTCTCGCGTAGTCTACTGTCTGTAGTGCAATCTTAACGTTCTATATTTGCACGACTCAACCCAGTGCTACGAACAAAGGACAACGCTCTTCCAGCCGTAGTTCGTAGTCCGTAGAAAGTCCGTAGTCTCCGTATCTTAAACAACCTAAGACCCTGTTTACATGGAGTGGGGGACCCCGGTCTAGTGGGGTAAGTTTCTTTTGTTTTGTGTCCCCCAGAGCGTGAAAACAAAAGAAACCAACCCCACCAGACCGGGGTCCCCCACTCCATGTAAAAAGGCCCTTAATCTAAATTTACCCTTTGCCTGCTACGCATGACCGATTGTAGCACCAAAACGTTTAGCCACTATTGTTACTGCGCACGCGTTGAGGATATTAAGGTGATTCATTAGTAATAGAACCTAACATAGATTGTAGATGAAACTTGGTACACTGATTGAACAAGTCAAGAAGATGGTAAAAAAGTAATAAAAAGTGGGGGTCACCGTGCTCGTTTTGACGTGAAAATGATGATAAATACGGCTATTTGGGAGCATTTACAAAAACCGCGGGCAGCCAAAACTAGACAAAAAGGAGAGATTTGTTCGATGATGCTTGTGGTATCGCACAGAATTTGACTTTAATGTACGGTTTATCCACTTACGTACCAGAAAAATGCCTTTTAATCCCCTTGTTTTTACTTTACGCTCTAAAGTGGAATTAAATTGGACGCACGCTATTCGACCCTTGATAGCTCAATCAGTACAATTTAGTAAAATTGCCAAAAAACTGAACATAGATTTGCGCCAATTTTTTTCTTATCGAAAGGAAGCACTGTCCTTATTAAAATCATGAAATAAAAAATGGGGGTCACCGTAATCGTTTTTGCAGTAGAGTTGCAGAAAGTGCGTACCAAATGCATTTTCTCCGATTTTTGAGAGAGGACTGGGGCGAGTTTCAAATAGAATGCATGTTAAAGGGGGAAGAAAGTATTAAAAAATCCGTTTTTACAGAATTTACATCGAGATATCACATTTAGGACACAATGTGATAAAGAAAGCGTTTAAATGAAAATCAAAGTGAGTAAGCACAAGTTAAACATCCACTATCGAGGTTCTCCGTGAGGAAGTCGAACTCAGCAACACGCGTACTGCTTACGTTATGCACATTCCCAACACATTGAGTCTTTCCTGGACAAGAAACAACAGCAAGCAAAAATTCCAATAGCGTTTCTCTTCAGTCAACTTCATTTTAATAATGTTACTTCACATGCTCTTTTTTACAGCGGCCATCTTGTTATGCGCAGTAAGAGATGCGCAATGCAAAACTAGGGAATCACCTTAAAATAGACTAGTTTTGTTTGTTAGGGGCACGGGTAGCAGGTTGATGGGGAAGGGTGGTTGCGATATAGATAAATATGATTATAGCATATTTTGAACGTAAGGGTTCCATCCTCTATTTAAACTGTGTATCCTTATAAGGGACCGGTCATTATTTATCGCCTGGGGGGGGTCGGAGGATTTTGGGCTAAACACGATGAAATTTAGCCGATCCCCCCTTTAAATGTTGTTTTATTGAAGTGATCCCCCCTCATAACTATATATAACTTTCGTGATCCCCCCCCCATGTCTTTGTACCCATATTCACCTTTCGACGTGTATATTTAGTGTTTTAAACGTTCACATACAGGTAGTATTTCTAACTATGATGTACTTACAGCATAATAAAGCCGTTATCGCGCAGTCTTTTTTTAAAAGTGTTTCTTGATCCGTGTCTTTTTCTAGTCTGGATCCAGACATCTGAATTCAGTTGACATACAAGCAATCTTGCTTAAAACTGCAAAGTGCTTGAAACTGCAATCAGTGCTTGAAACTGCAAAGTTCCTTTTTTTAGAGTGCCAAATAGCAGTCCGTTTCAGTTATCAGAAGTTTATATAGTTCACAATTTAGAATTCACCTGTCATGTTTAAAGATGAATATTAGCTAAGTCATGAGCACGTTATAAAAGGAAAAATATAAAAGCGTTAAAACAAAGCTTTCTCGATATAAATTGAAATGCACAAATTCGCCAGTGTGACAGACTTCCGTTTTTTTAAATAAAGTTGTGTTAATAGAACAAATTGAGATTGCAAATGTCATCATCTCCCAGCAGAATGGGCACATTTATGTTGTATGCTTTCAAACTGGCATTGTTCAAGCAGATTTGAGTGGTCCCCCCTCTGAATCCTTCCAAAATTTTCAGTGATCCCCCCCTTTTGGGCTCTCAGTTACGACTGATCCCCCCCTCTGTTCTCCTAAAAATCAAGTGATCCCCCCCAAAATCCTCCGACCCCCCCCAGGTGATAAATAATGACCGGTCCCTAAGAAGGTTTTGAAAAGATATCGTATGGTTCGGTGTCAAGTGTTTGTAATCGGAGGAGATATTGGCCAGAGTGCGTCGGGCGTGTAAAAAGAACATTTTGTTTTACTGGCGCGATTACAGGGCGCAGTTGCTCAAAGGCCAATCAGTGCTTAACCCGGGATTCTTTTTCTTTCTTCAAAAACATTTCTTCGGATAATTTTCTCTGTTATTTTTAAGAGCATCCAATCATCAAGTTGTTGACAAAATGAATTAAATTGAATTTACTCTTTTAAAAGCTTTCACATCTGAATTCAAACTTCGCACTAACCCTGTGAAAGCCTTCAATGGAATGTGTGTGCGGCTCACGTCAATGACTCTTCCAGTAATTTGGTCGAGCGTGTTGATTTCAGTGACTCGAGAGTGGCACTACTGTGGGCCCTGATAAATAACATAGAGTCTAAGTGTTCGTTTGTCTGGTGCCGAAATACATTTCAGGATCGCTTGACTTTTCTAAATCGACATATGATAGTTAAGATTAGCTGGAATCTTTCGATTTTGTGAAATTTACTGAGAATATAGAACTGCCGGCCATTTAGTATTTTGAAAACCTTGACCGGTTACCGGCCATATAGCCACCGTGATCAAATGGCGCCGCCGAGCTTCACATCTCGGTAGATTTACTTTGAGGCACAACGGCTGCCGAGCTACACAACTCGGTAGATTTACTTTGTGACACAACGGCCGCAGAACTAAACCCGGTTTGATGCATGCACCAGGAGCAGACATTTTTCCAAAGAGTCCAAAGACAGTGACGAACCATGCTGAAAAATATGAAGGCTTATAATCCAAAGTAAAATTTAACAGCAAACTTCTGAAAGATGAACGCTTTGGACGATTCAGCAAACATAGATCGATGTACGCTTTACGAAGATTCAGCAAACTTTTTAAACGATGAACGCTTTACGAAGACAGAGGATGAACGCCGAGGACGCAAGAATCACCACGTGCGTTAGCGCTTCAAAGTGAGGCAAAACGTAAGCAAGCGCCTCAAAGCGAGGCAAATGTGTGTCGACGCTGAAAAACCCTCCCTTATTGGGCCACAAACGAAGACCTAACAAAGACCTAAGATTGGGACAAATTGTTTATATATTAGTCTTTTATAACATTTCATTTTCTTGGCTTCTTCCACTGGACGGCTTCTAATTTAATTTTTTGTGCCGTGTTTATTGCGTGACAGTGAAAACGAAGAATTCACTCAGAAAACTAGAAAGTCCTTTCCTTTCAAGTGTTAGTTTTTGAGGTGGTTTCGCATTCCAGTTTAGTCTTTACGACACGGTTCAGATAAGTTTTTGCGGTATATGTTAAGTTCAACAGCCACCAAAGCGTAGCGTCTGCCCGGGAGCGTCTGCATCTGATTTGCATCTAACTTCTACTAATTTTAAACTAGAACCGAGCTTTAATTAATTAAGGCCTTGATTTTTGAAGGGTGTTACCATAACTAAGACCCTCGAAAACTAAGACCTAAGACTACCCGTCTTAGTTTTCGAGATTACGAACAGAATCTGTCGAAATGTGAAGTCAAATTGTAACCGAAATAAGTCTAATCACATGTAGCTCAAGCTCGAAATAGGACATCGGCGAACATCGGCACTGTTGCGTAACATTCGAAATACAAGTATTTGTATGGGAAAAAACCTATCGTTTCTGCAACCTACGAAAATGAAAGGATTAAAATGAAAGGATTTCAATAAAAAACAGCTTACCTTAATTAAAATGTGTGTTACGTCTCTCCTGTGTGGTCCACGGGTGTAGTTACTAAAACCCGGAACGACCCACAATGACCCACAACGACCCACAACGACCCACAACGACCCACAACGACCCACAACGACCCACAACGATCCACAACGATCCACAACGATCCACAACGACCCACAACGACCCACAACGATCCACAACGATCCACAACGACCCACAACGATCCACAACGATCATCAAAGAATACTGATTAACTTTTGAATTTTTTTCAAAAATTGAAAAGCATACTGAATAGCAAACATAACGACTCATAGGACAAAATAAATGAGCAAATGTAGCTTTTCACGAGAAAGAATCTCCATTCAGAGACACATTTGTAAGTACGATCGATGTCTCTTCGGCCGACCATCGAATAAAGATTTGTATAAGTCACATGAAAAGTTTCATCAGCTTTGTTCTCCGTAAACATCCATCTTGAGACTACTTAGGGTAATTTTCGTCTACATTCGTGCCGCGACGCGCCCTTTGTAGTAACTACGGTCCACTACAAAGTAAATCATGAATAGACCTTATTCCTGAAGCAAGGCCTCAACGGAAGTGTCATTTGTCAAGTATAGTTAGGGTAAGTTCATTTAATATGACAAGGGGGGGGGGGGGGGGTGATGAAGATATTGAAACTCGAAGCTTGAAATTTTAGCAGCCCCCATCGCTAGCCCTAGCGGTTCAGTTTTTTAGGAGCCCCCTCCTTGGTAGTCGAAAAAATTTTCGAGCGCCCCCCCCCTCCTCCTCCTTCAATTCCTTTACTCCCCTGAAAAAAGATCGCTAGACTGTATTAAATATATTTACCGTTATTGTCTTCAATGGTTTATACTATGACAAACTTGAGATACAGTTGTGATACAATTTCCTAAAGCATTTTTGGGATGAACAAGAGTGTAATAATTACTGAAACTACATTTGTTATATCTGTAAACCGCGTGATATAGCTGAGTTGCACAGGTCATTAAATTCTTGAGTTGAAAACCATCCGATCTGTATGATGATGTCATGTGTTGGTTTTGAAGTATACAAATTTTCGGAGCCCCCCCTCCTAGCGCAACAATTTTTTCAGAGCCCCCCCCTTCGGGTGTCTAAAAATTTCCGGAGCCCCCCCTCAATATCTTCATCCCCCCCCCTTGTCATATTAAATGAACTTTCCCTTATCTCTCCATTTTTTTTTGGTTACTTTAGGGAACGACCAAAAGTTATGGGGGGGGGGGAGGGGAATTTTCGAGACGCAGGAATTTTTTTTGTGATCAAATTCCTTGTATGAATTTTTTTATAGGCCATAGCATGAATATTTTTTAGGGTTAATTGGCGTGCAAGAATTTTTTTTCATTTAATTTTCCCTTGCGCAATTTTTTTTTTGTACTTCGCCCGTCTCCCCCCCCCCCCCCCCCCATAACTTTTCTTATCGAGTGACAAACAAGGTCATCTGTCATGAATGAAGGGGAAAAGTCGCGTCACTCGGCATGACTCCAGGTGACGGCATGATGCATTACAGATCCACACACGTCCATGCATATAGTCGATGATGGCGGCCACGCGGGAAGACCCGGTTGTCGTGTCTGACTCATCTGACGTCTTATCTGACGCAGAAAATGGTGAGTGGCTAGAGCTAGAACTACAATAATTACTATAATCACTAATTAAATGGCTTTTAAACGTTCATACTTTGCAAAACGTGTACAGACCGTTGATACGGTTTGTTTTTTCAGTTTGTTTGTGGCTCGCAATGAGAAAGCATAGAGACTGTTCGAAAGCGATCCTTAGAATAAAAATAGGTCATAGATGTGTATAGATATAGATTTGTATAGGTATTGCTCAGTAAAATCTCAGTTCAGTTCAACATACGTATGGCCTAACCCGGTGGATGCATGAATCTCGCATACTTGTGAACATACTTTCCCTTTATCGTATTTCCATATTGTTTGTAGATCTTCCAAAGTATTTATCGTCATCAAGGCCACTAAAGCTGGAGGAAAGCCCTGCCGTTTTCGAGGTAAGACTTTATTTGTAGGGAAATTCTCCCAAGACGTATTTTAAAAAAAAAGGTCCAGAGGTTATATTACGCAACCTTATCAATCTTCCTGGGTTCCTTTGACCTCAGACAGACCTCAGAATAGCAGACCTCGAAAACACTGACCTCGAAATTAAAACGCAGTCTGTGTATTACTCGAAAAACCTCAGGAATGTTGGCACTGCTCCTTTGTAAACCATTTTGTTCTTGTTTTTTCCTGGTCATGTCAGCCATTGTGTTACGAATTTGCTGGGCTTATGAGTCACGTGAGAACACAAACTTCAAGCCTGACGGGGCTACTTTAGCAATTTCTTTAGTTTTTGACCGGCCCATGTCGCAGACAATGACTTATTTTTCAGGGGTATTGGTTTTGCTTTTGATGGGAGCCCGGGAAGTAAAAGACAACATTTCCGGTGGCATGTCCATTTGTCAAAGTCCCTAACGGGTGAGCAAAAATTTTCACTAAAATGCCTCAACATCATAAAAATAGTATTCTCAAGCTGGTTGTAGGTTGTTGTACTTGGTTTTAGGTCATTTTATTTTTGTAGCATTTGCGTTCACCAGATCTGTCATTTTTCCCCCGAATGTAATTGACACCAGATCTGTCATGTCTTCACGTATTGGTCCATTTGATCGCAGTGAGAGATGCTTGTTGTGAATGAAACCGCTCTGTACCAGAGGTTTTTTCTCGCGGTCGCTCGTGCTGGCGTCATGAAATCTTTGGAGGACCATCAACAACTGTTTATACCAAACAAAATATGGTTGCTATTTTGCTTTGCTCACTCGAGTTATGCGCTGTGTCTATATGGGCGGTAACCGGTCAAGGTGTTAAAAACATTAAATGACCGGAAGTCTGGTATTTTTTGTAAACATTATGAAATCGTAGAATTCTAGCTTCCAATATTCAAACCATCGTATGTTGATAAGAGATGAGATGCAATCTGGTGCATTTTGAGACCCAATTTTGAGAAATGTTACAGTGATATTTTATTTCATTTTTTAGTCGTGATCACGTTCTGACAATGTTACACTTAGCTCCGATATTTTTTGGGGGGAAGCTGGGCATTTTTTTTGGGAGGGGGGAAAGCTTTTACCTCTCAAATACCCTAGATAGAACCTTGCTTGCCCTATCTCGGACCTTTTCAATACTCAGTACTTGGTGAAAAAGAAAGATCTTTTTTAAAAGCA
Source organism: Porites rus (assembly GCA_964035705.1). Classification (NCBI taxonomy): domain Eukaryota; kingdom Metazoa; phylum Cnidaria; class Anthozoa; order Scleractinia; family Poritidae; genus Porites; species Porites rus. The sequence goes on from OZ037993.1 coordinate 43,356,156, forward strand.
GTTATTCTGTTATATCTTACCCTAGGATTGTAAAGATTCTGATAGTAAGCCACAGCTTCCTGTCGTAGTCCCATCTTGTTCTCGGTAAGTGACTATAATTATTATGGCAACTGGTCTATCGCTTCCCGTCAGTATTCATTTACAGTGGAACGCCGACTTTACGATTGTCAATTTAACGATATAACTGATTTAACGATCAACATTCTGTGCCCCGGGCAAAGTTACAATTTGGCAGCAACATGTAAATGTGCAGAAGCGCTAATTGAGAAGCGCAAGATTTAAAGGGAAATCCTCAAGTTTTGTAATAATCAAATCGGACATCTTTTTGTTGTTAGATAAAAGCAGGGGCACCCAGCGATTATTTTCGGTAAAAATCAGTTTGTAAGCAAGGTGAGCTAGACTTTTTGAATAATCTAACACACAGGCCCTCGCATTTTCGCATCGGGAATCTGAATAGATTTTCAGCCCCTAAAACATCACCTAAAACACTCGCAACAAGGCAAAAGTGGTCCCTTACGTTTTCGGAAATGATATATTTGCAATTTTTGGGTCTCAAAAAGGACACCTAGCAATTTCGGAAGAGAAAATGATTCGTTTGGGAAGTTTCTAGAATGTGCCGTGCAGCTAGCAATTTCTGAAAAAAAGATATCATTCCCTAAAATTTTCGAACACTTAATGTTTTAGCTAAGATATCCGAACAGATCAAATTCGTGCATGTGATAAAAACATCTCTTTAGATAGTCTTTAAACATTACAAGGAGCCTAGAAATGTTTCTTGTAGGCTCTTGGCTCTAACTGCTCGTTGGGTGCCACTGAGAAAAGGTATAATCAAACCTGTTTTTGAAATAGAATTTATTGTCTATCTTTACATAGCGAGAGAGAAGAAACAAAGCCGACAATGAACAATGAAAATAGTGTGGAAGGTGATCACCAAAGTCTGATCAACATCCTTCTACAAAATCCGGAAGATTTCAACTTAAAACAGAAACCCTCTGGAATACGCGAAAATAAAATGTTCACTCTGGATATGAGAGAAATTCCAATATCATCCGCCAAAGCTGATGACAATGGAGCATATATTTCCAAAGGCAGTGTTACAAAGTTCTATATGTACAATGAGGAGGGGTCGCGCACATCCCACAAAGATGGAAATGGCGTATGGTATGTCAATATACGAGACTCTAAAGGTTACAGGAAAGAAATCGTTCCAGCAAACGAAATATATGAGTTGAAACGGGAGTACCACACAAGTAAGAGCAATCCTAAGTTCTCCCGAGCTATCACCACAATTAAAGGTTATGCTGAAAAAGAACCAAGGCCCTTTTATGTTGTCACGTACAAATGGGCAGATGGGGCGGATCAACGCTTCGACCTTCCTCGGCACGGGAATGCTACCAAACCAACCAGTGGCCAATACTACAGGAAAGATCCCAGTCTTTTCTCAAAGGTCGATAATCTGATCGCTAAGGGGTTATCAACGGATCAAGTTTATAACTCCATTGCCAGAGCTGGAGCTAGTACTGTTAGTGAAGCTATACCTGGTCCCAAGTTAATTGACAACAGAAAGCTGTTATCAAAGAAAGAAACTTCGACTAGTTCCAGTAGCAAGAAACAGTTCAAAAGTGAAGCAGAGGAGATGATTTCCTGCCTACAATCGGTTCCTTTCCTCCAAAGTGTAACATTCACGAAAGAAAGTTATGTTGCTTTCAACAGTCTCTCAAACATGATCAATGACTTGTACCGCTTCTGCGTAAATGGGAATTCGGTACTCCGAGTAGACACTACATTTGAACTTGTCGAAGGGTTCTGGCTCACTGACACGACGTACACAAACGAAGCCCTAATCGATTTAAAGGGGAAAAATCCAGAGTTACCTGGGCCAAGCTTTTGGCATTTTCGTAAGACCAGAGAATGCTATCGAAGATTTGCAGGCGAGATTGTCATTAAGAAGCCAGAGCTGCTCAAAATTAAAAAGATCGGCCATGACTTAGATAAAGCCCTATCTCAAGGACTATGTGACGTTTTCAACGAAGCTAAAAGGCTCTGGTGCACTCAACACATGCAAGAGCGTGATGTCCACAAGCTCAAAACTCTTGGGTGTACCCAGCGTTCCCAGTCAAGGGTGATGTCTGATATATACGGGACGCAAGATGCAGTTCTTTTACAGAATGGTTTAGCAGACGCAGAGGACGAATGCGATTTTGATGCTAAACTGGAAAGCTTGAAGCCGGTATGGGAAGAAATAGCCCCAGGTTTCCACCATTGGTTCAAAAGCAACAGATCTAAGCTGTTCAAAGATTGCCTCGTTCTTTCTGCAAGAGAAAATCTCGGCATTGAAGGCAGATTTTACACGAATGGCCTCGAATTAAAACACAAGCTTCAGAAGAAGAGAATGGCCGAAGAGGACGTCCCCAAAGAGATCGCAGCCGTTACTGCCCAGTTGTTCACATGGGCAGAGGAGTTTTACTTGGAAGAAGAGAGGGCAATACAAGGCCTCGGGAAGTACCGTCTTGCTCCCGGCTATGACCATTTTCAAGTCGATGCCGTAAAGTGGAACAGATGGGGCCCGGCAAGGCAGGCACAACATCTGGAAGCGTTCAGAGGGTTTGTTGCATGCCCATATGATACGTACGCCAAGCCGAAGTCTGCTGGTCTGAAGGCAACTCCACCTTCCAAGAAAAGACGAGCTCAGTTACCGGAACCAGAACTATTTAGCGAGCGCACAACACCAGCAGCTTGCAAGAAGGTAGCTGTTTCACCGCTGGTCATTTCTAAAGTCGGCAAAGAAGCTGAATGGAAAGTAAGTAGGTACAAAGAGCAAAACATAGGCGAAACAAATGTCGGGGTATTCAAAGATAAGTTAAAGTGTGATTCTGTGATAAGTTACCTTATTTATACAGGTTGTTAAAACTGGAGAAAAATCCAACGTGATGCAGTGAAGCATGTACGATATTTTGTTGTACAAACATAACTTATTAAAAAGTACATTATCCCTTAATTGAAAATATGGTTTTGGTGACCTTCCCTGAATACATTCCCTATAATTAATCACAAAATACTGTCGGTGAACACACAATCTTAATAATGCTACTGAGTCACGTATCATCGAATATCTCACCATTTTTGTCAATGTATTTTCTTTTCCTTTATTTGTTTCATTTCTCAGGTACAACCGAAGAAGGACTCTCGGAACCTGGAACTACTGGATCCAGACAGAATTTCTGGGAAACAGTTCGAACTTGTTAGCCGACTGGACAACAAACGTTGTCCAAAAAGTGTGCAGAGGTGTGAACAATGTAGAGTCGCATTTCAGCAGGCTGATATTGTCTTGGTGAAGACGGTTGGAGTACGTGAGCGAACGGACAAGTCAGGAAAGCTTGTGAAGTATACGGGGAATGTGTATCTCCATTTCCTAACAAAGTGCCTTAAAGAATTTGATCAGAACTTTAAATTTTCTGCTGTAACCGTGCCAAGTAAAACACTAAAGTTCTTACCTGACGGCAGCCGCGAGAACCTGGAAGCAAAAGGGTTAAAAGTAGAATATGACGAAGAACAATGATGGTATCTGGTGCCGTTTGAAATGCATTCAGACATATGTTTTATGCTGTTGTTGGAAACCGGAAGAGACACTTGTGCCTTAATGTTCAGAGTCGAAGTCCGTGAACTTCACCTGTTTTAGAAGTAACATTAAGCTTTTTCTCTTCGATAATGAACTACATTTAGAGACATGTTAGGTTATCGTTTTCAAGTTGTTAGTACTGATTTGATATTGATGTCAACCAGAAGAGACACTTGTGCCTTAATGTTCAGAGTCGAAGTCAGTGAACTTCACCTTTTCTGGTAATAACATTAAAGTTTTTCTCTTCGATAATGAACTACATTTAGAGACATGTTAGGTTATAGTTTTCAAGTTGTTAGTACTGATTTGATATTGATGTCAACCAGAAGAGACACTTGTGCCTTAATGTTCAGAGTCGAAGTCAGTGAACTTCACCTTTTCTGGTAATAACATTAAGCTTTTTCTATTCCATAATGAACTACATTTAGAGACATGTTAGGTGATAGTTTTCAAGTTGTTAGTACTGATTTGATATTGATGTCAACCAGAAGAGACACTTGTGCCTTAATGTTCAGAGTCGAAGTCAGTGCACTTCACCTTTTCTGGTAATAACATTAAGCTTTTTCTATTCCATAATGAACTACATTTAGAGACATGTTAGGTTATAGTTTTCAAGTTGTTAGTACTGATTTGATATTGATGTCAACCAGAAGAGACACTTGTGCCTTAATGTTCAGAGTCGAAGTCAGTGAACTTCACCTTTTCTGGTAATAACATTAAGCTTTTTCTATTCCATAATGAACTACATTTAGAGACATGTTAGGTTATCGTTTTCAAGTTGTTAGTATTGATTGATATTGATGTCAACCGGCCAGAAGAGACACTTGTGCCTTATTAAATGTTGATGATGGTATCTGGTGCCGTTTGAAATGCATTCAGACATATGTTTTATGCTGTTGTTGTAAACCGGAAGAGACACTTGTGCCTTAATGTTCAGAGTCGAAGTCCGTGAACTTCACCTGTTTTCGTAGTATCATTAAGCTTTTTCTCTTCGCTAATGAAACACATTCAGAATTGTGCATCGTTTTCTATCGATTTTCAGAGGTGGAATATCTTTATTAATTCAGTAAGATCATGTTCGAATATGTTAATTCATGGAGTACATGAAAGGCTTACTATGTGGTGTTCTATGCTTTTATTCCGTGTTATGAAATGTAGAGAGCCTGACATCAGTCTTGATGGAAAAGGTCTCATGTATATACCCACCACGAGTGCCCAACTACGTAAAACACGTTTCATTATTCAATGCACTATTAAATAACGTCAACGTACCATTCAATTACGTACAGGGGACTCGTGGTGGGTATATACACGAGGTCTCTGCCTGTAAAGGGAAACAATTACGTACAATGGAACTCGTGGTAGATATAGACATGAGATCTCTGTCGTCTTGATGGTCATTGTCATAACACTGCAATCCCAGTTTGCTTCGTTAGCGCAGAAATCAGCAAGAAAGTATAGCGCGTCGCGGCACGAATGTAGATGGATGTTTACGGAGAACAAAGCTGATGAAACTTTTCATGTGACTTATACAAATCTTTATTCGATGGCCGGCCGAAGAGACATCGATCGTACTTACAAATGTGTCTCTGAATGGAGATTCTTTCTCGTGAAAAGCTACATTTGCTCATTTATTTTGTCCTATGAGTCGTTATGTTTGCTATTCAGTATGCTTTTCAATTTTTGAAAAAAATTCAAAAGTTAATCAGTATTCTTTGATGATCGTTGTGGATCGTTGTGGGATCGTTGTGGGTCGTTGTGGGTCGTTGTGGATCGTTGTGGATCGTTGTGGGTCGTTGTGGGTCGTTGTGGATCGTTGTGGATCGTTGTGGGTCGTTGTGGGTCGTTGTGGGTCATTGTGGGTCGTTCCGGGTTTTAGTAACTACGGGTCCACGGGCCGCTTTATGGCCGTTTTATGGGTTTTTATGTAAACGGCTTTCTCTCTACATAAAGGTTCAGCCGTTTACATAAAAACCCATAAAACGGCCATAAATTTTAAGACTTGACCGAAACCGGAAACCGCGCGTGAAAAGCCTCTGGCACCCAGGGTCTCTAACATAATGCTAACCTCTCAACTCCCTTTTCAAGGTGTCTTTTAATATTATGTTTTTCCTGTAAATAAGCTTGTTTACATCTTGAATAAAGTTAGTATGTATAATGCATGTATATATGTATGTATGTATGTATATACCTTGTTTCGAATTTGACGGACCGCATGAATTAGCCTACGAGAGCATCTGGTTTTTTCGGCTCACCGAAAAAACCGGATGCTCTCGTAGGTTACGCAATTCGCTCGACAAAAACTCGTTTTTCTCGGGATAAAAAGCGTGAGAAAACTTGTAGCTTTCTGCTTCGCTCCAAAATAGTTTACATCTCACAGAATCCATATAGCGCATAATGAATGTCAGGGAATGAACCACAAAAATGATCCGTGCATTTCTTCGAATCAATTTCCTCCGTTATAATTTTGCAATCTTGTTGAAGTGAGGTTGGTTGGTAAAATTTGTTATAAATGAGCTGTTTTGCAGTTATTTGTATTAACAAAAGATTTACACTGTAAGTATTTTGTTGGTGGGATACTTGGGTATCAGCTCCAGAAGCATAATTTCAAGTGAGGTAGATAGACGCCCACATAACAGCAGACTTGGGAAATAAAGTTTCCTTATACTTACCTCTGAGGAGCAAACGAAGCAATTATTTTTTACCAACGAAAAACTTAATTGAACCCGAATAGCTTCGGTAATCGAAGCATGTAGTATAAAGGTAATAAAAATGTTTCACTCATCTGATAGCTGGAATATGTGGACCCCCGGGGAAACAGATGCTCCAGAATTTTCGAGCGTTTATTGACCAGTTTAAAAGGGCTCCTTATTCCCATTTTTTTCTCCTAAGATTGAACGGTATAACTGTACCTTAGACAGAATATTTATTCCCTCATTGAGAAGCGATTTGGTACCTTCAGGAACTCTCCCTTCAAGTCGTAACCCGTAGTCAATTAATCTTCAATGTCCAGGTTCGAAGAAAAAATGTTCAAATTGCCGAGTGACCAGCCCCCGGACCAGCCTTAGCGGCCCATTCGTTCCCAATTCTGAGACATTTTGCTCTTATTTTTGAAAACCATTTTTTTTATTCTGATTTTTTCTTGAAGGTATTGTTTTCAGTGGAAGGCTGCTATAGAATCTTGCGTCAGCCTAACTGCTTTTAGTACAGAGTACGAGCAGTCTTTCTTTTGTCTTAGTCCGTCGAGCAAAACGCCCGAGACACGCAAATGACCACCCGCGTGAATGAAGACGCGAGACAGGAGAGACACGACAAAAGAGAGAGTTTTTCTTCTCGGGCTGCCGCCCTCGTTTCTCGCGTCTCGCGGCTTCGCCGCTCAACGCTCGCGCGCGCGTGCACTCTGAAGAAAAAGAGAGACTGCTCGCAGTCTACTTTTAGTACGGATGTAACCTTATTTCTTTATAGGCAATTTTGTAGACTTGGCACCTCTCAAGTCCAAAAAAGATATCCTCGATTTAATCGTATTACTCCAAGCGCAGTATTGTGGAGTTTCTGAGTTACAGGCCATTAAAGGTGATTTTGGTCATGATCTTTATCGATCGGTAGGAGTATGGTGGCCGAGAACTGCTAAACGAAAAATCCGCATTTTGAAGGAATTTTCTCAAATTTTTTTTATTTTTAACTGTAATTATTTTCCACATTCTTTTTAATTTTTATTCTAATTGAAAAAAAGTGAAAGTAAAATCAAGTGAAATCAAAATAAAATAAAATACAATTTTCGACCTAGCCGAGCCCTGCCACAACCCGTATGCATTACGTACATCACGTATAGGTTTTGTGTTGTGTCTACGACCAGCTCGAAGATGGCGGATAACAGGTTTTCACCGTGGAAAGAACATCACCTTCTTAAAGGAGCGATGCAGATCATGAGATGTACGTTAAACGAGGTCTTAAACGCGAAAAGGCGATCGATTTTTTGTGAGAACGGCTTTCCTTAGTAAGCCGTGGAGTATCCAATCTCTCGACAGACGTTTGTGCCATTCCGAAGTTTGTAGGAAGACCAAAGATAACACTAGCTGTTTCGACTTAAATTGGATGGCCCAGGGAAAACTACTGGGTAAAAGAGCAATGTACAAGACGGTCAAACGGAAATATGACATTTGGTGAGATCAAGTGTAACGTGAAATGTCTCTGGCGAGCACTTTTGATGTCGCCAATCGTCATCTCTTTCGCATGGATATGGGGGCTATCAGGGTTAAAATTCAGTTTTTCTGTTCTGTTGTGCTGTTGTGCTATTTTGTTGTTTTGTTATGATGTCTTGTCATTTGTTTTAACATTCTATTGTTCGGTTATTCGGACATAATGTACAGCTATGCACTGTGATCGGAGAAATCACACCAAGTGGATTATACATTTTTGAGGCTGTGCTGATCACGTTTGTCTTTGTAGGTTCTACACTCTTTACTAAAGAGGCAGTGTTTTCAAAATCAAAGACAAGGTTGTCATTGTGATAGTTCCATAGAGTCCCTAAAATTCTTTGACCGCTAACATCTTCAACTGCACTTCCTAAATAGGTCATATCTTCTTCTTCCACGACGCTTGTGTCTACCACCGGTGTTTCAACAACTTGCCTTGCCAACATTCCCTCCAGCTCCAGAACCTGTTTCTCCTGAAACCAATCTCTCATTGTCCTCAATTCTCGCCCGCAGTTCTCCTGAACTGGTAATAAACTTCCGCAAATTGAAACCTGCTTCCTTAAGCCTCAATTTCGATTTCACATAGAGCTCAAAGGTGCTGTCCACGTCACTGTCTCCCGATGTCAGGTCATCAACATAGATACTTTGAAGAAATTTCCTGGTAAAATCAGGATCTTCTTGTTCGTACTGCTCTATGTGATGTTTAATTGTGGCATTTCAGTAAGAATAGGTTTGAAGAAAGTCCAAACACAACAGGTGTAAACCTCAGTGTAATAACTTTGGATTCAGCGTTATCAATGTCATTGACCCGCAGGAAACGGAGTCAATCCTTGTCAGTTTCATTCATATGGACAATTAGGTTCAACGAGAGCGCTGGAAAGATGGGAAGACAAACACGTCCGTTTACTTATTGCAAGCTACATGAAGTTCAAAGACGAATTTGGAAAGTCACACGTTACCCAACAATCAATTCGGTCGGACTTTTGGTTTGGACAAGTTCCATTTTCCCTTGGTTAGTCCGAGTGGTCTCTGACCGGTCGTTCAGGTACAGTATAATGGAAAGCACCCGTCATTTGGCGGGGAAACCAGAGGTAGCGTCGCCAAATGTTGGCTGTTTTCCCAGGCTACTCATGTTAACTTCTGAAGATGTATGTTGAAGCATACGAAACGTCAAGTTCGATATTATAAAAGTCAGTTATACAATGGGTTTGTTATTTCCGATGTTTGTAACCGTAGTTTGTGTTATTCCTTTTAACTTGAGTATTTCTGCGCAGAGATGAAGAGGAATTCGACGCTCGACTTTCGGCGACAAGGCGTTCTCTATGTTAGCAATAGCCAACTGAACATTTTCCTCCAGCAAATCTGCTCCCTCAATTTGACCTTCGATTTCTTCTTCTCTCCACGGACATGATCAAAGCCTTCGATTCACTTTACCATCCACTTACACTTGCAAAACTTAAAGCTTATGGTGTTGAGGAACGAAGTCTGCGATTGATGGGCTCCTAGTTCACAGACCGTTATAACAGGGTCAAGCTAGGATCTGTAGCGAGTGAGTGGCAGCGGGTGACCAGGGGATGCCCACCGGGCTCTGCATTTGGACCTCTCATCTGGAACATCTTCCAAACTGATTTGACTTATACTGTTGATGCGAACATGAATATGTATGCAGATGACCACCAGTTTTATGCCGTTGGTAGCACCCTCTCTGATGTGCATGATGATCTTGCTGTTTGCGCTGAGTCAGCATCTTCATGGTACAGAGCTAATTTACTAAACGGAAATTTGAACAAGTACCAGACAATGGCACTGGTTGCGGAAGGGAGTCTATCGACAGTATTATGATTGACAATCATGAAGTCAGATCCACTGAATGTCTCAAGCTATTAGGTGTCTGTATTGACAACAATCTTCGTTTTGATGAACATATAAGTAGTATCGCTAAGAAGAGCGCCCAGCGGGTAGGCGTTCTCATGAGGCTTAGGAACCTTATACCCACACAAACTAAGTTACAGTTATGTAAGGCAGCTGTTCTCCCCGATTTAACCTATTGTCATAGAAGTCTCATATGGCATTTTTGCCTTGTTAGCGATTCTAAACGACTAGAGCGTATCCAGGAAAGAGCACTTAGGGCTATATATTGTGATAAACATTCGTCCTATGGTCAATTACTGTCTACTCTACACAACCGGCGACTACAGGACATAGCTATTGTCATGTATAAAGTTAAAAACATCATGTGCTCAACATACCTTAGCACTCTATTTGAACGGCCTGCAATTAAGTATAAATTGGGCAATAGTGACTTCACTATATCCAGATTCCACACAGTTTCCTTTCGAAAGCAATCGCTCAGGTATATGGGCCCAAAGGTATGGTGCTCTGTTCCTAGTAACGTGAAAAAGGCTTCCACGTTGTCCTCCATCAAGTATCACATCAGATCTTAGTATGCTATTACATGACAATAACTGCTCTCTTTGCATTTCTTAATTTTGTTTTATTTTTTATAAGATAATGGATACATTTGTACACATTTGTATATAGTTCTCCCGAACTTCTTCTTCTATTTGCTTGTATTGTACATAGTTTTTCTTCATTTCTTTATTCTTACATGTATATTCTGTTTTTTTTTTTTTTCATTTTTAAGTAACTAATTTATTGATTTATTCTTTTTAACTTATTTTAGTGTCCCCACTTAGTGGTTATACACCGCTATTACCGTTTCGACACTTCAATAAAGGTATCATCATCATCATCATCATCATCATCATCTTCGGCCACAAGGGCAAGAATTTCTGCATCAAGTTGTCGAAGAGTAGTGAGTTTCTGCCGTAGGCTGTCCTTTTCATCAGTGTTGTTTCAGCTTGATTTCGTGTTCTCCCACACTTGAGAAATGTCTCCTCCTCCAAGGACATCAATGACAGATGAAATAATAAGTTTTGCCCTTGACCTGTGCCCTGCACACTGCCGTCGCTTTCTGGCGAGTTCTTCGGCCATAACACAACACAACTTTACTGGTCTTTACTCACTACTGGTACGTGGCATCCGCCGCTTTTATCCGGCCAACGATCGACCATGTAGACGAATTTGAACTGAACTGTATTTGTTCCAGGTCTGAGGCTCGTTTCTTAGGTCACAACACTCCAGTTTCTCTAAGATTACACAGGATTTTTTCTGATTCCGACAGGCTCATGAGGTTCGTACTCATACGTTAGCTAACAAGAACACAACACGCGTTCGGATCTCTCCCAGAAGTCCTAGCGCGCTTCTAAACCCTTACGTCATCGGGCACAGCAACTTTGTATTGTGGATTGTTGATCAGGGCCCAGTTGTTCGAGGGCCGATTAGCGCTTAACCCGGGTTTCTTTTATTGTGTTCAAAAGCATTTTCTCGGATAATTTTCTCTGTTATTTTTAGCGGAGCTCCACGCGCCCGCGAAGTAGCCCCATAGCTAAGGAAATGTGGTAATCTACCAATCCAAAAAAATTTTGTAATCATGTGACCGTACGCCCAACCGTCTGTCAGCAGCACAGGCACACCAATGTTCAATCTCACACTTTCTAGTTAGTTTGGGATTACGGGAAAACTGATTTTGCACACACATTACACATTAATGTTGCGATCAGTTGACAGCTGTCAAAACAGGGTATCCGCTGACCAGTATCACCTGACCGTATCGCGGGCTCAGGTGTCGACCCATCGAGGCTGAGTATTTTTTGAAGTTATCCGCTAAAAAGTTACCAGTTTTCAAATGATCGCAGGCTCAAGTTTAATTTTTTAAAATTCATATGAAATATATTGTGTTTATGTACCGTACAATTAAAATTTTGATTTCAAACTGACCTCGGATGCGAAAATTCAGCCAGGTATTACAGGCAGGGAAGACAGTTGCTTTTGACTCTTCTCACCATGGTCACGCGTTGGTTACGCTCTACGTCCAATATTTATGCTCTGATTGGTCAAAATTTGGAACAGGCTTATGTGGACCATGTGGAGTATTAGCTATTGAGAAGCCAGAAAAGCGTTGCTGGCTTGCTGTAGTGTGTTTGTGTCGTCACGCAAGGCCTCTTACCACGAAGCGTTGCCTGGCGACACGAAGAAAGGCAGTGTAAGAAACCATTCGCAGCTAATTTACCGTCAAAGGGACTGAGCAAAAGAAAACCGGAGATACACTATCTCTGAAGTAATGCAGTAAAAACCCGCGTGTAAGGACCGAGTGTTTTAAGAACCTACTGACAGAAATTTACTATTTTAATAACCAAAAATATAAGAACCTGAAATATGTGGATACAAAACTTTTTAACCAAGGAGTTCTACTTTGAGATTGCAAATTTATATTATAAGGAAATACTTTATTAACTTTATTTATTTATTTTAATCATTTTTTAATAATACACCTTGTGTTATACAGAGTTTAATCAGGCTTATCATAATACAGTTGTGACCAAATACTGTATATTTTAGGACCAAAACCAAGTTTTTCTGGTAATAAAACGACCATATCTCCGTAACTGAAATTAAGAAGGAAGAAGAATTTGTCAATAACTACCCCAAAATACAAGAACCTCTTTTTGCCAGACTTTAAAAAATATAGTTTCTTACACGCGGGTTTTTTTTTCACGTTAAACAACCGTAAAACAACACTTCAAAATGACAATAAAACGAATTTTATCATGTTTTGTTACTAATATCTATCTCTGTACAGATAAACGTCTTAAATTATACTTTTTAAAATCTTGATATAAGTTATCGTTCCTACAGGGAAAATGAAATTGAATTTTCATCGGGTACACGGTTTGTGGCGACACTCATTTCCCAGCTAAATCGTGTTGTATTTCTGTAAATGCCGAAGTAAGTTTCTTGAGCCGTTGTTCTAAGGTCTTCTTGGTCAGCGCATTCTCTTGCAAAAGAATGCGCATCTCGTCCTCAACTTCTAGAACCTGAAAGGAATTGTTAGAACAATGAGAGCACGAAAATTTCTCAGTTTTATCAACCGAGTGAAAAGGCCATAACACGGGGCTTTCAACTCATGACTTTGTTACAGACCTGGCACCGGTTCCTGGAAAGCCGATTAGTGCTAATCCAGGCCCCGGTTGTTCAAACGTTGGATAGCGCTATCCACTGGATAAATCGCTATTCAGCGAATAAGTATTAGGGAATCAATTTGCGTTATTCAGTGGATAGAGACTTATTCAGTGGATAGCACCTTTTGAACAACTGGGGCCAGAATTAAACATCGGTTAATCGCGTAATAAATTGTATCCCACTATTAGATTCTGTTCTTGAAAGGACGATTAACGCTAATCTCGGAGAATTTGACGAAAAAAATGGCTAACTTACTGTTCCCTTTAATGGTTCACAATTCGCCAAAGAAAGTTCCTACGGCAAGAAATTGATCTCAAACAATCCAATGACGAAGAACTTCGCAGCAGATTTAGGTTTAGCCGAGACGGAGAGTCAATAAAATGTCTGGTACAAATCTCAAGAGACAGACGAGGAGAAACGGCATTCGCTTACACCAACATTAGCGTCGCGTTTTTTGCTCGTGGCCGCTTCCAGCAAATTAGGGAACTTAAGAACCACGACGAAGTTCACGACGACGACGTCTGTTGACTGGAAAAAGACTGGAACGAGAACGTCAGTTTCGGCGGGAAAAAGGAAACTTAAGATGCAGTCGGTCGGTAGGTCGACGACGACGACACTGAATGTAAACACAAATGTAAAACTGTGATGTTCGTTCGCAACAAAGTTAATGCAAGATCTTTTTTTTTAAGGCCGTACGTCTAATTTCATTGACGATGAAGAATTTTTTGCGTTGTCTGACCTTTCCGAGTGTAAAAACACCTACTTTCCGCACGAAATTATTCAACTTTCAACTTGAATCAGATGACCGAGTCCGAGTGTCTGTCAGAGTTTAGATTTCGAAAAAGAGACATTCTGATGTGATAGCTGTTTTCCATATAAAGTTTATTTCCTCTATATGAAAGATATATGATTTATCTTACCTAAATACGTACAAATAAATTTATCACTTACGAGTTCGCTCGCTCGGCCTCCACAGCTGTTGTCATTCTTCGAAGTAAAAATCAGTTCATTAGTCGAATTTTCAATCAACATCGCTTGTTAGGAGAAAAAAGGAACGATACCTGGATTTACGAGGAAAAGAAAATGCAAAGGACTTCAAAAATCGCTTAAAACAGTGGATTTATACCTGCCGAAGCTTGTGGATTGCAGGACGACGTGACTCTACTTTGTTTGGCGTCATCGACGACACCACGACGACGAAATTTACTAGTCGCGCTTGCGCAGTACACTGTAACTCACTTCCGGTCGTCGTCGACCAAGCCGTCGTCGTGGTTCTTAAGTTCCCTATTTTTTACACTTCACTAACCGCCATTTTTTTCACAGTTTTACTTCACCCGCGCCTCAGGTTGGCCGGTTCAAGAAAGTTCCGTTTTAGTTTTTTATCTTACCCTTGCGTTAGCCTGGTCTATCTCCTGCTGTTTTTCACTGGATAGTGTTTGAATTTGTTGTTCGTTAGCCTGTCTTTCCTGTTCAAGCTGTTTGCGGAAGCCATCATCACACGCTTTCAATCTTCCTACAGCGGAACTGAAAAAGCAAAACAGAAGATTATGTCTATGAAACAATGAGAAACCATCAAATTCCCGGGCAACCTCGTCCCCGTGGCTTTTCCAGGACCCTCCCATTTTCTTAGGGAAAAGCCCTGGGGACGAGGTTGATTCCCAGGTTCTCCCTTCTCCCAACTCTTCTCCTCCCGTCCAGAACGTGAGAGACTGGCGAGAGACGCTCCAGGGGATGAGAAAAAAGAGACTTTAAAGCATCATGATAGTAGCCCGGCAACAGTTGATTAGTGCGCGGCCTTAAGTGCGAGAGGTACCCCGGTTCGATTACCAGTTATGACCTCAAATCTTTGTTTCGACTTCTTTCCTTTCTTTGTAGGTTTTCAAAGCTACAAAAGAAGCTTCAAACACCTATAAAACGCAGCACTGATGGAGAGAGGGAGAAAAAGTTAGCACACAGGTGTGTTAGTCAGATGATGACTATTTAGAGCTCTAGTAATCGAGATGAAATATGAACCCTTTACCTTATAACCCTGTTGAAGCTCGTTTTTTACCGCCTTCTTGGTTATAAATTGACATTTAAACTGCAAAGGACAGCAAACGAATATGCCGCAGAAAGTAGCATCTATAAAAGACCTGACCAGCAAAAATAAACTGAGTAGACACTGAATTCTGCAAAGCTGATCGTACTACGTGAAAATTAACTTTGGAAGACGTCAACACGACACCGAAAGAACCAAAAACAGAGCGGGGTCGTAGCCGTAGACAGCTGTTTCGCCCTTTTTGGGGCTCGTAAGTACGGCGCAACGAACAGAGAGGCCGGCTCTGCTGTCAAATTGGAGCATTTATTTTAGAAAGTCTAATACGCACACCATTACTCAGTTAATTAGTAACCATGACAAATCATATGCTCCGTTTACGTCCAAAGAGCAATCAACATAAATTTTCTCCCAACAACAACAATACATCATCAAGAGAAAAGGTTTTGAGAATTAATAGAATGATCAACAAAGGCTAATGATTAGATCCTTTATCAAATTCTCTCAACTAATTCTTTAACGAAATGTTTGATATCAGTCTGGAGAATCTGTATGTGGAGATTGCGGCACATTCCAGGGTTTGGGGTAGCCGAACTTTCTTGGTTTGTATACAGTCGAACCTCTCGGTACGGACACCTCTATAATACGAACACCTCTCTATTACGGACAGTTCGTTTGGTCCCAGAAATGCCAAAAATGATACATTCCCTACCTCTATAATACGGACACCTCTGTAAAGTGGACACTTGGTTCTGTCCCTTTGGTGTCCGTATTAATTAAAGAGGTTTGACTGTACTGTATTTATGTTTTCAAATATTTCCCCGATATTCCATTTAATCAAACCATAGTTATTAAAGTGGAATGGTTATGAAACTCGTTAGACTCCTTTGTTATATGTTTTTGTTAGCTTTTTTGGACCTGACCGGGCACAACGCTCAATAGCACTACTATCATTTTGAACTTACTGACCAAAAGAAACATCGCATTAATTTATTCAGTCAACAAAAATACAAAAAGGACTGTGCACGGTCAGGGAGCTTCCAACATAACCTACAGCACCATTGTTTTCAACTTTGATGTTTGCCGGGTTTCCTAACTAGTCTCCTCTACTAACTATGATCAAACAACTATGCTAAACGTACTCAGCTGCTTTAATAGCTTTGTCTCTCTCTTCAGTTATTGTTTTCTCTTTTTCTTTAAAGCTGTTTCGCATTTCAACAACTTCCTTTTCCATCCTTCCGATGAGCTCACTCTTTTCCTGCCATTTAAGCTTTAGGGCCCTGTTAAACCAGAGGAAGAAAAATAAGGGACGCTTTTAATTCTAGTTCGTCTAGTTCTCTACAATCAGAATTGTTGATCCCTAGCCAACGAGGGATAATTAACACTACTTTGTTCAGTCTATACGTAATTGTATGACCTCCAAAAGGCCGTGAGTTTGTATCTTATACACTTTTTGCTGATCCGAAGGTGTACTCAGCACCGCAGTCGTGGATTCTCGCGCGAAGAGGTACTCAGCGCCGCAGTCGTGGATTCTCGCGCGAAGAGGTACTCAGCACCGCAGTTGTGGATTCTCGCGCGAAGAGCGCAAAGGTGGTGTCTCTCCCTGTCTTTCTCTCCGTTTTCACCCGCCTTTCCTTTAAAAACACGCGCAAACTACGACCAACCAAAAGATACGACTGACCACTGGCAACTCTTAAAGACCCCCATTTTCTCTATGGGGTAACCTGCTCCTCAAACTGATGACAGCAAGCCCACATGATTAGCCTCAAAGTCATTTACACTTCTTGGCAAGCGAATAAAAAACGAGACCTGTCAAACTCAGTCACGGCGATCGAATAAGATTCACTAGACACACCTGTGATTCTCTTTGCTTGTTTGTAGTTCTTCCTGTGTTTTGTTTAGTTCCTGTTTAAGCGATTCTTTACGATCGATAAGCGCGTCCACTTGTTCCTAAAATAAAGCGACGGATACTCAATATCTCAATGGCCTTACAGAGGCTAATTCGTCTAAGTACCTTAAGTTATTACTCGGCAAGTGAAAAGGATTACCTCTTCTGCCGAAGTGGTGCATAATAGCGTAAATGGTTTCACTTATGGGGCGTTGCCCCAGCGTTTAACAAGGTTAAGTACCCCCTCCCCGCTACCCGATCTCTACTTAAAGAGTATTACTACAGTTTAAGAAGTATTAAGGACCTGACCTGTAGCTCCTGATTAGCAGCAGACTCGGCAGATAACTGCTGTTCGAGGTTTCGTTCCCGCTCTTTGCTATCTTCTGCTTTCTGGCGCAAATCCGAGTCTTGATCAGCGAGTTTCTGAATAAGATCAACATGATTTATTCTTTCGTTCAATAGTCCATTTTCGAGTTCGCTATGACCGCTGAATTAAAGAAGTGAAGACGCACTTTTTACAGCCTTAGCCTCAATCTGAAGTAATATATTCACAAATTCTAACTAGAAAAAGACCTGTTTATTACTCTGTCTATTGTGTACACTGTAAATTAAAAAGATCTGTTTCAGCCCCAAAGTGTCAATTCAGCCCTGCAGGCCAAAGTCTGATTCAGCCCTTCTTGGAGCCATTTGAGCACAATTTAGGCCAAAAAAGCTCTATCAAAAGGCTATTCCAGCCCACGGTAGGGCCCATTTCAGCCCTGGGACCAAATCAGCCCTAGCTAATTGGACTGTATTGGCCCTGATTTAAGGGAGCCAAATTAGACCCAAAAATAGGACTGTATTTTACTCACCGAAACGGCCCTGTTTTTAGGGCTAAAACAGATCTTTCTGATTTAGAGTGTATATTCAAATTTCAAACACGTACTTGCCAGAATTTCTGAATATTTTACTTTACGTCGAGGCTAACCCTGTATGAATGTCTCGTTAATGTTTATATTCAGCGGTAACTTTTAATTCGAAACTGGACTATTAATATAGTATACTCTTTTATTATCAGATTGGTCAACTCTCTCGATATAGTACTTTTCATTTGCGTGAAAAAAATTAAGAACTAAAAAGCGAAGAAAAAGACACGCCCGGTCAGTCGGGTTGGCTTAGTTTCCGCAATCTCATCCCATCCGTATTTCCATTGTAAAAGAAATTCTATTAGACTTATATGAAGTAACAGTAGAAGGGCAGTAGTCATTGAACGCAGCGAGGCGTGCGGAAAGAGCGTGGAGTGGGACTGTTCACCGTCCCCTATTTTGTCGTAAGATCGTTAGGATCGAGCGCTCTCGGGTACGGGCGGCCATCTTGGTTTCATATGTACTAAGGGGCCGGGCGTCGGGGACCGGGGACGTCGGGTGATCTTACGGAAAATCAAGGGACTGTGAACAGTCTAGCGCGGAGCAGGAAAAGTCTCCTACTGACTCCATTCACGGTTGCGCATAAACACGAACCACAACCAACCGAGTTTTTTGTCCTCCCACTTTTCAACTTCTGCTACGGACAACGATGCGAAAGAGTACAGTGCAATGAACCGAATTTCCGAATACAGGATAGTTAACATACCACGCCCAATATTTAACAATAATTCTTCGAGCCAGAATGGGCTATTGACTAAGAAGCCATAAGGGCGAGAGGAATAATTGTTTTAGTGAAATCCAACTGGTTGGTCAAAAATATCGAAAGAAAACAACGTAGCTAGCAAAACACGATTTAGCCGTCATTGTATCGGTTTTCAAAGCCTGCCCACTAGACCACTAGTTGGATTTCACTAAATTCAGTTAGCCTTGGAATACCGTCGGGGATATTATGCTCATAGTCTAACCTGTTTGAGTTTTTTAATGGAGTCTGTTTGGTCCTCTATTACTTTGGTCTTGATGGCTACCGTTTCATTAGCACTCTGAAATAAATAATGATCAAAACCATATTACAATTTTACAAAACTTAACTTTTAACAGCAAAAGCAGTTTAGTTCTGTTGTGATCAGTCATTGCCGCTAAGGTTCAATGTAAAAGAGACCTTTTACAGAAAGGTGTTATCTTCACTTTAAAGCTATAAGCTGAATTGGAAACGTCACTTCTAAGCCGTCTCCAAGCCGGCGATTGCATAGATAAGAATTTTGGAGACCTTGTCATATTTCCTTTTTGAAAGTGACGGCTTTTAGGGAGCATTCATTTATCTAGAGGGTGGGCTATGATGATTTCCTTATTTTTTCCTTTCATTTTTTTGAAGCCCCCCCCTGATCATCTAAGGGTTTTTTTTCTGCCCCCCTCAAGAGATGTTGATTTATCAAAGGAAAATATCATAGCCCCCTCCCCTAAATCATAGTAGGGAAAAAGAGTGACCCCCTCTCAAAATCATCATAGCCCACCCTCTAGGTAAATTATGAATGCTTACTCAGAGGTAGAATTTTTCCTTTATTCTGAGACTGAAAAACATGAGGAACGAGGAACTATATTTGGATTGCTCAATGTACCTAGAAAATAAGAAATGATTCGATTTGTTCAGAAGCAGTCTGCGTATCTGTTTCGTCTGTAATCCAATCTTCTACTTATTAGCTCATGCAAGGCAAGACATGAGGCATGCAAACCCGGAGATTATTCCAGTTTCAGTAGCAGGAAGCACCTGGGAGTACAAGTAACCCCCTAAGCAGACCCCCTCCCCCACCTGCCCAGCTGTAATCGCAAAGTTATCCGAGCAGTTTAGTAGTGCTGGAATAACTGTGCGATGGACTACCGGTCCAGGGGGAGTAGTAACAAATTACGTCTCTGGGGCACCTTTATAAACCTAGCTTGAGTTTCAGTGCTCGTATAGGAACGAAAAAAAGATAAAAGCGTGCCCCAACGTAATAGGCCATTTCCGATTTGCCCAAACCCTCAGTTTCCAAGCGAGGCTCGGTGCGAAGTCATTAAGATGTAGATGAAATTTTTATTCGCATGCAAATAAACTCATTGTCTCAAGAAAGGTTTTGAACTTAGCCTCGTTCTAAAAGCGAGAGATTTACGAACTCCGAAATGGCCAATTACGTACGCCGTTAAAGAATTCACCTGGCACTCTTTTTTGAGTCCGCTGACCTCAGCAGTAAGTGCTTCAATGCGCGCCTCCATTCTTCCGCGATCCTGAGCAAGTGAGGCCCCTGTTAACATTGGACGAAAATTGCTTATGTAAGCCTTTATAAACAACTCCACAGGAACAAACTACGTACTCTTTAACAATTCTTAAAGACAGGGTTCCTACCCTTTTTTGAACAACAAATTCAAGGACTTTTCAAGGACACATTTCCCATTTTTCAAGGATGCCATTCAGTGCAAAAACGAGTCTTGAGTCTACGTCTTTTTTTCTTCTTCCACAACAGGAGCAATATTATTATTAAAAGGTCTTTCTGTGTTTGCTGGGTTGGATAAAGTTAGCACCGAAATTCAAGGACTTTCGAGGGGCGTGCGAACCCTGTACGAAAGTTCTGCTTTCCGAAATAATTCAAAAGCCCACACAAAGGAAACCACTTATTGCAATTCTTCTTCTTTTCTAAGTTGATATTTTTATACCTTGTTGTGCAAGCTCTTCGCTCCATAGCTTTCTCTCCGATCTCAAACCTTCAATCACTGATCCTTGAGCACGTATCTGGGCTGACAACTTAGATTTATCCTACAATTTATATGGAACAGCACTAAGCAGTCAGCAGTTAAACAACAACAACAACAACAAACTTTGAGGAGTGGCCACGTCGACAACATTTGCCCCTTTGACCACTACTCATCTCTCCCTTATCAAGTATAATTCCACATTTTTTTCCTTCTATTTTTATATCTTAAAGCGTTTTGTTGCAATCGAACTACAGTGTAGAATTCTGAGTTTGCATTTAAGTTTACGCTAACCTGTTCTAGTACTTCCAGTCTTGATAGATGTTTGTTAGCTTCGCTCAACTGGTTCTCTAAGTTTTGAATTCTTTCCTGCAAGAAAGGTAAGCATTAAAAAAGAGATGATAAAGCGTGCGCCACTGCTGGACGAATAGGACTACTTCTGGGCAGTAGTGATTACTCTTTCGATCATAACATTACGCCTGGGATGAAATAATCAACCCTCGAATGTTATAATACCCCCGAGATGCATGAAATTATCTCTCGATAGTACCGTGTTTCCTCGAATAATAGCCGGCCGTGTAGATCAGATTCTATTTCAACTTGACAGGGAGAGGATAAACGAAAGAGAAGATGGCGAGAGGGGTGGGGGGGGAGGGATTATTCGAGGAAATACGGTACCTGAAGATAGACTAATCCCGCAGGTATTGTGATTGCCCCTGGGAATTAGATTACCCCTGAGCAGAAGTGACTCATTCCTCACTTCCATTATGTTAATGGCGTGGCAATTCCTCAAAAAATTAAGACTACTATGAGACGATGATGCTCAGCTATGCAGCTAGATAGGCAACTCAAGTGCCAGGGTTGGATTGCCCATGTACTTGAGGATTGCTTCTCGGGTTGGTCCATATCACTGCAGACTACGATCGTTTTAAAAACGATATCCTGAAGTAATATTGAATTACATGTAGTAACTTGTTTCAATTTAAACATACTTTGTAATCTCCGACTATTTCCTGTCTTCCTCTTGAAAGCTCTGTAAGTCTTCCGCGCTGTTCCTTCACCATCTAAATCCAAGAAAACATACAAACAGAAGTAAGGGGAGTCAAACACAGGAAAAGTCGTAATTTTTGCAGCAGTATGCAAACCTTGAAATACGTGATCTTTTTTATACCAAAATACTATCTCGAGGGAGTTCACAAGGACCATGTGCTATCATGACATCAAAGAACATCCTGCAGTACTTAGTAACTTATCTTCACTATGTACGGATATAGTGCCCGCTAAAAGCGAAAAGAGAAACCCTCATCACATGATAAAACTTTAAATTTATTAACTTTTGTTGGCGTACATCTTAAGAGTTCTTTCCTTCTCTTGCCTAGAATGCCTGTTACTTGTTCTCTTCATTTATCGGAGCTCTCTTATATTCCATTTTTAAGACCTTAGAAATTTAAAAAAAAACGCTCAAAGACTGGGAGATAAAGGGGAGAAGGAAGCGTGCAAGGAGTGAGGAAGAGAAAAAAAGAAAAAATTTATTCACTTCATCCCATCTCCCGCCGGGGCCCCTTTAGAGTGCCGGGTGGATTGGCCGGCAAGGGGAGAAACGGAACGCGCTCGGCTTTTAACCTTTTACTCAGGGCGGATTTACTATTGTTCCACGTGCGTTCTTCTTTTGAATGTCCCTTATGCATGATTACGTCATATGAGCAAATTTCACCACCAGGCCGGATGTTACTAAAACGGGGAACGGGAGAATAAAAACTGGGAACAAAACAAAGAATTGCAAAGAATTTACTGATAGGGCTAGGGTTCAAGTTAGGCTTTGTTCCCATTTTTCATTTTCCGGTCCCCCGCTCCCCGTTCCTCGTTTTAGTAACATCCCAGCCAGGCCTCGTTTGTAAGCAAAATTCTTCGCACTTGCACTCTCTGTGCGTTGGTACTCTATTCAGCTCTAAAGTATTGCCTTAGGAATTCATTTATGCAAAACTCCGCAGCTTTACAATTTGAAAACGAGGCTTGGGGATGAAACTTGCTCGTATGACGTAAACATGCATGAGGGTTATTGTTTATTTGTCAGTTTTCATCATCTCTTAAGCTTTGGTTCACTAATAAGAGCCTCTGTCGGCCTGGAAAAGTGATCTCTGGCTCCCCAAGACTTAACTAGTACTCAAGAAACCTTACCGCCGTCAGCTCAGTGACCATGTTTGTGGCTTTGCTTTCCTTTTGTTTAAGAGCATGTAGAGCTTCTTTTTGTTGAGCGCTTTCATCACTTACTCGCTGAAAAGCGTCTTGTAACTGTTTAGTAAGAAAAAAGAAACGCGTAGGCTTTAAACCATAGGCCATATCCGAGCTGCGCCAAGCCTCTTTTTAAAGCTAGGTTAAGGCTATGTTCACAGTCATTTACACTACGCTGGATAGCTCTTGCGCCGGCACGAAAATCATACAGGATAGGGCTTCTGTTCACACGTCAGAACGGTGATTTTGGCGCGAAGCTGCACCGCGACGATCTCAAAAGTGGAGAGTCACATATCGGATAACAGATAGCATCTATGTCGGCACGAAAAGCCATCCGGTATGGTGTGACTACAACCTAAGTGCGCAGACAATTATAACAAAATGAGTTTTTATTCTCATGCAAATAAAACTCGTTTTCACAAGAAAGTTTTTGGACTTAGCCTCGTTTTGAAAGTGAGAATTTTTGGAATACGAAAATGGCCTATACGTCACTTGCACATCTCCCATAATGCACCTTATTTGCCCCCCCCTCCGCCCCGCCCCAATTCTGCATAACCGTTGTTTTTCATTTCCCTTGGGTATTACAGGCGTCCCAAGAGAAATTGAAAACAATGCTTATGCAAAATTCCGGGGGTAAACAAGGTGCATTATGGGAGATCTGTAAGCGACGTATTCATGTTTTGCAAGGTAGGAAAAGAACTGAAATGAAGTATTAAAAAACGCACTTAGAAAGTTGATTGACGATCAGATGGCACTTTCTTATGATAGCCTAAAATTACAGTGCAGACTTTTAAGAACTTAGAGCAACATATGGATCATGTTGCCACAAACGAAAAACACACTGATTTGATTTCGTTTGTACTAGCTAAATTTTGATTGGCCATGTCATTGGCGTTAAGATTATGAATTGACGGAAAAAACAATACTTCAGATTTTTGATAAAAAAAACTGATAAAAATGCTTTTCAAAGTCGTGACCCACCTCTCTAAAGCGGTTGGCTTCGATCTGAAGACCCATCCTAAACTCATCTTCGAGTGCAGCATATTCCAGGTCACGCTTATTTAACCTACGAATTTGTAGATCATTTAAAATTTTAAACTTCTTGTACTTTAATTGACACTGACGTAAATAAGGTGATTGATTTTTTTTAGTATATAACAGACATGTGAATTGCCAGCCGCACGCGGAGGCAGCGTGGCCGAGCGGGTAGGGCGCTGGACTTGTATTCCGAACGCCCCAGGTATTACTATCCCTGAAAAGCCCCATAAGGGGAGAGAATAATTAAGTATTTAAATTTAAACTTAAATTTAAAATTATCACGTGTTCCTTCCCCATTACACACGTTCGTGGAGAAGGAACACGTGACAGAGCCCTGCGTGGGAAGCTACACGAAGAACAAACAAGTGGGAAAAATCCCTCGAGGCCAGTCATTCAGAAGCACTGTTAAACTGGGCATTAACGTTATGTAGTTGAAATGCCGGAGCATTTAATCTGACCTTAATAGATTAAAAATATTTTGTCTTTTCAGAAACAGCAGAAGCACTTCACAAAGACATGATCGCACCACGTTACCATCATAATTTACTTTGCAGCATCACAACCGGTTTCACTGGTTTCTTACTTGTCTTGATATTCTCTAATGAATTGCTGATGGACAGTCTCTTGCTTAGCAACCTCCCGATCCACAATGACCCGTACCTCATGACTGTCAACTCGTACAAGGCCTTCTGCGGCTTTTCTGAAAGGGACGAAGCAAGTAAGAAAGAAAAGGTAGTCTAGACGCATTATTCAGAATATTTCCCATTTTTCAAATTAGAGACGTTTTCAATCACGTGTCGATAATAATTTTGCGCATGTTCTGTGCTCTGTGATTGGCTGAAAAATCACTTGCAACACTTCTAAACCGATCAGAAGTGAAACTATATCCCTAAGTATAGGAATTGCCTAAGTATGGTTGCCCTTTCTTTTTAGCCCCTATGGTTATTTGAGGCAGACCTTACTGTACTTGAATAAAGTTGTTGTTGTTGTTGTCGGTTGTTAATCCCCTCTTTGGAACTTACTCACTGCGCTGAAGTTCTCGTGCTCGAGGCCGACTTCATTTTATGACTCAAAATCTCATTGGTTTATCTGATGGACTGATTCTATTACAATTGATTAGAGTAACTGCTTTGGTTTTGGGTCAAACAACAGGTGATTAAAAACGCTTCTCATATGAATAAACGGGAGGGGGGAGAGGAGGGGGAGAGAGTGGTAACAATACAATGATACCTCTCCTTTCGGACACCTCTATTAAAGAGACACGTCCATTCAAGGGACACAAAATTGGACCCGGAAAATATTCACGTCGCGTGCTTTCCATTTTGCCAAACCAACCAGTTAGAAACCAGTGGTATTATCAAGAGAAAATGGAAAGACATTTTTCAGTTTGAATAAAGTTCTCAATCGAATCAAGCGATCCATTTACATCTCGACCGAAATTTTGACTACGCCCTAGCAAAGTAGGGCTGGAAAAAGAGAATTTTTGGAAATGGAACGGCAAGTTTCGGACGGAGCGGACCGACCGGTCAAAGAGGATCCCCTCTGGAGGTGTACCACTTTGAACGGAAAATTTCCACGCGGACCAAAGCGTTCCATTTATTTCTCGACCGAAATTTCCGAAAATTTTGGCATAATGGAAAGCACCCATAATCTTACCTCTATTGAAGGGAAACCTCTGTTCATGGGCATGGGAGACTTCTTACTGAGTCCCGACACCCAGGTTTAACCTCCATTCAGGGGACACCTAAGCATTCAGGGTCCTTGAGGAGTACGTCTTAATGGATGATGGCGTTGTTGAAGACAGTCGGACCCTAAAAGTGAGGACGACTCAAAAGCTAATGTTTAAGAGCGCTAACTTTCGGCCTATTTTTGTAGATCTTTAGAATAATGAGATTATTAAAGTACATAACAAAAATGAGCATTTACCGGTGTTCCTGTTCTCTGTTTGCAAGCAGCTCTTGTAGCTGATGGACTTGGCCCTTCAGCTGTTTAACAGAGTGTTTTAACAACTCTGTCTCTTTTGTTAAGGCGCCAACTTTCATCTGTTCACGTTGTAACTGGGAAACCTGCAACAACACAGTCGTGAAAATCAATCACGAGGATTAGTATGGTTTTGCAATTCTACGCTTCGCGATTGGCTGATTCAAACCAATCAGAATCAAACTAAAACCAATAGTGAGTCGTGAGTTGCTTGCACACGTTTTTACTTGCCTGCACTTGACGAAAATCACGTGATTTGACTCACGCGATTGGTTCATAGTTGGTTTTATTTCACCGCTTGGCGATTGGCTGAAAAATCTCAAGGCCCTTGTGTTAACCAACGAGCAAGATCTTAAAGGTGATGTTACATGGGATGATTCGCAACGACGATTTTAGCGCAACACAGCGCTGCAATTTTGGAAGAATGTTGTCACCATTGGAAACAATGTCGCAACAATGTTACAACGCTGTGTTGCGCTAAAAATTGTCGTTGCGAATCGTCTAGTGTAACATCACCTTAAATCTGTAAATTAGTAACCTAAGAAGGGGGCAAGAAATATCA
The DNA here is from genome assembly GCA_964035705.1 of Porites rus. NCBI lineage: Eukaryota > Metazoa > Cnidaria > Anthozoa > Scleractinia > Poritidae > Porites > Porites rus. The sequence goes on from OZ037993.1 coordinate 43,382,414, forward strand.
GCGCATTCTTAAACATGTTTTCCTTGGCGCACCCTGAATTTCCATAACTGTAGCTAAAAATTAGCTACTATAACTTACTAAAAAAGGATTGGATAAATACTAACCGCCTCGGCGTGTTGTTTAATCTTTTCGGTCTCCATCTTCGTTGTAGCCTGCTCTAATGCTCGCAAAGCTCTCTGTTGATCTTCTTCGCTCTCTTTGAGTCGTTTTACTTCTTCATTAAGCTCAATATTTTGTCCCTACAAAGCAATGAAATGCTTTTTTCTACGCTATCTCTGGTGTTTTTTTTTACGGAATTCTCTTTAGCACAGGGAAAATGTTTCTGGTAAATTCAAGATGCCTACCCTCCCTTATTTAAAAAATAGAAACAGAAAAGGCTTTCAACAAATACATGCATATAACAGATAACCGCACTAAAAACAATACACTGTGAATCAGAGAGATATGTTTTAACCCTAAAAATGGGGCCCTTTAGAGTCTAATTTGGTTCCCTTAATCATGGCCAATACAGTCCAATTAACTAGGGCTGATTTGGACCCAAGGGCTGAAATGGATCCCAGTGTGGGCTGGAATAGCCTTTTGATGGGACTGTTTTGAATTAAATTGTGCTCAAATGACTCCAGAAGGGGCTGAATCAGACTTTGGCCTGCAGGGCTGAATTTGCACTTTAGGGCTGAAACAGATCTTTTTAATTTTCAGTGAAAGCGAACCAGACATATTCCTCTTGCCTGTATTTCATTGAGAGCTTTCTGATGGGAATCTTTGGCTTCCTTTTCTTTAAGCAGAGCACGTTTTAACCGACTGCTGGCCGCCAGTGAAGCTTCTCGCAGTTTCTTTTCCTCAGCCTCTGTTTGCAAAATCAATAAACTCGTGAGTTATCAGGTGTGCTTGCCATTTAAACAAACCAACCGGGTAAAAATCTGTGTACAGTGGAACCTCGATATAACGAAGGGCCAATGGACTGGCAAAATATGTTCGCTATAACGAGGTTTCGTTATATCGAGGTACTTTTTCACATATTTTACTATTACTAGGGTCTGAAGGAAACCGTGTTTTTTTGATACCGACGACTTTGTTGCACAGAGGTTCGGCATATCGAGGTTCCACTGTACAAACGTAAAACTATATAATCTGGCGTGGTGGAAGAACGACCCTCTACAAAGTATATCAAAATCAACTGAACAGATTGAAAAGAGCAGAAAAATTGCAAGGTCTCAAATCACAGCCCATATTTTCTGGAACTTATCCAAATGGAATGGCCCTAGCAGTGAACACACTGTAGCATTTCTCAGAATTGTGTCTCAAATGCACCAGATTGCATCTCAGCGCATATTCATTTAAAAAACTTTCCGGGGGCATGCCTCCGGACCCTCCTAACAAGCTCGTGGCCTTCGGCCACTCCCCCAAACGGTAAATCCTAGATAGAACCCTGTAATTGTAATTGTGATATGTAATGTGTTTACCCAATGAGCATTTAGGAATTCATAAGAACTCGTTGAAACGTGTCCGTGCGTTCCAGATCGAACTAGAATTTGAAAGTGTTGGTTTTTAAGGAGAGGGAAAAACCGGAGTACCCGGAGAAAACCCTCTTGGAGCAAGGAAGAGAACCGACAACAAACTCAACCCAGGCCACATTGTTGGGAGGCGAGTGCTCTCACCACTACGACACCCTTGTTGCCCAAACAAACCTTTTAACTGTAACTCTTTCGCTGCATCTACCATTTTCCTTGCAGCTTGTTCAGCTTTCCACCGCCTTTCACGCTCGGAATCTAATTCTTGGATCAGCGACTAAAAACAAAGAAGACAGGGAACAAAATCTATAATCAATGCATTTCATAGAATCATTGCAGATTGCGAAAACTTGTTGCAGAAAGTAGAAAGTTGTTCTCCATCTTGAAGGAAACCTGCACAAGTTGCACGATAAAGCGGCCCAAGGCAAACCTGTTTTACAGTATATTTATGACTCGCGCGTAATTTTAGCCAATCAGAAGTCGTTACTCACGCAACTTGCAAATTTGTTGCAAGACTAGTTTGATTAAGTGTCGGCATATTGACGAGATTGGAGACTGAACAGTACTCTGAAGAGAAAAAATAGGGTGTGTCATAAGGGAGACTGAAAGACGTTCGAAAGAAAACGGATTCAAGAAACTCAGTCCACAAATATTCCAAAAGCACATTCAACTTATGAATCAGTTTCTCAGTTTGTGTGCGGAGATCAGTAAAATTTGGGCTAGATAGGTGAGGGTCTCGATCCTAAATTAGGGTATCATAGTATGTGTTCCATTTGTGATCCTTAGCTAGAGTACCTAAATTCACGGTGTAAGCTTAAATTCAAGTGTGTAAATGTCCAGCTACACGAGAAACAAATCATCTGTTAAAACTGAACTTTAACTTAGAGTATTGGGAAAGTGATTTAAAATTTATATTAGTTTTTGTTTTTCCCTAGGGTGCCAGTTTCGGGTTTATAGGGTATAAATTTTCGTTTGTCTCATCCTTAAATAGAGAATAGGAGTGTAACGTTACGTTACCATGGTACCAAAAACTTCTGGACCTCAACAATCTTTCTTGATCGTGACGGTCATTTGCATTGTCGAACGACGGAAGAAAAGTATGAGTCCACGGTTTGTTGAGATCGAGACATATGGCTACCATGGCAACGTGACGTGACGACTTCTCCTATCTATAGGGTCGGGGTCCGTTGAGGGTTCCCCCCTCCCCCTCCCCCGAAACACTGACCAGAAATGTCTCATCATCTTTAGGGTCTCTGACTGTCACAGCTTTTCCTTTGATTGCAAGTTTCCGGGTTTGTTCATCTGTCGGTGATGTAGAGCTTGTTGATTCAAAAGCGACTGATGGCTTGCTGCGTGTTTTGGCTTGTCCTCTCCTGGACATTGGAGCCCGCTGCTTTCGCTTAGTTTGGGGTGATCGTTGAACTCTTTTTACACCTTTATCATGGTGTTCATTTGATTCAGAATCATCTGAGTTGCTGTTTTCTAATAAAAAAAAGTTAACAAAGAATCATCTTCATACTCGGAAAACTGTTGGATTAAGAGCCAACCAGCTACTGTAGGATTTGAAAATCGGGATTTTCGGAAAGGATTCCAATTTTTTTTTCTATTTCCTTTCCTGCTACGCAGGCTACCTTTTCATCTTCAGGTTCAAGTTGATCATAGGTGAGTGCCACACGCAGTTTCCAAGGGTTTGCGAGCGACGTATTTCTAGAAAAGGGAAACCGTACGCCGAACTCCGAATGAGTTTGAAGTTTAGTGATTAGGGTCAGGAAACTGAATGAATCAAGTTTCAGGTCGGTTTGTCCGGTATAATAATCTAAATGGAACCTGATTCACTCAGTTTCCTAACCCTAATCACAAAACTTCAGAGTCATTCGGCGTTCAGCGTGGGGTTTCCAGATTTCGGGTCTTAGGCAAACCCTAGAAAAGTACTTCTAAGGAGGCTTCCATGAAAGATACGACTGGGGTTGCAATTCAAAGATTTTTTTACTTGCTTCGCGGAAGGGTTGTGTTGTTTGCACATCTCATTTACCCTTAGTAAATACAAAACATCAAAGAAAAATTCTACTTTACACTGTACCGGATTTAGTATCATGAAACGCCAACCAAAAGTCAATTTATTTTACTAACGAAACCAGACCTACCGGTTACCGGTTGTTTCGAAACAAACGGTCGTTTCGGTACAAGTTTACAAGTAAATAGTTTCACGTCCTTGGCTTAACGAACGAAGAATATTGACGCAAAATGTGTTTCTTGTTCACGCGAAAACTATTTCACTGCTTGAATTCGTATCGAAACGACCATTTTGCGACTTACCCTTCCTAGGCGTCTTTTTGAGATTATGACTTGAAACTTGTGTCCTTTCCTAAAATGGAACAGATGTTTGGTCATTTGTTGCAATAAATCTATCTGTATTCCCCTTCGTGAACTGTCAATGTCGAAATAACATTATTTTGTTTTCATCAAAAGCCAAGGATTCCTGTTATCATCGAAGACCAAGGAGCAGCTGTTCGTCTTGATCAGCTTCACCTAGTTTCTTTTCTCTTTCCATCTTTCGCTCATAAAAATCCAAAAAATCCATATACGAGCTATCCTTGGGTTTGCAAAGATGAGATTTAAGTTCAGAACAAAAAACACACTGCAATGCCACGTAGCCTCTCCGGTGCCAAAAGCATGAATCACCGCAAACAGAGAATTAGGAAGCTAACATTGGAGGGATAGGTCTTAGTCAGAAAAGCTTCTAAATACACTCTTACGAAGATCTAGTGCTTGAAACAAAACCCCCGAAATCTCTTATGTCCTTAATAATTGTGATATTCTGAAGCTATTTTAAAAAGAGACCAAACTTCTACCCTCCCTAAAGCTAAAAATAGAAACTGCTTTCAGAATAGACCTTTTCACAGTTTTTTTCAACTTTTGACATGGACAAGTACCACTGAAAAGCGCGCCTTAAGATTAGTAAATAGCCAAGTTTGAAAGTGATTTGTTGAAAACTAACGAAGTTATAGCTCCTCAAAGTCGCAAAATTTTACAGACGTTTGTTTGGTGGGGGGCCCAAACTTGCCCCCCACCATCTGTAAATTTTCGCAACTTTATGGAACTATATCCTCACTCACTTAAGACGTATCACTTTCAAATTTAGCAGTTTTACTAACATTAAGGAGCTCTTTCCATGGTGGTGTTGACGGATTTTCCCTAACTTGTCCAGGTCTATAATCAAAGGTTACTATCACAGTGGAATTTGAATTCAGGCTTAGAAAACATGAGCCACACCCAACTTACAGTGTTATGAATCAGTCGCATCAGCTGATGTTCAAGGGTCTCTAAACGAACTTCATGATCAGCTGACAGGCTTACTCTAGCAGAGGGCTGCTTCTACAGAAGTGAAATAGTAGCGACAAATGACTGACGATCAAATTATCATAGATTACCTACATCCCCTTAATTAAAAAAAATAATTTAAAGTAGAACTTCCAGCTAGGCGCGATTACCAGCCGCTGTTCGGGAAATGAGCCTGCACTGCGCTTCTCCTCGGAACAGATGGGGAGGACCGAGAGAGCGGCGGAAATCGAACCTAACTTCCAGCTCAATCATACCAAGCTGAGGAGACATAGTATCCAATTGTCCATATTCCACATGTTCTCATTATTCAGGGAGAGAGTGTATGAAAGTTTGAAACCTTTGTTACCAAGACTCTTAGATCCACAGAAAATTGTTCCTCTAAATTAATGCTATGCCACAAAGACTGAGGTTCTTTCTGCTAGAGCAACAAAGCTAGGAGTTTGTTTTTAATTAGTATATACTATCAATACCATTGTTGACTCTTCCATTCTTCTTTCTTCTCCTGTGTCTGTTTCTGATGAGATGGGCCCATGCTGTCGGAATTTTTCAAGCACTGAGTCGATTCTTGGGGTCATAACTTCATATTTGGAGTCTTTCTACAAGGACAAGAACACAAATTTCTACATGGTTTGCACTACTTAGTGACCATTCAGCAGTGCAGATAGCAGGTTAGCTGTCCTACAAACACAGCTGATTTTTTTAGATGCCAGAATAGAAAGTAAGTATGGGAGATTGTTGCAATAATTATTGTGAGCAAATTCTATGCACACCCACTATGTTATTAAAGAGTGTACTAGAAAGAGTAACTAACCAGAATATAAACTGACAGGAGTTAATTTCATTTGCAAGGTCTCTCCCCTCCCCATCCAAAAAGAAGAAATATGAATTTATTGCTCTGGGGTGGAGAGAGGAAAGAGCCTTGGAGCACAAGCGATTTTTGCAGAAAATTTCACAGTTCTTCTAAAAGTAAAAGCTTAACTAACATTACAATAAAAAAATTAACAAACAAATATTATTGTAAATTTTCAGCACCATTCACTTACTAACGGACTCTCACTAGAACTTTCTGATTGTTGGTATTCTAGATAGTCATCCATTTCTTCAAAAAAAAAAAAAAAGCAAAGATGTCACTAACTTTTCCATTTCCAATATTTGCTTCAAGAAAGGTTGCCTCTGAATTTGCACCTGCATTGACTCAAACGTATCAGTGATGCAAATAACAGATAAAGATTCACGTAGAAAAGATTCATGTTGCAGTGTCCTCCATCTACATTGATTGATGTTAAGACTTTTCTTTATTATCTATTCCAATAACTATTTGATCATTAGGCAGGTGACTTTCACACCCCGTGGGGGGGGGGGGGGATGGGGGTGGGGGGACCTCTTATATAAAGTGACAGGGATGCTCAGCGGAAAATTAAAATTAAACCCCTAGGGGAGACCAATGTGGGTGTGGCTCAAGCTCAAACTGACCGCAAAGGAGACCATACTAAAACAGACATCTAAATAAGAGTTAGGTATTTAATTAACTGCCAGGGGTGTTGTGTACATTCTTTTGTTAGATTTCTGTTTTTTTATGCACAGCCCTAAGTGACCCCTAAATAGGCAAATATAGTGACTTTCTGTCCCAAAGACCCTAAGAGAGACCAAAATGTGCTATTTACACCCCTAAGCCATACAACGAGCATCCCTATCACTTTTATATGGGAGTTTTCCCCCACTCCCCCCCCCCCCCGGCCATCATTGGCCGCAAAATAAGAGTTAGACTTGCTCACAAGTCCGGCTTTTGAGCACATAGCACGACAGTGAGCGCGTAGCGCAAGCGAGCGAGCGAAAGCGAGCGAGCGAAAGCTTGTGCCGGGTCCTACCACACCAGACCAGAAAACCATGTGAACGACTTTGAGAAAGTCTAAATAAGAGTTAAAGAAGATCATCGCATTGATAGACTCACCCAACTTTTGCCTAAAAAAAAAGTTAAGTCAGACTTTATTCCACACATCCCTTCTTTCAGTTTGTTTATTTATCCTGTGTTTCACATTAGGATGGCAGCAATACTTAAAGATTATTAGTCAAGGGGGTTGTCGGGAATTGTACCTGGAATACTCCGCAGATTATCTCTCACTGCTGCTTGATTCCCACTCTGATCAAGTCCATCTAATACTTCAAGTGCTTTCAAAGCTCTGAGTATGCTTGATCTGTAACCTGGTATTTCACAGACAGGGTTAGCTTCTCCATACTGCGACAATGCCAGTTCTTTAAGCATTTTACAACCAATTAGCGAGTCGATTACATGATCCAGAGAGCTGAGCTGGTTTCCTTGGAGATAAAGGGTTTGCAAACTAAACCCAGGTCCATGAAGCTTTGTCAAACCTGAGAGATTATTAATTGCATTGTAGGACAGATCAACCTTGGTTAGATTCCTGAAAAATACAACAAAGTAAAAAACAGTCAAGTCTTTTTGCATCAATTTGAAAAACATACCTAAAACTTTGGTTTTCTTGCGCTTTTCACAAACACTCTAACTCTGAAGTTCACAAGCCAACTGACATTTGCATCTTTCACTGCCGTCAATCATCTTCACGGACCTCTTAGAAAACAGAACTTTACTTACATGGGTTCAAAAGGTCATGGTTTGTGACCTGTAATTGGTGGATTTCGATACGTTTTGTGTGTTTCTGTGTTTCAAGGTTTGTTGCTTGTGATCCTAATCATGATTGACAGCAGCGAAAAACGCAATTGTGAAGGCGGCTTTTGAACTTTAGAGTGCGCATGTTTGTGAAAAGCGCAGTAAGCCATGCTGTTATAGTTATATAGGTATGTTTAAGTTTGAGCCAACACTTTTAAGTCTGAGATTATCGGATATCCCCATGGGAGGTCAATGGATATACAGATGCACTGCATTTATTTCCCTGTCTGTTGGATTCTTCTTGTGCTGGATTTGTTCCAACTGACGCAGCCTGATGTGCATGGATGTTACCTTGGCTTTAAAGTGTACAACTCAAGACTGCCGCAAACAAAATCAAATAGCAGTCAGGGTGGGACTTGAGCTTGGGAGTCCAACTCTCCACCCACTAGGCCACACTGCCTCCTACAAAAACCTTTCCCCGAAACCTAACAAAAAACCTTCCCGAAACCATTGAAAACCATTTAATACGGACACCAACAGGACATGCCATAGCGTTTATATTAACCAGGTATCCGTTTTAAGTAGGTTCACTTTAGAGAAAAGTATATGAGCTTGTTTCCGTCAGGACAAAAGAAACTGTTCATTACATATGGGTGTCCATAAAGCAGAGTTCCACTGCACCGACTTAGACAGACTTATCAGTACCTTAAATTTTCGAGACCTTCTACAATCAGCAACTCATTGCAGGATAAGTTGAGCGTTACCAAGCTCTTCAAACCATTAAGTCCTTGTATTCTTTTAATGTGATTGGATGACAGATCCAAATGTTTTAAGTTCTTAAGTCTATCGAGGTTTTCTATTTCTGAGATGTTATTACAATGCAGATTTATGGAAATCAATCCAGGATGAAGATGAACATCAAACAGGCTATTAATCTGCGCGTCAATATAGCAGATCTCTTTTGGAAACGTCCGGGAAACGACATCATAGCTGCCTCCCTCGTTGACATCTTCAGTCGCCATGGCCCATTTATACTGTTACAATTTGATTCGAGTTGGTAAACTCGGGAGAGACTTCTCCTCGATTTCGTCCATTTCAACAGCAGATGCGCGCTTTTTCCACCCTCTTTTTGTTTATCATAATCTTCATATCACACACACGCTGCTTGATATCGACTCAACCAAAGTGGAGACGAAGACCTGGCGAAACTCATACTCTCCAATAACAGTTTTTTTCAAAATGGCGCCTAATAGAAGTGTCCGCTGGTCAAAGTTCTCATACTTGTGCGTCATCAATGACGTAGTTTTCCCCAAAATGCGTAATTTTTGGAAGCTGACGGTATTGTGCCCACGGTGATACCCCAGCGGATTTCCAAAGTAACACTATTTTGGCAGCCATATTTAGTTCCTGCCGTTTTCGTAGAGAATTTCTCTCCATTTCTTGGAGTTTTTTTGGACTGGTTTGTCCTGATTACGGCTATGTCTGGAGAGACGCTTAAGGTAATATTTTCCTTTCCCCTTGAAGAGTATTCTTTTTCGGAAAGAACTTCTTTTAACGTTCTCTTATGGTAAGAAAAAAAGCTTACTCAAATTGATAAGTTTCCTGCGAAATGGTTTCCAACTTTAATCTTGTGTTTGTGTTTTATAGAAAGCGATTGAAATTGTCACAAAAGCTACAGAGGAAGATAAAGCTGGAAATTATGAGGAAGCGTTACGTCTTTATGAGCATGGAGTGGAATACTTTCTGCATGCGATAAAATGTAAGAGTTTTTTTTACCTGGCATAATTTTTAAAGCTAAGTATTTATGTAGGTTCACATCAAGCCCTTGTGCTGTGTTTCGTCTGTTTTGTACTTGATTACTGTCGTTCATAGTGTTTATTTGTTTGTTTTTGTGCTGAATGATACGAAACAGTCTTGATCAACTTTATTAAGCCCAGTATTTTAGATCAGTAGTTTTCGTCTTAATTATACTGCCGGGGTAAAAACATTGATTTATTCCAGTGACAAATAAACTCCACTTTTTTCTCCCAATGTTGGTCAACCAAGTGCCATTTCTTATTATTTAACAATTTTGACTAATTAATTCGCACCAACTTCACTTACATGGTACCTTAACAGCAGGTACAATAATTGATCACTGCCCAGTCATAAGTGTCAGCTAAGCAAAATAGGTGAAGCCTTCCAAGGAGTAAAAGCAAAATGTTTCATGGCCTTGAAAACTGGCGACAATCTTCTCAGAAAGCACTGTCAATCAGCACAAAAAAGGGAAGAATTGTGACTGTGACAATCCATTTTTAAGAAGTGAAAGTGACATCTTTTCACTTTTTCAATTTGGCTGTTCTGGCAGTGAAGTAAAAAACTCTCTTCTATTATTTCAAAACTTTTTTGTTGTTTTCTTTGGAACTTTTTCTAACATTTATTATTATGTTATTGTTCAAGAATGTTCCCTCAAGGGAGAAAGGTCAATAACAATTTTTTCCTTCCAGGTGCTATATCTGCCGTAATTTCCAAAAAAAATTGAGTATCACAAAATTTTATGCTGAACCAACAGCGACATTTTGTTCCTAGCTAAAATTTAACAGGAACATTTTTTTTCTAACCTACTTGGCAACAGGCAGTCTCAGAAATGACCGACAAAGCGACTCTACCTGGCAGCCTTAGATCTTAGTGACAGCCTTGATAATCATGTCTCACAGCTTATTACTATTAGGCCCAAAGCAACGCATCAACAAAGAACAAATGCAACACCAAACATGGCCATTTTCTAATGTCATTGTTGGTTTGTGTTATTAAAGTTTATTGTCCTTGAGTAATTTGGTAAAAGGCATGTTAATGTTTTGTTGGTTTTACACTTAGCGTAGATGTTGTGGTTCAATTTTATCCTTGGCTTAAATTTTATTTTCCTTTGTTCCAAACTCATCATCATAGATAAACATACCCAAAAACAAAGAAAAATAAAATTTAAAGCAAGGATAAAATTGAACCACAGCATTGATATTAGGCCCTTCCACAGTGTTTTTAATCTTTTGACATGGACCAGTTAAGGAAAATCCGTTGACATCACTGGAAAGAGAGCGTTAAAATTAGTCAATTTGTGAAATTTGAAGGTGATACGTCATAAGCAAGCGAAGATATAACTCTGCAAAGTTGCAAAATTTACAGACTTTTGTATTTGCCCCCAAAACATACAAATGTCTTTAAAAATTTGCAACGTTGAGGAGCTATATCTTGGTTAGCTCTCAACAAATCACAGGGCTGTTAACAAGAGCCGGTAGCCGGCCAAAACCGCCAGCTAGTTAGCCAACCTAAGCTGGCTACTTTCATATCCTTGTACCATAACTGCTAACAAAAACTAAGCACCATCGGATAAAATTGTAGAGCATCTGTTTCCCAGTTTTGAATGACATCAAACACATATTTCAACAGGTTTAGATCTGTGAAACGTTCGAACCTTGCGATCTCTTGGAAGGCCTGGGACATTGTGACGGCATTGTTGCCAGTCTTGTGTGCATTCTGACGAAACAACGTGCCGTATGTGGTGAAAAATGCCTCGTGAAAACCCCTGCAAATGCCATTTCTGAGACTCTAATTTTCAAAATGTCCCTAGATGCCTCAGCCCTCAAGAACTTGTACCTTTGGTGTGAGTTCCAAAGCCGCCTAGTATTCCTTATCAGCCTGCTACTTAAAAACATTTTGACAGCCCTGAATTACTTTCAAACTTGGCAATTTAACTTACATTAAAGGCGCTCTTTCCTGTGGTGTAGACGGACTTTACCAAACTTGTCAAAAGTTGAAAAAAAAAAAAACCGTGGAAAGGTCTGTTAGGAAATGTGGATGCTGAATGATGCTTCATCTGTGAATTCCTGCCAATAAATAATTAGAAAGTAGAGCTGTAATGTGGCATACCATAAGAAAATATTTTGTAACTTGTAGTGATATTTTTGGTTCAATTCTATAGATGAAGCCCAGGGAGATAAGTCTAAAGAAAGTATTAGACAGAAGTGCATCCAGTATCTTGAACGAGCTGAGAAGCTTAAACAGTATGTGAAAACCAAAAACAAAAAGAAGCCTGTTGCATCTTCTGGTGGTGGAAAGGAGAGCAACAACAAAGGAGGGTTTGTATCTAGTTTTGTTTTATTTCTGTATTTCTCTTATCATTTTGAGAGGATAAACAAACTTGACCACTATTACTCGTACTGAGACATTATTTCACTAGCATGTACCATGCGACATTGCTTTTATCCCATCAATCCTAGAGCGCCTGCAAAGATGGCGGGTATCATGAATAAGGTCTATTCAATTTTTGTTTTTTTTCGAGCCTTGCATCAAGAGCAGATAAGCTTGTGGAAGCCTAGAGTGTCTTGTAAAAGGGAAAAAGGTAACAGAGCAAAAGCTGGCCTTGCCATATTCCAAGAAGAAAAAAAGCAGACTTGAATTGTCTAAAGCTTAGCTTAGCCTATACAGCACTTCGCTAACTTAAAAGTTTTGCTTTTTTATGAAAAGGAACAAAGAGGATAGTAGTGATGATGAAGATAATGCTGAAACAAAGAAGCTTAGGGGACAGTTAAACAGTAAGTAATGAAACCCTGCTTTCCCTAAAAAATGGAAAACTCCTTACCAGTGTAGGTCAGTTATTTAATGAAGTCTAACTTACAGTGTAAGCTGTGGTTTCAAAAATCATTGGACCTCCATAATTATGTCTTCCTCAGTAGGTAAATTGAATAAAACGAGTGCTTTTCTAGTATATTTATGTTTTTTTGTTTTTTAAAATCAGGATTATTGTTTTAAGTTAAGATGCACTTTTTATTTGAGTGACAATGTATTTAGCTCAAAAGTACCAATTGAGGGCACTATTGTTATGTCTCCTACTGGAAGGGACTGCCATTTTTCATGTATGTGGTCATCTGAGCCATGCAAAGATCTCGCCATTTGCAGAGCAAAGGAGGTACCTTCATTTTTTAGTTATTTTAAGACCCTGAGTATTGGTCTGCTCGTGGAGATTAAACCCACAACGGCCCACTCCACAGTCAACTTCTGTACTGACTGAGCTAATCCTGCCCACAAGTGTCTGCATTTTCGATTGACAAGCCAGTGACGGTGTATGTATTTAAATCTCAGGTGCAATTGTAGTGGAGAAACCAAATGTACAATGGTCAGATGTTGCTGGGTTAGAGTCAGCCAAAGAAGCCTTAAAAGAAGCTGTTATTCTGCCAATCAAGTTTCCTCACTTGTTTACAGGTAATTGATAGTCATCTTGGCTGAATATTGAATCTCAATCCAAAACAGTCATGCTCCCACCCTTTCATTTTTTGACCTGGAGTGAAGATGATGTGAACTGTGGAAATACAAATCTCAATGAGGATATGCTGTCCCAGTGGTAATACCAATCTTCACATTGCGAAATAATATTTTGTGCTTTAGTAGGATTTTGAACCCATGGCTAACTAACTAACAAAATTTTTTTCATGTGAAGATGAAGTAAGCTGTAAGGTTTAAGCTACAAAATGTTGTTCTAATACTACTGGCCCCAGTTGTTCAAATGTAGGATAGTGCTATCCACCGGATAAATCACTATCCTGCAGCAGATAAGTATTGGGAAACCAATATTATTCACTATCCGCTGGATGGTAATTTATCCTTTGGATAGGGCTATCCGGTACCTATACATTATTTGCTTTGTTTTCAGGAAAACGCAAACCCTGGAGTGGAATTTTACTTTATGGGGTAGATCTGTCTTTTGTTATTGTTTATTAATACATAGTATATTTCAAAATGTGCAGCAATAAATTAGAGGCTTGAAAATTTTAAGTGATAATGGATTTGCTTCAGGTCAGTATATTATAATTGATTCAGGTTAATTCTCAATTTGTCTCCTAGCCATACACATGTAATTCATGGATAATTATGGCTAGGAGACAAAGGAAATTGACAATCAACTTATGTTAAAAAATTAACCTGAATTTAATTTTGACCTGAAACAGATACAGGTTGTACTCCTATGCTGAGTATGGCTTTTGATTGTTTGCTGAAATCTTTTTATTCCAATCTGGTGAACTTAAAAATAATATTGTTTACTAGATCACATGCTTACATAAACTGCAAACAGTTGTTTTTTCTCAAAAATTGGTTCTTCAAGCTGTGAAGCATCAGTCATGCGAAGTGCTTAAGGTTTACATACCCGTCTTGCACTCCATTTTCACCCTTGCTCCAGACCTTTCATGTGACTGCTCATGCATTCTTGACCGACACAAAAGTATGGACTGTTTTGCAGTCTAGTGCTTACAAGGAGTATTTTACTAAATGTAAAACTGGAGCCAGAATATTACATGAGGCATTTGGATTTTGGGTGTCTTTTTGCTTCAAGCTTTTTGTGTACTCTGTTCTATTAATTAAAGCTAAGGAAATCATGGTTAATAAGTTATGCAAAAACAATTTCCTTTCTAGCCTCCTGGAACAGGTAAATCATACCTAGCAAAGGCAGTTGCCACGGAAGCAAATAACTCAACTTTTATATCAGTTTCCTCATCTGACCTTGTGTCCAAGTGGCTTGGAGAAAGTGAAAGGTACAGTTAGTCAGCTAACTCTACAATTCCTCTCATTATTTTGGTGATACAGTAGGACCCTGTTAACTCAAACTCTAAAGGGAAAAGAAAAAGAGTTCACAGAGCTGTCATTAAGAGCCTTAACCTGTAACACCTGTTATGGCTGAGCACACTTGATGTTACGGGTGATCAAAGTGGGAAGCGTAAGGTGGCACTATAAATTTTTGTGAGATGTTACGGGTGAAACTTTAGTTGCTACGACTGCTTAAAAGCTTAATGACAGCCCTGGTTCATGTTAGTAGGGGTTCAAGTTTTTACTTGTGTAGGGAAAGATCGCATTGTTTCAGTTGTGTAGGAGCTGCTTGTAAGGTCTCTCCTGACTGGTCGCAGAAAACAATGACATGTCATTCTTTCAATTATTATTGTTGAGGTATTCTTTGGGGTCAGGGTTAGGCACCATTTGTGACTTCTCTTCTGAGCAAGTGCTACATGACCCCATTGTTTGGTCTGAAACAGGGCTGGGTTTTTAGGAAGCATGCTGCACACCCCACCTGAGTTTCCTAGGAGTATTCTTTGTCTCGGTGGCCCCAATTTTAGAAGTGGCACTATAAAGGTTTTCTTGTCCTCCACTGTGTAGCCTTTGGTGATACTGTGTGTCTTTTATTACAGGTTGGTAAAGCAACTCTTTGAAATGGCACGTGAAAACAAACCTGCCATTATTTTTATTGATGAAGTGGACTCCCTCTGTGGTTCAAGAAGTGAAAACGAAAGTGAATCAGCCAGGAGAATAAAAACTGAGTTTCTTGTTCAAATGCAGGGTCAGTTTGCATTATTGAGCAAACCATTTTCTTCCCTCTATAATAATAGCTATCAAAGATGTAGCTAAGGGGCAACTGCTGGATAATAGAGAGATTAAGTGTCACAGTTATGGCAAACAGCAAATGTGAATTTGTAGCACATGACCAAGTTTTCCCTTAACTTGTGCTTTACTGTTCATTACTTCTACCCCAAAATCAGTAGCTTCAGGTTAGTTTTGTCCATAACAATTATTTTGGACTGTTTTCAGCTGCACGTTTTCTGTTTTGAGAAACAATCAACTTGACTCTTGATGTTTCCCATTTGCTGTAAACGTCACTCCAAATCTCTCTGATTTTAGTGGCTAAAAGAGAGCTTACCACCAGTTCAAAATGCTCTGGAAGGGTAAGACATAGGGCAAGTTTGACAGGGTGTTCATTAAGCATCAGAGAGCGGAGAATTCTCTGTTGACTTCAGAATTCTCCGGCAGGTTAAGTTTGCCAGGCAAATACATCAAGTAGGTGGGAAATCAAACAGTGACCCATCTGAAGTTTTTGCTAATCTTGAATTTGGGCTAGTTGTCTGTACTGCTCATACTTTCACACTGATCTCACTTGAACTTTGCACGCCCCTTTCAGATTTTTTAATTTGAAACTAACTCCCAGCAGTCTGCATTATCCTGGCCTAAGGGCCAGCACCTACCATTAGCCATAAGTCGGTGGCAAGACCAGCCTATTCATAAACCTTGCTTGATCAGTCTATTTCTAAATACCATGCACTGCAGGGATGGGTTTTCAGTAAAAACTCTTGAAAAAAGCCTGTCTTATTTCTGGCCAGCCAGTTCTGACTTTTAGTAAGCACCCAAAGTAATTTGTGTTATCACATGCTTTATCTGAATGCATTGTAATCTAATTACAGGAAAAAAATACATGTCTTATCCATGGCTAACGTCTTATGAATCAAAACATTGTTAAAAGCTTTGTTACTTAAAGGCGGTTCATCTTTTTTTCTAAATCTACTAAAGATAGCAAGTTTTACTGTATGGGTGAGCATGTCAAATTTCTATATGTTTATCCTTATCTTTCTTTATTGCAGGTGTTGGTGTGGATAATAAAGATGTACTTGTTTTAGGAGCTACCAACATTCCATGGACTCTTGATTCAGCTATAAGAAGAAGGTATAAATTATTTGTTTCTCGGGTATCCTGTGGAATACTCATGTGTAGAATTTTAGTCATTTGGCCAAAAAACCTGCAATATGGGACTCTAATACTCCTATGGCAGGCTCAATATTCACTTTGTTTAAAAATCTTTCCAAGTACAAGTTATTTTAGTCGCTTACCTTATCGTATGCCATCTGAACTGTTATTTTTTTTCTCAAAATCGGTTTTGAAAGCCGTCAGCCACCGGCATGATGTTTTCTCACAGAGCTTGTGGGATTCACCCACCCAAAGTGAGTGTGTAGCCAGAGGAAAAAAAGTGTGTCTGTCCCCAGTCTCAGTCTCCATTTTCACCATCTCTTCAGAGCCTTAGCTGACGTCTCGCAGGGCTGTCATTAAGAGCCGGGGGCCTGGAATTTCCCCTGGCTACTATGAGTGTGGCCTCCACAGGGTGTAAAGAAAATCATTTTTACAGCTTCCCATTCGGGCAAGCTGAAGCTAGCATTTACTAGCTCAGATGTCACTTCAACTAGCCTCAAAAGCTTTTTGATGAGCAGAATTGATTTCACAGTTCTTGTTATTCGAATTCCTCAAAACATATCACTAGCCCGTTGGGCAAGTTAAGAACAGAATTCACCAGCCCGATAGCAAAATCCACTAGCCCCGGGCTATCGGACACTACTTTCTTTGCATGCTGGGCCCCCAGCTGCTTTTATAGAAAAATAGAAGAAAAATGCAACCAAAAGAAATCCCTTGCTGTTTGATTCCCTGCCTACTTGATGTATTTACTCGGTAACTTGAAATCTTAGGGACAACCCTGTTTTACCTGCACATTCTTAACCTAGGCAAAAATCTGGGCTGTTTTGCAGTCTAGGTACACAACAGAGTGTATACCTCCCTCCCGTCCCAAAAGAGGTCTTAAATGACAGTCCATTGTCATAGAAAATGCTAACTTTTTACAACCTTTTTTCAGATTTGAAAAGAGAATTTACATTCCTTTACCAGAAGCATCAGCAAGAGTGAAGATGTTTGAGTTACATATGGGGAACCTTAAACACAACATCCACACAACACAGTTCCGAGAACTTGCAGAAAAAACTGACGGGTAGGGCTTTTTTTACCTCCATCTAAAGCCAAGGAGGATAATTGCCCACCTACCCCTCCCCTAAGCCAACATTTTGCCCTAAGTGAGAAGTAAGTGTTAATGTTGGCTTAAGGGAGGGGTAGGTGGGCAGTTTCCCAGAAACGGTTAATGATCCCCGTAAAACAAGAAACAAAAAGGTGCAACTCAGGAATTATACCTGTCTTGCTACAGACCAGGTTGATGCAGGGTCCTAAAACCTTTTGCAGAAGGTAGACAGTAATACTTCTTGCAACAGTAGTAGGGCACAGACTATGTAAGCAAACAAATGCCGGAAGTAAGAAAAATGAACAGATTCCCAACCAGATCATTAGTTATCTTGTGTCCTTTCAACTTGAGATTGAACAAGATGCAACGTGCAAACCATTGTTAATCAAGTAAGGAAGTGAATATATTGAATAGTTTTGTTCTTTTTGCTAATTCCTAGTATTTCGGAGTAACTGTTATGGGGGACGTCTATTAGACAAGAGGCGTTTATTAGAAGGGGCGTCTAATACAAACTTAACATCGTAGCTAGAGCAAACGTTTTTCAGACAGTTGGCGTTAATTTGAGAAGGGGAGGGGGCGTCAATTAGAACATACGGTATTCGTAACGGTAGTCAATGTATTTATTACTGTTTGTTGTGGCAGATATTCCGGTGCAGATATCAGTATTGTTGTTCGTGATGCCATGATGCAGCCGGTTAGAAAAGTACAACAAGCAACACATTTCAAAACGGTTGGTACCATGTTATCTGCTGTGAGTGTAACAAGGTGGAATACAGCCCTTCTTTTTTAGGCTGCGAATATAGCTATACCATATTGTTTTTTCCTGGTTGGTTATTAATCTTGTACTCAGATCTGTTGTTGACGAAGCCGAAGGCGAGATCTGGTCAAATACGAAATTCCAGTTTTCTGATTGGCTAGATTGTGAGCGAATGACGTGAGTGTTGTCATCCGCATGCGCTATGGCGTGAGCACTTCATTCTTCATAAAGGCTTTAGTAAATATTTTTACTGATGAATTAGTTTTCTGTCTAAAAATGACTTCTAAAACCATTTTTATCTTATCTGAAAGGAATCTTCTAATGTTGAGTTGGTTTTTGTTGTGTCAGGTGAGGGGCCCATCTCCAACAGATCCAAATGTTATTATGGACGATCTTCTAACTCCTTGTTCACCAGGTATGAGATGAGCGTCATATTTGACAAAAGTGACGTGTTGGAAGGTTAACTTGTTGAATTGGCCGAGTTATCATACAGACGTTTTTTTAAGAGGAATGCTTGAATCTAGCACTGTTGTCAATGTTGCTGTGTACAGAAGAAGCATAGAAGGAGATAGCCTCGCTGTTCACAGACTCTATTAATTTTTTCAAGACCGTCCAGAACGCGTATGAATATGGAAATCGCAGGATTAGCCCAAGGAGGTGGTGGTGGGGAAAGGAGCTCTCTTTTATTATTTTTTTTCCTCGCACTTCGCTAACGCCAAATTTTTGACAAAAAAAGGAAAAACAGTTTCTTAGTTAAGCGTTCTTTGTGTTGCAGGAGAGTCCGGTGCCTTGGAGATGACGTGGATGCAGGTTCCAGGAGAAAAGCTGTTAGAGCCAGTTGTTAATATGGTAATCACATTGCGAATAGACCTTTTCACAGTTTCTTCCCTCAACTTTTGACATGGACAAGTTCGGGAAAATCTGTCCACACCACTGAAAAGAGCTCCTTAAAATGAGTAAAATAAACTAAGAAAGATACAACTCCTCAAAGTCGCGAAATTTTACAGACGTTTGTAAGGTGTTGTGACCCCCCCTCCTCCCCCCCCCCCGCCCACCCAACAATACAAAGATCTGTAAATTTTCGCAGCTTTGCAGAGCCATATCTTCGCTCTCTTAAGACGTATCACTTTCAAATTTGGCAGTTTTACGAATATTAAGGCGCCCTTTTCAGTGGCGTCGACGGATTTTCCCTAACTTATCCATGACAAAAGTTGAAAGAAAACGCGTGGAAAGGCCTATTGTTTTGCTTTGAATTGTCTCAGTTTACACAGAACAATACACCATACATACATACATGCAGTGTGTTTTGGCACCAAAACACCAAAACGCCGGGGGGGGGAGGGAGACTCTGCCCCCAAAATTTCTGTTTTGGGGGGCTACGGAACCCTCTGCCCTCCCCCCCTCCCCCGCTCCGTTGCCTGTGCTCAAGTGGAAGTTAATATGGTGGGTTTTTCGTCCAATTACAGGACGTGGTACATTATGTCAAACTGTACGAGATCTCAGTACTTAGGCTATGTTCACACCACATACCGGAAAGCTTTTCGTGCAGACTCGGAATGCGCATCCGGTATACTGTGAACAGTAACAGCACAGAACTGAAACAAGTCGTTTACAAACATCAATCAAACTGCACCAAAGTGAGGCACAGAACCTTTCCGATATGTGACGCTCCACTTTCGAGATCAGCAGCGCAGCTTCGCTCCGGTACAGAAACAACGCCAAAAATCAGTGGCCGATCCAGGGGAGGGGCCCCCCCTTATTTTTAGACCAAACTGAGGCCCGATGGGCCG
Source organism: Porites rus (assembly GCA_964035705.1). NCBI lineage: Eukaryota > Metazoa > Cnidaria > Anthozoa > Scleractinia > Poritidae > Porites > Porites rus. Next base: position 43,402,065 of record OZ037993.1, read on the forward strand.
AAAAAAATTTTCTTGAGACTGAGCCCCCCCCCCTTATCTAAGGATCTGGATGACCACCCCCCCTTATTTCAAGGTCAAAATCACCGTTCTTTCATGTGAACAGAGGCCCTATCCTGTATGGTTTTATTGCCGACACAAATGCTTACCGGTGTAGTGTGAACATATCCTTAATTAAACTCCGTTTACACCGCATTTATACAGAGATTATATTGCTTTTTTTTTCTTCAATTTTTAGACTGATATGCTGCGGTCTTTAGCCACCTCCAAACCAACTGTCAATGCTGGAGACCTGAAAAAGTTTGAAGATTTCACGAGAGATTTTGGACAGGAAGGATAGATGTTAAAGCTGATTCATTTATATTCTTTTGTTAATTACATACATTAATTAACCCGCATAGCAGGTAACAGAATCAAAGGACACGACACGCGAGGGGAGCGCGCGTAAAAGGAAACCTTTTCTTCTTTTCACTTGCCCCTCGTGTCCGTTCGAGAAGAGATGCTTTATAACATCATTTGGCTCCATTCACGCGGTCAAACAAGAGAAATAACAAAAAAACTAAACAGAATACTTCAATGCTAAGGTTATTTAACTGTTTTAATTTTCATGACGCCTTACCAATGTGCTGTGGAAATATTTTTTTGAAGCTTCTCAAGTGTTTGAAAAAGGGATTACCTACTAGTAGCCGCCCTTTGTGAAAGTAATTTTGTGTGAGTGCGAGAAGACTACGAGTAGTCCCCATTTTTCCTCAGGGATAGTAGAGCGAGCGAAACGCGGACGCGCGTGAAAATCACTCCTCGCGAGAAGGGGGAGACGCGGCGGGGAGAGAGACTATCCCTGAAGGAAAATGGGGACTACTCGTAGTCTAGAGTGGGAGGCTTTTTACACGTGAACCAACTAGTTGTTTGAGAAAAATAGGGTTATCTTTACACTAACTTGCTATCTCATACAGCCTTACTTTTTGCGCTTTAATGGAAATGAAATCCGTCTAAGTGGAGCGAAGAAATGTTTGACCGCAGTGGGGGCTGGCTCTTATATTGACTTAAAAGAATGAAATTATCTAAATAGCTGATTCAGTTATACATCAGAGTCTATGGCTGCCTGCAAACAGGCCTTCTTTTTTGGGGATGAAGCCTCCCACGCAGACGTTTTCAGGGCTTCGTCGCACGTTTCTTCCCCACGAAAGAGCAGCCACTTCCGCTTCGCGGGGAAGGAACGCGTGACGAAGCCCTAGGAATGTCTGCGTGGAAGGCTAAATAAGGAGTCTTTAAAAAAGCAGCGACATTTTGAGCACGCACGTCGACCGGAAGTGGACTTTTTACTCTCTCGAGCCGTGTCTTTAAGCAAGTGTTTTGGCAAATCGCCTCTTTAAGAGTGAAGACACTTGGCAAAACAAATTTGGTCAAGGCATATTAAAACAGAAAAAGGCTCACTTCCGGTTGCGTCGCACAAAAACTTCGCTGCCTAAACTCAATGTTTCCAGTCTTTCTTGCCTTCTCTTCTCACTTCCCTCACAAGAGAGCTTGTATGCCTCAGTTGTTTTGGAAAAAAGCACGTAAGATTGATTTACCGACTGTAAAAAGAATTAGTTTTAACCACTGAATAAGTCCTTTTGTGATGGAAAAAGTCAGTAACAATAAAATAAGAGACCTTATTCACAGTTTCAAAAAGTCTTCTACCACTTTCGATCAAAGACTCCCATGAATTTTTGGTTTTGTTTCTTAAGTCTTAGGTCCGTTGACTTCTTGACTTTTTTGTCAAATTCTCTCCTCACTCGAACACGTTAGTTACCGTGTTCTTCAGCCAAGAGGAGCCTTCTTTTGCTGAAATTCAGTTTAAGGTACCCAAGATAACTTGGATAGATATCTTCCTTCATAATTCCTTGTTAGCCACTCTAATTGTTGCCTTGTCAGTAATTCACCCTAAAATAGGTACGGTAACTATCCCATTGCAGCAACTTTATACGAGGGATTCCTAAACCCAGGCTTGGAGCAAGTTCATCAGGGGCACCGAACGAGAATATAGTTCGAAAACACTTAAACATAGCATTGTTAAACGTATTTTAGTATTTAAACGGTAGATAAAGGCATATTTTTATCCCCTAAAATTTTTTCATCTGTTCGGAATTCCTAGCTGAAAGTCAAGTGATCCGAAAATTATAGGGATCAAAACTTCCCTTTTCGAAAATTTCAGCCAGAAAAAAGGCTTCCGAAAATTCTAGGTGACCTTTTTAGGGTAAAAAACCGTTAAAAATAGGCAAATATACCATATTTTAGATGTTCGAAAATCCTAGGAGAGGCCGTCAAGCAAGAAATTTTACAACAAATGTTTCGAAAATTCTAGATCTCAAATCGTCTTCCGAACAGATATTCTTCCGAAAATTGTCGTTGGGTGCCCCTGGTTCATTTGTATCTGCTTGAGCTTTGTTTTTCCATGGAATGTCAGGGATAATTACATCTCATCATTTCAAAATTGTTTGACAAAAAGAACAATTTTCAGTTTTGCAGAGCCGTTTTGAAATTAGTTCTTGCGTACTTGAATACGCAAAAATACGGACTGTTTTGCAGTCTATTTTGAAAAAGAAATTAAAACTTTGATGAAACATGGTGTCGAGTGTGTCCTGTTCATAGTAGGACATGCAGTATGGTTTATTTTTATCTAGTTGTAGTAGCACACTAATGACATGTACAGAGTAAAACGTGAGGCATATAATGTTTAATTAAACTTGGTTAATTGGAAATGTCAAATTTTATAGCTTGCTTTGATTCTCGAATGTCAGAAGCTAGGGCATCCTGGAGCACCACCCAGTGGTCACCTCGATGAGGGATAATTTGGGCAAGATTTTGTGTACTGTAGTTTTTGTTAGGTGGAAATCTACGTTTATATGCTTGCAGTAGTGTAGTAGGGAAGAAACTAGCATCTTGGGTAACCTGTGCCAGGGTCTCAAAAAGTCGGGACGTAACGAAAATGAAACAAGCCAAGTGAAAATAAGACGGCGCACGATATACAGAAGGTGGCGGTGGTCGCCGCGCGTGTTACGCATCACTTTTTACTGCACGGCTTTACCTCTGTCCTGGAGCCTGGAACGAACTACCTCTTGGCCATTGAGCTCACGGAAGTGGCGCTATATAAATTCTTGTATTATCATTATTATTATTATTGGGGTGCTTCTTTTTGACATTCGGGGAATACCTTTTAGTACACACCATTATTATTCATTCAAAGTATTTCTCCGCTTGTTACTTTTTGGCTCAGATCCCCGGGTTAATTCTTCGTAACCAGCTAGCGTTTCAGAAAGTCTAACATGTCTTAAATTATGAATTGTTTGAATAAATAAGAAAACAATAATTGGTTGTGCCTTAGCAATGATCTGAAGAATTACGCAGTTCTCGGAGTGTATCATTCGCCGAGGCCGAACTCAGCCTCGTCCAATATTACTATTGATCACTATTTTCCGTTCAGTTACTGCTAGTTTTCCAAATCTCAAGTTCATTGTTTTCCCTCTCGTTCCTCTTGAAAAATTCACTTGTTGTCCCTCCCCTCCCCAAAAATCGTTATTTTATAGTTCTTCTTTCCTAACTTTTTTGTTCTTCAACAGTCCTTTTCTCGTCCTTCCGTTTTACTTTAGTCTGGTGTTCATCTTCCCCATGCAAAATGTTTTCACATTTCCTTTGTTTTACCAAAATGTTGCTGTTCACCTTCCACCATAATAATTATCGTTCTACCATTCTATTGTCGATCCACGCGTCTTGTGTTCTTTTTGCAATATTCCATTGTCTCTTTCCACGATTGTATCATTCTTTTCTCACAATTACGTTGTCTTATTCACAATTATAGTTCTTACACAATGCTCTTGTTCTTTTCCCAAAAATTCTATTGTCTTCTTCCATAAGGTTTTGTTCTTCTTTGACAAAGCTATTGTTCTTTTACCGATATTCTATTGTCTTCTTTCACAATGATTTTGCCACAATTCTATTGTCTAATTTTATTACATTGTTATTATTTTCATAATACTAATATTGTCCTTTTTCCACAATTCTGTCCTCGCGGAGCGAAGGTTTATAAATTTTGTCGAAATTCGCATCGTGCGCTTTATTTCAGTCTCTTTCCCTCGTCTCGCGCTTCGTGCTCGTGTCGCGCTCCGCGCGAAATATCGCGTTCGCCCCGCTTGGCTCATAAAGCGCCTATCATGCAGGCTAGGATCGATTGGCGATCAAGGCAATCTCGCATTTCACGTAACTGATGTTCTTGCTCAGGTGGTTTTATGTATAATGCACCTTATCAATGTAAATCCCGTGGGGGGGCGGGGGGGGGGGAGTGCGGGCAAGGGGAGGGGATTTGATGCCTGAGGCTATCCCGCTGTCGGGCTTTTGATCGTGCGAAGCGACCCCGGGGTCGGGACATTTGACTTTGACCGACAGAAGCCTGGTATTCCTGGTATCAATTCAGAAGCGGTTACCAGGTCCGTTCCTCGAGGCTTTCTGAAAGTCACGCCGTTGGAGAAAGGTATGAAGTTTTCATTTTGTTTTAATCGCCATAATCCGATACTTTAAACTGTCTGTAATGTCTATTTTAAGAAAGTTTTTATCTTCAAGTTCCCATCTGATTGTAAAACTCGATTGAAATCAAATTCCACCATGAAAAGTCAGAGGATTTTTTACGAGTCACTGATACACATGTTGACCAGATGTTATAAAGCATTTTAAGTTTCATTAATTTTATAATAGCACGGTCAGTCTTCCTTGAGTGATTTTGTTGTTCAAAATAAGAAATGCTAGTGGAGAGAGAAAATACTTAATTACAGCGAATAACTTAACGGAGCTTACGTTAACCTTAAATAAAAGTAGTAAGATTGTACTTTTGAAATGTTCTTTTATTCGTTTTATATAGTATTATAGTATTGTTTGTTTAGATTTTTTCCCCTGGGGTGGGGTCTCTTTTGACACTTTTGATTGACCTTTCGTTTCCCACCCTGGGGAATTTGATCCAAAAATTTTAAATTTGTCAAATCCCCACCCCTTGCCCGCACTCCCCCCCCCCCCCCCACGGGGTTTACATTGATAGGTGCATAAGCTTGAGGAAAACCGACGGAAAATTGCTTACCCTCATAACTGTATTTTACCAGTAACAAATTTACCCAAATTTTGTTTTTGGACCACGAAAAATTGGTTGCTACTTCCTTAATGTTGGGGTTCAAGGGAGAAAGTGTTGCAGCATCTAGCCTGTCCCAGGCTCCAAGATATCACAATGGTTTTGTGGGGATGCCCATATCACTGTGACAGCACAAAAATCCGTGCGGGGGCTGGGTAGAGACCAGGAAGTGGAGCCTCGAGCCTGTAAGCATTGTTTTAAATACCTCATTCACCATTTTCACTGAGACCAATGTACCTTGTCTACCCCCACCCCCCCCAAATTTACATAACCATTGTTTCCAAAGTCATCCCAAGAGAAATTGAAGACAATGGTTATGCAAAATTTTGGGGAGTACACAGGGTGCATTATGGGCTCGGTGAAAATGGTCAATACCAGCTTCTTATACACTTCGTGATTGGTCAACTTTGACATTTTGAAATTTAACATTTTCACAGGAGAAACGGTTTTTCTGGTAGTGGGCAGACTGAGGTATTTGAAAAGATGCCTTTAGGCTCTCCCCCTCCTCCACTTCAGAGAAAAAGAGTCTATGATTAACCAAGCCAAGAATGCCTAGGGAATGTGCTGTTCCTTCTCTTTTCCCACCATTTTTTGCTCACTCGCTTTTTTAGCTGGTCTTCCGGCTTTGTCTTGTCTGCACTGACCGTAACCCTGCACTGGCACAGGCTAAGCAGTGTCAAGGCAAACAATATCCACATGTTCTTTTACTGTTTTATGCAGTTTACTGTGTCATTATCGACAATATAACTTCATAACGTTTGCGATAATATTTTTACAATCATTAATTTATAGAGTTACAATCTTGTAACTGACAGTAAAGAATCAGTGTCATAACTATTAATATGATCACTGATCAATTTAATCATATACTAACACATGACTGGGAGGAAAAGTAATCTCACACCCAGATCTCACCCTTACTTACTGACGTCTCCCTTTTTGTAAGCCATGGGAGATTAGATTACAGTTTCAATCCCCTTAATAAGTATTTATAATTTTCCAATCATACACTAACCAGGATGCCAAAGGGTTTCTTTCTAAGTCAAATGCAAATCAAGTTTGCAAGCAGTTAAGTTGTGGATTGTTTCATCTCACTTACCGTAAAATTCCAAAAATAAGCCCCAGGGCATATATTTTCAAAGGCCCTTTTTGAGGGGCTTATTTTTGGGAGGGCTTATCTACAGAGGGGAATTTGCATTTCAAAATCGATTGGAAGGAAATTTACTGTTTTTGCTTTGTTTTACTTTGTATTTGAGGGCAGTTTCCGAGTACAACCCCCCAGGGGGCTTATATTTGGAACGAGTTTGGGAGGCTTATATTTGGAGGGGCTTATTTTCAGAATTTTACGGTATTTCGCTGACCCACCTCTAGAGCCAGTGTAATCATAAACAGTTATTAAGATGCCCACGACCAAAAAAATAATCAGGACCTAAGTGAACACTGCAAGATATCATTAAAAAAATAACATTCCGGCATTAACTGCCTTGAGCTTAGTAATCTAAAGAAATCCGCTCGAGATATTTTGCTTGAAAAAGAGAAAAATATTCTTTGAAAACTTGAAAAGCTATGACATGATCTTTTAAGCCACACCCAATATGCCATACTGTTACATGGTGGCATTTATTAATTTTGTTAAGTATTCTGCTATACTATAATTTTGGGGTTAATGTACCATGCCACTATGAGAATAAGGTTAACAACCAAGAAAGCCATACTGTTGGTGGCATTTATTTTCTCAGTTATCCTTGACTATGACATAAATTACATTAATCCTAATTTTGGTCTTTATGTGCCAAGTCACTGTGGAATGCGGGAAATCATACAAACTGCCCAGAACCAGTCCATGGCCACTAGATTATGTTTACCATTAATGTTGGAAAGATGAAGTGACGAGGTCTCTGTCTGCAGCAAAATTAATATAAACAAAATATATCCCTCATTCACAACATGTACAAGGACTCTACTTTACATGTAGTTCAATTCTTAAATATTTTAAGGATATTTGCATTCCAACTAAATCAGTCACAAAAAACATTCCTGATTTCATTTATAGTGTCATGCCCACCTATCCTCAAACAGATTAGCTGGTTGCTTATTTAAATTCAATCAATGAAGTCTCTACCACTGTCATTAGTTTAGAATATGGGAATGTAGTTGTCAATTTTGGACTTATTTTTCTGTGCAATGCATTCAGCAATCCACACAATATTTCTGCATTCCTGCTCTTTCAGTTTGACATAAGCGTAAAATACTCCAAGATGGAACTGCTGCTGAAATGATAGTATGTTCATCTTTACCTGCAAAAAAAACAATACAAGATTTGAAAAAAAAAGGATGACTGCCTTCTGTCACAACTCTAATCAATAATGGGTGAAGGTATAGGGTGCAGGACCTAAAGTCTCTAATAATATTTGGCAATAAAATACCCAAAAATATCAGAAGCCATTCAGCCTGGCAAAAATAACAGGTTCGTTTATGAAAGATTTTTGTTACCCTTCAGGAAAGCTGATATTCTTACCAGTATGTTTGTCTCACTGACCAAGAGTGGGTCCAGAAAACTATGACAGCAATACTTATTGTATCTAGAAAGTAAGGCTCTAGAAGACAGACTTTGCTGAAATTCTGTCCGCCCCCTTTTTCTACCCATTCTGACCCTGAGTATTGCAGTCTGACAGTACTGCCAAAAGCCTTTCATAACACTGCATAATACACAACAACTCTCTTTGGGGTTCTCTGGGTCTTTATTGAATAGACCATCGCGCGATACCCTCAGGGAGGGAGGGATGGGACAACAAAAGCTTACAATCGAGTTCAAGGCATTAGCTGGCTAGAATCGCATAATGACTCACACGAGGCAGCAACTCACATATATACATGGGCTTGGCGCTAAACTTCCGTCACATGTATTTAATCCTGATAAACAGGTTTATCACTCACTAAATACACAACAACTCTCTTTGGGGTTCTCTGGGTCTTTATTGAATAGACCATCGCGCGATACCCTCCAAACCCCCAAGGAGAGAAAAGGGGAGTTAGTGAGTGAGACCCTGGCTCATCTGTTTAACAGCCTCTAATTTGTAGCGCAGTGAATGGTCTAAGTAACGCTCATATGCAGTCGATTTCCAATCGCCTTGTAGCTTAATATAATCGCTAGGCACGCCGCAGTGCAAGGCAAACGAAGCACCCCCTCGCCTAAAGGAGTGTCCAGAGAAACGCGAGCGATCGTAGCCGCAGAGATCCAGTGTGCGTTTCAGTTTAGTTGTGAATGTGGTATAAGTCAGTGTTTTAAGGACACCGTCCTCTAGGTAAGTAAAAGCAGGTTCTAAAGCAGATTTGTTACTTTGATAAACACCGGCAAGCTTGAAAGCGCGAGTTACCGCTGACCAAGGACACAAGGAGGAGTGAGCAATCTTCGGAACTGGAACCAGGAGAGTGCGATCTCGGTATTGGATCGTTTTAGACCAACGAACAACAAGAATGATGCCCCACGGGAACAATCGAACATCGCATTTCCGCAGGTGGCGCGTGGTGTCAAATTCCGTGGTGGAAGGTGGCAGTAAGTTTGACTTATGAAAGAAGGAGAAAAATGCGACCAAACATGCCGCCCAAAAGGTGGCGTCAAGCGAGGAGTCAAGATGTAAATGGTATTGCATTTTGTAAAGGACATCGGGTGTAATAGGTAGCTTTTGCGTCACACGTTCTCCATTAATTCGCTTTATGCCTCTCATGAGGAGAGTTTTCTGATGCTTGAATAAAGGGTCTTCAAGAGGGTTAGGGTAGCCATACTGTAGGTGCAAAAGACGGACAACGTTGAGATAATTGGGAATGCTGCGAGTAGAGAGTGTTCGTGCGAGGAAGACAATGTAACGGAGGAGGTGAATAGCGCGACAGGGAACTGGGGTATAGCCGAAGAAGAGACAGAAGCGAAGGTATGCTCGTAGCTGCGACTTATAACTTGCTGCTGTGGATTTGGCAAAGGCATGGTTGCGGTACATTCTCAGTTCCTCCTGTAGTAGCTGCTCCTGAGTACGGACTGCACCTGCCAGGGGAGAGAAGAAAAGGCTGACTGTGAAACCTGAGCGCGTTGGCGGTCGAATGCTAGAAGAAGGGTGTGGAAAAGTTCCTTTAGGGTTCTGCAGAAGGCAGAGTCATGAAGGCGTGAGATGGCATCGGCAACGGTGTTAGCCTTTGAAGGGATGTAACGAGCGGTGATTCGAAAATTGTTAGTAGCAGAGAGCCAAAATATGGAGCGTAACCATTGCATAACTTGGGGGTTGCGACTTGTGCCTTTGTTTAACGCGCTGATTGTCGTGTGGTTATCAGTGTGGACAACAATCCATTTGTCACGCAAGTACCATTTCCAGCGGTGTAACGCTAGGAAAACTGTAAAGGTTTCTTTGAGGTTGATATGCGCTTCTGTTAGATCAGGATGATCAGTAGCCCAGTTAGTGTAAAACCAATCACCCTGAAAGAACCCGCCTCCTCCGATAGGACAAGCATCGGTAGAGAATTCTTCCAAAGCGGTTGGTGTTGAAGCAACAAAGAACGCTTTGCCATTAAAGACGCTTAGAAAACGCGCCCACCATAATAAATCGGCTCTTAGGGAGGTGTTAATGCGCACGTGGTGATGTGGGCGTGATAAAGTGTTCGTGACATCGATTATTTGCCGCAGGAATGTCCGGCCTCCGAAAACTACACGTGCTGCAAAGTTTAATTTTCCTACGAGGCTCTGCAATTCTCGCTTTGTGATTGATCGCTTGAGTAAGGTATCGCTTAATAACTGTCGAAGTTCGCATAGCTTGCTGTCGGGCAAACAAAGTTGCCTAAGCACTGTGTCGATCTCAATTCCTAAGAAAGTTAATCGCTGCGTGGGAGCGACTGCTTTCTCCCAGTTTATGTTAAAACCAAGTTCGGTCAAAAGTTTAATAAGTTCGTAATAGGCCAATTCGCACTCTTGCTTGGTGTCGCCAATTATAAGAAAATCATCAAGATACGCGAGGATTGTCCGAAATCCCCGGCGGGCCATCATGCGCGTAACAGCTTGTGTTAATCTGTGAAACACCTCCGGTGATTTCGAGGCTCCGAAGGGTAGTTTATTATCGTACAAATACGTGACATGTTGATCTCCTTGAAACTGCCACGCTAGTCCAGTCGCGCGGTAGTTAGAAGGGTGAATTGGGACGTGGCAATAGGCACTCTTCAGGTCAATTTTTGCGAGGTAGGAGTTAGGTTTTATCTGTGATACAGCTTTTTCTACTGTTACATAAGAAAAGTGTTGCGTTGTGGCATAGGAGTTTACATTGGAAAACTGCGGTCTGCTGCAATCGTGTATGAGCCGGATTTTATCAGTGTCTGGTTTTGGGATAGCCCCAAGGGCACTAACGATAGTCGGCTTCACGTGGGTTACTACGTAATTGCCTTTGCTAATTTCCTCGCGGATTTGGTTTTCTACTTTGTCTCGTACATCGCTTGCGGTCGCCGATTTGTAGTTGTTAGTTTCCGCCGTTTTCAAAACGCTATCGCTAGGAATAATTTCAAAGCCGTTTGTGAGTCCGTTAATGATAAAGTCCCTGTCACGGTCGGTTTCAAGGTTGTCTATCCAGGCCTGTCGGTTAAGTGGGGATTTGATCATGGCTTGTGGGTCTATTAGAAGTCACGCTGTGGGCGCTGTTCGATGTTCGTGCTGTGGATGACCCTGGTTGCAATTTGGCACCAAGCAAACATGTTGAAAACGGCAGTTTGGCCAAAGGCATCCCGTTAACGAATTAAATTGGCGGCAAATTGGAGCTGTGGGTGAGGTTTGTGGTTGGCGGTTAAGGCGTGGGGGAAATCTCTGTGCGTTGGGTGAGGTTGCAGCTGGGGTCTGCGAAGGACGGCGTTTAATCAGAAATCTGGTATGAAGGTGCTGCGAGTCACTCCCCCATCGAAAGCCATATTCGCACTGTAATTTACGATACTCGTTATCGTACGCCAAAGCCGAGGCGAGTGTATGGGACTCGAGGAGTTCAGCAAATTTTATTGTGTAAGCCAGGTAATCAGCGATGGCGGTAGTGGTTGCTGATAGTTTTCCTGTTCGAAGGAGCTCGTGCATAATTCGCGAGTTTGCGGCGACCCACATAGAAAGGGTGACATGTTCTAATTTTGGTTTTCCCCTCGCTGAGCGAATTACAATTTTTGCCCCACTAGAATTATTTCCAATTTCTTGCTCGTCTTCGCGATTGTCATAAGTTCCCAGGTTTACAAAGTCTGGTATTAACAGAGGCTTCTCACCTTGTTTTGCGCTTGTTCCCTTTTGCTGTAGGCCAAGAAACACGTGCGGGTCGTTGTCTAGTCGGGGAAGAGTTGACGTGTTTAACGCTGGCGGTTTGGCCGAGGAAAAGTCGGTCGATCCTAGGGCCAGAAGAGATTCGTCCAGCGAGCCTGCACTTTCAATTTTCTTCAGAATTTCTTCCAAACCTCCATCGCTCGCTAGTGACTTTGTAGTGATGGGGTCGCTCGCACCAGTAGCATCTCCTGGAGAGGGTTTTTCGTTGACATCCTTTCGCAACTTTTTCAGTGCCGCTTCGAGAACGCGTTTCTGCCCTATGCTCAGCCCCAATTTCTCTAAATCCGTCGGAGTGAGGAGCTGTAGGGCTTCCTCGGTATCGAGATCCTCCTTCTTGAGGATATCCACACTCGTTTCTGTAAGTTTAGTAGCCGTACACCACGTGTCAAAGTTAAAGCTCGCCATAATTATTCGCACAGACAACAAAAGCTTACAATCGAGTTCAAGGCATTAGCTGGCTAGAATCGCATAATGACTCACACGAGGCAGCAACTCACATATATACATGGGCTTGGCGCTAAACTTCCGTCACATGTATTTAATCCTGATAAACAGGTTTATCACTCACATAATAAAAAGCAGTATTTGCTTCAACACTGCCTCTGGGCAAGTGAGCCAAATTTAAGTACAAGAGAATAAAAATTGGTGTTAACCTCATGTTCAAAAAACTTGTCTTCAAGCGTCTTTTCACCAGGATTTGTCCCAGCTCCTTCAAATAAAGATTTATAGTCCTGCAACAAAACCATGCACCATTAAAAAACAGGTGGAAGTTTACTTTTTCTCAGTAATTTATAAAAGTTGTACTTTATACCTGTCAAGTCTTCCTTTTAAAGTAACTAGAAAGGGTATGACTGCCAACAAAAGAAGTATGTGTTCTTAAGTGAATTAAAAGGATTTTAATAATTGCTCTTTGAATAAAACTATCACAAAACATCTTATCACTCCCAAGGCACTTTAAAAGCTTTATCTTTGATTAACACAATGATCCATTATTTTATGTGCCCCAGTAGCCAATCTGATTTTCATGGACAAAAACTGTTAGGAGGCTAACAATGACAATAATAATATTAATTTTATTTATTTAACAAAAGTGTTAAGTTCTACGTACAGAATAGTAGTCAGCTACAGCTCGAACTTGTTCATAATCATCTGCCTTGGCCAGTCTTGTAAGCCCTTCTGGATAAAGTTTCCCACATTTGGGATACAGCTTATTGCGATCATCTTTACCAAGTTCAGTACCAAAGGAGTTGATGGTGATGATGAAAGCGCGACGATCAGCTTCAAACTGAAACCAACAACAAAAATGAGCTGAGTTCATTCCTGTTGTTCTTCCCACCAGTAATATCTTACAGTTTGCATTGAATGCTGAATACTAGATTAACTAAAATACATTGTTTTGTGTTGGTGCTTTCTTTTTCCATCATGGTAAACAGTTAAAATGATTTGCTTCAAGGGATAGAAAGAAGGCAATGACATTGGCTTAAAGTGCACCCAGGTTAGCTCAGTTGGAAGAGTGCCAGTCTGCTGAGCAGGAGGCTGTGAGTTCAAAGCCTGGCTGGACAACCAGCAAAGGTCCTTAAATAACTGGTGAGATCATGCTAGTTGTGACTAAAACCCCTTTCTCAGTTCAGTTGATTGCGTCATTGGGCAGTGACGTTTAGCTATTGGCTGTATCTCCTTCAACCTTACACATCAGTTGGAAGGAGATGTACAGGAAAAAAAAATGTGACATTGTTCAAAAAGAGTAGCGGACGTACTGTAGGCCCCAGTGTCATTGTCTATCTGTCATGTGCCATTATTGGTCTGGGTGTGGGCAAGGTGCGATCAAACATGGACTGAAGCAGCAGCATAGTATGCTTTTACATTCAGCCATTTGCTGCAAGTGATGAAAGTTGGCCACTCCATTATTATTGTTATTACTAAATAGACATTGCATGATACATGCATCCCTTATATCCAACCCTGAAAGATGACCAGTTTGAACGTTACTGAGAGCCCAACAAACCAATCAAGTCAACTGAAAAAAGAAAACACATACTTGAAGGATGGGACACATCACATCTGCTGTTGTTCCACCTAAATCTTCACAGAACTTGTAAAACCCTTCAAGATAAGCCTGTCAAGTAAAAGATAAAGATAAAAATAAATATTGCTAATTTTGTACATTTTACACGTTAAACTTTCAGTCCCATTAATAAGTTTGCTTTCAACAAGAACTAAAGGCTTAAATAATAAGATATATTTTCGTCATATAACTTATTTATCCCACCTGTTTGGTCTCATGCTCGTTTAAACAACGAAATATATTACACACTCTTTAACTTAAAAGTATTTCACCATGTGTTACACCTGATAAAATTTTGAGTGACATAACTGTAGATTTTAGGCAACATACAATATAACTCTGGTTTTAGGGGGTCATAACTTGGGGCGAGGTGACTTTCAGGCAACTTGACCTCTGATCTCCATGGTTACCACTAGTTTACATTATGTACCATAGAGAAGACAATAGATATAATTTTATTTTGTTATTATAACTCAAAGTTACCTTGTATAAAGTGTTTCTTATAATTTCAATGTTCATCTCATCTAAGTCCTGCTCTGAAATGCATTCCACAAAAAAGGGGGCTATAAAAAAAGTAAGAGTTAGCAATTTTCTTAATACAATGACTTGGCACAGGCTCTCACATATTTTGTTGTAACATTATTTTTATTCTCTGGTTTGAAAGAGGAAGGATCCATAATAAAATTATACAACGAGATGACAAAGGACAATCTATAAAAAACAGCATCACACGGTGACATAATAATGAGTTCAAAGTAAATGAAAATAAACTTTCAACAAAATGTAAAATATAGAATGTGAGATAGACACCTGGCTTGGGGTTGTTCAATCATTGGATAGCGCTATCCATCAGATAAATCACTATCTAGTGGGTAAGTATTAGGGAAACCAATTGCACTGTCCATTGGATAGTGATATATCAGTTTATTCTGATGGATAGCACTATCCAATGATTGAACAACTGTGGCCTGGTGTTTAAAGCTGCTTTTACAGGGGCAAGTTTTCACTGAAAAGGAACTACTTGTCACAAAAAATGCAGCGTAATGATAAAGTAACAATATTTTGACCAACCTAGAGGAGTGTCAATCATAACGGCATTGTAGAGTTCAGCTGGTGTGGAAGCAATGTTTATGGAAGCCATCTCCTCAAAGCTACCAAGAGGATGACACTTGGGAACTAGCTCTGTGATTGGTCGTTGATGCAAAGTTCCAGTGATCAACAAGATGATATTATCAATCATGTAGCTATAGCTACAATGATAAAGTCAATGAATTATAGTTAGTCTGTGTAAGCAATTTGAAAGACTCTGTATGGTAAACACTGAAGATGATAGGACTCTGTCTGCACTCCAAGATTATCAAAAGAATATCAACCAGTTTACAAACAGATTTCATGTACCATTAAATTCACGAACCTAAAACTTCATACAGGAAAACATGGTACAGTCAAACCTAAAGGTAAAGGTAAAGCAACCATATTTTATGTCATACCTCATGACAGTAATTCAAATGATAAACTTGAGATTGACAGTACACTCATTTTACCCCCCTCTCTCCATCGGTGCTCTTTTAAGTGAGGGTATTTAAAGTTAGTGCTTCATCACACTGAAGCTGCCTAATGATAGGCAAATGATTTTACAGCAAAAAGACTAAAGTTTGGCCAAGCAGCTCAGATTGCAAGCTGAGTACACCAAAGCAACATCTTGCCTTTCATTGGGCTACCTGATTTTCTCATTAAGTCTTGGTCTGCTTTACTTACGTAATAAAATCCATAAAAGTTCCCATCGGTTCCAAAGCTTGATTACGAAGATGTCTAAATTCAGTAACCAACTTCTCTCTGAGTCTGTCATCAATCACTGACACATTCAAAGGGCCAGCTTCATTTTGAAGGAAATTTCCATAATCTGTACTCTGTAAGTGAAGCTTTAAGTCTGAAACATGACAAAAAGGAGAGCCATCCTAACTTTAGAGTTACCATTGTGCATATGATCCAGTTGAAGGTGTTGTCAATAACACGTCTTTACATAAAGACAACCATAATAATAATGTTAATAATGATAATGATTATAATAATAATAACAATAATAATAATAATAATAATAACAACAATAATCATTAGTGATACAACAACAAAGATGTTTAGAGCATCATACAAAGTCAAGTGAGAACATTCTACAAATATTAAAGGATAGAAAGAAAGGTTAAGTTTTAATCAAAAAAATGATTTTTTACAAAGGTGACCCGATTCCAGAAAATCACCCGAACTAATCTATTTTTCATGAAAGAAGTAAAACTAATCGGAGTTGAAGGACATGTATGAAGGACATGGCATTTGAGAAATGTAACCGTAGCTGGTCTTGAGACATATTTCGATAAAAACTACTAAATTAAATTCTAAATATTTTGATTTTTTAAGAGTAAAGAGAACCAAATAATTATCATCATTAACTAAAAGCAGGCCGGAACTCTGAATCATCACAAGAGAGCTAATTTTAAACATGGACATCACTTGCCTTCTAAGGTCTCGCACTGCGATAAATTAAGGTAATCACTTTGAGTTAGGACCCCTGATCTAAATCCCCTGACCAATCCTTCAAGATATCCATTGTCTACATTAAAAAACAGCTCATGAAATGACAACATTTGAGTTGTCTCTGCCATGTTTTTTCTGTCCAAGATGGCGGACCAGTCGCTCACTCCAGTCTTTCTCATTATCACAAGTCAGTCATGTGACTACCACGGGACCGCGAAGACCGCGGGATGCTTGCGGGATTTACCGAGTAAGACTGGTAACAGGTACTCATATGTAGCGGGAAAATATGGTGGCATGAATCGGAAGATTTGATCAAATTCGAACGGAGATTGTGGCTTTTAACGTCGTTATTTGAAATCGTATTTATAATTTCATTCTTCCGATAAGTGCTCTTTGTTTCCTCTACTTCCTAATGGATCCTTCAGAAGTCGAATTCGTTGCAGAAAAGGAAAAAATATCGATCCTGACGAACTTCTCTGAGAACAAAATTTATTTGATCGGGGTAAGCTTTGTTTGTCGGTTTTACGTGTAGTGTAGATTGGTTAATATCTAAGCTTATTACTCTGATATAGAATAAGTGACGTTTCAGTGTGTACACTCGTCAAGGATCGCATTGCTGTTTTTCAATTCAGGGGGACATAGGGCCATTCAATGCATCACTGCCAACAGAAGTGCCTCTGTGGGTGGCAATATTTCTTAAACAGAGAAGAAAATGCAGAATCCAGCCTCCTGATTGGATGGATGTTGGTAAGAGAAGAAGTTCAATGCAAGCAATTCTGTCATATTGCGCAGTCATCAGTTTTAAAGCACGTGCCTGTGCAAGGCAGACACTTAAGTTATGTCCTGGAGGGGATGACACCCATGTCAGGGCTGTCAACCCCCAACGTCTTCAAATATTGAGAGCTGATGGGGAAGGGACGATAGATGACGTCATAATGCACGTCACATGACGTCATTTGTGACAAAAAACCGGTGTAAAAGATGTTGTTGGAATTCTAACATTTGACCTAATTGGTTAAACTTCCCACCAATCACATTATTGCTTACATTACAATGCGGGCATACCGGAGTTTGTGAGGAAAAGTTCGATGTTAACAGTAAAATAGCTCAAATAACTTAGGCAAAATATGTGAAATTTCATGGTCAGAAAGTCGAATCCACAAGAAGTGGCAAACTTCGGCAGTTATCTGGGAGATTTCAGACTCTAATCTGGTGACTGGGAGAAATGGTTCAAAATCTGGAGTCTCCCAGATTATCCGGGAGAGTTGGCAGCCCTGCATGTAAAAGTGATGGGGATGCCGGTCTTAGAATTTATTAAACCCTTTAAGGAGACCAAAGTAAGCATGCATGGCCCAGACTTTATTATTTTGACCCCCAACGGAGGCGGTGCTCCAACAAAGTGTGACGGCATTAATTTGCTTTTTTTATTGTGATATTCCTCTACACGCAACCCCAAGTGACGGGTTAATGGCCAAACATATTGGCATTTCATCCTGAACACCCTAAGAGAAATCAAAATTTGCAATTTCTAGCCCTAAGTTTGGAGATGAGCATCCTACCATTTTTATATGGGAGCAAACCTTGCCCTGGAGGGATGTGGGGGAGGGATAGTAAGTGGGTATCAGATAGAGACACCTACCAGTATACATGTATTATTGTTAACTCTTTCTAAGATAGACACTGTTGTGACCACCACCAATTGCCCATTTTAAAGAGGTATCTGACTTTTATAGAGTCAAAGGCAGGGACCAACTCTGTTGCCTGTTTTAGAGCAGTATCCATCTTAACCATGGTTTGACTTTTTGTGAAGAGATTTTGTTGACTGATGTATAGGAAGTCTGATACATGCTTGTATAGTTGGGGCATGGTTGTGCCAGGGCTGTCAGTAGGAGCCAAGGGCCAGGGATTTTCCTTGGCTACTATAAGAGTGAGCCCCGGCTACTTTCATAGGAAACAAAAGGAAAATCAAATCAGAAGAACTTCCTTGCTGTTCAGTTCCTCTCCTACTAATTGCAGATACCCGGCAACTTGAAATTTTAGTAACAGCCCTGGGTGTGCTCCAAGAAAATTGTAGACTGCCCATTGAACAGAACCTGTGAAATCCAGGGTGTCCAGTACATGCAAAAATTAAGATTTTCTAGTCATCCAAGAGCAAAAGTAAGAGCCAGGGGCCACTGATGGAGTGCTGATAGATCAGAGCACTGCCCTGGCTGGGGAGAAAGCATGTTAAGGGCTACATGTAAAAGGGTCTGAGTTAAAACTTATTTCACAGAAAGACTTCAGGAACTCAAGGAAAAGGAGAAAGAGGCTGAGTACTTCACGAAAATGCCTTCAAAACACTACATGGAAATTGCTTCCCTTCTTCTTAGCAGGTAACATGGAAGAATACAGTGTGACTATCACGAACTCCTCAATATTAATGAACTACTGTTCTTTGAAGAGCGAACTGATGAAGACTTAGACTTAGTGTAAGAGATTAGTTGAATTAACCTGACATTTGGCTACTGCGCAGCTTTCTGCATGGAAGGTTCTGAGTTCAATTCCAAGGAGTGACCTCAAATCCTTGTTTGAACTTCTTTCCTTTAGTTTCAATGTAGCTTTAAGTGGTTTAAAATACCGATAAAACAGAGCACTGAGGGAAAGAGAGGGAGTAAAATGACCTCACTGTCAGCCTTAGGTTTGTCAGTTGAAGTCATGTTACAAGTTACCAACGTAATAATAAGGACTTTTACCCTAACCTTACCTTTATTTGTTCATGTGTATTTAAAGTAAAAGAAATGGGAGAGTAGTTTTTCTCTATTAAAGGGGGGAACTAGGCCAGAGCACAGTAGAGGCTTTATGGTTAAATATTTACAGTGGAGTTTATTGAACATTCTGAAGCTTTTTATGTAACAGTAGTCTGATACAGCATATTTAAATTAACCTTTCTTTCTAGTGCTGCTGATGACATTCCTCATGCAGATGAGGTGCGCACATTAATCAAAGACATTTGGGACTTGAGGCTTGCTAAACTTAGAAAATCTATTGACATCATGGTTAGCCAACAGGAAGTCTATGCACGGGTACGTATGGCCTTTTAATATTTTTAGACTTACTGACTCTTCTGTTAACCCCAGCTGCTTTTACTCACTGTAAATCCTCTATAGCTATTAACTACCTCTCAAATAAGCTCCCCCCACTTTTCAGGGAAAGAAAGTTATTAAGCCCCCTCCCTCTTATATCCCCTTCCCCTCTTATTTATATGATTATTACACTTTATGTGGACTTATCTGATATGTTTTATCTTGTACTGGAAGTTTTGATTTGTTTTTGATCGTTAGCTACATGACCTACAACTTCATGTGCCTGAGCTTTTCCACTCTACGTTCTTGTTCTCTATGGAAAATTGATACCAGATACCTTTGCTAAATTAAATACTGCCCCCCCCCCCCCCCTCAAAAAAGCACCCCATCTCTATTAAGCCCCCAACCACCCC
>OZ037993.1:43426610-43609110 GCA_964035705.1 Porites rus
TAAAGAGGTTCACTACACGTATATTGAGGTTCCGCCAGAGTTGTAAGTTGACGCTTACAGAGAGACCTGTGAACAGTAATTTAACAGTAGTGGCAGCATACAAGGGTAGTAACAGTACTGTACAGTACAGTAAATAAAGTGAGTGGAGGAAAACTGATGAATTTTGATTTAAGATAAAATTAAAACAGAGTAAGCCTCACCTTGCTTAGAGAAACAGCTTGTTTATTTCTACTTGTGGTTTGTTGATCCATCAAAGACAATGCTGTGAATGGACGACCCTGTAAACCTGGAGACTGTTGTGATAGGTAGTCCCTTGTCTCTTTTTCACTAAGAGAAATCCCTGTACTTCTTAAGGGCTCAGGTCGAATTGGTTGAGTCACAGTTCTATGATCTTGTCTTAAATGAGGTGCTACACCACCATGTTCATGTGAAATTGACAAGAGCCCCGTGTGTCGAAGATAAGGTGGCCGGAATTGAGAAGCGCTAACATTGCTAAAGGGATCTTCCATGTTAGTTAGAGACTGAAGTGTTAGTCGAGGGGGAAGATGATTGGTATTACTAGGGCTTTGTTGGAATCTTTCATCACTCCCACGGCGATAGTTCCTGTTATCAAAAGCATAAGGAGTAGTCCTTTTTTCTCCATCCTCCGTTTTTATAGTAACTGAGTGTTGTTTGTCTGCATCCTTGTTTCTATTTTCTTTCTTTTCTTGCTCTTGTAGGAGCTGCTGTTTTTGCCGTGTTATTGGTCCTGTTATTGTGTCAGGGTCCAGTGAACCCTGGCTGTTGTCTGAATCCCTGTCGTTCTAAAAAGACAAAATAAGCAGTAAAATCAGCCTTCTTACAAGATGTTTGACGTTAAAACTACTCTCAGCCACAACTAAACACTTTAATCCCCAAAGTCCTCCATTTTTCCGAAATACTTTATTATTATAACAGCATCCTAAGTCCCCTGAGTTTGTAATTTGGCAATATCTTTCATAACATGCCATTTTGAAGCCCTTGGAAGGGGTGGGGCAATGGTTATAATTTACTTGAGCCTGTGATGCAGCCATTAGAGGTTTCACATCTCAACATCTTTTGCATTTTTATTTTTTCATAATTTCCACACGCATTACTTGGGTGAGTTTTGAGAGGGTGGCGTGTCACCCACACCTTCAATTTTAGATGTAAGATGGCCAATACCCATATAAAGGATTATGTGCCAATCAGGCCTCCAAATTTTTAACAGAGCTGCTCTTGAATTCAAACCAGGGAATAAGTATCATGATGTCATCTTTGGGCTATGTGATGCTCACTTTATTAGTAAAATCCTAAATCTTTTTCTATATTATATAAACGTAGTACCTCTTTATCTCTCCGTGCTCTCTTTGGAGGGCGGCCTCTGCTTTTACGATTCTTTCTTTCAGTTCGTTTTATCTCATAAGACTGTTCCAGTTCTAAAAGATGAAACATTCAGATTTTGAGATCAAAAGACAATGCAGCCGCATGGCTAAAAATAATCACGATAAAATCATGTCAAGTGGTAAACTGACCTTGTCTTTTGTGGGGCGGCAGCAATCCAAGCTTTGCCATGAAATCTAGCTTCTGTGTATTAGAAATAACTCCTTTAGTTCATTATATAAAGTTATACGGTTGTGAATTTGACCCTTTAACTTTTAGGGGAGACAAAAACATCTAACTCATCAACGGAGATGAGTATGGGGGTTGGCGGGGGGAGGTGCCCATAAGGCTGGTGGAGTCCAGTGGTGCAGCAGAGAGCAATGCATAACCTTGACAACCTTAGGAGTGGCATCCACCACAGGCAGCGACACCCACCCTCAAGGGAAAAGTTGTTTCCACATGTCATGACAGCCACATTGGTGTTCCAAAACAATGAAACAGCAGGCATGTCCGTGTCCCAGACAAATCCTGTGGGAGTTAAACTCTTTTCTTACGTAAATACTTTCTTTTGCTCCTGGAAATTTGCACAGATGCTGGCCATGTAAATGAAAGTGCTCTAGGGATCTAGGGATCTTACTTCATATTTACATAATTATTTAATTAAAGTAGCAAAAAGAAAATTCATTACACTGACCTCTGGGCAAGGAACAGGCAGCTCTGGGGTACGTCGTCTATCACTGTCCTCATCATCATTACCATTCACATTGCCCTGAGTTGTCTCATTGCTAGGTGAGTCCACATCACTTTCATTTTCATGATCACTGTATTTTCTCTTCAAAGATGGTTCCCCTTGACTTATTTCTGCAAAAAAATGAATAGTAGGTCAAGGTTTTGTTTAATTACCTACCTAGCCTGCAAAAACATCTGTTTTTCCCCGCTCTTTGCAGCTGGGGACCTTTCGCATGGAGGAAATGTGCGAAACGTCCCTAGCGGTGAAGAGAACGGAGAAAGGGATGTTTTCACAGGTTATTACCTACCAAGTCTCCAGACTCTATTCTACAGGAATTTTTAAGCACTAACCCCTTGACTCCTAACAGAGGCCAAAGAAAAAAAATCTCCCGTTGCCCCATTCCCCACAAGTCCTTAAAAAATAAATAGTACTAAGCGAAAAAACATAAATAGTACTAAGCAAAAGTTCCGCCAAAGCTGTGTAACTTGAATGGTACCATCAGTGGTGGTGCCATGAGGGAAATTTGCTTCAACCAATCAGAAGCATGACCCAAACCTGGATAGTTCTAATGATGCATCATCAGTATGGAATTTCTGTGCTTTATCCTCAGACATCATTTGGCGGGGAAAATAGTGGGGGCGTTGAAAAATCTCAGCTGTTTGCTCAGGCTTCCATTATCCAAGATAGTGTTGTTCCAGAAAATATCTACACTCCACCGTGGACAGTTTCCTGGTTTGCAGCCCCACCTCTTCTCCACCCATCCTTTAAATATTTTGGCTTTTTACAACTCCCACCCTCTCAGAATTTCCAGTGACCTTCCATCAGAATAATAATGAATATTTTCTGGAACCACACAATGCACAGGAATATCTTTCAAATACCAGCTTTTTACAAGAGCCAGACATAACATTGGTGAAGGGGAATGAAAGATGGAGAAAAAGAGGGAAAAGAGATATTTTTAAACCGTCTGATACCCAAACAAAAATAGACAAATAAACATATAACACTCACACCTCCTAACATGAAGGTTGAAACTCATATGAAAAATGTAAAATTACTAATTGATTACCTTTTTTCTTATCCAGAGTTACAAGACCTAATCCTTCAAGAAATCTTAATTTTCCAGGATCATGTCTTAGTTTCATTTTTGGCTTAACTTGAATTTCTTCGGTGCTTCTTTCAACTTTTATTCTTGCAGCCAGGCTAGGGGACAATGATCTGTCCGAGGACTTTGGCCTCTGTCCATCTACAACAAAACATAGTGAAATGAGTCGAGATTTTGACATGGAAAACCTAGAACCAGAATCGATATACATCACACAAAAGCAATATGAACTCACTATACATGTATGTACCAGTGAATTTCCCAATTATTTTTTTGGTAATGCTGAAAATTAACTCACGTTTTGACTCCAATAAATCTCCTTTACCAAACCTAGAACCAGTATCAATATGCATCACATGAAAGCAATGCGACCTTACCATATGTACCAAGTAATTCCCCAGTTATTATTATTTTTTGATAATGCTGATGACGTAAATCTGATTTAGCCGGCATCATATTAATTGCCTGATATAATATGAGGCTTGATGTAACTTAGGGAAGGTGAAAATCAAGTCAATGATCTGATCTGGGGGATCCAAGGAAGTTTGCAGAGGCATTGCCATGAGCCCATGTTAAATTTGCTTTCCTTGCTTTGTTTCCCTCCCTCCCTCCCATTTATGGGTAAGTATTCATTCCACACATCGGTTTGTCGGCAGATGCCTGGAAATGGGCTGTGGCTTGATTGCCATGGTGACCTTCTAAGGAGATTACTGCCCTCCTCTCTGACTACCTTTAGGGCACCCACCCTTCAATACTATTGACAAAGTGTTTTAACCACAGTTAATGAAGAAAAACAACAACAGCAACAACAAAAGAAAGCAAGTTGTTGGTGGGCAAGCAGAGTCTGATAACTTCTTCTAAAAAACAAATGGCTACATTCGGGAACAGCTACTAAGGACGTCAGACTAGTTAAATGAAGTAGCATCTGCCATTGCCATGTCTCAATATCAGGCATGGCCACTATGTCCCTGCATTTAAATCTCTTCCTTTCATCTCTCCTGGAAGAGGTACCCTTTTAACCCTTAAGCTACCAACATCCACAAACAAATTCTCCAGACTGATCTCCATACATTTTCCTGAAGAATTAGTGAAAGAATTTGATAAAAGATCAAAGCATTTAGCCTTTGATGATCATTTTATCAATTCTCATTACCTTTCCCATGGATGATGTATTGATTTTGTTAGGAGAAAATTGATGTTGGTCACTCTTGGGACTTAAAAGGGTTAAGAAATCTTGCACATACACTGTTACAGAGAGTACTCTTCCCTCCCCACCAATACACTGTTATCTGTACCATGAATGTAGTCCCCATTAAGAAGGGGTGTTCTCTCTCTTCTCTGCCACTCTCTGTCCCCAATGCCTCTGTCCATTCTTGGTATGCCACCACGAAAACCTTCACGAGCAAAAGGATGGTTGTCCAAGTAAAGTGGTTCGCGCATACCTGGCCGTTCAAGAGGTTCGCCAGCTGGCCGCCTTAAACTTTCAGGATGAAGGTGCCGTAGGTCAAGTTCATTGCCATAACGATCACCAAAGCCCTTTCCATCTGGGGGTGGTGGGTGGAAGGGATGAAATGGAAACCCTCTATAGAGGTGCTCAGAGTCCCTACTGACTGCTAAGCGAGATAAGTTGTGGTCACCTTTGTGGTGATCAATCGAGAGTGGGCTCTGACGAGAGAATAAAATGAATTGACTGTCAATCAAAATGACTGGCTAAATGTATGTAATAATAATAATAATAATAACATAATGATAATAATAATTATAATAATAATATTAACGATTTGGAGGTAGCACATCCACAAAGTGGTTCTTCATCTACCTGATTCCTGATTGAATTGGAATTTGGAAATGTAGGTTTTTGAGGACAGGGGAAAACCGGAGTACCCGGAGAAAAACCTCTCGGAGCAAAGGAGAGAGCCAACAAGAAACTCAACCCACATATGGTGTCAAAACCGGAATTTGAACCCCGGCCACATTGGTGGGAGGCGAGTGCTCTCACCACTGTGCCATCCCTTGCTACCCAACAAGAACAGTAACAATAACATTGATAAAAATGCAATGATAATGACAGTCCTGCGTGTTATGTAAATCTACGCGACAATAATAACTTTTGCACGTTGAAAACTTTATAACAATAAATTAGATTATTAAACAATTTTATGAATTGGTGGCTTGAATTTTGGCAACTTATGCAAATTAATAAAGATATTCTCCTACAAGTCTAACAGGAAACAATAGAACAGAAAAATGAAAATTTTTCTCCACATTAATCGTTATCATCATTACCATAACAATATCAATATCACAACAATCACCATCATCATCATCATCATCACCGCTGCCTTTGATGGCAGTATATATGGCACCATTGTTACCATCACGTCTAGGTTTTCAGTCAACATTCTTAAAGCTAAAACAGAGCACCTTGTTTGGTTTAACATTTTGTTGCCTTATAAGAGTAATGCATCTGTGAAATGAATCACGTATCATACTTTGCTGGTTTCCAGGCGATGCTGATGAAGTGGCTGTGGATAGTGCAACACTCCTAGTCCCGGTGGTTTGTCGTGCTGAACATGATGCCGAGACCAGTCTTCCCCTGGGGCAACACGAAGGCCCTCTTTCTGTTCAAACATCAGCCGTTCATGTAGTAATAACTCCTGAAGGAGAAAAAGGAAAAGCTATGTTCAGGCTCATAATATTGGGTGCTTTCAGATAAGGTACCATTATCTTTTTTCAGTCTACACAGGTCTCCTTCTCTTTAAAGATTTTCTATCTTCAAGGCTGTGCTCTAAGAAAAATTGAAGAGAGCGCGGTGGTCTGAGCCTGTGAAATCCAGCATGCCCAGCGAATGATTTCTATGAAAAAAAACCTATGATTATCTAGTGTACCAAAGGCTACCAGGCACTGGTAGAGCAGACCTGATCTCAAAATAAAGTTAACCACCCCATTAGCACTTTAAAATGGTATTTTGGATACCATCGGTGAAAGTTTACAGATGTATGAGGTGGTCACTTATGAGAGGGGGTCAAACAGGGAGGTTTGACTGTATTGATCAAAAGACCATTGAATTCACATTTCGTTTTGTAAAATCAGGGGGAAAAAAGAGGACTATCTAAAAGTTCTACCAAAGAGCTTTTATCTGAATGGCAACACCATAGGATTTTGTCAAGAGATTCATCAGTTAGAGTGATAAATAATCTTAACATAAAGAGGAACAGGAGTGAAAGGGATAACTAAATAAACAAACCTCAAATAACATTATGTTCACATGACACAGGATGAAATTTCAAAAAATTTCACAAGGAACCACCCTAACCATGAGAAAATTTAGATGCGTAACTACTAAAAAATTTGAATGCCAAAATCGAGGTCAAATTTTTAGCTGGTACAGTCAAAAACTTGACCAAAACACCATGATTGTCTAAATTTTGTAAGGCAAGGGTGTGGTTGCATGAATGCATGGTTATTCAGCTGGTTGAAACAATTTTGGATTTGCTAGAGTATCAGTCTGCTCATGGGCAGATGGTAAAATGACTGAGAAAGGTTGAGAAAAGTAAAGAGAATAGTCAAAATTCAACCTGGTTCATCATTTACATGTAAACAGAGCAAAAATAGTGTCTGGTCAAATATTTCAGCCAGGTGAAAATTTGTGTGAACTTAAGCTAAGTGTCCTTAAAACTTTAAGCCCAAATATCCAGATACAAATTCTCCACACATTTGTCGCCATGGATTGCCTTAACGAATAAGGTGAGAGATCTTGACAAAAGATCTACAGTCAACTCCTGATAATTCGAACCTTCAGGGGAAACAGAAAAAAGTTCGAGTTATCAGAAAATGTTTGGAAGGGAAATGAAAATTGCTTCGAGTTAATGGAAGGTTCGAGTTATAGAGGGTTCAAGTTACCGGGAGTCGACTGTATTTTACTTTGGTGATCATTATATTAACTCTCATAACCTTTTCTCTTCATTATGTATTGACATTGTTGAGAGAAAATTGACGATGGTCACTCTTGGGAGTTAATTATAATTATCTGTTGAAGGAGCATGCTTTACACCTACCTGTCTCTCACGTTCTCGCATAAAATCTGCGTGTCTCCCATCCATAGGGTGGAGAGGGTATGGAGCATCCCTAGGGGAGCGGACTAAATATGGGTGAAGCATGGGTACTTCATGAGCAGGGAGGAACATTCCTTTGTATTCGCCAGGTCTTGTCATTTTAGTAGCTAGGGCTGGATCACCTCGGACGTGAAGACTGTGGCTCCTTGGGGGCTCCGATGAGCTTGATGTTGGAGCCCCTGTGGGTGCTCCATGCCCATGAACAGGGCACGATCCAGGTTTGTGTTCATGGTATATTCCCTGATGAAGTGATCCCTCTGCAGAACTTCTTTTTGGTTCCCCAGAAGTTCCTTCTACTTCGTTATCTTTCTTAGAAGAATCAGTTGCCTCCTAGATATTTATGAAATGAAAAAAATGATAATTTTCAATTTTTACATCGAACAGCTAACCACAAATTACACTGCAAAGCCACAGAGCAATAAATGACAGAATAGTCATTTCACCCTGGTGTGAAAATTCAAGTGATACAAACATTCAATCCATAAACCCCACTGAGCATTTGCCGTAGAAAAGGGAATCAGGGACCATGCAAGGAAAACAAAAAAATCTTTCGACAAAAAACAAGATGAAAAGCAATGTTGCATGTTTTACCACCTATGTTCAAAGCTGTCTTGCAACAAATCATGTTGCTGCAAGTTGTGTGAACACTGACTTCTGATTGGATAATTTATAAAAATTTTATGCAGGAGTTTGCCATACCCAGGGGTTATGTCATTTGCTGCAAAACAAGTTTGGCTTGGGCCAGTAAAATGCACAACATGTACCAGTTTTGTTGCAAACAGTAAAACTACTCTCTAATTTCTGCAAAAACGTTTCGTAACCTGCAACAACCTGATTTGTTGCAAGAGACATTTGATTTGTAAGCGGGAAATTGCGCAACATCGTTATTCAACTTGTTAGCAGCAATACTGGAAAACAAGTTACACAATTTTGCAATCCATTTGACTATACCTTAAGTCAGTTATTTATGGAAAATATTCAAGTAACACAAGATCCAGTGTGTAACAGCAAATTATTGTTATTTACAGCACTGAGGTACAAGTACACAGGCAAAAAAACACAAGGATTGGTTTTTCCCTGAACATTATCAAAATCAAAAGGCTATCAGATCCACACCTGTTTCTTGGCTTCTCGTGGCTCTGAATTATCACTTGGCCTCAGATGAGGAGAGTTCTTTCTAACAAATGATTCAACGCTTGCAGGAGGCAAATGCCGCGCAGCATCTCCAACATGTGCGACAGGGATGTCATACGGCTCCACTAATATGGTGCCATCAGGCAGCAGTGAATGACGCTCATGCTGCTGTCTTAAGTGTTCAGCTGCCCGCTGCTGTCTCCATGTGCTAAAACGTATATCATGAGGATCCAGTATCTTAAAGCAGAAAGACAGAAAATAATTATTATACAAGAAATGGAATAAGGTATAGAGGAGTTTAAAAAAATTGAGTCTAGGGTATTTTTTTAATTGATGACAAAATAACAACATTAATATATAGCCATAGAAAAAATAAATAAGTAAGTAACAAAGTAACAAAACTAATTACAGCCTTTTACAAGGGTATACACTCATGCTATGTTCACACGACTCTGGACGAATTTTCAACCGGTTGAAAATTCCTGTGTTTAAATGTTCTTTTCACTCAGAACTACCTTAATGCTGTTCTCTGTAAACAGAGTGAAAATGTTGCACAGTCCTATGTGAGCAAGATGTCAAGTCAAATTTTTCAGCCAGTCAAAAATTTGTCCAGGGGTGTGTAAATGTAGCCTCAGTCAAACCTTGGCTAACAAATATCTCCCATAAGCAGACACTAAGGGCACTCTCTAAAAGCAAGAACTAACAGGTTAGACTAGTCATTTTGAAAATGAGATATCAGTCTTGAATTTTTCGTGAAAACCAATAATGCTACCAAGCACAACATTTAGGACAAGGCTGATCTGGATGGATAGTCCTGATTAAAAGTGGAATTCTTGTTAAGACTCGGCTGGTTTGGCTGGCCAGTTCTGACAGTGGTAAGCACCCTTTTTCTTCCCCCAGCCCATGGTTTATGCAACTTCAGACACACAAATTTCACAGACTTTTCAAGGATTTTTCAAGAACAAATTACGGTTTTCAAGGACTAAAATTTATTCAAAAAATGGGCATTCTTAACCCCCTCTTGAAGACTTTAGTGGCTAAAACACACCATGGAGTCATTTACGAGTTTTACTTCTTCAGCCATGGTTGATCACATTATTTTATGTTTTTAAAGTACAGAAACAGAAGTACGATATTGCTCATACACAAAAATATTTTTACACAAGGTAGTGAATTTCAAGGACTTTTCAAGACCTAATAAAGAAATAAAGTACTTTTCAAGGACCTTAACCAAATTCAAGGACTTTTCAAGACGACTACTAAAATTCAAGACCTTTTCAAGATTGTACCAACCATGCCAGCCATACTGTATACAAACACTGCGTCCTTGTTTGACTTAGAAAGGAGGCAAAGGGGGCTAACCCTGTTCCATTGTCCCTTTTTATAAATTGTGCTGAAATTTAGAGCTGTTTTGTAGAACAGATGTTGTCAGAGTTCTTCTACCAGTGGATAGAATTATACATGTAGCATCTATATATCAAGCTGTCTCCCAGCTCTCAGCTATGTCTGAGTTTTTCTGGATCCTCTCCCTTGCACATTTTAAACTCCCTTCGGAGAAAAACTGTCTTACTAGGTCACTTCTTCTACTCTCTCAGGTTACAGCTCACTGTGCTATTTTCCTTTTTTGTTTTGGGTATAAAAAGGAAACATTGGGGAAATTATTGGTATCCTGCCTAGTAATGGCTACTAAAACACAGAGGATGAAACTGTAAAAATCAATAACAGTTTATCGTCACTGTCACGAAACAAAGTTATTATGTCAAAACACTACAGCATAAAAGTCATTGTAGATAGAAAAATATGTCCTTGTGTTTCACAAAATAAAGATTTATTCTGGGATGTGTTAGCATTCATGGAGGGAATAGCATTAAAAATTACAGTTATCACTAAGAGGTTATCTTTTCGTCTTTTATTTTAATATTTCTTTTTTTTCCACCAGACTGTCATGTTAAGTTACCAATAATTATTGGTCACAAGCTCACCGGGGGTGGGTAAGGACTTGGGTAGAATGCTGGTAACATATGGGTCTCTGGGCCATCTCTCTTGGAGGCCAGGAGAGGAGGAGGCCCAGGTGGGTGGGCACCACGAGGCACATAAATTGGCAAGTCTGGTTTAGCACCATAAGCTGGGTAGAAAGCCACAGCACCATGAGGGGGCTCTGGTGGATAGCGTTCTGACAGCATAGGTACTTCAGAATGGCCTAAACAAGGAAACAAAATAATAAGAAACAGCTATAACATAAAAACCTCCTTAATGAAATCTCTGCGGTACAATGAATGACATGCATTCTTCGCCTTAGTTATAGCAAATCATATGGAAATAAAAATCCTAAAATAACAAAAGTTTATTCAGACCATTGGCATTCATTCCATTGAATCAGGGTCTTACCATATGAAAGTCAAAGAAAAACTAAAGGTAACTGATATGTACAGCCAAACACAAAGCTAATCTTTAGGATACAATATTGAGATAAAAATGTAGCTGGAGGTGATTATGTGGCCATGGGGTAGTAGTAATTACAGTTTGATCTTGTGTAGTCCCTCTTTGTTCTCAAGCTACATTTTAAAGATCCTTTTTAATAATGTTCATGCTTTAAACAAAAGAGTGGGATGTTTGAAAAAGTAGAACTCAAAAAGTTTTAATATAAATTTCTTTACAGGTGTCTTGTGTAACTGATAATTATGTAATAGTCTCTGTAAAAACTTCACTTGATATTAATAAGTTCATTTGTGATAAAATTTTACATGATTTTCTGATGTATCTAAATCAACGGAAAACAGCTTTAAGTGGCATCAGTTCTGCCAAGAATTCAACAAATTACATCCTCTCCTTCATCTCATAGCATAATAAATCAGTCATTTCTTTCCCTCACATTTGATATTAAAAAACATGTATTCAAAGTAGCCAGCCCTTAAATGTTAGTTGTGTGAATGAAATGCCCTATGGCTTCAGTTTTAATCCAAATAGGTAGTTTAATAAATTAGTTTCCTTTTTACAAAACAACACTGTAAAAATGATGAAATCTAAGAATTCATATGTGAATGACACAATAAAATTTTATCCAAAAAATGCACAAATTGCATATAGAATATCACCTACAATAAAAACAACAGTATTATTTCCTGTTGACAAAGTCTACAACATTGGTGTAACAAAGCTAGGTTTAATCGTTTTCTTGCAAACTTGAACCATCAATAGAAAAAACTTACAGCAAAAATCAAAATGATTCTGAAATAAGGAGTATCCATGCAGATTATTACCTTTCTTCTTTTATTTTTAAAAAATAAAACAAAAGAAACATGATTTGTCATGAATAAATATAAAAAGAGAATATGGTGTTGAGTCACAATTGCAGTGGGAATGGTTATAACAAGATCTGAAGACCACAGCTGATTTTCGAGAGAATTATGACTTCAAGCTGAAATGTGATGTGTTAGATCTACAATCACCAAGCATTCACCATTTCAATAACATATTAAATAAACAGAACCTCCTAATCTGAATTAACTCCTGGCAGATAGCTGTTTAGGCATTAACATGAATTGCTTCTGATCAGACAAATTGATTGCCAGTGAATAGATATCATCATATTTCTTCACAGAAATACACTCAACTACATTTCAAGTTGAAGATTTTTCTATCAAACTATCTTTAAGTGCAATATTCTTCGTGAAATACTAGACAGTGAGTGAATAAAATTATGTTTAGGTTTAATCTGTTAAACAGGAAAGGAGTAAGCTCTGAGGTTCTAAGGCAAAATTTCTTTATGCCACTGAAAAGTTTTATTCAAATAAACTTAAATTTACCTTCAGTGAATAAAATACAAACTTAAAAGAAAAAAGCAATGATGGCTACAACAAAATATTTGGTGGCTGATAGCCTTTCTTTGTGAAAACCTTGTGCAATTATAAATAACCCCCTGCCAAACATGAATAAATACTGTGAATTTTAGCCATGCTTAAGTAAAATTTCAAATTTTGAAATTGCACAAATGCAGATACATTTTCCTGTCTAACAATGTGTAAATTGTGAAGGAAAACCAAACTTGTACCTGTTAAAAATCACCTCTTAAGACCATGAAGAAAACCAGCCACAACTCAGAGATCTTATAAATTATTCAGCAACAATGAAAGGCATAAGGTATGAATGTGTTTGAAGATTTCTACGATTCCATCCTTTTGTCATTGCGCTTGGCAACTGAAATTCCCACAAGAGGAATGTAAATTAAGAATGGTACAACACTAAAACGACTGAGCTCTTCAAAGCTTTGCCGAATTGCTTCATTTTGAAAAGCCTGTGAACCGCTTTGAGTTTTCACTGAGAAGTGCCCGAAAAACCATTTTGTCTCCTGTACAAATAATTCATTAAGTTACACTTTGTAGGATCTGCAATGTGAAATCAACTGTTGCCTACCCTGGTTTTTTGTCAAAAGCACAGAGACTGCTTGTAAAAGATGTGCCACATGTTGCAGCTAAAGAGTCTGGCCTTGTCAAGGTTGAGGTTACAAAAGAAATACAGACAGAAATGCAGATACGATTCAAAGACAGGTGGTAAGGCTTTAAATTAAAATAAACAAGGCTAAAAAGTGCAAGTCTTATTATTCAAATAGCACACTCCTCAACAAGAAAGTTTAAGAAATAAAAAACGATTGCAATTTGCCTTCTAGAACACTTCATCATCCTTTTGGCAAATGGCCAGAGTTTATAAATCAATCCTCAAACCCAAAGCAGTTAAAATAAAAAGCTCTTTCATCTGTGTAACACACAATGTAGTTTGATTCAATTCTAATTAGATATTCTCTCTTAAGGTAAAATAATGAATCATATATCACTATCCTCTAGAATAAAAAAAATCTACATGTACTCACAAGCTTGTTTACTGCTTAAAAGTCCTTACCTCGAGGCACTGATGAATATACACCTGGTAAAACCTCATGTCCCATCCGAGGGTGGCTAACTTCAGTCTTGTGGGGACCCCTAGAGGAATCGCGGTTTTGTTCACCTTGGGAAGAAAAGGACAAAGATATGTTTACAAGTTCATATAGGAACATGTACGGAACATCAAACACTGGTGTAATCTATTTGATGTTGCTGTATGTCTAAACGACTCATTATTAGCAGCAAAACAATCAAGAATGAAGAAATTTCAAGCTGGTGAAAAATCCTGTTTGACTTTCATGGTAAAATCAGTCTTTCCAGCTGTGAAATTTTTAATTATCAAAACAATATCCACAGAAGTAGCATTCTTTTATTGGGGTGTTGGGGGGCAAGGAGGGAAGGAGAAAGTAATTAATCATTACAATAAGCAAAGAAATTCAACAAGTTCTTTCTCTTCCTCGAAAAAAAAAAAAAACATTATCAACAAGCATGCCAGTGATCACTGAATTTCTGAATTTCATGCACGCTACAGAAATACAGAATAAAAATTTCGAGATGGAAAAGTGGATTTGAATGGAAAGGAAATACTTCATAAGAAGATCCACATTGTTAAACTTGGCCTTAAAATATTTCCAGAATACTGAGCAAAAGAAAAGCTACCAAATGCAGTAGAATCCCGATTACTCAAACCTCCCAGTAATTAAAACTTAGATGTACACCAAACACATTAAGATGGAATCCATCAGGAAATTGAGTAATTTTAATTCCCAATAGACAAAAACCTTGTACCAGAATTATAATTATTTAAACAGTATCTCACTTTTGTTTTTACAAAGTCATCTGTAATAACACCAAAGAAAATTTCTTATGAAACTAAATGTCAAATTTCACAAAATGACATCTTACACATGAAATTTTCTGAATTTACCTGTGTTTTCACAATTCTTGTGAAATTTGACATTTATTTTCTCGGGTTTCCATGGGAAATAGCCTTTGGTGTTATTACACATAACTAATTATATCTATGGCCCTTGAAAAATGTAAAAAAGAATGCAACATTGTCATTGAAATAACTCAATTTCCTAATGTATTCTGTCTTAAACTTTCTGCCATTTGTCAGCTCATTTTAACTGGACTGCCAGAGACATTATTACAAATGCCAATGTTTACAGAACTTTGACCTAAATTATTTTGCCTGGCACCTGGATGAGATTTTTTATTTGCTTTAAGAGTCTAGCCTAGTAAATGTTTTTCAAAGCGCACCTGACCGATGATTTCTGTGATCTGGATCAAGAGGAGGGACATTAGGCAAAGGAGGTGTACGGATGCCCACACCTCCAAGAACCTGGTGATCTCCTCTTTCTTTAGCATTCATCTCACGATCAGTCTGATTTGCTGATGGTGAAGTTTGGGATGGTGACATTCCTAAAAAACAAGCATGAACAGGTCATTATTGTTTTATTGGATTTGTAAAAAGTAATAATAAAAAAAGCAAAAAGGGTCATTTGGGCCCTACAAGGACTGGGAGAAAGAATTTAGACCAACATGTTCCAAGATGTCCCTGTGGAAGGTGGTGGTTCTGGAACGGGGTCAAGGAAGGTACAAAATTGCTTACTATCAATCCAAAGAAAATGGGCCATTTGCCTATTTTTAGTTTGTTTTTACACGACTTGAATTACACGACCTTTGTTTTCCAATCAATTTTTACTTCTCATCTAACACTGCACTTTGAGACTGAGGCTTTATCTAAATGAACAAACTCCCCAGTGGAAGAGCTATTGTTCTTGGGTGAGATGGATTTGTAAACATCCTTGTGCAAATGTCCGGCGGCAACCCTGGGTCGATCTCCACCCTCCATGGCCACAGATAAGCGCATAACCCTCACCTGAACTCTTTACGCTAACTGCAGAGATGCTGGGTGAGACAGAGTGGGAACTATTCTCAGATGGAGAGGGTGACGACGTTGTTGAGGGAACCGGTTTTGCTTGCTTGGCTAATTTTCTAAGAGCTGCTGCAAAACTGGCTTGTCCTGCTGACATGGACGGGTCGGTTGGTACAGGAGTTGATTCTTTGTTGTGCAAAGTAGGCTGAAACGAAGGGGACACTGATGTTGTAAAGTGCATCGGGGACTCATTGGAACTTTGGTGACTGGGGTTTAATGCCACTCTTTTATTTCTGAGCTGAGATGAGCTACCATCCCCTTCTTCGCTTTCCTCACTAGAGTCAATCACTATCACACGCGACTTGCAAGAATACTTTGTTTTTGTAGCTTTAACTCCACTATCAAGGAGATTCTAAGTGTGAGACAATAAGGAAAATGAGCAATGTTAATAAAAACCACTAACAGTCAAAGTTCCATGCACAACCACCTCTTGTAGGTGACTACATTATGTACCTATTCTCGCCATCAAATTAATGCAAGCCAACAAGCCTCAGTTGTTCAAAGGGTGAATAACGCTTTCCACTGGATAAATCTCTACCCAGTAGATAGTATTGGTTTCCCTAATACTTATCTGCTGCATACGTGATTTAAGTGGTGGATTGCACTATCCAATGCTTGAACAATGTTTGTTAACAACAACAACTAACAGTCAAAGCTCCAATCATAATATTATTCTAACTATCAAAATAAGGCAAGCCACAAGCACTATAGAGTTGAAGAACTATACTAATGACAACAACTAACAATCGAAGCTCCACACGTGACCACCTCTTGTATAAGGCTGTAACAATACATCAACCAATCGATTAATTGCGATATTAACACTGCAATAGCAATGGATTGATAGCAAAAATGAAACATCGATAACAATCAAGACAGTGTAGCGAACTATTGAAAGTTTCGATAGTTTCTATAGTTCTAACATTTTGACCTCTTTGGAAAATATAAGCACCTTTTTTAAACCATCTTTGATAAGGTCACAATAACGGTAAAAAAAAAATGAAAACAATCTACCGCCCTAGTGCACTTAGAAAGTTTTAGCGTCTTGATTCTTGAACCGCATGGTACCTGTATTGTATGACCACCACTTCTCAGTTATTTCTTAGAGTAAGGCATTATTAAAGTAAAAATAGATATTCCGAAAACTATCGCCACAGTACTATTACAATGGTGCCTATCACAATATCCATGTGGTAAAATATTGCAAATATAGTCAAATAAAAAAAATTTTCCCCAATAGTCACCCTTACTCTTGTAGGTGACCACTTACTCTAACTATCAAATCCACGCCACAAGCACAATAAATTAATAGTTGACACCACTACCAGATAACCAGTTATTGAGATGCAAGTTTTTGAAGCGTTCATGAGTGGACACAACACATACGTGACTGTACATGGGAAAACGTACTTTAATGCTCATCCGTTACGCGGGGAAAACCACTGGTCATCCGTTAGTTGCCCATTAGAAAGTTTTCTCAAAAACGTCAGAGGCGTCAACATAATTGTTAGCTTTAAACGTCAAAGTGTTAGAATGAGAAGTTTACACATTAGCCAAAGTTCTGTTTCTGTTAGCCATTAACATCAGAGTGTTAGAGCATTAGTTGTATCCGTTAGATTGTCTGGCAGAGGCGTTAGAAAAAAACGTCCTTCCAGTAAATGGATAATAGCTATACATTTCGGCCAGAGGTTTTGCTGTACCGTAAATGAGTATTCAGTAAGGATTCGGGGAATGAAGCAAGCTTTTCAGGCCACAATCTATGTAATCTCTTTGTTGCTCCTTTAAGCTTGCATGCAAATTCTCAACACTAATCTCCATGCATTTCCTTGAAGAACTTAAGTTAAGAGGATTTGTTTAGATATCAAGGCATTTTCACTTAGGTGATCATTTACCTAATTCTCATAACCATTTTATTAATTATGTACATTTGTATTGATATTGTTCGCTTAGAACTGATGTTGGTCCCTCTTGGGACCTGCTTCAGCGATTTTGTTACAAATAGTTATGGTGAGTCCTGGGACTCATCTTGTGAAAAATATTGAGTCACAGTCCAGAACCAATGAGTCCCAGTTCAAGAAACAAAGAATCCTAACTTGGGCCTTTATGTAACCAGGCAGTTAACTCTGACTCCAAAACTCTGTATTACAGTTTACTGAAATAAAAATATACTCATTCTATTGTAAAGCACAACAGAGACTAAAAAATATTTGTTGTTAAAGAGTAGCCACAAGAACAGCCACAGAAATCACACAAACAGGATATTCTACAACTGTACAAAAAACATCTTCAGATTGATCGATTGATCTTTGCATCCAAATTATTTTGTGTCTTTGGGGATTTTTATGCATCTGGGATGCAGGACGCAGAAGTAACAGAATCACTGTGGCTTTCAGATATGAGATATCCTAAATCAATACTTCCTACTGCAAAAAGGAAGAAAATTAAAACAGAAACAAAATAACCACAATAATTATGAAGTATAAATGCTTGATATTCAACAAATAGGTCACGAACATTGTATAATTTGGAACTGGACTCTGTTTCAATTTAATTTAGCTTATTTTTGATGTGGCAATCAAATAACTAAAATTCAACAGAAACATTGAAATACAAACAACAATATCACCTCATGGTTAATAGCTCTCAGAACCAGCAGATAAAAAAATGTAATAAACAGATAGGAGAATCTATCTTGATTTAAACCAGTGAATAAAATGTTACAGCAAGTTGTACAATGATTATGCCTTCTTAAGTCTCAAAGAACAAATTCCTAAACATAACCACAATCAAAAGATAAAATAAAAGAGACAGCAGTTTTTCTTTCATAAAGAAACCAGGGCCAAAATAACCTCCTGACTGAAGCCTGTTTCATGATACAGAACACCATTAACAACAACAACAACAAATTAATATCACTCCTACTTTTTGGAAATGGCATGAGAAATCCTAGGAAAGGCCATCTCAATGTATCTAAAACAACTCATGTGAAAATTAGAAAATACATGCAACTGTATGACAATTCAAACCAGACAAAGGAAATCTCATGGTAGCGGTCATCTGCTTATGCTTTTGAAAGTCATTACTTTCTACAACTCCAGCAACAAATCAAACATTTGTCTGAACACCAAGGCTAAGATGATGTTGGAATCTCCACTAAACTACTTCAATTTACTTCCACGCACAATACTCTATTTAATAACCAAAAATGTGCATCACTTGCTATTCTAGAACAATATGTTTTCCTTCAATAAAACATACATTACTTGGTAATAAAATGTAATTTTCAAAACATGGTTTGGACATAAGTCAAGTGTGACCCACACAGCCACAAATCCACTTTAAGATAAATTAGTCAAAGAGTAAATTTCCAGAAGTCTTCTATAATATATTATCTGTATGCTTGTTAATAGGAATTGAGTGCAATGCCTGATGTAGAATTATGATAACTAGGGAAAGCTTTTGCAAAAGGCTACTTCCACTTTAGATCCTGATTCATGTAAGAAGTTAGAAAGCCATAAATGTGGCCAATTCCCAGTTTTGAGAACAATGACACAGAAAAAAAAATTTTAAACTGACAAATTTTTAACAACAATGATCGGCTTTCTCTCAACTAATTCACTTCATACGAACCATTAACAAACAAAAGCAGAACCTCATTTTGGAGATAGCCTCAGACATGTGCTACCAAAGCACTAACTTAATATTCAAAATGAAACAGATAAAGCTTTTCTACACTGGAAGGGCAGAAATTGACAAATTATCACAAGAACATATTAAAAGAAGCCATTTGGGTCTTGAAAGGCCAAACTTCATAGATGAATTGTTTTTAACATGTGCCCAGTTAGTCTAAAACAACAGCTTACTTTGATTGTTTCTCTCTGCCAAAAAAAACCTCTGTCAAGTATCAAGCCTTACCTCTAACTTCTGTATCTTGATTACAATCAAAAACAGTAATAAAAGTTCAGCACTTTGCCATAAGAGATTTGGATTCCTTGTAGCAAGTCTCTTAATGATATTCAACAGACTAATATATTCTGATATAATAACGGCTTGAGGCAAGCTTAAAGACTAACTCATGGCAGTAATTTTCACCAGCTTGATTAGCATATGCTGCCATATGTCCTCTCCAAACAGTAGCTTAAACATGAATTGAAAAAGTGTGGAGACAATAATCTCAGTTAATGTCATGCAAAGCATTTTAGCAGGTTTTTTTTCAGGTACCCATTGCTTCCCTTTTGTCCACGAAAACAAAACTTATTCAGTATATCAAATTGTTCCCTTGAGACTTGCCGATAATAATAACAACAGTTAAACTAAGTGTGGAGGGATAATTCTTATGCTCAGAGATCAAACAGTGCACAGCAAAAAATATACCTTCCTCAAGATTTCCTGATATTCTTCACCAAAAAAACACTTCTCATTCTGACAAGCTCAATATTTTTTCCTCTTATCAATTATTCATCTAGTCTACTACTTCTTTATTTAGCAAGCTAGAAAGAGGCAAAGCCATGCTCTTGTATGCTTAAATCAACAAACACAAAAGATTGCCCTAAAAGCTCCTTATTTCTTGCCCAAAAAATGACCAAGAAACAGTAATAATATCAAGCAAACATTGAAATTCCAAATCTAAGCTAAAATAAAGCTAGCTACTTTCAGAAACTTAGGTGTTGGTTTCTTAGTTCTGAAGCCACCTGCTTCCTATTGTCCTTTTCATATGCAAATCATTGCAATTAACCAACCGCATTAACAACTTTCTTTGTGTGAACTCAGAGAGGTCTAGAAATGTTGAATACATTACAGCAACCACGTCAAGCAAAAACCACTGAACCATCACGGCTTCCTAACATGATATCTTACAGTGCATACTCTTGGCCAAAAGACACAATTCAGGAAACCATTATTTCTAAGGATTCATATTATCATTTTTATCTTGACAAACAAGGAATGCATTGTAAACATTTTTTGTGTGACTAGCAGATGAAAGAGGCCCAAAGCAAATTTTTAGAAAGCACACTGTGTCATTAATTTTACACACACTGGGCATGAGATTGCCTTATGGCAAGAGGGGATGTTAATTAAATCATAAATGGTGAAAGCAAAGTAAACATATTGTACAAAGTCAATTCTTTTAGAAGCACAAACACACAAAATGCAGAAAACAGATGAAGTAATATTTGCCAATAAACTT
Source organism: Porites rus (assembly GCA_964035705.1). NCBI lineage: Eukaryota > Metazoa > Cnidaria > Anthozoa > Scleractinia > Poritidae > Porites > Porites rus. The sequence goes on from OZ037993.1 coordinate 43,447,082, forward strand.
ACAACAGACAAATTAAGGAAGAAATAATAATGACTATATCCTGTATTTAAAATCCACATTATATTTTTAAGAAGGTACTTTGCATTTTTTCTTCAAAATCTACTTCTTTCTAAGCTTACATGAAATTTAAGACCACTAGTGAAAAACTAAAACAATATTCAAATTCCTACCACGAAAATAGACTTCCAAGGCACCAGTTTCACAGCTTACAGTACATAAAGGAATTAGCATCTCAAGGTAGAGATCGATTTATACATGTACTTCAATACTTTTATTCTATCACAAAGCTACTGTCCTAGGCAAAATCTATGCTGCCTAAAGTATCAAAAAACTTACAAAGTATCTAAATCACCAATCATGAATATTAACCTTGACAATAATACAAAGAATACTAACTTTGAAAAGTAATATTGGAAAACATTATATTTTACTTAATGTCGTAGTTCCTTTCGCTAGACTTTACAATAAGTGTAATAAAATGAGACAACAAACAGATGGCGTAATGGGGGGAACACCGCTCCGCGATCAGCGTGGTGGACGACTTCCATAGCGTGACCATAAAGCCTTACTTATCTCCCCGGCGCTAATTTACACGCGCCGGATCGGACAAGTTCAGGTAGGTCCGAAAGAAACAAACTTAATACGGCCTAACACTCCACGGCACTACAAGCTGAAACCTCCGGCCAGCATCGTGCAACTTAATGGAACGGTGTAGGCAAATATTTTGTTCTAGGAACTTTATCTTATCAGCACTACGAGCCACGTAGCTGGAATACAATCAAATATAAAAGTTTGCGTTAAAATCAAAGCTTGGGGAAGTCGCCGTGAGACTTAAACCGAAAGCGAAAGAAAGCGGTGAGCCCGTGTTTATTAGGAACAGCAACAAAGCCTCCAAAGGGAGGGAAGGGTGGGAATTACAAAACTTTAGGACGGTTGAAGTAACCAACTTCGCAATACAGCTCGGAATGAGGCACAGGACTCTTACTAGGCCTTTTATAGTCTGAGTGCTATCACAAGGTAAGCCAATGAAAAATACTGTACTACCGAACAGAACGTGCACCTAAAGTGCTCTACGAGATATGCATGAGGAAAATTATTTTTACTAGCCATACAAAACGAGCGATACATCAGAAACTAGCCTCAATTGCAACAAAAAACAAGGATTGCTATTGTATCAGTAGTTTCCCAGCTATAGCAGTGATTTTACGTACTACCCAGTAGTTTTACCCACCACGAGTAAACTTCTACGAGATTTGATAAGAGCTATAGCATAACACTGCGTTACATGTTGTTGATTGAGGGCGTCACGCTCCATTAACTGCGTTTTACAGTTGAGTTGTAAAACTTTCATAACAAAAACAGACTTTAAAAGCCAAGGCCAATTGTATGAAAGGTGGATAATGCTGTCCACTGGATAAATCTCTTTCCAATGGATAGCATAATTGGTTTGCCTAATACTTGTCAGCTGAAAAGTGATTAATCCAGTGGATAGCACTATCCAAGGTTTGAACAACCGTGACCAGGGATCACAGTACATTGCCAATAACAACTGGAAGGAATTCACTTATAAAATTATTAATAATTTGTAAAAGCTAAATATAACTACAATAATATTATTGTGGACATTTTAAATGAAAAATAAAGACCACTCCTTTTCCAAAATCAATTATGGAAAAATGAAATCTTTTAAATAGCTCTTGGAAAATATCATCATTAATAGTCAAGAGTCAAGGGGAATTTCTTTTTCTATTATATCAAAGATTATAATATTGAACAATTTTTCATGAAAACTTGTGACCACTCACCCTCTCTTCACTTGAAAAAAATCAATGATACGATGGAACTTTTAGCTGGACCACTTCTTACCAAATCAAGGTGAAATAAATGGAATCTTTTAGTTCTTTACAATCACTGATTTTTAGCTTTGTTAACTGATAGTTACACTGTATTATTTTCAAAATTAATGAAACTTTGATCTTAATTCACCATTCATTTTTGGCAGGAAGTTTTTTTTACACTTGAACAAACTGTAGACAATTTGATAATAATTAGGAAACTAGTCATATTTACAGTCATTCTGTTACAGGATGCAACAAAAATGTCATCCATTAGCCTGGGGCTAGTGACAAGACCCTTCAGGCTGGCACATTTTAATATGAGTTGTCCAAAGGGCAAGCGACATCATCTTGCCACAATAAAGTAAAAAATAAGTCTGTGAAAAAGAGTGTTGGTAGTTCTGTGCAACTGCTCCAGGCTGGTAAACTTCAGCAACAGCTTAGAAATTCTAAAATTTTTTTATCTGATCCTGCTTTGATGATAAATATTAAGACTATTGACTATAAACATTGATTCTAAATAGGTACTTAAATTATTAACTCTAAATATTTATGCCTACAAATATTCAGGATATTGGGATGACTTCCTACTGAATGACCATTCAAATAAAAGCTTGGCTACAAAAAATATAGGGTTAAAATTCAGCATGATGATATTTTGCAAACAAGAGATTTTTTATCATAGTAAGCTTTAACAGTGGCGGATCCAGGGGGAGGGTCTGGGGGGTCTGTAATCCCCTATCAGACCTGATGCTTGTTTGAGACAGAAATTCTTACATCTTAACACTTTTTCACAGGCTGATTTTTTTAATACATACATACATGCATACATACATACTTCACTGCAACTCCCTAAAAGGGTTTTTCAGTTACACATTGCATTTTGCCATTAAGCTTAATCCCAGGGATATTAAAAAAAGTAATGTTATTGTTTTTGGCCTTCTCTACCTTGCGACGAATCAAGTCATATCTCTGATGAGTGGTTGTCAGCACTTGCACTCATGCACTTACAACTGTACATCATGACCTTGACATTGATGAAATCTGTACAATCACAAGAGGAGGATGTTCCAAGGGCGCATCCTTTACGAGTAGAATTCAAATACACAGCAAGGGGCCAGGGAATAACGTGCAACTGTGACTCATGGGAGTGGGTGCGGAAGGTGTGGGGGAGAAGTAATCTGCAACAAAAAAGGTCAACAGTCCTTCCTGAACCAAAGTTAGGACCCCCACCCCCCCCCCCCCCCCCACTTCAATAAAAAAATTCCTGGATCCACACCTGTTTAAGCTAGCTTCTAATGTTACTTGAGTTTTTCCTGATGAGCAAATAGGCATATATGAGCTTTGGGCATTTAAGCATTAATTTCAGCAGTGACATTTAGCAAACTTCATTTTTTTTTTAGAGTGTGGCTCCTTCTGATTGGACAAAAAAAAAAATGACAGAAATGACCCTCTGAAAAAACTTTGACCACTATTCTTGTTATAATCTACACGCACCTATTATTTTGGAACATGTCTTATGGACAAAATATACTGAAGGGTATCCAATCACATGGAGTTTACTAGAAGACTCCCTGCATCCAATTTAATTGTTCCTTTGATTAAGATCTAACAGCAGCAAAAACTAAAAGCTCAATGAATGCTATTACCATGAAAGAAACTGAGAGTTATTTAGCAAAAGCGCATGAAATTGAGAGCTGTAGATAAACTGCATTTGGAAAATTAATCATAGGGTTATAAATACAATGTAATATTTCATTTACATTTACGGTGCCGATTCAACTCAAAAGTTCTCAAATCAAACCCAATACATTTGGATGAGGAATTTTCCTTAAAATTTCACAGAACTTGCGCTCAAGGCTTCCCTTCTTCCTGTACTCTCCTTCTTACATGTAAGTCCTGTAAACAGGCTATGATGAGCCTACTACATGTAAGCTTTATTAACATGTTCAAATTTCATGGTTGCGCTCAAGGCTTTACTTCTTAGTTAACTGTTTATCATATGGACAGCCTCTTAGCCACAAGCATTGCCTTCTAAGTCTAAGTGAAAGGTGGAAGATTGATGTCCTGGTGTCCAGGGATAAAAACTGTGATCCAAAACCTGAGGTGAAATAACACCCCTGTGATCTGCCTTATTACCACCCCAGCCATGAGTCCCACATGCTCCCACTTCCAAAGGACCCATCACAATGAAATAAAATGAATGAAGAGTCGTGGATCAGAGGACAACAGACGTACCCTCTTACAATACATTTTAACATGTGAACAGTAATCTCGGACCTCAGCAAACAAAGGCACCACTGGCAGCCGCTCTCAGTCCATTTATGAGCTTACTGTACCCACCCAACCTACGATGTGAATGAGGTGATGTGTGAAGGTTGACCACATCACCAGGGTCTACGTCCCCTACTCTTTTTGGGCAGTGGTGTAGGTTCTTTTACGTCCCACAAGAACCAGAAAAGTATAAGTGCTGTGAGACGGGACCTACAGTTTTTCGTCCCTATTCAAGAAGACTAGAAAGTCTAAACATTTGCCGATGTCATTACAAAGGCAGCACTTTCTTCTCAGTAATTTAAAGACCCTGAGTGTTGGTCCGGCCGGGGTTAAGCATAACAAATCACATGGCTAGCCTTAAACAAGGTGGTGCAAGCCATGAAAGACTGTCCAACAATCCAACAGACAACAGACTGTCCAACCATCCCGATTTCATTGGTATTCTCCAGATTTTGCTTGAAAATCGAGACCACTATGCCGTTAGGATAGAAAAAAACCTGACTTTGACATAGGTTCTGGTATTTTCAAACGAATTCTTATACAAACACCTAATGTTCAGAGTGTTCTTAACTGAACCTGATATCCAGAAAACGTAAAAAAGAAGCAAAGCACGTAATATGTAAAATATGATTACTTGCACCTGACAACGTGCAATTAAAAATAAGCATAAAAATAGCAATCGATTTAACAAATATTTTAGACAAAAATTGATCTCTCAGAACAATACAAATGGCATTTCAGAGCATCAAGATTTCAAAATAGCGGCTTGCTCCTTTGGCACTTGCGTGATTCCTCAGTGATTAAAAATTATACCGGTTTTACATACTCAAAAGGTTGGACAGTCTGCCAACAGTATATGTTCACTTGACACATGCATAAAAATAACCTAAAACTGCTGACCAAGGGCCTTGCCTGCAAGCCAAGCCACTGGAATAATTTATATGAAATGGCATGGGAAATTCAAGTTCATGTATTAAAACATCAAATATACATTTTCCAAGTATTTAAAGTGTATAAACTGTGTATAACATGTAAGCTGAGACAAGGAATTTTTCTTATTTGTTCTATTTTCTTCATGTAAATACAATATATTGTAACATGAAAGTTAGGACTAGAGATTTTTAATATGCAAATGGCCTTTATATGGAGATGCTGTATTAGTGTTCAAAAAGGTAAGTAAAGTTCAGGCTGGCTGGAAAGGTTGTAGCATGAAGAACACTTCAGAGCTAGTATAAAAAATAACAACAACGAACGTCTTTAAATTCACAGATTGTTCAAATAGCAAAAGCTCATTGGATAAATTTTGTCATCTCAGTCTTAACCACATTTCTTGGCTACTTTCTTAATGCTAAGTGACACGAAAATGTGGAAAAAATTTTCACACTCTATTTCACATTAAAGAACCCTATCAAGATGAAACCATTCTTAGACAGATGCTTGGAAGGTCTTACAGGTGATGAAATTAAACCTTGGAATGCTCTGTAACATTTTAAATTTGCAATATGACAATGTCACAAAGAAACCACAACCTCTATTGGTCAGACAGACAGGGCCAAAATTTTAGATGACCTAATGGAGCTTAATCAGTAAATAGGGACATTTGCAATGATGTAACATGGACTGGGGCCAATAATAAATGCAAAACGACTTACTATATACCTAATATGTGAGTATTACACAGAAAAAGCTCCGATGAAATTTTCCATAACTGCTCTACAAGCGCAAGTCCCTGGCAGATTTCTGGAGGGAAATTCCTGAAAAACTTCCCCCTTCACTATTAGACCATGTAAGCATGCTATCTTTTAAATCCCTGGACAAAATCCAAAATGTTAGCATTAAAAATAATAAAACATTGACAGATTGTCGCAGAGCACTATTTATTTCTTAACTTTTACCAAAAAAATTTTGATTTTAGACATGTCTGCATAATTATGCCCAATTCTACTCTGATACTGCTAGTTACCCTCTATGAGAAAAATACAGCCTTACTTTAAAGAAGAACCATGCTCCAACAAACCTGTTTAAGTTCAGTTCTTTCAATCGTATTGTAAACATGTGGAATTCGCTTCCATTTCACATTAGATCAGCTTCTGGTATCTCAAGTTTTAAGCGCGGTATGACAAATTTCTTACCCAACACTAACTGAATAAGCCTACATAATATATTTCAGTATATCGTTTTCTATCTTTGTATATTTATTATGTATAATATTTAGATTTAGATTATTTTTTAACTGAGATATTTTGTTATTTCAAACTTTTTAATACCTAGGTGGTCTGTCTGAGTATGGGGTCTTTGATGCTTTTACAGACTATCCTTATGACATTTTTCTTTTGTCTTTTATTGTATTTTTGTAAGAAGCCATTAAATTGTGATAAATAAATAAATAAATAAATTTTTTTCTCAGGCCACTGTAAGGAGTAAAAGAGCCATTTAACCAAGCTGGCCTTTTCATTTATCATTGTACTTACCTACAATACCTGTAATTACCACATTTCGTAAATAAAATGAAAAATTCTTTGGTGCAGTTATTTTCTATTAAGAGAAATATTTGAAATACTCTTGTACTTTCTTTTTAAGGCCTGTGATCAGGTTATGGGTTATGTTAAGCCTACCACATAAGTAGAAGCAAAGAAAACAACCTACACCTTGCTTGCAAATGCTTGTAAGCTATTTTTAAGCGCATCGCAAGCCAGCCATATTCGTACCAGTAGTCAGTTGTTATTCATCAGGCACACTCAGCAAACTTGAGACAACACTAATCATTTTTAAGAACAAAATACTGCTTCAACACATTATAACTAACAAAAAAAAAGTTTAATCACTAGGACAAACCTCATTTCTTCCATGACGGTTCTGTTCCCTATTCTGCATGCCCATTGCATCATTGAAATCATCCATGGCTTCCAGATCTCTTCTCACTTCTCTCTGGCAATTGCCACACAAAACAACATCTCTGCCATTTTTTAGCACAATTCCAGTTTTTGGTGGTTGGTGATGTAAAGGAAATGTTATGAGTTGTTTATTCACAGCTCCAGCAGAAGCCCTTGAATTTTGCTGACAGCAGAGGTAACAGGTAACAGATGCGACCATATACTTTCGTAACCACCTGTTTGATTCCTCTTGGATGTCTGAATTTTCATACACATTCCACTGCACCATCAAGTTGTTATAACATATTTCACATGTCAATGCCGTGCCTTCGCCATCTATAGGCTGAGCATTATGCGCTGGTTCTCGAGACGACAGAAAAGGGAAGAAGGGCCCACCATCATGAATGCCTTTTCCACTGTGAGGGTATGAAAAAAGTTTGAAGGTAACAGATGCGTTTATCGCAACACCACAAAGAAAACAAACTGAAGAAATGTCCACATCTGCTGTTGAAACAGTTCTAAATTTGAACAAATATGAACGTTTTTCTTGAGGCACATTTTGTCTTTCAAATTCTTCCCATTCCATAGTTAGATGCTTGCTACATTTCTTGCAGATAAACGTCTGTCCTTCTGCATCTAAAGGTCGGCAGTCCTTTGGGGGTTTAAGCGAAGCTAAGAAAGGAAAATAAAAACTTTCTTTTAAGGGATTGGTGTTTGGTTTCGAGTGAACCGGCTGTAAATCAGTCTCAGTGCAGTACTGGCCACATGTATAACAAGCTAAATTTACTGATATCCTAGATGACTCTTTTGATGGGACCATCACATCATTGCGAATCCTGTATTCCCTCTTTTCTTCTTCAACCCCAATAGCTTCAAATTGCTTCCACTGCCTAATGAGTGACTTACGGCATCCACTACAAGCCCTAGTAAGCCCTTGTTTTGTAAGCGGCATTGCACCCTCGGGCGTTACCAGGTTGTTTAAGAATGGATAGTAAGGATGTCCAGGAGCGTGCTTTCGCGAATAGAGAAATCTACCTGATGTTGCAGGTTGTGTCACTCCACAAATAAAACACACCATAGTTGATAATTGGGATTGCTGTTCCCTGGGGAGGGAGGGGTCAGATCTCAATTGGTACTGTCTCTCACTAAGTGGAGTTGAATTTTTCTGAAAGACCTGCCACTGTCGGAACAAGAATTTTTGGCAAGCCTCACAAACGAGCACTTTTCCTAAGTAGTCCATTTGTTTTGCCATTGAGGGAGGCGCATGCTTGGCGAGGCAAGGATAAAACGGGGTCTCTGTCTTTAGCTGAGGTCTTGTGTGAACGCTTCTCATAAATTCTTTAGGTTTTCTTCTACTGCAGATGTAACACGTCTCTAAACCAGACGAAAGTCGGGAGCCAGACATATTAGCGAGCGCAGCATTTTCTCCCAAAGGCACAGTTGAATCCTCAAAGATCGGACTAACGCTCTCAATTGCAGGCGTAGCTGAAGCACTGGTGTTGTCTGTGGGCTCATCGCATTGAGTAGCCATTTCTTCAGCCATCTCTTCAGCCCCGTTTGCGTTTATATTATTCCCGGATACTTCTCCTCTCATTTGACTGCTAAATACAGGGCTTTGAGCTCTTTCACTGCTTGTGTCAGGTCCCGACCTCTTAAGCCAGTACATCCGCTTAATTACAGGCGTTTCGTTAGCTTCGAAAGCGTGCCATTGTTGGGTCAAAAATGAAAAACACACTGTACAAGAATCTACACGTCCATTTTCTCTGTCCATCGGCCGAGCGCCCTCGGCTGGTTCATGGTATTCCAAGAACGGGAAAAACGGCATTTTCTCCGAATTTCGAGTTCTGCAGTAGACAGGCCAGTTGGCATTTGAAGCGCCGCAAATAAAACATATCAAAGCAGCACCACTGCTCGAAGTTGGCGCCGAATTAGAATCGGCAATCCTTTGATCTTTTATCCCGTTCAACTTAACCATGGTCGATAAAAATACGTTACAGTAGCATCTTGCTCAAGGCATCCTACCACGATTTCATCACGGCCGAAGAAGAGCTTGTCTGTGGGTCTACGTGACGTGAGGAAAATCTAAAACTTTTGCTGGGCACGAACCTCTGTGATGAAGCCTTTGTCGTTTTTCTTACCCACGATACTTTGCGCGTTTGTCCACCTGGTTCAGCTGATCTACAAACATCTGTGCCCTTCCACTGAAGTATTGACACAATCAAATGCAACAAAAGCCGTTCCCTTTTAAGCCCAGCGATTCGGAGCAAGAGACAAATATAAAAAATGTTCTTTTTGAACCCTGCCCTTTTAATCACGAGGATCAGAAAGAGATAATTGTTGCCTGGAGAATAATTATAGTAACATCGGATAACTTGTCATTAATTTTCTTAAGTGCTCCGCACACCATCCTTTTTTTTATTATTTAAAAGCCACCGTGTATCACGTATGCTCTTAATTTGACGTCAAGAGTGGAAGTGCACTAAGCATTATTATTATTATTTATAGAAAACATAAAAGCTGACGGAATCTTTATTTAAAATATGTCGTGTTCATTTTCAAGGTGGCCCGACAACCGCTTTTATTATTTGTGGGCATTGTCTGAACATTTTCGAACATTTACATCATTCGTGATTCCTTTCAATTCATAAGTAATGCTCCAACAATACTCTTGAATGACATTTTGCATCAAATCGCACAAAATTATTTTCTTCCGTCATTTTTTGCGGAAAACCTGTATTTTGGCACGAAATCAGCTTAAGCAGACTGTACCGGAAGCCTTTGGTAAGTGAGACGAAAGTCAAGTAGCATGGCAGTTGTTACTAGAAGCTGGGGTTCGGTGGAGCGAGAAGTGCACTGATGGCGATAAATTGCAGAGTGTGGCAAAGGCGAGGATAAAGAGAAATGCGCGTGTCCTGTCAACCCTAGGCGCATCGTATATCTCGTGACAGGAGCCACTTGTATCATCGACATCCTTGTCAGTTGCCATCATCGATAATGACTCCTGTCTCATACTCTATATTTGTTACATACAGTTATTTATATGCCTGATGTCTTACGCATTCACCAGAGAATAATTATATTTTTTGAAAGATAAACTACGTAACACAGGCAACGAAAAGGGCAAGAGGATTTGGAGGGAGCTAGGGGAAATGGGGCTGGGGGTATTGGGGAGAGAGAGGGGAATTTTATCTTTTTGCGTTATTTTAAAAATCTGACCGTGTTAACCGTGATTCTGTTTTTTTTTTTTTTATTGTTTGTTTGTTTTTTAAGTCACGGACAGGAGCCGATTAGTTATGAAGCTTATCGGGGGTGTCTATTTTCTTAGAATAAGTGGGAAAAACCGTCAAATCTAGTCATCGTATAAATCGTACTAAAGGTTTCGACACTTTAGAAGGAAACTGGAGCCAAAATCCCTCCCGCAGTTGTTTCTGGGATTGTTTCAGGAGACGCGCAGGTGAGGACACGCGTGCAAAACGTCTGCGCATGCGCAAGGTCTCTATTTTCAATAATTAAAATTTGCAAAATCTTCCCCATTTAAATTGAAAAACACTTAGGAAAGTTTGATATGTTTAATGGTTTGCAGCCGGTTCTAGTATTAGGCACAACAAAACATTACTTAAACTAACTTAACTAACTGGTAAAGTCGTCCAGTACAAGGTTTTTCCTTCCTTGTTTTTCCACTTAGCATGCATTGGTCGTTTTCGTTGTTCGCATTGACCGAGCTCAGCGACATGATGACCAAAACAGCAACAATGGCTACGGCGAAGTGCTGCCAGAGCGAGCGTGGACTTTCAAACATGATTTTCGCCTTTGGTGCAAGGAGGAAAGTATGTGGTGCAAAAGAGAGAAACTAAAGCAATTAATAAACTTTGTGTTCGTGAAATTCTAAGCTTATCTTTTGTGTGTGGAGCTTACTTTTTTTAATTTCGCGGCCGGAATCTAGTTTGTTTTGGTATCGCGTATAATTTCGATTGGGGGAGGCACATGCAAATTTGCGCCGGAAGCAGGGAAGGCACGCATGCGCACTGCGTTTTTCACGCGTGTTGCAGGTGAGATTCCCTGTCCCCAATAACAATCCCAGAGGTCTTTGCGAAAGTTAACTCGGCCCAGTTCCCTTCTGATTTCTTAAGTGACGAATAGCCCACGTTCGATATATTAAAATTCTAACATGACTCCGAAGCTTTAGGGTCAAAATTGCAAATTTTTCACGACTCTATTGCCTCGCAATTCCCAGAAGAGACTTGAGAAGAAAGAAAACCAAACCAAATACAGAAAAATGACCAGAAAGCCCCGAAGTCATGTTAGAATTTTCATATATCGGAGGGGAATCGAAGGGGCAATTGGCTATAAAAGGATTGCGCAGGAAATTAAATCACGTTTAGTCTCACGTTAAAAGTCAAAATGGCCAATAGAGAGTCAAAAACAAGAAACAATTTTAAAAAAATGATTGAAGATAAAAACTTCAATATTCAACGCTAAAATTTGGCTGTTTGTTAATGAGCTTCATTATCGGCAAAGCAAATCATCTAGAGTGTCCCAAATCATAGAAAGCAGAAATTATAGCTGGAGCATTTAAGAACCATCTCACAGACATTGTCCAATCTCTAGGTCGCGAAATTCACAGGGTCGACACTGATCCCCTTTCCTATGTAAATTTTGTCAACGGAGTAAGGGTAAATTGTTGCTTCTGAAACCAAGAACTGACTACCTCAAGTGTGGTTTCAGTTACCTTGGTGTTCTTTTATGGAGCAATGTCCCGAGCAAGTACGCACAGCAAATTCTTTAGACGTCTTTAGAGAAGTATTCACAGTTGGTTTGCTGATCAGTATTCTCACACAAAAAAACATGTAAATCAGTTATGGAAAATTTTTATGCATTTTCTATTGTAATACTGATATTGTTATCACCGTGTATAAATAAAGTTATCATTTGTTCATTCATTCAGGGTCGGCTAGGGGCGCCTGTTCATGGACAAAGAGTACAAAATAATTTTCAACGAGTTATTATAATAACTCCTCTAGTGGGACCAATTTAACTCCTTACAGTGGAGTTATTTTTTGGAAGGAGTTTAAAGAACTCTTTTTCAGGAGTAAATGTGACCCCAGATATTGAGGAGTTAAAATAACCCCAAAAAGGAGTTATCCTGTACCTAAAATTTTTACTCCACTTTCAGAGTTAAATTAACTCCAAAAACAGTAAAAACAACCCAAGTAAGGAGTAAAAATAACCCCATTTCGGAGTTATTTTAACTTCAGACTGGGAGTAAAAAGAACTCTTTTTCAGGAGTAAAAATGACCTCAAATTCGGAATTAAATTAGGAGTTAAAATAACCCCCCAAAAGGGGTTATCCTGTACCTAAAATTTTTACTCCATTTTTGGAGTTATAACCCTTTAAGCCCCAATATCCACAAGCAAATTCTCCAAACTGATCTCTATACATTTCTTTAAAGAATAAGTTGAGAGAATTTGAGAAAAGATCAAAGTATTTTCTCTTTGGTGATCATTTAATTAATTCTCATAACCTAATCTCTTGACATTGTATGGATATCGTTAGGAGAAAATTAGATGTTGGTCACTTTTGGGACTTAAAGGGTTAAGAGGGATTTGATTGTAGAGTAATTTTTATGAAGTCCTCTTTGTATATAGTACGTGGCTAAAATGTTGCTAAGTCAATAAGGCAATCAGTGTTAAGATTAGCCAATGATACGGAATGACCTGGTTTCCACAACAAACTTTCCACAAACTCACTCTTGACAAAAGTGTTGAATGGGATTTACAGGCCTACACGACTCCCCAGCGCGTGTTTTTTTATAGCCTTTTTCATAGTTTGGCTCTTACGAGTATATTTGTGAGTCGAGTTTCTCTTGCTACTGAATATCACCGAAAAATAAAGAAACTGCAAGCCAGAATTTTTGCCGAGTTCTTCTTTCCGCACTAACCATCTATATATTAAACATTTAGTTATCAGTTTTTAATTGATAGGAGTCTTAATGTGTTCTGCAAATATATATATATTTTTCCTCAGGATCACAAGCCTGCGATCCTGGTATCAACTTGACTCTACCCAGCATTTAGAAGGCTTCGTGCTTTAATATACGTCTAGCTTGAAATAAGATACTCTTTTTTGGAAAGAGCATCGCCGTTTGTCAGTTACAGGGAGTATCATATCCAGTCAATAACTTTAGAGTGGTTTTCGTTTGAGTGTCGTAAAACCAAAACCAAAGTAATTACTCTGGCCAATCACATAGGACACAGACAATACATTGAACCAATCAAAACTCGAAGTAATTACATGTGGCTGACGCAAAGCGCGGGAAAATGTATGCGAGCGCGTCACAATTGGCTTTGGTTTTACTTCTGATTGGATGAAAAGGTGGCGCGAATCTTTTAAGCCAATCGCATCGTGTAGAAAGTGCAAAACCAATTACTTTTCGACACTCAAATGAAAACCGCTCTATAGTTTGTGTCAGTCTTGGGCCTTTGATTATAGTCATCCACAATGTCATAAGTCACAAGGCAGTTTCTTCATAGCTTTTATTGACTGTCCCTGAGTTTTCCGAACTGACACGTCCTTCTGCACTATTGGTAGTTGGATGAAGATTCGTCCTTACCTCCTTGTTTCCAGAGAAGAGTTCCCAAAAAGACGCTCGATAGGCACCATTCATGAACATATACACAAAGGGGTTGTAAATTACCGAAGCTTTGGCCATCAGCTCTGGAATTTCTGCTTCCCCGGATGTAAGCACGTGACGGCCTCTGATGAGAGCAGCGATGCTGACGGCAGTGTATGGCAGCCAACTTATTAGGAAAGCGGCTATTGAAATGGCTGTCATGCGTACTAACTTCATTTGGGACTTCTGCCTGCTGACTCTCATAATGTGGTTTAAACTTCCTTCCAGTGGTACTCTCGTATCTCCTATAAGCCTTGTAAAGAAAGATTTCAGACTACATTATTCAAGTTATCTCCGTAGTATACCCGCTAGGTCACCACTAGATTGATCCTGGAGCGTGACCAAAAGCGACACCAAGCAAAACATCTTCCCTCCCCTACCCCTTAAGTCTGTAAGGGGGGACGAACCCGTACGCTGACGTCATAGCCAACTTTTCTCGCATCGAAAGATGTCCGTTTTCTATAATTGTTGAGGCTCCGCTGGGAGCGCACGCGGACGCTCCGTTAAAACATTGTGCTGTAAAATGTTAAAAAACGTTAGCCTGCGTAACTGGCGGTTTTGTTTGTTGAGCGCGCAAGTGAGTGGCGAAGAAGCCGAGACAAGGATAACCTTCTTTGTGCTAAATGTTACTTGGGGGGTACTCCCTTATATAAGTCAGATAGGTATGTACCGCCCCAAAGGGTATGGTTTTTGCGCCGTTTCGGTCTGAAAACGGGTTTAGACTTTTCCCATGTTGGTCTAGAATCGGGTATGGTTTTCCACAGGGAACTACGGGAGTGTATAAATATCAGTTGTCATTTCAATTCCAAATGAATAAGATAATGTTGGAAATTCAAAATGGATTTCAAGAAATCTTTTTCCTGGGTTTCTAATCTAAGTAATGATAGGCATTATTTTGCCTATGCCCGGTCTGAAAACTGGAGTGAAAAATGACACTTTTTAGTCTGAAATAGGGTCAGAATTTGGAGAAACGGTTGGCACACCTTCACCAATAATTCCCAGGAGTACCCCACCCCCCCGGTATGTTAAAAGCTTTTATTACCTATAGATCAAGTAATGGTAGTTCCCGATCATAAACAAGGGCGTAAAAAAGCCAAAACATATCAGGAAAATAATGTAGGATATAGCCCAAGGATCAGAAGTAGTCCATTCGGGGGCGCAGCTGAAACCTGCCTTGCCGGGCACGACCCTGCTCCAACCAATCAGAGGCGGGAGATTGGCCAATATCCCGGATAACCACGTGGCAGCCACGAGAAAATTCATGTTTCTTGGCTTGATACAGGGGCGACGTAAGGGCTGTTTGAGCACGTGATACATAATACCACTCATTGCGACAAGAGTAGCAATGGATGTCATACCAGAGGCGCCATTGGCAAATGAGGACCACATACACCGCAAGGACCCCGCTTGTAGAGGTTGTCCCAACATGTGCGTGAGGAACATCACTGGATATACCAGCACAGTGATAAGAATATCCGAGACTGCCAGGTTTAGCATAAGTGGTGTGATTATTTTGTTGCGGTGCACTCGATAACGGAGGATTATGATGCTGATGACGTTGCCAAGGAAACCAATTGTGAGAACAAAGAACATGACGGTCCCATATATGACGGAAATCCTTTGCCATTTCGAGTGTTCGCCTCCAGTTGACGTGTAATTCATTCCAGATGTAACGTTGGTCATCTAGATTCTGTTATGATTGAAAACCATATTAACTGTCACCTGCAAATTAAAAAAAATGGTTAACCGAGCAAGAAAAAATTTCAATGATAATGCAACTAGACAGCTGGGTCTGTCATGAAAAGGCTCGCAGTCTTAGAAAGAAAGAAGGATCTTCTCTGACACAATTGAGGAATTAAAATGGAGCGAGATTCCCGTCTCCAATCCCCTAGCGCTCTGCATTGACACTCAAGTCCGGTTCCCGCTTTCAAGGATAAAAACGGCGGGAAAATAAACGGCCGTGAAAATTCTAATATGATCAATACAGGATTTCCGAGGGAGAAAATAAGAATTAACTGAAGTAAGGTTAGGCTAGTGTTAGTTTGTCCTTTTTTTTCACTTTTGAAAATTTTTATTTTTAAAGGTAAAGGTACTTATTTGACGTCGATAGCTCGAAATAATCATCATCCAGCTGTCAACACAAACATAACAGCATAGAATAAATAAATAAATAAATGGGTGGAACCTGTGTACAGTGTATACCCGGGGATTAACAAATAGGTAGGCCTATAACTTCAGGGGGTAGTAATAGGCGGGAGATCTATAAACAGGGATTCTACTGTATTCTGTAATCGCCCAAAGTTACGGCGACTTTGTTTGTGCTGCCTTATTTAGATTTAAAGCCCTTGATATATTCAATCAAAAAAAAATTAACCACTTATTTCTTTCAGCAGTTTTTGCGCATGTCAAGCAGCTTTCGCCGGCTTCCGTCAAATTAACAAAACAAACACATTAAAATGTTTAGCTGTAATCATGCATGTATAGGTTTTTTTAGCGTTTTCATTTCTTGTTCATTAGTGCCCTGCGAGCAGAGGCCTTTCGAAATGCTGCAATTAAGGCAGCTAGTTTTATAACCTCAAGCGCAAAAAGCGGACCACTCCGCAACAAGAACAGAGAATGCCAAGTGTTTGATCTAATTACAAATCATAGCGCGTTTAACTTAAGTTTAAGGCTAGGTGCACGTATTGTGGCCGTTTTTGCTAACCTTTTGCGAATCTGAATCATATTGCATTTATAGCAAGTAAACCAGTTCGTGTAAGAACTCAACACTACACTTTTGGCTTTAAAAGAAAAAAAAAATTGCTTTTGTCTTACCTTGCAATTGTAAAAACTGAACAAGGTGTCTACCACTCAGTGACTTTGTTAAGTCTCCAGGAATTTCTAAAACTAAGACTAAAAGTACTCATGATTTTTGAGAATGTCTTACAGCCTCGATAAGATTTTACGGACCGACAGAGGAGCTTGGCTTCGTCGTTCATCTTTGCATTTATATTTAACAAGAGAAAATAGCTCTTTGAGAACAATCGAATTACGTAGGCTCTAATCTGTTACGTCAGTTACTCTTTTTGGACGATATTAACGATCTTTTAAGAAAAAATATACCGGACAAAGATTTCTGTCAAGACCTGAGTATCGATATTATAATTACTTTTTTCGAAAGACAGTCACCCTTTTCCTTTCAAAAGTTTTTCATGTTTCAGGCTCGAAATTAAATGGATATTTTTCTTATCTTGTTAGCATGTATTTCTTTCAGAACATTTCAAGTTGATTACTTCACTACAAAATTGCTTTTGTCATCAGTCAAAAGCAAACATTAAGAACCCATTAAATCCCGGCATGAAGACGTTATCTCTTCGAAACCTCTTCGTAAAAGTGCCTTTCATCTTTTTTTTAAAAGAACAGTGTTAAAAACAACAGTTTTCTAAAGGAAATGATGGAGAAAACAGTTTGTTGATGTACAACTGACACGTTAGAAAAGTCAAGCACGTTTTACATTGCACCAATGCATAATTTTTTTTTCCCAGAAAAATATCTTCAGGTGGGCACTAAGATCGTGATAAATTTTAATTCAGCTATACAAAATAAGTGTTAAAATACCCAAGATTTGTGTTATCTTTATGGACGGGCGTACATGGAAATGTGCACGTAACCGAGAAAGACTAGCATAAATAAGAAGATTTATAGACCATGCTTTCAGAAAAAAAATTATAGTGAAAGCCGTGGGACTGTTTTGGCTAACATCCTAAATGGAGTACTAAAAACAATCTTTAACACTAACAGTGACTGCTACAAGTATATATTGGACCTCAACTGGTGAGCCCTAAACTTTCAGTTTAGCTGTTAGGAGACAACATCAACAACAACAGTAGTTGATAAATTTAACGTACTGTAGAGAGTTATGCGGAGCGTAGCAAACTGATCATCAAACTAAGTCAGTAATACAGTAAACTCTCTTATAGAAAACCACTTTCGGTAAGCGACCACCTCCCATGAGCGACCACTTTGAAAAAAAAACATTTTTTTCTCAGTCACTAGTAGTGTTTCAAAAATTCTCTCGTAAGCGACCACTACTTAAATTTCTTAAACGACCGCGACCACTTTTTAAACCAGAAATTCGACATATCCTTTTCTATTTCTCGTAAGCGACCACCCGGTCATGATTGTAACAAAACGCTTGCTCGAATGTCACAAAAGTTCAGTTTTTGAAAGCGCTGACCAAACGTGCTGTAAGATTACAACAGTTAAACCAAAATAATGGCTATAAAACAATCTGTAGGTAAAAAGGTGAATTGTAACATTGCTGCAAAATGCTATCAGTGTGTTATGTACAAAGTTTCAACAGTTCCAAGCGCTATTCGATGTGAACCATTACTGCCAGTTGTCTGTTTGTTTAAGGTCCAGGTTGTCAGGTAATAACTTTATGTAATCAAGTTCATCAGTTCAATTTGAGCTTATTTTCTTGATTTTTCGCGTAGACGTGCACCACCCCGAAGCGACCACTTTTTCGTGCACCAAGGGTGGCCGCTTACAAGAGCAGTGACTGTATTATGACATCGCAAGTTATCATTCATCATCCCCGCACTCTTATCTGAGTTTACTCTAATCTACAAAACCGAGGCGAACAGATTTTGAGTATCTTTGACAAAGTTATGGAGCAGTAGAATCCGACGAAATGTAACAGTTAACTCTGATTAAATGAAACTGGTTGTAAGAGCGAGCATAATACTTACAGAATATATACGGCTCTGTATGGTCAAACACCTCCCATTCTTTCAGCAATGTAGGAACAATCTACCTTATACGAAGGCCGCGCCGAAAAGAACAGGGGCGTACGAACGGTCGGATGGTCGCGTGGATGTCACGTGCGCATGTTTCAAATGTTGAGAACCTTAAAACAGATTCTTTATTGTAATTCAAATGACTCTTTTTTAAAAAACGAAAGTGTTGTGTCAGATGCCAGATTACGATTGTATTAATATTTTCCCGAGGTAATTTATCGGGTTCTTGCTTAGAAAACCATCAATTTAAAATTTTCTGTTAGAAAGGAAGAAGAGGTGATTAAGATGTTATTTCGGCAGGCGAAACTACACCTCATTCAATTAAAAAGTAACCAATATGTCGAAAATCACCATGAAATTAGTTTTTTCGTTTTTTGCGCGGTTTTTTTGCATCAAGCTTTTGCTTTGCACAGGCCGATCACACGAAAAGTTCAAGCTTAAAATGCTGAAAGTCTGCTTTAATTTCCGTTTCGTCGACGGCTGAAACTTGAAAAATCTTCATAAACTTGCTGCCTCATGTTGCTTTTTTGTTAAAATTAAAAACTCCCTCTTCCCCTAGAAAAAGTTCGTACACACTTACCGCCTAGCTAGTAAAAATCAATATCGGTTCTGATCATCGCAACCCCCAATTTCGCTTTTTTTTTTATCAGGGAAGATAGACGAATCGCGATAAAATTCGACTAAATTCATTACGGCGCTTTATAATGAAGGCTTGTTTGGAGAAAATATATTCCGTATTAATGTCATCTCAAATCAAATTAAGTTTACAGTATTGAGGGATAACTTATTTGTATTTGATTGCTCTCAACTGATTTTGAAAAACAAAAACGACCCCTAAAACCACACTGATTTCTAAAGACGAATTTATGCTGTCATTTCAAGACAAAATATGAATTAAGAAATTGTGGGAACCACAATATAGCTTTGACTATTCACATTAAACACGTTTTTTTCACGAACTGAGTCTTCCTCAGCCAGTGTCCAATTTTGGTGTCTTTTTTTGGTTCCCAAAAGCTCGAGATTCAAACCATTTATAACTTAAACATCTATGACAACAAGGAACAGTTATTATCAATAATGACGAGATTATCTCAAGACCATTAATGACCAAAACAACTACTCTGTAAGTGCATTCCCTTTTTAACATTTCTTCACCAACACTGCACAAATACGACTTTAGTCTTAAGGCGGCGTTTGCGGGTTTTCATAATGCCAGACCGACCGACTTTTTCTTCAAAAATTTCACCTGGGTCAAACCTTTCAAATTATGTTTATGTTTCATTAAAAAAGTTAAAATTTCCGGAAAGAACCCTAAGTGTCAAAAGCTACTTTTCCATTCTCTCAAAAATACGCTTAAGGGTAAAAGTCACGCAGCATGATACCTTGCAAGATGACCTTGCACGTGCGTAGGTTGTATATGCCTTAAGAATGAGAATTTTCTAACATAATATTAACCTTAAATAACTATAAATATGAAGACCGGTTTTGAATCGTAAGTTAGAGTTGTGGTTCTACGGAACACCTGGAACACGACAGCATTCACGGTTATTTTGCCACTGCACGTATAAAGCAATCCTAACTGACGTAAAGTTATTTTGCACGTTTCTCTGAGCGTGTGTAAGATTGAGTATTTCCTAACAAAAACATGAACATAAAATATAAATATGAAGACCAGTTTTGAAGCGCAAGTTAGAGTTGACCCTCTATCGAATGGCAGTGGCATCGGGTACTCAAGGCTACTTTGCAACAGCATGAAAAAACGAAAGACTGACTCCGTGTAAGTCAAATACCCTAACAAAGAGCGTTTCCTGGGACGTACAAATTAAAATTTGAGATAAATATGGATGTAAATATGAATGTGAAGTGGGGTATTGAATACCTAGTAGAAGTTGACCTGGTTTCAAAGAACTGAAACCTGGTATTCGTGGATTACTAATTATATTAGTTGCCACTGTATGAAAAACACTATGGACGTAGGACTGAGGAAAAACTTGGTCAGTGTGGCACGTGCTCTGCCTCTTGCTTTCAACTAATACTGAAATTGAAAATTTGAATCGGAAGGCACACTCAGGTAAAGTTCAAAAGTTGCGCTTGACTACTGTAAGCGTTTAATAAAACCGGAAAAAATAACCTGATCTAAAAAACTTGGTATATCGAGCGCTTAGACAAGGAGAGTTGAAATTGTGATGTTATCTTGTATATGACTTGAGGTGCACCTCGATAGTTTGAATTTCTTGTTACCCCAGATATAGGTAGATGATTTTTACTAAAAATGTTAGTGAGCTTTGAGTTGAGTTATGAGTTGCAGCTGTGCCGCAGTTAGTTTCTACGATCAGTGGATTTACTACGTACAAAACTAGCACTTCCCGGAAAATCTGCGCATTGAAACTATTATGTTTATGTTTCAAGAAAAAAAATGTTCCAAAATTTCCGTAAAACACCCTTGGCGTTCGTGGCAACTTTGCCACTGTCTGAAAAATGCCACGGGGGTAAATATATAACCGAAAAGCCATACGTAATAACAATTTAAATTAAAATTAAAATAAATACTACTAACACATGAAAATGAAGACCTGGTTTTAACAGCAAGTTAGAGTAAACCTGCATACTGAGGTGGAACCTGGTATTGATGTTTTTTTTTGTTCATTAAAAAACGCAGCGATGATAAAGCTGAAGGAACTAAGTCGGCTCGGCACGTGGCCTTGCACGTGCGTAAAAATAATACATTTCCTAGCATTTTGAACAACACCCTTGAATAAATATGAATATAAATATGAATGTGAAGACCCGTTCTTTTAGCAGTTAGAGTTTACCTGTTTCCGAATAATCATTATGGTTCAGTCCTTTGCCAGATTGTGCGTAAATGCAACGGAAGGCCCTTGGTCTGTATCTTGAAAGGTGGAAACCTTCATACAACAACTCATTATCCCAACTCTTTCTGTCAAGCCGCCCATTATAAAAAGTTTGTTTATTTATTGCTGCTTTTAAATGCTTCTACGGCTTCACGCGCAACCTTAGATCGGCTTGAAATACAACCACATTTCTTTCTCTTGGCCGCCCACTATACCAAGTATTAATGATTTTAAAAGCTTCCCGGCACGCGCAACCTTTGAACTTTATCTAATGAGCTCGCTAATGCAAATTTCCCATTCCTTTTGACTGCACGATTGTAAACAAATGGACCGCCCTGGCGTTTACGCAATTTTCCCGTGGATATGCAAGCACGAGACGAAGCACACGTGCATGGAAAATCAACCATAGTTGCGTAACCTTTATAGCTGAGCGCAAGGGTTACCTTAGCGCCGGGGTAACGCTATCTGGGACAACTAATTGTTTTTACGAGACTTCTTACAGCCGTGCAACGTCATATGTGACCAAAATCGTTAGAAATTTGATACAGTTTTAATAGTTTTGGGAGATTCGGAATTTCCTTAAAAGGTGATTTAACTACACTTTTGGAGAAGAAGAGCCGTAAAACATCAGTTTTTGAGGGAAATTTTACTGCTTTCGGCCACGCGTAAACCATCTTAAATGGATATTCCTTCTCGTGTAGACAGTAGTATAAAGCGCCAAACTCTTGTGGACAATAGCCTATAAACTCTTCCTGAAGAAAACATTTCTCTCGATCAGTGGTCTACTTAGGGCGATAATGCCTTTTTCTGAATTTGAATCGACTATAGAATCAACTTACCCCAAATTACTGACTTGAAATTTTGAATGGGCTTTAGAAAAAGAAAAAAGGAAAAAAAGAAAGAAAGAAAAAAAAAAAACAACAGGGGTATAGCCCAAATGTTTTGTTGGCTACGCAGCAGAGACAGATTTTGCCTTTGGGTAATCGACCATGCATCAGCTGTCGATAGCTGTACAAAGATTGTTTACAAACAGCAAAAAGACAAACACTTGCCCTTAGACTTTACAAAAACAGTGGCGACTCAAGTAAACTCATAGACAAGTCTTCGTTTAATGTGAATATAAAAAATGACAAGAGAGGAAAAACTCTATAAAGTATTCCTTATCCGATCCAAAATTTTCCGGCGACATTATTTCACTAAGTACGCACGTGTCTACTGGAGTATACAGGTCGCTACCCCACTCACTCTGGAAAAATATGCAGCATTCATCTATTTAAATGATTAAGACCACAAATGTAACAAGTTCAGTCGGATTGCTTATATATTACACTTAAAACTAAGGTTCATGTGTGCCCTTTTCTCGCTAGTCTTTAAGTCTTAAGATAAAAGAGAGTTACACACTACAAATTTCCCTATGAATGGCTACCTGGATGTGAGTTAGACCAGTTTCAACGTTAAGTATGTGCAGAGATTTTTCTTGCGTAGAGGTCCAACGTGATGTGTGAAAAATAACAAACATTCTTCAAAAGTAGCTGCTTTTTTATCAAAATTCTCTTAGTTTACTAAATTGTTTCAGT
Organism: Porites rus; assembly: GCA_964035705.1. Taxonomy (NCBI): domain Eukaryota; kingdom Metazoa; phylum Cnidaria; class Anthozoa; order Scleractinia; family Poritidae; genus Porites; species Porites rus. The sequence goes on from OZ037993.1 coordinate 43,469,942, forward strand.
CTGAAGGACTTTAATTCGTACAACGATAAAGACGGAGTGACCGGCCAGTGCTGTCAAAGTATTTTTGTTCGAACAAAGAGCATTTGAACATACTGAATACTCGTTCATTAATGTAACACTCACCGACTATGTTGGATATGTTTCCCCAATTTTTTACTCCATCGTAAATGAAATTCTGCGAAATAAAAAGGAACGCCACCGGCGAAATCTTTACATTGTGTATATAGACTGCATTAGCGTCTACAGGGCACCCTTTGTTTCATGCAAAGCTTCAATGATTGGTTGCTCAAGATCATTGTTTTAGTCACTTAGTACGAGACATTCAAGTGCAAATTTCTTATAAAATTCAGCATTAAAAATCCATTACACCGAAGTGGAAAGTTTGAGAGAACGATTTTGATAAAGCCGTAAGCTTACCTTTAATATTTAAGTGATCTTGTTCTTTCTCAGCGAAAACTTGTCATCCCCCAGAATTCTGGATACCTTAGTGCCACGTTTAAGGGTAAGAAACACCCATACTGAATAATTTCAACTGCTTCTCTTGTTGTTTTTGATATTAAGAAAACTGGCTGACAGCAAATGTAATTAACTAACTAAAGTCAGGCAAACTTCGTTTTCTAAGGATTTCTATTGAAAGTGATCCGAAGGGCTGCAAGGCGAATTTTTCAGCAGCTGCCATTTACTGTCCATGAGGAAAATAAAAATATAGCGATGTATTTTTATTATCAGTATTTTTATCTTGTTTGCTGATAATTCCAGATCGAGATAAAGAAACCAGGATATATTACCATAGAAAGAAAAAAATGCCAACCTTCAAGTTCCTTCCATCTCACTCATGACACTCATTTAATTTCACTAAAATCAAATTATGGTGATTCCAAGTTGTTGTTTATTTTTTCTGTCTTATTTTCTTTTCTAGGGATTTAATTTTACATTTATTGTTTAAATCTGTCTGGAAAACGAAAAACGGAAATTATAAAGGTCAAAAGCCGCTGATATCTTTCTTCTTGGAAAGATGGCTTGAGGAAAAAAAATATAATAAACCACATGTTATGGATTATGTAGTAATTATCTTTACCTTCATCTGTGAATTCTTTATTTGATTTCTTATATAAAGCATATAGAAACCGCATTAAGCAGGCATTAAAATCATTCTCTTTATTTCCTTACTTGATGGAAAAACTAAATGTATAGCTCGAGAATTTTTATTCGTCACACATACACGAAAAGGATGGACCGTCTGTTTGAAGATGAAATTATATTAGAACTGCAGGTTTGCGCACATAATCTTTCAATAAACATCATTATCCTAAACCACACTATTCCAAAAACATCGATTATGTAATAATTACTTTCAATAGACCATTTCCGAGTTCCAAGAAATCTCATTTTCAAAGCGAGGCTGGCTAAGTGCAAAGCCTTTGTTGTGAAAACGAGTTTTATTTGTAGAAGAATAAACATCATTTTCACATCATTGGCTTCACGCTAAGAGAAGGATGGAGGCAACAAAAAATATATATTCCCGACTGCGAAATCAGCCTTGCTTCTTTTGTTCGATAATTCAACTTAAAGCTGATAAGATCCTTTATTAGGATCCGGTCGTTCTTTTTTATAACGTTGGATTCCTTACTTCCAAAATTGAATTAGGAAATGGCCTATTAAGCACTACAAAGAAAACTTCGAGGTCCAAATCAAGGTCGCTCTCAATCTCGTTCCCAGTCGCTGTCAGCAAGTTCGGATTCGGCGACACCCACTCGAACAGCGCGAAGAGGCTGGGTCTTCTTCACCATCTCATTTAATAATCCAATCTGTTTGGCAGCTTATTCCGTTCTGTACCTCGACCTTGTGGACAATTCTTTTTTCCTTTGTTTTTTCTCTTTGGCGCAGTTTCCAGGACTCTGACTCTCATAGTCTGCATGCTTTTAATTTTCGCGAGATCAGGGTGTACAGAAAGCAGCGGTGAATTCTCGTTGTAATGTCAGTTAAAACTTTTATCGAAAACAACCACAGTTAACTTTGCATTCCGGTGTGCCTGATGGGTTTCAGTGAGAGGGACCTTAAGTTGGCTTGATGGCTTTTTCAGGGTCAATATCTGCCAAGTTTGATCATAAACTACGTGGCCGTTAACAAAGTTTTGGAAAAATTACCACCACATCTGTATAGGATAAAGATTAAACTTTGTTATGACCAGGGTTACAATGACATCAGAGTTGTCACAGCAACGAAATGACGCCATTACCTATTTTACTTGTAGCTGTATTTCTCGGTTCTTGATTGGATAAAACCCACAGGAGGAAAATTCCTCCTTGCAGGGGATAAAAGTTATTTGCGCTGGGGCTAGGCTACGCTTGGGCCAACTACCGGAACCGGAAATGAGACGTGAAGGACTTTGAGGAAATCTAAAAGGTGATGAAAACAGAAAAAACTTCTGCTGTCAACTTCTGGGCATTTTTTTCTGCTTGTCCTCGCACTTTTTTCTTTAAAAGCTCATTAGCTGCATATCTCCTCAGGAAAAAGGGATAAAGCAATTCTAAAGAACCTTTGTTCAACTCCCTTACGTTTTTGAGCGACGAAAGCCAACCTGAAGTGGACATTTTAAGTTTTGCTCAAATGTTTGGGCAAATCGTCTCTGTAAGAGTAAAGAGACTTAGCAGTGTTAATTTAGTGGCGAAAAGGCCTCACTTCCGGTAGTCTACTTTTCAGCCGTTTTTAGTGTCGTCACGCAACGTTTAGGGAGGATCGTTGCGTGACGAAACTAAAAACGGCTGTGTAGCAGACTACACTTCCGGTTGACGTTCGTCGCTTAAAAACTCCTGAGCTTATGCTTCCTTAATTAAGAGACTTACATTAAACAACAGTCCTTCCAAATAGTTGTTCTACTGTGTGCGACTCAGCAGAAAAAACAAATGCGTGAGAATCAGTCATGAATACATTACCAAGCCCAATACGCTTTCTATTTTCCTTTTTTTACTTGGATCGTTTTGGGATTTCGGCATCTACTGAAACGTAAAAGAAAGTCTTTGTAGACATTCTTCTTTCAAGTTTCTAGTTTGTTTTTAATCAACTGAGTTTTGTTTGTACAATAATATTGTTTGAAACTCCTTGAATCATTTTTCAAGGTTACTATTTTACATATAGAGTCTTTGTAACTGTTATATTTTTTATGTAGTTTTCGAAGTTTTAATTCGTAAGTGACTGAAAATCGTTGCGAGAAATTTGTCCTGGGGAAATTTTGGTAACGTTCCAGGTCTGATGCCCTTAGCTTTTTAACTAGAATGTTGGTGTGTTCTTCATGTGTTATTCTGCTTAGCCGAACCCCGGGGGACTACAATATAAGATCATATAAAAGATAGAGGGATACTTGTCGGAAAACTAGAATTGAACCCCTAAAGAAGACCAAACTGGGCGTGTCTTGGGCTATACTTGACTAATCAAAAGCAGAATGAGCAGGAGCCTAAGCTCCTAGTATGAAAGATATTTCTTTACGCACAACTCTAAGCGACACTATTATAGGCATTTTACAGGCTTTTCATCCTAGACATCATAAGTGACAGGAAGCGGGACGACTAACATCCGCGTCACTTTTATATGGGCGTCCACCCCCTGGGAAGCATAAAACCACCCGTAACTTTCTTCTTCTTCTTCTTCTTCTTGTTCCTACTGTGTTTATTTTATTTTGTTTATTTATTTTATTATCTATTTATTATGGCTATGCTATTTATTTCATTGTCAATATACCAGGAGCCCATGACCCGAAGTGAGCAACACCAATATAGGACAAAATCGTTGCGTTTTTAAGGCTTGGTTTAATTTAGATACATCTTAGAGCCCTTTCTGCGTGAAACTTGGAGATCCGCTCCCTCTATGAGCGCATTCGAAGAAAAAGAATACTAAACGTCATTAAAAGGTCAAAAATACCATTTTTAGATCTGCAGGTTTTGCTGACTGGTTTGTAGGACTCCTTCTAAATTCGCGATAAAATCATTCTAAAAATAAACTGGTTGGTGAAAACGCCGCGACACGAGTACGAGTGTATGGAAGTTGATCGCTCCGGGTTATTGTCTCCTGATGTATCTCCTGCTTCGTCCAAGCCTGAACTACAATTCCCCCCTTTCACGGTCCTCAATGTGGTCTTTATGTCGTTTTTTTGTTTGTTTCCTAATTGATGAAACTACAAACGTGTGAAATGATTATAATTGCGGGCGACCAGAGAAACCTGCAAACCTGATCTCCAGGTTGCTATCACGCATGCACGGTCAGTTTGTAGCCAGCATTTCAGACTTCTAATAAGATCAAATTCAGGAATGGAATGCATAAAACGCAATATGATCACGCGCGTTTGGACTTTCTATCAATCGTTCTAGCGCGTTATCACTCGTGATCACGCGTGAAAGGTACCCCTTTCGGACGGAGCCTCCTCGTATAGGCCATCATGGGAAGTACCCCTCCCCCGCCCCTCGGGAGACACCTTGTATCGATCTCGCCCACACTCCCTAACCGTTGGATATTACTAGTTTTAAATGCGCTGAAAGAGAACAACCTTTACATTATGTAACTAGCGTGAGCTGGGAACATTAAATCAATTATAATGATTAGCTTCTTGTCTTAGGAAAGACCAGGGATGGACTACCGAATGTTGGAATGTCTGTTACAAAGCTCCAAACGAATATTCCTAGGCTACAAGTTTTACCAGAGGGTCCTCATCAGGTTTATTCAATCCCAACATCCCTTCCAAAATTTCCCAGTTCCACCACACCGAATATTTTTATTTGCTAATCCTGATCCTGAACATACGCTTTAGAGTTCAGATTTCCTCATTAATAGAACCTCCATACACGGTCAAATGTGAGGAGTAGGCTGCACATGGTAGACAGATAGTTGGTTACAAGTAGGTAGCGTTACGATGTAGACATTTCTCAAATCTTGCATCGTGAAAGTGCCAAATTCGTGTCCAGTTCCCAATTTTATTGCCCGAATATCACTCCCTTTCTCCGGTCGACCTTCAAATAATTAAAATCCCTGATCCTGAAAAACCTTCTGGGCAGTCTTTAGTGGTCACGTGGTGACGCGTGTATTGCATTTACTGACCCGTGTTCAGTCGGTTCCTCGCTACCTGACCTACCTCGTGGGAGAATAATCCCCCGGTTTCCACTCAAAATTCCCCAGAGAGTGTGGCGAAATTTGTCATTGATAAATGTGTAAATGATAGGATTATAGATCACAGAGGCCTTGGCCATAAGCTCCGGGATTTCTGATTCCCCGGATGTCATCACGTGATGGCCTTTGACCGTCGCCGTGAGGCTAACTAAAGCGTAAGGCGACCAACTTAGCAGGAAGGCACCGATCGTAACCGCTGTCATCAGAATGGATTTGTTCTGGTATTTCCGGCGTTGAGCTTGAAGGAAAGCATTTCCGGTCATTGGTCTGCGTTTGAGTGTTCTGTTAGGGATTAAAAAAAGAAAGAACAAAAATATGTCAGGTTTAATTCGCCGGAAGGGGAGAAACCAAGAGAGGATTAAGGGTAAGGGAGAAAATGATCGACCACTCAACTTATTTTTAGTAACCGCAAGGCGGGAAATCCCAAATTTGAAACGTCGAATCTTTTGAGTGAATATCCACATTTTCATTGTTTTCTTTTAGTTTTAATTACCGTTGTTATAATAATAAAACCAAGTTCACTCAAAAACTTCAAGAATCGAAAAACTAAAAACACAATATTTAGAAAACTAGACTATTTTTACTCTGTTCATGATTATTGGAAAGGGTTACAGTTCAAAAGATATGTAATGGTAGTAACTAAAAATAGCTTACGAGGGATAATCTGTGGAAAAGGGCTAACGTGGGGATTTACTCTCCTTCATCTCTTGGCTAAAAGACATAATGAAGTCAGGTTGTATACACGGTGTAGAGGAAGGAGAAATCCATTTCTCTTAAGAGCCTTACTATTAAAATTAAGCCATTAAAGCAAAACTTTGTGTCACACAGGAAGCCCCCCCGGGGGGGGGGGGGGGTACTCCCGCTAATTTTGAAAAGGGGTGTGCCGCGAAGGTTCGTGAACCCTAACCCTATTTAAGGACTAAGAAAGCGAAAAATGATACCCTTTTTAAGGCCCAATGCCGAAAAATGACACCCTATTCAAGGAAAAATACTAGAATAAGCCTAGTTGAATAATATGCAATCATAACCGGCGGGCGTTTTCATACTCCAGTATTAGATAGTACAATTAAGCTACCCTATCTAAGGACCACACCAGGGACACAGAAACAAAATGGTCAAAAAAGATACCCTATTTAAGGACAGAGAACCTCAAAAACCATACCCTATTCCGCGGCACGTACCTATATAGCCCATATATGGGAGTACCCCGCCCCCCCCCGGGGGAAGCCCCCAAAAAGTATCCAACTAAAGAAAACAAAGCAATATAACATCTACTAGTGGGAGTGGGTAAAGATATTGGTTGGGTGCCCAAATTCGACCTGGTGTGATTCATTTAATCTGGGTTTGATTCCTGGACGACCAACACGTTGACGAGAGACCCTTAGTTCTGAACCTTCTAGTGACTTAAAGGTCAAATGAACCAAAAAAATTGACATATTTTTTTTGTCGCTTTACCTTCACCAAACACTAAAAAGAAACATCCTAAGTGAGATTTGGGTAAAGATTTTTTGGCCGCGTGATAGAGTGGAGACTACGTGACGTCAATGTTGGTCTTTCAGGGCGGAAAAACATTCTGCGCAAGCTTCTGCGCATTCCTTATCGCCTGCGTTTGTTTTTCTCGTTCTGTGAGAGTTCTGACTGAGACTGAATGAAATACACGAGGTGCGAACTCTCATGGAGACCATTTGCCCGAAGATTTGCCAAAACCACTGCCCAAGAACGTAAAAAGTCCACTTCCAGTTGACAAAAACTCCTTAGCTTAAGCTCCCTGCTATTTTTTTTCCCCGAGGGGTAATCCCTTATAATGGCTAGAAAGGTATGTGACGGTTAGTAGGGTATGGTTTTTGAGGGTCTCGATCCATCATTACGGTATCATTTTTTCCCTTGTTGGCTCCGCCGTGTTCCCGGTGTGGTCCTTAGAAAGGGTACCTAAATTGTTTCAGCTGAAATTCAAGTGAAATTCAAACAAACTATCTGTTAAAACTAATCTGTCCCTTGGCGCGTTAGGAAAGCGATTTGTGTCGCCTTTGAAGTATTGGTTTTTGGTTTCCCTTGAATAGGCGGTAATTTTCGGGTATCAACTTTCTTTCATCTTATCCTTAGATAGGGACAGGGTTTTAAGCGCCGGGTGGAACACACCTATCCAAAATTTATGGAAGTACACAACCCGGGTTTCATGCCTACCTGAAAGTCAAGGTATAATACACAGCAATAATCACCAGCGGGGTAAGGAAGCCTACTACTATCAACACCGAGATGTATACTTTACTGGCGACGTCTGGTGCTGTCCACTCGGGTGCGCAACTAAAACCGGCTTGACCGGGTACAAACCGGTTCCATCCAACCAAAGGCGGGAGCATGACAATGAATCCATAAAGCCAAGTGGAGGCAATGAGGAGAGTGACCTGTCTCTTGGGGACAACATTGTGTGCCGGTGGGAAGTTGCGTTTGACAGTTTGGTACACCATTCCACTCATAACCGTTAAGGTGGCGATGCAGGTCATACCCGAGAAACCGTTAGCAAAACCAGACCAAACACACAATGGGCTCTCGGGGAATAACAAATCACCATTTAGGTTGCTTACGATGATCGCTGGGTAGCCAAACACGATAATGAACAGATCTGCGAGGGCTAAATTCAACATAAGTGGCGTGATACTCTTCATACGGTGCTCGCGTTGTCGAAGGACAAGAATGGTGAACACGTTGCCGAAAAAACCGATGATCAAAACGAAAAACATGATAACCCCATAAGCCATATATACTGACTGCCATCTGAAGGATGGAGCACTGCTGGTGGTACTCAGTTGGATGGAACTCCTGCTTAAAGACTCAGTCGTCATGTTTAAAAAGTTCCTGAAAGGAAAGAGACAGGTGTGTACTGTCGCAATTTGTAATGATCATCGCACTTTGTAATACCTGTCGCAATTTGTAATAAATCCATCGCACTTTGTAATACCTGTCGCAATTTGTAATAAAAAAGGTGTCGCAATTTGTAATAACAGTCCATCGCACTTTGTAATAAACTAAGCTGTCGCAATTTGTAATAATTCCATCGCTAGCAGACGTCATCTCCATCTTTGTTTATGAAGTACCATGCATATTTTGGCATTATATTAATGTTGACGAAGTAAGTTGAATCACTCTCAAAAAATTATTACAAAGTGCTATGGAATTATTACAAATTGCGACAGCTTAGTTAATTACAAAGTGCGATGGACAGTTGTTACAAATTGCGACAGCCTTTTTATTACAAAGTGCGACACGGTTTATTACAAATTGCGACAGGTATTACAAAGTGCGATGGATTTATTACGAATCGCGACAGGTATTACAAAGTGCGATGATTATTACAAATTGCGACAGTACAGGTGGCCTCATTAAAGGTAAGTCGAATTCCGAAATCCAGGAAAAACTGTTTTGCGATCCTGAATCCTAGAATTTTTTGCTCGTAAATTCCGGACCAGGGCTTCAGAATCCGGAATGCAGATCAAGGTCCAGGATCCAAGACTGTCTTGGATTACCTTACATGGGGTAGCCTGATTCTCAGACGTCCGAGGTCGTTCGCAGTCCCTTTCGCTTTCCTCCCTCTCCCGTCTGATATACTCTGTGCGAAGTCGTGTTCATGACGTCAGAGCCATTGTCAATTTTCACCAATCAGAGCACGTGTACCATATTTTGAGAAGTGTGGAATGTATGGAATGTAATTTCCCACACATTGAGTCAAATCAAAATGGCGGAAGATGTGGAAGGTTTCTATTCAGCCGGGGGGGGGGGGGGGGGTACTCCGGATTTCAAGTGACAGGGATGTTCCAATGGGGGCAAAAAAAACACCCAAAAAAATCCCTTGGGCTTCAAATATAACCCCCAAAAATCCCTGGACCAAAATTTAACCCCCAAAGAATCCCATGCCAAATTCCCGAGCCATAAAAATTTCCAGAAAGCATTAAATGATATAACGCGAAAAATAGAAACATTTGTTTTGAATACCCAAAAAATCCCTACTTAAATCAAGCTACCCAAAAAATTACTTGCCAAAAGTTTCCTACCCCCAAAAATCCCGAAATCCAAACTTTCAAACCCAAAAAATCCTTCGATAATCCCTGTCATTTGAAGTCCGGAGTACCCCCCTGGGCTGATCACTTCTAGGGCTTAAAAGGTTAAGGGAAGATGGTTTTTGTTATTTTAAGGAGTTTTAAAATAGGGGAAAGCTTATAACTTCCCTTTGAAGATGATTTTTTTAAAAAAATTTTAAATGTTGTATCTATTCCAATGCATCCTGAATAAATTATGTACTGTACGTATATATTAGTGGTTTTGTCGAAAACTTAGACGTACCATATATACCGCCAATCATATTACTCTATTCAGTATACTTTTTTAATCAGTGTCTTGTTTCCCAGCTGAGATTGAACATTGACAGAGTATTTTGCTGAATTTTTTTTTGTAGTAAAAGTGATGTTAGTCAGTCCCAGAAGTATGCTAAATTCCGCATAAATTACTGCAATCCTTATACTCATTCTTATTCAGCCTAGTTTTGGAAAAGTGTTTTTCAAGGCAGTGCCTTCTATTACAAATTTCCTAGTTTAGAAGGATTCGATCAAACGCTGATATAAAATTGGATTATACAGTTTAGAGGTTATTGGTTTCTAAGACAATAGGCTGTTCAATACAAAAGCTTAAAACTAACTCTTACTTTTTAAAAGTAAACCCTTCCTTCACTTGGCTCAGACCTAGTGGATCGAGTACCTTCCAAAGTATACTAAATAAAAACGCTTGCTTTAACCAATTTTCACTTTCCACGAGACGAGGGCCAACGTTTCTTTCAAGTTCACGCCTCCGTTAAAACACTTAACTCGCCGAAAAGAGCAATTCCATTCTTAAAATGGTCGTCAATGTTAATAAATTAACACAAATGACGTTTTTGTCGTTTTGCACTGGCCAATGGATAGCGCTGTTCAAAGCACAGACGCTTGGATTTTTTTTCTAGAAAGAAAACTTTCCGCTGCTTCCTGGTGTGAAGGCTGTTGCTATAAATATTATTAAATGCGTGTGTATGAGTAAATACACGTGTTAATACAATTGTTTCGCGCGCACGTGGGCAAGAAGACCTCAGTTTCCGGTGAAACAATCACTGCAATCTCTTACATTAGTCGTATGTTGACAAATCGTATGATTTCGATCAAGCTAGGGTCTTGTTTCGCTACACAGTAGCTACGACTATGAAACACATCTATTAGTTGAAGTCGACCGACCGCTTACTGATTTTGGGTTTTACGAGACAAAAATCGAAAACGGCGGCCATTTTTTCTCTCGCACAAATTTCTGCACGTTTCTTGTCTCATTTTCACGTTAAGACGATGTGATACAAGTTTTTTGTTGCCTTTAAGGCCCACGTGATATGATACACGTTTTCTCGCTTCAAAGCCATGTGAAAGATCACGTCTTTTTAGTTACGCCAAAACTATGTGATTTCACAGACACGAGTGAATTGGAATCTCTCGATCGCATGCACAAATCTGTGATTACTGACTAGTTCTTATTTTTGTGGAATTTTGAATTATTTCTGTTTCTGTTTGTTTGCTGTTTCCCAAGTTCGGACGTGAACTATTTTTTAAAACTCAAACTGAAAAGGAATCTCGATCGCACGCACAAATCTGTGATTACAGACTAGTACTAAACGTATTGTACCCTAAGGCAATATTTTGATATTTCATAGTTTTTGATTTTGTAGAATTTTGAATTATTTCTGTTTCTGTTTGTTTGCTCGGTTTAATGCACCAAATTCGGACGTGAACTATTTTTTAAAACTGAAATTTAATTAGAATTTCGATCGCACGCACAAATCTGTGATTACTGACTAGTACCAAAATTTTTTTTGTTTTTTTGTTTGTATTTCATAGTTTTTGATTTTGTGTAATTTTGAATTATTTCTATTTCTGTTTGTGTGCTGTTTAATACGCCAAATTCGGATGTGAACTATTTTCTAAAACCGAAACAACAGTTTCAAATGTTTTCCGTTTGAAAATTCCAAAAGATTTGAACTTTCGACTTCCTGACCTACAGTTTTGGACGGGTGAAATGAAATGAAAAGGGACGATACAAATTCTAATGAAAAATAGAAATTGTATAACTAGAGCCTTTGGCAGCTTTTTCCATTCGTTCCCTTTTCCTGGTATTAAAAGATCTGCCTCTTTTGCAGTTTTAGCTTGTGCTTCATCCGTTTTTGTGCTTATTTATAGGTAACCTCGGCCTTATATAAAGAAAACAGTTTTTAAACCTGTTAAACTAAACAGTTTAAGTAAGCTTTGGCACGTACTGTAAAAAGAACATGCTGTACTCTTGGACAATATTTCAACAAACCTTTTACAAACAAATTGTTCTGTTTTAAAGACTGAATTTTTTGAAGTTTTCATTGCTGTATAGTTTTCTATTGCTAGTTTGGTTGCTATTCTCTCATTTAGTTATGTCATATTTCAGTCTAGGCAGCTCGAGCTAACTGTTGTCAGCTTGTGCAAGTAGTCTTTCTAGTGTTTCAAATGGCCTTTAAACAATTGGACAAAGATATGAACTCATTTCATTTTCTATATGAACGTACGAGTAAACCGTAATCAACAGCTTTTGAGTGATTTTTCTCAAAAATTGTACTGACTGCTGAAAAATTTTATAAAGCTTTCTCAGAACCGATTCTCTCCTGCTCGTCGTAAACTTTAAAAAAATTTAAAAAAAAAACGTTTCTTAAATTAATCTACAGTAGGTACAGTGACTTTTGGTAAGGCCAGGAGAATATCAGTGAATTTATGTCGATACAGAGTACTTACGTTGGATTTAATTTCAATAAGCCGCCTAAATCTTGGAAAATCTGCTACTCAACTATTGCACTCATGTTACTTACTATAAGTTGCAAAATCTCTGTGAATGCCAGTGTCCAGTGGATAAACTCTTCTTACAGTTGAAAATAAGATGTAGTGCTACGCATTTGCTCGGTCACAACAACGAGTTGAGTTTAAAAATCTGTGTTCCGTTTTCCTTCCTTTGTTTTATCTTTGTCGCACCTGTCTTGACAATTTTTCCCGCCCCCTAAAAGTAATTTCCCTCAACGTCTAGCTAATCCCTCAATTTTAGTTTTCCTTTGTTGTCTGCCAGAAAGGGATGATTTTAGAAATTGTTGAAAGGAATCGCGATCGCATACATTGTTTTGCAAGGAAATTTCGAGTGGATTCATTTTACTATCGGAAGAAAACAATGAAAATAAATTAGGGTACCGAAGAGAATCGATGAACTGAATGCAAGTACTCAGACGCGCGCGCGTATCGTCACGAGCTTGGTCTAATGAGTTTCAAAAATTCGCTTCCATTTTTACAATACTTAAAACGGTGCCCAAGATATCAAATCTTGTATTATCTTGTTGAGCGAAAAGGATGACAGAAATATCATCGTTTTATTAATTACAAAAATTTTCAAGTAATTTATGAACCCATTGCTTCATAAGTGTTTCGAACAACCTCAAAAATGTGTCTCCGGAGTATTGCACTTCTGTGGCGTTGTTTCATTTTATCGATATCTGTTTTTAAACGTTAGATGGATAAAAAAATTGGAGCTAAAATAAGAAGGTAATAGTGAAACTGAAGTCATTTGAACGGCTCGGCTGAACATTTGGAAAGAGTTCCTAAGTCCATTTACAACGCGATTTAGTAAAACAATGGCATACCTGGTCAAGAATTGTTTTGTGGCTTTTCAGTCACTGTCGGCAAGCAGTCGTGTTTTATTAGTGGACGACTACTTTCATTTTAAGCGACTGAAAAGTTCTGTATTTCGTTTAAGACGAGTTTTAACCGGTTTGACGACCTGATATTTGCTACGGCCCTGTAGTTGTAATGTTTCAGGTTTTTTCCTTTTTTATTTCAGAATTGTTTCATGAAATTAATAAATCGTTCTTATATGTGAACAAAAGCGCTATCCAGTCAAGTCCGGTATGGTTTTCCTGCCGGCGCAGCTGAAAGCAATCAGGTATAGTGTGACAGCCTAAGATCCGAACCAGGACGGCGACGGCTACGAAAACGTCACTTATAAGTGAATTTGCGCTGCTTCACACTTAATCGCGCTTATTCCATCTCGTTTAATTCGTCAAATGTTGACCAATTTTTACGGAGTTGAATTCTAAAGGACTCCATCAAAGTTCCGGAAAAGAAAAAGAAAGTTGTTGTCTTTTGTTCCCGCCCCCCCCCCCCCCCGACGAAACGTGAAAATAGGTAGTTTCACGTTGTAGTCGTGCAACGACGGCAAAGAAATGTCTAAAAAAACGTGATGCACGTGCAAAGTTGTTGTTTTGCTTGTCTTTGCCGGACAGGTTCTGTGCCACACTTTGGTGCAGTATGAACAGGAATCGTAGAGGAAGTGAATAAGTAGGAGTGAAGACTGGAATACACTGAGGCGGCTGAGACGGAAGAGAGTGGATTTAGTTAAACGAGCCCCTCGGGGAGGGGGGGGAGGGGTACTCACCAAATGTTTGTAAGGGGAGCCTCCGCCCCGAGGTCTAACCCCTTACCCTTTTATATACCATTTTTCACGAAAAAAGGTACCCCTTTCTTATACCTTCTATTAACAAATGGTTTACCCTTTCAAATACATTGTTAATAACTTTGCTTCCCTTTTAACTGCTGTAAATGCACTGTCTTTTAAATGGGAATCAATCACAAAAATAGAACGTTTTTTCGACTATATAAAACCCTGAAATTTATCTCAACGAGTGAAATCCCTACCCTTTCATATACCTGAAGCCTGACAAAGTACCGCTTTCCGGCGGAGGCTCTCTGTATATATATACCCCCTTGGGCTTCTCGGCCGACCGCTCCTGCACGATGTTCGATGTGTGTGAATGACTTGTTCCAGTTCTGTACCGACTTGCTGTTCATGATATAATGGATAGCTTTTCGTATCGGCACGAAAAGCTTCTGCCTTTAAACCACTGTTTCATTGACGTTCTCGTTGAAGTCGCCATTGTCGGAAGGTAGCCAACGAACGTTAACAGCCAAAACCACTCAGTGGTCAAGAAAACTCGAGTTATTTAAAGCATGGCTGCTCGCTCCATTTTGGGCTTTTATCAATTTTTTTATGTTTTGTCTGCCGTCTCCTTTCATTCTTACTTAAACATATTTGCTTAAAATTGGAACCATTTTTGAAGCTCACATTGTACCTCTCAAGGTCACGTGACCATCCAAAATTTAGTATTTTCAGATTACGCCATGAAAATGACTGTTGAAGCTCCCGGTTTAAAGTCTAAAGTTTAAAGTCATTTGAGTCTATTTAGACGGGGAATTGAAAAATACTTTATTCCTATGTAATTATCAAATGTTTTCTCCTCGACCCAGTCCCACTCTCAACTGGAAACGTTATAGTTCACTTAAAACAAATAATTTTGAAAAACCCCGATTAATTCCATAAACCTTGTGTTAATAGTCATTGAAAGAAAATAAAATAAATCTCAACTAGTATTTGTAAAATGTCGTAAAATTGGACCGAACTAAATGGTAAAAAATGGGCTTGACAGGTCACGTGACTAAGACTGCTCATTAGTGACAACGGATAAAAACATTTTTACTTCGGCGGAGCGCGAAGTAAAGGATTCGCGATGCTCAGGAATGTATCAAAGTTGCCATTTTTTGACAAGATTGGGCAAGCAAAGTCTGTAGGTTTTCGGTTCTATTCGGCTATTTGACGAAGTGAGAGCAGGAGCCGAGCCGAATTAGTTCGAGATATCTCGAGATCACTTCGATTTCTTTGATTTATTCTTTAACTTTTTCGAGGAAGAAAGAATTATTTTTTTGGCTTTCCCGGGGTTTGAACCGACTCACATGTGTGACCCGTTAGATCAGAGGAGACTCTAAGTTGAGGGATTAGCCGATTGCGCTACTGCGACCCAAGGTAGTTTGGGATATGAAAAATAGTTATGAAATGATGCACCAGTTTCGGGACAAGATTGGGCGTGCAAGTTCGTGACTTTTCGGCTTGTTTCAAATATTTCACGAAATGAGACCGGACTTCTTCGTGATATCTTGAGATCACTTCGAATTTAGTCTTTAATTACTCGAGGAATAAATAGAGGATATTTCGTGGCCGCGCAGAGACACGAAATTTATCTTCAAGTGCTGAAAAACATTTCACAAGTGAGCCCCCCTTTCGAACTGTTTTATGATGAATTTAAAGTTACAAAATGCTGCACAAAGACATTTTGTCTTTGTTGAGTGTTACGTAGTAAAATTGCTTTCATGCGTTGCGTGACTTTCTCGAACGTTCTCTACGTTTTTGGATTATTCATGAATAATTAATTAGGGCATGTTTTCATTTCAGCGTGAGTCAGCAGATTTGCATCAGTTTAAAATATGTCGAAAAGCTACTACTATTCGCCTGTTTAGTATTTTCTAGAACCTTATATCAGACGGTATACAAGTTCCAAGCGAGTCCTTTGGACGAACTAAGTTTTTCCCACGAGCTGGACTGCTGTGTTTAGTCAAGTGTGACGAAGGTCGATTTTCAGGTTCTGTGTTTACAAGTTCGCGGAAGCCGTAAGATATCTGAAGTTCAAGTGAGAATTTGTTATTATTGGTAGAGGCTGTTTAGTTTTACTCAAAGTTCAAGTCAAGTTTGTGTTGGCGGATGCTGTGTTTTAAAGTTCTGTAAAGGCTATGTTCCTTTGGTGTTAAACTTCCTTGTGTTAATCCGACATCCCTGCGTGCTGATAGTCAGTGAATAATTATCCTCAAAACATTCGAACTCGAGTCTTTGAGTTTTAGCCAATTCCATGCTCAACGTAATTGACTTCTTACCCATGCCTTACATATCTTTAATCAGTACATGAGACTGCTATGCTGTTTTTGAAGCCTGATGTGACCAAGAAAAATAGAGAATTGTTTTTCTAGAAGGATTTGTATGGAGCCATCAGAGCATAACTGGGCTAATATCTCGGAGACAATTTGTCCCGAAATGCTAGTTTTTGGCAAGTCGGCCTCTTGGATGCTGCTCTTTTCAGAAGAGACTGACAAATCCCATAATTTCACAAATTAACACCTTACTCTTACCATATTTGATTTCTTACTATTCCTCTGCATTTACAATTAATTAGTTCCACAGCCACGACGCCGAAGTTAAGCTCCGTAGCGTCTTGTTTAAAAAGTACTGACCGCATGCAAAATTTAAAGTCGAAAAGTTAATTGTCCTTTAAACTAGACCACCCCCTTAGACATTTCAAGAGACCCATTCCTTAATTCACCCGAGAGGTCTTTAACAAGAGTACAAGTAGTACTGAATTCCTGTACTGCAGTTAAATGAAGTCATCTTGAAATGGCATACTTGCCTTCTCTATAACAATCATTCAATCCCTTATACTACTACATGAGAAATTTCTGCAATTTGATTTGCTTAGAGCAGTTGTTTTTCAGCTTAATTTGAAATACCTACATGTGAAAATTACAAACCTTTTGCTGGTAGTAGTATAACAATTAATAGCATGATTTGTACGTGATATTTTGCATAAATACCACTCGTGATATTTCAAAATTGTCTCAAATTTCACTCGCCTAACGGCTTGTGAAATTAGGTACAACAATTTCCAAATATCACTCGTGGTATTTATGCCAAATATCACTACAAATCATGCTATTACCTATACAAATTTTCCCCCGAGAAAAAATTCAAATTCTCCCTCTGACCTAACAGTAAGATATTTTTATATTGCGCAAATTTCATTGAAATGATCACATGCACATTACATTGTATCCAACTTTTAAGGATAAGAAAGATAGAAAATGGTTTCTGGCTTCTATATCACTAATAAGCAATAAATATCTTAGTAGAGACTTCACTCTGTAAAAATACTCACGTCATGTCATGTGATTAACTTCGCGCATCAAGAAGAAAATACGGATTACTTATTCTAACCTTTTAAAGTGAAAGACCACATTTTCCGCCATTCATATATTATGATAAAAGATTCCAAGATATTTTAAGCTACAGTGGCTGCGGGTTTCGAAAGTTGTTACAGAAAGCATAGAGTAGTTTTACTATTTGTGACTCTTTTTTCGCGACCTGCAATAACCTGGTTAAGTGTTGTCGCAAGGGAGGTTTGGTTGGTGGGTGGTAAAACGCGTTAACTAGCATCGCTTTACAACTCGTTTAACGGCAATGTTGCAAGACAAGTTGCAGGTTTTTGTTGCCGGTTTTCCGCATAACTCGAGCTTTTCGCTGCAGATTTCACCAGGACTTCTTCGCCGTTTGAATTTAAGTTTTCTTGGCGTAGTCATTGACGTCATGGTGACGTCGAAGAATCAGGAAACTAAGGCAAATGGTAAAATGAACCGGAAAATTAGAGATCAAAATGAAAAATTTTTTCTTTTTATAAAATGGGCGAAAAACTACAAATATAATGTTTTCCGGCTAAGTACACTTTAGAAATCTGCTTAGAACGACATTCGTACTACGAAAATTCATGCACTCTTTCCAGTTAACATCTTTCCTTATCTTTTTATGATACCAATACTATTTTTTGTTTATTTTTTTACTTTGGACTTCGTGTTATATACAAAACAACACTTAAAACACCCCTTTACAAGTAAAGTTCTATATATACAACTACAAAAATAACACTTATTGTGCTCTATTGACATTATTGAATAAAAATTAACAACAACAAAAAATAATATAGAAAATTCCAGTTCTCGATTTAAGTTATCGATGATAGAACATTTTTAAAATGAATAATAATAGAAAATTAAAATGTCAAAGATGTTTACACAACCTTGTTTATGGCTGGAACATTTCGCTATATCAAATATATGTTATGTTTTAGGGCTATTAAACAACACCGTGAAATTTTTTATTACCTTCTAGTCTGTTCTACGTCAAAAGGAATTAAACTCTCTCCAAATTCTGGAAAAGAAATTTTTGCAAAAGTTTATTTTTTCTCAATTAAAAACGTTATGTATCACAAAATAATGGTTTCGCTCAGGTAATGTACTTACCTTTTAAAGAAAAAGCGGCTGTTTTGTAGTAGACTTCAATACAAGCGCGAATCGAAGTTATTTTGGCCAAAAACTAAAGAGACGCGAAGCCATCCAGTGTACAAATTTACAAATAAATTAAATAGATCCTTCAGGCCAAAACAAAGCCTAGAGTTACCGGAAGCGATCCCATAGATGGAAGCTGTGTTTAGGATGGGAGTGGAAGGTGAATCCTGAGGAAAAACGAACACAAGGGTATGACGCGCAGTGCAAAAATCGCTTTCCATTAAGACTGATTTATAGTTTTAAATGCCGTTTTGGGCCAAACTAGAAAGCAAATATGGCTTTTGCTGAAACGGAGTCTTGGCGTCCTCCCTAGTAATTTGGTTAGGACGTATCAAAATTGAATCTTGCCATTTGGCAAGAATGAAGCAAATTCCATTAATTTAATCTCAACAGCTCAGAGCAGCTGCCCGGATGTCAAAGTTACCTAAAACCATATCTATTTTTAGTGGCTAAAATGTGAAGATTGTTTGTTTGCCCGATTTCAAAGAATTACAGTATCTTTTACACAATAAGAGTCAAAAAATTGCTACGTGCGAAGCGACTTTGTCCACTTAATGTAATGTACACATCACTTGAAAAAAACACTGACTAGAACCCGGTAGTGAACTGTACGTGACCTGAATATGAATAGATAAAGAAGTTAATGTTGTATTATGTGAAATTTATATCTTCTGTTACTTAAAAAGCTTAACCTCAAAAGGTTTCTTACAAAAGGGCACCGTAAAAAAGAAAAAATCCTGTATCGAACATTTACAAAGGAAGTAGTTTTACTAGGACTAAGGAAAAAATTGATAACCTAACCAAAGTGTTCTAGAAACAACCTGGTTGATAAATACCCTGAAGGTCCGCAGTCGAAGACTCTTAAAGCCAAATATCAGGCAAGCGAGATTGGCTTAATAAAACGTTTCCAGTATTACATATTTATCACTGGAAAATTTGGTCTATTTACAGACTTCATTTTTTGTAGTTTTTATTTGTTTACACATACCACAGACATTTTATGCGCTTTCAATTTTTA
This sequence comes from Porites rus, assembly GCA_964035705.1. NCBI lineage: Eukaryota > Metazoa > Cnidaria > Anthozoa > Scleractinia > Poritidae > Porites > Porites rus. The sequence continues at coordinate 43,489,178 of OZ037993.1, forward strand.
CAGAGATGCAGATATGCAGATTTTATTTTTAGGAGGCTTACAGAAGTTTCTTCTTGCATAATTTCTACAACGGAGAAAGTAAAGAGGTTTTAAAGACATTTGTCAAGTTGTTTGTCGTGTAAAATCTGTGTAAATGTTACATCAAATTTACAGAGATTTCAGCAAAATTATACACACATTTTAGGCGATCTTTTCGGACGAAATGTGTTAAAATTTAAAGAATATTTGTAAAGTTACAAAATCTCTGTGAATGTGCGTATTTACAGAGTTCGTAATTTACAAGGGAAATATAGATATTTTACAAAGCTTTCACCGACTTTTGTAAGTCTGTAGACGGTTAAAGTTTTTTAGTTTATATCTATTCAGCGCCTTCAGTTTTATGTTAATATATGTTGAAAAAACATTCACATATCTAGTTTACATAGGTAGACAAAACACAAAGTTGTAAGGCAATAAAAACTAAGGAGAACGGGAGAATTTTTTCCTACGCATAACACATATTTTTTCAGTTTTTAAGGCCGGACATTTCCGCGCAAAATATACAAAAAACTTGGTATAAAATTAACAAATTCAATTCAGTTTTAGAATCAGACAGTACGTGGATAGTTGACAGGTCAAAGGACAAGACCTTTGTTTCCTCTAGCTATGAAAAAAAAAACATATCCTGTACTAACTGCCATGTATCTTAATGGACTAAGGAAGTTACGGGCCCAGATCTCATACTGAGTTAACAGTTTTTTCGCGGAGGTACAATATTACAATTGGTAGAACTCTCTGGTTTTGAGAAACTTCTGAAAAAGCACTTGCTAGCGAGTCAATTTATAATTATCGTCCTCATTTTTTTTAAAAAATTCATTTTCTTTCCCTAGTGTTTGAAATTGTCTTATTGGAAAAACAATTTGACAAACCCATAATCAATTTGGAGGTCTCAAGGAGACGTTGCAAGGAATTCTTTCAAATTCATCGTCTTCTAAGACTATAGGTATTTTTTTTATAGAAGTTTAACTTTTATAGAAGGCCATCTATTCATGTTTAAACTAGATCCTATAGTTTTATAAAAACTATAATTGTGCTAGTGTACCTTTTAAATACCTTCTTTCACCTGCGGCTTGCGATTAAAGAGTTTCCCCGGGAAAATATTTCATATAGATGCTGCATGTTCTGAATCACGGAAATTGATGTCAGAATTAACAAGACTTACGACGAAAACAGGACTACGCAAGAAAAACTTCCGTTGACATTCGCGGAGTGTAAAACGAAACTCGAAACAGGAGAGGACAGATTTTTCATTTATATAGTTCATTATCAAAAAAAAGTGACGAGGGAGATGTGAGATGAAAAAGATATGTGAAATTGAGGTTGTACTGTTTTTTTTTCGGGAAAACGTTTATTTGCCATGGTGATAAACAATACAAAACAAAATAAAAGATGCTAGGAACAACTTATCGGGGATTGAAAAGGGAAAAAATGGAAAGTTCATAATTTCCTTTTTCTTACACGAAAATTTTCGTTATTTAATTAAGTGCTTTAGTCAAAAAATTGTTATTCCGTTCGAAAAAATCTGTCCCTTCCGGACAAAGGAAATTTCTCGACAAAAATGTTTTATACTATTATTTCAAGACAGAATTTCTTTAATTTTTATTCCATCATTTCTCTTCGGCCTTCGAAACTAATCATTAGGATTTTATTCTTGGTTTTTTATCTCAGTGGTAACGTTTGTCATCCTGTAAATAAATACATGAGTAACTTACAAACATTTTCTCTTTTAAGACCCGGTGATAAATTGACAAAGTACTTGCTTACAAAAAGTGCCGTGTTGTGTCTTCGTTCTGAAGCCCATCTATTTTCTATGAAAATTTAGAGACTTTTCCTCGGCAACTCCTAGTCTAACTGGCAATAAAGTATAGTATTTCTTGAAAACAATGGTTTTCGTCAACAAAATCTAGGGCTTCCTTGTATAATAATTCTCATACTTTGCTATTTGATTTCATTTCACGTTCCTTCCTTGTAGCAACTAAAAGGAATTTCTGTTTGGTCTAAAGACATAGGCATAAATACAGTCTGGTTTGAGACATAGGCATAAATTCAGACACTATCAGCCGCTCTCTGACATGCATAACATGGTGATTTGTCGAAATAACTATAAATACACTAATCTGCATGGATGAGTTGGTTTCCTTGTAACTATATGGTCGCCGGCAAGATGAAAGATCTAAATGTATCCGATCGTATATTGTAATGTTGCCGCGCCGTTTAATTGATTTTGATTCCAAGAGTCATTGAATGTTAAAACTACTTTTCACGCACACTTCCATAATTTGTATTTAGAGACGACACTTTCATCAAACGCCTTGAATAAACTTCACATCCACAAATCCTTTTTATTGTCTTGTTGAAAAGTGTAGGAAAACCAATGACCTTAAACTTACTTAGATACCTGCTTTCAGCAAAATGTAAAAGAAAGAACTCATGGCTTTGAATTAGTGGTGATTGGGAGATTTCGAGAGGGTTGCCTTGGGTTTAAATATCGCTTCTTAGGCTTCCAAAGCGAGTTTTGCCAAAGGAATTTATTCCAGTATAACGGAAAGGAAGCACACTCTGACTTTAAAAACAAACGCTTCCTTGGAAATGGTAAAGCCTAAAGGAGCATGGATGGCGCAATGGCGAGAGCATTCGCCTTCCACAAATGTGGCCCGGGTTCAAATCCCGGCATCGAAGGCATATGTGGGTTGCGTTCGTTGTTGGTTCTCTCCCTTGCTCCAAGAGGTTTTTCTCTGTGTACTCCGGTTTTCCCCGCTCCTCAAAAACCAGGATTTCCAAATTCTAATTCGACCCGGAATCAGGTAAACGAAGAACCACTTAGTGGATGTGCTACTTCTAAATCGTGTATTAATTAATTTATTTAAAACCTAGTACCCGGGACAACTTTTCTCGATATCACATAGACTGGGCGTTAGCTACCCTAAAAGCTGGCAGTATCCCCATTCTTTGGTTCTACCGCCAAAACAAAACCACTTGCACTCACAAAAAATGGCTCCTGCTTTCCATCAGCAGCCCAGTAAAATCTTTTTGAAGTGGTAAGCAGGATAACTAGAGTAGCAGGCAGTTAAGGCAGTTTAGGCTTAAAACTGTGGAGTAAGAGAGAATAGGGTGGGGCGTATGTTTTTAGTTTACAACTGGAAAATGGTATCTGAACGTCAATGAGAGATATTTATCAAAACTGTCTATTTGCATAGGAAAGATGGTTTTTATTGTTCTCTTTAAGAAACCATGCACACTTGACATCTGTAAAAAACGATAAAACGGTTAAAATGCACATAAACAGTCACTAAAAGGTACATACCACATACAGAGATGTCTCTGCATTGTTTTCTTACTGGTTTCCTGTCCTTTGTGCGCCATTGCAGCCAGTTTTGATGTTCTGATTTGTTTATTTTCACACAAATCTTTATAATTTGGCTTCAAGGAGTCTGTTGTGTGCCTGGGCTTCATGTGGATATTCATGCACTGTGCGCTCAGCCTACAGAACGGTATTCAGTTACCTGGGCCCGATTATTCAAAGAAGGATTAAGTTAACCCAGTATTAACGTGAAATTTGACTTAAAATCTAAATGCTTACAATTTGATGGTTGGACGCTCTAAAATGAGGAGTCAAAATAAACAGAAAAGTTGCTATATTTTAAACAAAAGAAACAGTGACCCGGAAACATTTAACCCAGGCCTCTCCCTCCTTTGCAAAGGCTCCCGCTAGGTATTTCAATAAAAATAGCAACGCGCGGCTTCATTTTCCCCTCTCCCCAGCCTCCCTACGACACAAGAGGTCTCTGCGGAGGAGGGAGCCCCGGTGTTACAGTGATATCGGCATACCCATTCCCAAAACCCTAGTGATATGGGCATTCCCCGTAACCCTAACCCTAACCCTAATTCTAACCCAAATCGCTAAGGTAATATGATAAGGGGGTACCCATATAACTAGGGTTTTGGGAATGGGGATGCCCAAAACGCGGTGATGCCCATATCACTGTGACACCGGCCTAGCGGCAACCAAGATTGACAGAGTTGCAAGCAAAAGTGGAATAACTTAGCCGAATAACAATAATTCGCTTCTGCTTGTGATATGGTTTTCACTAGATTATAAGCGACAGTCTTGAGGGGAGACGGAAGAAAGTGGAAATAGTCGTGATCTCTTCAGTCGAGGTTATGACTCCGCTAACAAAATCATAAGCGCTCTTATGGCTTCGAATAAGACTCCGGCTCCGTCGATAGGGAGGAACGCCCTTTCCCGTGGCTGTCCTTCTGTTGACGGGTACGGTATCAGCGAACACTAAATATGTATGCGCAACAAGAGCTGCAACATTAATACAGCATAGTGTTGTCTTTCATATTGAAGAGTTCCATCTGAATATAAACAAGACGGGGAAAGGAATGGAAAGGGCCAACAGTATGAAATAAGGACGGGGGGGGGGAGGGGCAAGAAGAAAAGGAAACAAAAAAAAACTGATGGGACTGGAATCCGGGACAGAGAGCATGATAGGCGATAGCGTATGCCATGAGGCCAGGAACTTTTACATACTCCTATAAACAGAAAATATATTTTGGTTAAATCATTATCATCATTTTGCTGGAAAACGACTCTTAAGGTGGTGGAACCGCGTTCTGGTCACTCTCTCGCCAAACAACCAGAGCTGCCCAAAACGTTGATTAGAAGTAGAGCTCTAGGCTAGCTTTTTTCTCGATGGGATGGATGGGAATTCTTCAAGAATGACCAAAAAAGGATATCTGACCAATGCTGGTGAAGACTGCCAGCGGTCTCTCTTTTGCTCGGTAATCTGTGGGTGAGTGAGAGCGATTGCGATATGGATATGTGAGTATTCGAGCGTGAAGCCGCAAGCAGCGAGTTGTGAGGGCGCCAGTACTGGCACCCTCACTACTCGCCTGCTGGCGGCTTCGCTGCTCAAATTTTCACGTATCACACTCGCTTACAGATTTTCGAGAAAAGACAGACTGATCGCAGTCTAGAATTGGTTAAATCTTTTCTGTACATACTTAAAGACAACAGTGGTTTTCCTTTTTTGGATTTTTCCCCATCTCAGACTCCCTGTGAACCAAATTGTATTTCGTAAGATAAAGTCCTATTTAACAAAGTTTGAGTATTCAAAACGGAGATGCTTTTATTAAAAAATTCATGTCAATGCTTTACACGTTCCTAAAAGTTACTTGATGCAAAATTTGACTTTCTGCAGCGGAGGGTATTTTAAGAAGACTAATTCCTCTAGATTGTTCCATGTTGTTATGGCGACGGTCTGCGCTAGGCCTTACGCTGTACCGGTATGTTGTGACTATCAAGGGAACTGTAGAGCGCCTGCGCAATCGTAGAATACGGAATAGAGATGCACGGAATTGGCTGTTCATGATGACGTAAATAACTGGATTGTAAACCACGGAGGCTTTGGCCAACAACTCAGGAATTTCAGCTTCCCACAATTCTATCACCTGTTTTCCTGTAAACGTCGCTGCGAGGCTCACAAAGCTATATGGCGCCCAACTCAACATGACCGCGGCAACAGCTGTGGCTGTAATCCGCACTAGTTTAATCCTGGAGCTGCGCTGTCTTAGCTGTACTTCAAGGTTTCCTGGCACGATATTTCTGCGAACTAAGCTGGAGGAAGATTAGAAAAAAATCCCATTGTGTAAAAATGAAAAACACTAGTGTTTATTTCGTACTCCTCGTTAGCACGCAACAACAACTGGAATCTTCAAATTAACCAGATCAATCATCAGGAAACAAAATAGCTCACCCAGAAAACGAATGTAAAAGGAATTGCATGTACGAGGGGACTGTAACAAGTCAATAAAAGATCACGCTCACCACTTTTGTTTTCCCAGGTGCACAAGATTAGCAGCCCGCTCAGGGAAGGAGGCCACGCGTGTCTTCCTCCAAAGCGCCTACTTAGCGGACTCCCACCAGAATCCACGAACCTATTAATAGAAAGCTTTAGATTTGAGTACGAGTACGAGTACGAGATTTAACTTGACGTTTTTCGCGTATTGTGGAAAAATGTCCGACCCGGAAAGCTTCATTGTACTATTTTTTACCTGAAAAATAAGTGCGGTTATTTTTATTGGAGAACGTTTAGTCCTTTCCCGATAGCAAAATGATAAAACTTCTTACATTTGATTACTTTTCCCCGCCACTACGACATTCTCGCGAAAACTAGTAGTAGATGGATTATGACGACGGCTATCTCGTTTTCCCGCCAAAATGAAGCTGGCTCACGCGCGTGCACAAATTAGTATTGAGAAAATCTCGTACTCGTAACCGTCATCGCCCACGAACCTAAAGCTCTCTGTTAATATTGATAGGCTCCTGCAAAGCAGCACATTCTGATTCAAAGCACGTAACTATGTTTAAAGTAAACAGAAGAAATGATATAACTGAACGGCTACTTACCTGTAAATTTTGTAATAGCAGATCACTATGGCTACAATAGGAATAAAGAAACCGAAAAAAACAAGTAGAAGATTGTAAGCTGTATCCCCGGCAGATCTCCCTACCCAGTCTGGACAGCAGCTGAGTCTAGAAGCAGAAACAACGTAACGATTCCACCCCAACAGAGGCGGGAGCATGCATAGACCACCGTACATCCACGACGCACCAATTAAGTAGGCATTTTGACGCGCTGAAAATCTGGAATTCCTGTTCACTTGCTTAAGTCCGATGTAAGATACCACGCTCATTTCGGTCAGCGTGAAAATGCACGCTATGCCGACAGTACCATTGACAAATGCTCCCCAAATGCAGTGCGAGCTTTCTGGCAGGTTCCCACGGATATTAGCTTGGATTACCACAGGGTAGCCAAAAATTATGATAAATATGTCAGCTAGAGCAAGGTTGATCATCAGAGGGGTCAGGTTGCGCCTACGGTGTTCAGGCCGTATAAGGACGAAAAGGGTCAGAACGTTGCCAAGGAAACCGATGGTCAGAATGAAGAACATTACAAGGCCATATGCTAAGAAGCCGCTCTTGTTCCCAGAAAATATGTCCTCGGATTGCTTCATGTTCGATATAAACTAAATGTTCTCCCTCTCTGAAACCACACCAAATTACATCAGTTAAAAAAGACTGAAATCCCGTCCGTCTTGATATAAATGTTGTTTAATTTGTTTGATTCATGTGCCCGTTTTTCGCATCTTTTTTTTCCCTCACGATAATAATAACGACTTTCAGTGTGGTAGTGCATCCTCTAGGTGGTCTTCGCCTACTAATACTAGCTACAATGTGCCCTAACTACATTCTATCATTTCACAAAGTTAGTTTTTGAATTTAAAAAATCAGTCATACGTTTTCTGCTTTGAATGACGTAAGTTTCTTCGCTAACCTAACGAATTTGTCATAGTCAGTTTCTTGCCTTCGCTTATCAGGAAAGGTATTAAATAATCTCGCTGCCGGGTCTTGAAAAGTGAGCTTTCAGTTGGAATCGTAGACTTTCAAAGCGTCCTTTATTTTTTTTTCCTGGTTGGTTATGACTTTGTCGCTCGCTCGGTCGTTGCGCGACCTCATGCGTCGAAGTTCGCTTCGCTCACTTATACTAAGAACTTATGAGAAGTCGACTTGTAGCAAGTCTATTGGAATCGCAAACTTTGGTGCTTCAAGAGATATTAAATTATAGGCACTGACAGTATAAAATTTAAGGCGCAACTAAGTAATCTGGCCAAGAAACATTATAAAGCGATTTATGAGCCATATTACTATCCTGGGGACTGGAACGGGCTAATTCATGATTGATAATGTGACAGAAGTATCGTTTAGCTTAGACCTCTGATAAGACGGTTTTCAAAATATTTCCGTTCGGGATTTTTTCATCGAGAAAAGAACCCGCCTTCTGGGCTCAGACGATCGTTTCCAGGTCATTTACTAGATCCACAGGAAATTTTCATTTTCAGAAATGGAGATCTCATGGTTTTGATTTTGTTGTGACACAAATGAAACCCTTACAAATCGTAAGAAATTGTCCCTAAGCTTTTTTATTTTCGTTAAAAAGAGATAGATCGCGGTGTCTTCGAGGGAAACAACATCCCTGCCACTTAGAGAAGTGTTCCAAATTACCTCTATTTCAAACGGCATATAAAATGAAATACATGAATATTTTTATAAATTTTAAAATAATGATTATTAAAGACATTGAAAAAAACAAAACGTTTTAGTGTCCTAACATAATTAAACCTTCCCGTATGGGAATAGTCCTCTAGCTATCACGTATTTCAAAATGGACTTGTGTATAACCACTTCACTCGTCATGTTTGAATAGTTTCCAAAAATGATTCTTATTCGAAAAATATTGTGTAAGCGCACACATCCTCGGCCAAAGCAGCAAATGAGTGTCCCCACTCGCAAGTCTTAGAAGGTAATGATGTCTTTTACAAGAATGTTTTTGCTGAAAGCAAACTCTTCATAAATTTTTTTGTAATGGGATTGTTGTGCTTTGGAATTTAAAGGCAATGACGAGACGACGAGACGATTTCTAACTTCGCTTGGTTACAGGGTAACATTATTGGAACAATATTGGAACAATGTTGGAAAAATGCTGTAAGCATTCGAAATAGACTGTCGCAACAATGTTGGAAAGACGTGTTGCGCTGGAAAAACTGAATGAGAATTGCTCCTCCATCCTGTTTTCCCAGTATGAAATATTCAAGAGGTTTTTCACCAAATATTTCATTAAACGATGAATAAAAGAAATTCATGTATCCATCATTTTCATCTTCATCTTTCCCGGGTATATTAAAAAAAAGAACAAATTTAATGACCAGCTCCCAGTTGGCCTGTTAGCTAGCTCAATTGGTTAGTGCGCTGAACCACTGTCGCAGACAGTCAGGATTCGAATTCCGTGAAGCCCACCTCAGTTTTTCGGGCTCTCTTTTCAGACTGCATAAAGTTGTGTATTTAACTGTGATGAACTTCTCGGCACTTAAATATTTCATTGTTAGGCGAAGTCTTTTCTCAACAAAGGCTTCCCTTGTAACCAAGGTCTCAGTTATGGATTTTTCCCACCACAGGAACAAATTTTTCCCTGGCCTTATCAAGTATATACATCCTTGTAAAAAGTTGTTACGTGCCTGCAAAAAGTCGTAATTTTTTGTCAATGGTTTGTCTATTTTTTTCTTACTCTCCACGAAGGACAAGTTTGGTCCTCCAGAGATGTCCGTCTTAAAGAGAGTCAAATAAACTTGGGGGAAAGAAAGGCAGGGACCAACTCAAGGTGTCCGTTTTACCAAGGTGTCCCGGCCAAGAGAGGGTCGACTGTATTTCTTTTCTTTATGTTATCAAGAGATTTGTGATGTATTGAGAATTACTTAATTTGCTACACTCATTCAGAATCGGTTTGAAATATGTAACAAAGGCGAGATGACTCGAACACAGCGTAAACTGAATTCGTGTAGATTTTAAATGATTGTTCCGCAGCAAACATTCTGTTTATTGCAAATCATTTTAACCACTCTTGTGAAAATACTTGCTATTTCATTTTAATGTGCACAATTTCTGTTGATATTGAAGCAAGGAGGTATTTTCCTATTCAGATTTTATCAGATTGTTGGATTAACTAGTTTCTTTGAAACTAATAGCAGATAGTTCTTCTGAAAAGAGGTCTGAAGTGAAAGAAAATTTATGTTTTGTAATTGCTGCCTCTTAACTTACCGAAATAGAAGAACAGATTCTCCTGAAGCTATACTCAGTTCTTTTAGTACTTGGCTAGTAGTGTAGGCAAAGCAGTTCGTTCACAGAAATAAGCTCATGTACCTATGGCACAAAGTATCGTGTCTTTCCTTCTTCTGAATGCGAGTTATAAAATATAAAGCGCCGTTGAATATTAACTTTACATTCATTAACCACCGCTTTAAAAAGCGTCAAGCGCTTTTAAGTAAAAAATTTCGGTGATTTTTCATAAAACAATTACGGCATATTTGTCTTATTTGACACATTAAGATAAAACTATGGTGACATCTAAAAAACATCTTATTGATCATTCTCCCAGCAAGCTATATACTAACTGACATTTGAAAAGGCAAAAACTGAAAAAAATATCAACTATATTTTTATGAATAGTTCTCAATCCTATTGTGTAAACTCAGAGTTAATTAATTGTTTTTGAAATAGTGGGAGGCAAAAGGAAGAAAACGTTCTTCTTCTTCTTTTTTTAAACTGCCTGTTTCATCCGTTTAATTGAAATTAGCCAGAAATACATTATTGCTTCGGCACAAGTGAATGGGCCGAATTTCCAATTCTTCCCTGATATCTTCTTAAAACGGTTTCAAGCAATGTGAAAATACAATACACAGGAAAAATTTACTCAAACGTAACAACATAAAGCCTCAGGGTTGGATCGTAAATTAGAATTTGAAGTGTAGATGATATTTTCCGACTTTGTCCAGCACCACACTATAAAAATACTTACCATCCGGTGATTTTAGGCTGTGTTTAGAAAATACACTTTAAGTGGTTTTCTGTCAAGTTAATAAAACGAAGTTTGACTTCTATGTCGAATCATCGCAGCTGGATGTCTGTAAGATACCGCCTGCTAACTCGACCAATCGTTCGGCCGATAAAAACTTTGGCCCCGGAGCAATATTCAAAATAGGAGTTCGCTACCGAAATGAAGAACAGTAGGCGGATTTTAGGCTCTGAATCGAATTCGTGACTTTCGCGGGGCCCATAATACACCCTGTTTACCTACCCCCCCCCCCCACCCCAAACAGATGTTTCTTTGTTTTCGCTTTCTCTTGGGACTACTTAAATACCCAGAAGAAACTGAAAACGAATCTTATGCATTTTTTGGGGGGGAGGGTAAACAAAGTTTATTATGGGTAATGTCAGGAGCCGGCTCCTGGTAATGTTAAAGTGGCGAGACCAACAAAATTAGGAACCTTTTCAGCTGTTAGAACTTTCGAGAGACTTTTTTGCTTGGCCTAGAGGTCAATCTATCGAGGTGTTACAATGTTACAAAGTTTATAATGGGTAATGTCAGGAGCCGGCTCCTGGTAATGTTAAAGTGGCGAGACCAACAAAATTAGGAACCTTTTGAGCTGTTAGAACTTTCGAGAGACTTTTTTGCTTGGCCTAGAAAATACACAATGTAAAGGTTTACCTTTTAATCACTATAAATCAAGATGAATATATCTCTTCAGCTTGTACGGTTTGAATGTCTAATAAAAGTCATGTGATAATATCAAGAGTGCTTTTTCTTTTTATGAAATGCATATGTGTTTACAAATAATTTAAGAGAAGACAAAAGGCGAATTCCCTGAAAAAATTTGACCGGACACTTCGTTCATACGAAACCATTCATTATTAATTTTTCGCTCCGTTCACGCGGAACGTACGAACAAGGTTGAATTTCTGCTTATGCGCAGATCACTACTTTAGCCAATATACAATGGTGTCTCCCAACCTCGTCCCCAGGGTCCTCTCGTTTTCCAACATGGCGTCGCCATATTGAAAACGAGTAAGCCCTGGGGACGAGGTTGGGTGTCTCCCAGCTAAATAACCACGCATTCGTGCAGCCACGTCTTCACTGTACAACAATATGGACGGTTATGGTGTTTTACGCCGCGCCGGTCAAACGGCTAAAAATTTGACCTCAATTTTGGATTCGTTGGGTTTTGGCGTTCAAGTTTTTAAATTTGTCTTTTGAACTTTTGAACAAGTTTTTAAACTTGTCCACGTCTTTCGGCGCCCGTCTCAGGAATTTAAAGCAAATAAAAAGTTCATATTTTATTTACATTGCTGTGAGGGAAAGGTCGCAGTTCTGACTGAATTGGCTGCTCTGCTACCATGAATTCTAAATTCGTTCAGCACTTTTAGCTTATTTACACTTTTCAAAGTTCAGAGTGTTTTCATGCCCGTCCCTAGAGCTGAAGAAAGTAGAATGTTCATATTTCATTTATATCGTTATGTGGGAAAGGCCGCGTTTCTGTTTGTTTGCTCTGCCGCTGTGAATTCCAGTTCGTTCAGGGTCTTCAGCTTAGAAGTTAAATTGTCCAAGTCTTTTGGCGCCCGTCCCAGGTACTGAAGAACCCGGATGTATTTTTTAACCATCCATGCTCTAAAGCTCATGATTCTATGATAAAAAAAAAATAGTAAGAATCAAATAAGAATTCTTCGGCTATTATTTGGAAAATCTCCTCAATGTTAAGAACGCTACTTTAGCGACGATTTACCTGTCAGCGTAGAATTGAAATCAGCAAAAGTATTTGCTTGAGATATGGCAGATATGGTAACAAGACTGAGTGGAGTCCCGTTCGGTCTGTGATCATACGAGTGATCAACCGAGTGAACAACCGCGTAGTGGGGGTCCGATTTGTTAAATCACGAGAATGAATACAGACCGAATTGGACTACATGAGTCTCTGTTACCAATTAATCATAACTATAACAAAATTTGTGATATTTTAGGCTTTTTAAAATCAAAACACAAGAAATTGCGATATTTTCTTTGGCAGCAGTGAAAAAAAAGCCATTAAATGCGCGTGTGTACTGTTCAATTACTTAGGCATGAGACAAAAAAACAAGCATGCTAAAAAGACTGGTTAAACAAAGAAATGGAAGAGTTTCAAAAACCGGGATAATGTTAAGCTAAGACAGGAGGCCGGAAATATTCGCCAAAATGGAGAGGTTTCCGGCCAAACCGGGAGGGTTGGAATCTCTGCATCACATAGAGAAATTAACCGTTAGCCGGAGACAAGACACTCAAGATACCCTCTGCAAACAGTCTACTGGAGTGTTCTGACGTTTTCCTCGCCTACAAAGCTACGTTAAATGGGTCCTACCTTATTCTAGTTTCAAGAACAAAAGATTCCACAAATGTTTTTGCTTTGAACAAGACACCATGGTTGTTAATGTCTCCGTGAACTCCAGCAATGGCACTGCCATAAAATAAATAAATAAATAAATAAATAAATAAATAATAATAATAATAATAATAATAATAATGATGATGATGACGCAACGCCGTCAATCTGATGGTAGTACTCATTATTCAACAAATAAGCATTCAACGTGAGTTCTATACATTTGAATGTAAGTTGGGGGAGAAGGGTGGGGAGGTTTCTTGCACTGGCCAGTGAGACGGTTACGCACGAGACTGGAGCGGAGTTGCGTCAAAAATGCAGTGTGGGACTTCTGTGGGACTGTCTTGGGCGATGAAATTGGACGCAGTTTCCTGCGCAACTTTGAAACGAGCTGATCAAATCAAAAGATCCAAAACAGTCCATGATACAATTCGACACAACTTTGACCCAGTATCACGCGGCCAAAAGGATCAGTTCTGCAAATTTAGTTTTGGACAATACTTTTATCGTTTATAGAATGTTACGCCTTTTACGTAAGGCCCTTGTATAGCCCTTACATAGTCATGCTGTGACTAGAAAGGAGCAAGGGATGGCGCAGTGGTGGGAACGCAGTGGTGGCCCGGGTTCAAATCTCGGCGTCGAAGCCATATGTGGGTTGAGTTTTTCATTGGGTCTCTTCTTTGCTCCGAGAGGTTTTTTTGCCGGTACTCCGGTTTTCCCCTCTCCTCAAAAACCAACATTTCAAAATTCCAATTCGACCAGGAATAAGGTAGACGAAGAACCACATTGTGGATGTGCTATCTCTAAATCATTATTTATTTCTTATTTATTTATGCTACTGTTAGTCATAAAAAAAGAAAACAAAACAGAAACAAAAAAACAAACAAACAAACAAAGAAAACATTGGCTGCCAGAGTGAAAGAAAAGATGAATTAACAAACAGACCATTTCCGAGTTTCTCCAAGCCTCTGTTTTGACCCTTTAAGCCCCAATATCCACATACAAATTCTCCAGTTTAGTTGAGAGAATTTGATAAAAGATCAAAGACGTTTCTCTTTGTGATCGTATTATTCATTCTAATAGACTTCGCTCTTGACAATTAATGGATATCGTTAGGAGAAAATTGGTGATGGTCACTGTTGGTACTTTAAGAATGGTTAAAACGATTTTTTATTCCAACTCATGCGAATACTATTTGCATTTACAAAGGAAAAAGGCATGCAAGCAAATATTTGTCGTTGAAAAGACAAAAAATTTAAGTTAAAGCTCGACGACATGGTCAATTCTACAACAGGGAACTAGCGCCCCCCCCCCCCCCCCGACAATAAGAATATCTCTTCTTGGCTTTGTTAAGGAAGATTCTCAGAGGATTTTCATGGGAGAGATAGCCCAGGGAATTTGGCTGGTCATATTTCGTTACCAGGCTAAGATCTTGTAGGCGTGGGCTGTCTTGTACGATAGTTGCCAAATACAAAATTACAGTAAATTGCTACTCACCACTTGGCCATAAGAACGAACCTATCTACAGGTTCACCCAGTTCCTGATTGATGGCTCGGACAGTGTTCAAATTTCTAATAACGAAGAAAGAAAGAAACTGAAAGTCTTAGCCATTGCAAATGTGAAACAAAGGGAACTTAAGGAACAATTGAAGGTTCGGCAGCACTTCATTTACCCGAAAGTCGTTATTTACGATCCTCAGCCCCGCAGGGGGAAGGGGGAGGGAACTCCTTAAAATGGCCTATACGTGGAGGCTCCGCCCGAAAGGGGTACCTTTTTGTCAGGCTTCAGGTATATCAAAGGAGCTAAAGGGTAACGAAATCTGTCATTTCGGTCTGTAAACTGAGGACCAAAAAGGGCTAGCAAACGCATTTTATGGAGGAGGGAGGTCGCAGTTTTGATTCCCGGGGCCAGAACAATACTCAGGGTCTTAAAATATCTGAGAAATGAAGATACTCCTTTTGCACTGCAAATGGCTAGACCTTCGCGTGGCTCGGATGACCACTTAAAATGGTGGTCCCGTCTCCAGTAGGAGACGTAAAAATAGTGTGTCCAATTAGCACTTTCGTGCTAAATACATTAACACGCGAATAAAGTGCATTTTTAATATATTCATTTAAAAAAGACGGTGCATTTGCTGCGGTTAAAAGGGATGCAGTGTTCTGAACTTGAAAGGGGTATTATTTGTCAGTAGAAGGTATACGAAAGGATTATCTTTTTTGTCAAAAATGGTAGATAAAAGGGTAAGGGGTTGGACCTCGGGGCAGAGCCTGCCGTATAAAACTTCCTTGAGTAACCCTTCTTAATCCTTTAAGACTCAAATATCCACTTTTATGATCTCATAAGTTTACTTAAAATATTATTTCAGAGATCTTGTTTAAAGATTAGCCTGAGTATTAGGCGTTCGGGGGGGGAGGGGGGGAGGGGGGGGGGAAAGAAGAAGAAAGAAGCGAAAAGGGGAGACAGCCTCTCCTCTCTCCTTCACCTCCCCTAAAATCTCCTCTCCCCTGACCCCCAAGGAAGGTCTGATACTCAGCCTATTTAAAGATCAATGAAAGCATTCTCCCTTATGTGATCATTTTAATAACTCTCATAACCGTGGTTATTTATTGATTTTGAAAGAACATTGATTTTGGTCATTCTTGGGACTTAAAGGGTTATGCCGCAAAAAGACCCCAGATTGAGAAGATCATCCTTACCTGAAAACCAGAAGCATGCTCCTCGGAAGTTGTTTAAGAATAGTGATGACTTTATAAAAGTGGCCCTGAGCGAGTTTCGTCATGATGGCCAGATCCTCTTCAGTTACACGTGTCGTGAAAAGCATGCCAGCACTTCCCCATGCAAATGGCCGCTGTAAAAGAATCTGACAAAAATTCTCATAATCTGCAAAAAAAAAAAAAGGTTTCCAAGTTGTAATTGTGATTAGAATGTACGCATTCCCCTATTGTTCCGTGAGATCGTACGAAACGAGCACCTAGCCTGCGGGCAAGCTCTCCGGGGCGCTCTGGTGGCGGGGCGGGAAAAGGAAGGAGAGCTTGCAACTACGTCTCTGGAATTTGAATATCTGCATCGAAAAAGTCGATGCGGAGATGACATTAGTAATGGCGTCATTACCCTTTGCACGTGTTTTTCAATGTTTGTTTACATTCGCCCCCCTTTTTCGCTTCGCGCTGATTGGCGCAAATCCGACAGCTCAGTAGACGGGGAGCCACAGAGGAATTGGAGGTCGAATTCAAATTCCAGAGACGTAGTTGCAAGCTCCTAGTTTCTATTCCCGCCCAGCTGCCAGAGCACGCCGGAGAGCTTGCTCACAGGCTAACGAGCACCTGCCCTAACGGACGGCCATCTTGCGTAACGAGCCTAGCCTGGGGATGAGTATCAAATTGGCCTTCCTTTGGGCAAGGAATGGGCCTTCCTCTCCCACCGCTATTAACCCTGACACCAAGATGGCCGTCCGTGAAGGACGGTAAGCGCTCGATCTTATGGAAAAAAGGGGACTGTGAACAATCTATATTACGATGATCATATGCTGTCGTTGACATTATCAAAGTCCGTTGCCCTTATTGAAGCCCCGACGCAAAGATCGAGCTTGCGTTCTGCTGCCCCCAGTGCGTCCACGCCCTTTCTTTACGCTAGCGTCAAAACGTTGCCGTCATCAATAACGCTTGCTCAACGTCGTCCTTTCATACCCTAGCACTTCTCTTACGTAACTGATGCTCAAGCGTTCGTGGATCCTTTTAGCTCATTCATACACGGAAGGTTCTAAACAATCCGATTTGTGTGCGTCCACAAGTGAAAGTTTCGTGGAGTAAGTTTAGGATCGGAGTGCTGTGTTAGGGTGAACATCACCTCTGATTTTGCTCTGCCGCACTCAGCAGATATTTACCGTCTACTCCAAGTTCTTTACTGAAATGCTGCATGCGTTCCTGGTCATTTAAGACGATGGATTTCCATAGCTGACACAGAAGTAGTCTGTCTCTAAAACAAAATAAGTGACACGTTTTCAAGCAAAAATCACGAAGGTTAAATCAAACCGTATGTAAAGGAATAATAATCAGTGCCTTTCCTTTACTTAGGAAACGTCAATTATTCACGGTGTCTAAAGAGTGAAGTAAAATGTTTTCATGTCCAATACTGCCGCACTGTTACGGACAGTTAAGAGCAGTTGACGGATCGTATGCTCCGTACAAACTGTCAACATTGCTAACAGTCCGTATTCTGAGGGGCTTAAACAGACCGTTACAATGCGGGTATATTGGACAACCCTTGTAAAATTTGTTGTAAACAACACTCACCTTTGATGAAGTGTTTCGTAGAGTCCGTGGTCAATGATGACTATTTCCGCTTTCCCATCTTGGCCTTTCCTGACCAGAACTGCCAAACAGAAGCTTAAGTTACTACACCCCACCTCCAAAGCTAGGGAAAAGTGCCCTGGCGACGAGGTTGGGTCAAGTGAACAACTCATTAAGGTGAAGTGTTTTTGAAGTTATCCGCTGACCACTGGTTGGTTTTAATTGATCGCAGGCTCAGGTCCATAATAAAAAGACCATATAATAAATAACATATTAACCTCATCCGCTCGGTCATTACATCAGGGTCTTGGTCTGAGATTTCCCTGTAATGACCTCACTCTCGGTTGATACGGTAGTAGATAAAACATAATGGAGGTCAATTTACTTACCATTGGCAGGGTGAGGGTCACCATGGATGAAGCCACTTCGAAACAACTGCTCGCCAAACGCCTTGATCATTTTTTCATCAACCTAGACAAAAGTCAGAAGAAGAAAACTACTAGTGAAGGTACACTGGGTGTAGATAGATGTCTCCTATTTTAAACCAAGGGCAATTAAGAAGTATGAAACGGATGTCTTGTGTCATGAATTACAACTTGAAAAAGTTAAGCTACCCTCTGTGAAGTTGTGTCATGTGTCTCGGAAACGTTTTTAAAATAATCTTTTTTTTTTCTTTCCTCTCAATGTGCCCTGCGAGTACAGGTTTCTTTTTGGCATTGCTTTTAGCATTTGTAAAAGCGTTCGCGTGGCTTGACTGACAAGCGACGCGAGCGACTTCCTAAATGTTAAAAGCCATTCCAGAAAGCAACCTCTGCTCGCAGGGTACTATTTTTGATTCTCTTGAAAGTTATCCAGGTGCCGCACCAACAAAGAGATACAGCACTAGCTCATAATTTTAACAAACTTATGACAAGAATTCCCGTGGCACTTTTCGTTAAAGGTTAACACCTGCAAAACTGGCAATGTTATTCAGCGCATGGTACATTCTCGATTCTTGATTTAAGAGCTGGTTTTTGCTTATTTACATCCTTTAAGCGCCGATATCCACATGCAAATTCTCGAGACTGATCTCAAACATTTGGTTAAAGAATTCGTTGAGAGAAATGAATAAACGATCAAAATTTTTCCTTTTGATGATCATAAACTTTTCTCTTGATAACCTATTGGTATTATTAGGAGAAAATTGATATCAGTGGCGGATCCAGGGGAGGGGCCCGGGGGGCCCACCCCCCCCTTTATTCTTAGACCAAACTGAGGTCCGAAGGGCCGAAAAAATTTTTTTTGAGGCCGGGCCCCCCCCCTTATCTGAAAGTCTAGATCCACCACTGGATATTGGTCACTTTTGGGACTTAAAGGGTTAAACTCGCCTGTTTTTGCCTCTCTCACTCCACCTGCTGCTAAAGCTTTCCTATTAGTTTGCAGAAGACGTGTTTTTTTTATAGTGAAGCAAGCGTGGAGCTTAAGTCATGTGCGAAGGAAAAAAAGGAAGAAAGCCTCTCCCTTTACGCGTGGCTAAAGCTCCTTCCCTCGCGAAAAGTGCTCGCTTACGAAAACGCATAAAATAACGCCTGTTTTACGAGCTACACGAATATTTTTCATCGAGGCCAAAACAGCAGAGGAATATATCAAAACCTCCTCAGTTTAAATACTTGGGAGACCCCTCTGACAGTTTGAATATAATTTTCTTACATCAGCAACGTCCAGTCCTCTTCGCTTGATTTCCTCGACATCATCCACGTTACACGCATCAACAAACTCTGCCGTCAAAACGCGCTAAAAATAAGTTAAGGGGAGGAAAACTTGTCAGTATAACCACACGATGTCATGACTTAGGCTACAGTAAGTCTTTCACACACATCGCACATCGTTCTGGAGCGGTAGGTTAAGAGGACTTGGAGCACTTTTATTGCCTCACTTTTGAATAGTTACTTCCGTCTTAGTGGGTTCCAGTCCTGGCTCCTACTTATTTACGCCTGCTACGGTCCACCTGTTCACACTGAGACTCAGGAGAGTGGCACAAACCTATCCGATATGTGCTGATCCACTTTCAAGATCTCCCTGGCGCAGTTTCACTCCGTTAAAGAAATCACGCTTAAATCATCGTTCTTGTGAGTGAAAAGAAGCCATATCCAGTATGTTTATTTCAGGGGCGGACGGAGGATTTTGTGATAGAGGGGGCCTAGAGATATAGTATACAGTGGCAATAAGGACGCGATAGCGCCCATCAGGAATGCGAATGGCGCACTTTTCTATAGAGTTTCGGGCGCACGCTCCTCCGGGAAAATTTTTTAGATTAAAGTTCTCTGCGATGCCATCTGGTGTATTCTGGACGCTTAAATTTAGCAAATGCCTGGAGTCCATATTGAATATGTAATGCTGAAATATTTAATAAACCACAGGTGTGGTTGTGGTCAAAGAAGTAATTAACACTTTTTGATTGTAGCAGGGGCCGAAGCAATTGCGGCCAGAGCACAACCTCCCGGCAAAGGCGGCAACATTGTCTCCCTGAAAAATTGTCAAATCAAGTTTGTTTGAAATGGATATTTACTGCATGCATTCTTGGAGCTTTGAGCATTTGCGACTAAAAATGTAGGCTTCGAACACAGTTTCTTTCAGTTATTACCAAATGTTTATTGAAGAAGTATATTTAAGTGACAAAGCGCGAAGTACCATCCGACACACGTTTACAAGAGGAAAAAAAATTCCCGGACAAAAGAGGGGGCCGAACCCCCCCCTTCCCCCCCGGGCCCACTCCTAAATCCGCCCTTGTTTTTGGTCGGCGCAAAAGCTATCTGGTATAGTGTTAAGATAGCCAATTAACCCTTTCAGCCCTAACAGTGATCAACATCAAATTTCTCCTTGTAAAATCAATGTTTTGTAAGACAGACTGGTCATGAGAATTGCAGATATGATTACACAAGATGAATTTGCTTGATATTTTATCAACTTCCCCCCCACTTCGGTAAGAAATGAACACGGTCAACAAATGAGAATTCAAATTTTGATCGTAGGGTTTAAAGGGTTAAGACGTCTATAGATGCTGTAAGAATTATCTGAAAATAGTTTTACCTTGGTTGTGAAATCCCAGTGGATTTCAGGCACATAAACATAACTAAGATGTTTGAGTTCATCTGCACATCTTTCGCCATTGCGTCCTTCATTCACAAAATCCAGCTCTTGCTTCAAGGTTTCTTTTAAATCCTGGTAAAATTAAATTGTTTTCTTCATCGTGAGTTATCTTTAAATAATTATTCAAAATTGATGTTGAAGTTAGCATAAAAAAAATAGAGTATAGAACAATTGTACAAGTTGTTCGATCTTCTAAAGTAACCCAGGCTTGGAGAGCTTTATCAGGGGATACTCAATGAATTTTGGGTGGCTGGGGCGTAGCTACAATCTTGGACAAAACTCTTGACAGAATTGCATACTTGGAGAACATCGTAGCCGTAGCGGTTCTTCCCTCTCTCCCTCCCCCTGGAAGCAGTGTTGTTGTGTCTAAGAAGAAAGTCTAATCCCTGAGCGTTTGTAGGAAGCAGCTTTGAATTGGGGGAAGGGGATTATTTTATGCAAAGCCGTTGATTTGCAAATATTTTTTGTTGTGTTGCGCAATAAGGAAAAAACGTTCTCAAGTAGTTTTGTCCGGGATTGTAGGGGGCATTTTGTAGGCTTGCCTCCCCCCTCTCCTGCTCATGCTAACTGCTTATCCAAAAAATGTCTCTTTTATTAAATCACAGCTCGGTTATCCACATGAAAATCTAGTAACTACACTGAGTGTGACACAGGTGACCTCTCCTTTGAAAAATCCTGGATACACTGCTGGGTGGGTGTGTGTTGCTGGGTCCTGTATCCCTGAGCCTAGCCCTAACCCTAAACCCTAACCCTAACCCCAACCCTAAACCCTAACCCTAGCCTACACCCAGCCACACTCAGTGGCATTCTAGACAAAGTAACCGAAATCCCTATCCTATCACAGACTGCAAACTCAATTGGACTATAAGTTCTCTCGATTTTTTTACCCCAGTCTATACACTATGAACAGCAGGTGTATTTAAATCAGTCACTGTTGTATTAGGCCTGCACGCAGATGTTTCGTATTGGAAATATAAAACATCCGCGCAAACGATAATCAATGGATTGATTCATTGATAAAAACTAAATTAATGTGGCAAATTGTAACTTACATCTAAGACCCAGGAGAAAGAAAAAGAAGGATGCATCCAGCCAATGACTTGTAACAGCCGTTTTAATGTCCAAAGATCGCCATTATATCTATCCAGAAGGTCGATGTACTGAACCTAAAATTAGAGAAACAATTAGATTAATCTCTGATATTAAAAACAGCGTATGTAGTGAAGGTGGAAAGGCTGAGAGTAATGTAGAGTTTAAAGAGCAAATCCAGTGTATGCTCAGGGGCATTTTCCAGAGGTACGACCCATGTGCACTTTTCCAAATCAACCCTAACCCATCTCCAAAATTGTTTCCACGCAAGTAACTTGATCACATTTCTGTTTTTTTATTACCCAAAAGCAGGAAATTTGACCCAAAATTGATTGATCCTCACCAACACTTGATTCCTGAGCATCCCCCCTTACCTGGGACACACCAAATACAAATGTAATCAGAAATTTGTGGTAACAAATTTAAAACTTTATAAAGGACTGTCATTATCAGTTAGAAACATGATGCTTGCAGCCTTTCTGATCAATAAAGAAATAAGAATAAAAAAATACTGTATACCTTGACAGCAACTACTCTCCCATCATGTCTAACAGCTCTGTGCACCTGAGCGAGACTAGCTGCTGCTAATGGCTCATAATCAAACTCTTGGAATAGCTCTGGAGCTTTTTTACCAAAGTCTTCTAGAAATAGTTCATCAACCTAACATAACATAATATGAATAGAAATAGTTCATCAACCTAACATAATATGAAGAGTTAAGACAGGCTAGTGTATACAGTCTACTGAAAATTGTAACATGTTGCACTCATGCCTGGTCATTTGCCACAAGTGAGAGTTACACATACATGTGCCACCTGACTAACCTTCAAGAAAAATAGGAGGGTACTCGCGGTCTATTTGTGATCAAGAATTCATGCAAGGCTGTGCCCTAAAGCCTGTGTAGCATGGCAGTTTTGGTCGGGAGTGCAAACAAGCCAAGGTGGGCGAGGGCAGTGAAACTGTGAGGAGATTGGTGTGGGAGCAACGCTCAGTAGTGTGTTCAACAAAACTGCAATGCTATGCAGGCTAAATTGAAGAGAGCCCAGTGTTCTAAGCCTGTGAAATACAGGGTGCCCAGCATATGATATCTATGAAAAAACTAAGATTTCCTTATTGCCCAATGGAAAAAGTTAGGTGCCAGGGGCCAGTGGACACTGCTACATGCAGTTAAGAGCACAGTCATGTCCTGTTAAAATATAAAATAATAGCTTTAACAAGAATTCTTGATTTTAAATAGACCATGGGCAGCCTCTTATTACCTGTTAACAACTTAATCGCTTAACTATGTAGTCCACGATAAAATACACAGTCTTTGGCAGTAAATGGGACTAAGGGTTGTTGGGTGCACTCTGGGGTAAAACAAGGGTGGCAGCAACATACCCCATAAAGTGCATGCAATAAGGGTGGCAGTGACACACCCAAAACTGAGTAGAGCAATAAGGGTGGCAGCGACACACCCAAAACTGAGTAGAGCAATAAGGGTGGCAGCGACACACCCTTGTAATATACATAATGGAATGAGGGTGGCAGTGACACACCCTAGTAATATACGTAATGGAATGAGGGTGGCAGCAACACACCCTAGCAATGAGCAGTGCAGTGAGGGTGGCAGCGACACACCCTGCATGGTAATGGATGAGGCAACGAGTGGAGTGCATCCCCACCCAGGAGTGAATAAACTAAGGTGGGGTGGGGGCCCCACCCGGCCTGCTAGCGGAGGTAAAAGTAGCAGGTGTGCACCCAAGCCAGTAGTCCAGCTTTATTGAATTGAGGGAGGGTGTGGCAGGGAAAAAATAAGAAACTAATGCGTAGTAAACTACTATTGGAAAATACAATGCGTGCACGCAACGTGAGCAAAACAAAGGAGCACTCAGCTAGCACTGATGGATATAAGCATAACATAGTATTGATTACAGCTACTAACAATGAAAACTTGTCATCACAGAAGTTTGTAGAAACAACTGAAGGTCAGTTATTGATGTAATCTAAGATAAACAAGGAGCTCTTGAACCAGAGCTGAGTCATACAATGTTCTTTTATGTGCGATAGCAACATATTTGCCACACAGGGCAAAGTAAATCATAATGAAACAATGGCTGAAGTATCCTCCAATAATAATAGTTAACTCTATTTTACGAGTAAAATGTCCATTCAAAGGTCCACTCAAATATAAGCCCCTCCCTACTTGCTTATAGACATTCTATTAACATGAAAATAATATTCTGCTTATAAGCCCACCTGGTTCTATGCCCTCCTCCTCCTCTACCTGTTATCAGCCAAGGCCAAAGGCCCAAGTTTAAAACACCCACCAAGACCTTGATTATTACAGATTCAGATAGCACAAAAACCAAATCTAATAAAATTGTCTTTATATATGTTGCAGTTAATTTTTATCTCAGGTAATTTTTGCTTTTCTTTTGTTTTTGGTTATGGTAATGTATGCTAATGAAGCTGAAACAAAGGAAAAATAAAAGTTACCTGAGATAAAAAATTAACTACAACAAATACATTGTTTTGAAGTCACACAGACTGGTAAGTCATGCAATGTACATGCAACCTAAAGGTTTCCCAAAAATAACTGTCACTCTTAGCCAATACGTAGGTAGATAGTGAGCAACAAAGTATAATAATAGTGCATAATAGTAAAAATTATTGCAAGGACTGACCTCCCCATGTTTTCTTCGAAGAGCCTACAAAAAAATTAAAATAATGAGATTTTAGTAACTGATCAATGGCATATAAAAGTCAAAGGATTGAAATTAGGATTCTGTAAACAGTAAGGTCTCCACTGATCAGACTATGAAACTGTATCTGTTTTTAGTCTTTTAGAACAACTGGTTCCCGTTCTAGCCTACTCAGATTCCTTGTGAGGGACCCCAATGCAATAGGTTTTGCAGGATCTGGGATTTAACTCATTTCAAGGTTCGGTATCAGGATTTTGAAGAAAAAGGAGAGCAGGATCAATCCAGGAAAAGAAATACAAACTGGGTACCAGATTTGGTTATGTTATGATGTTGGTTTCAGGATATCTTGTTTATACACGTAGGATGAAACCTAGTAAGCAAAGTGATCTGAGGTTTCTCAAATGTCAGGAAAAACTCTATGTTGAAGACGACTTACGTGTAACATAAATTACCATAACTATCCACATTTTCTTGACCCTGTCACATACAAAATTGTTAACTATTTTCCTCTCTGACTATCTGCCATGGGTCTCTTAGTTGAGGGAATCTGGATAATTTGTAAGGCACTTTTAAAGGGCAGTCAGGATGACAAGGTGGGCAGAAAATCTTGGTTGGGATGTCCAGATTGAATAACCTCATTATGGACCCTCCTTTTTTGGAAAAAAACATCAACTGTCTTGCCAAGACTGAATTTCAGTTTGAGTCACCTGCACTTGAAAACAAAATATATGCATAAGCATTCAACTAGTGT
This sequence comes from Porites rus, assembly GCA_964035705.1. NCBI lineage: Eukaryota > Metazoa > Cnidaria > Anthozoa > Scleractinia > Poritidae > Porites > Porites rus. The sequence continues at coordinate 43,513,967 of OZ037993.1, forward strand.
GTACCTCAGAACAGACTTTTGCAATTCCTGGGGGAGGGGGTGTGTCCCATTATTGCACAACTCTCCATGGATCTGACTTCACATTGAAAACCAAGATATCATTTGATATCATTACCTTATCTTGTAATATTTGAAGAGTAACTGTGTATTCCCTCGGTAGTATGTGATTCATGCAAGCTAGTCCTTGACCTAGCTTGATGTAAAGACCTCCATTGTCTACTGCACCAATGACAAGTCTCTCGGCTGCTCTCTTGTGACAAAGTTTGATGACTCGGGCATACTGTTCTCCACTCTACAGAAAGCCATGAAGGTAATGTATCACATTAGGTGGACATAGAGATAAAAATTAATTTTTAAAAAAATTGTTATTTGTTTACCCACAAAGCACTTGCATGTAGGAGTTCAAACATGTCCATGCATTCCAGATTGAATTAGAATTTGGAAATGTTGGTTTTTGAGGAGTGGGGAAAGCCAGAGTACCAAGAGAAATCCTCGCGGAGCATAAGAGAGAACCAACAAACCTCAACCCACACATGGTGTCAATGCCAGGATTTGACCCCAGGTCACTCTCATTGCTGGGAGGTGAGAGCTCTTACCAATGCACCACCCTTGCTCCCCTGAAGATTAGTTAACTCTAATCCTGGGTTATTAACTGCAGACAGAGCACATCCTTTTATGCCCCAAGATCCACATATAAATACTCCAGAGTGACCTCCATACATTTCCTTAAAGAAACATCAGTAGTTAAGAGAGTCTGAGAGTATTATTTTCTTCTCTGGTGGTCATCTTATCAATTCTTGTATACTTTTTTCCTTGATTGTACTTCACTAAGCATCTGGCACTTAAATGTACAAGCACTAAATAAATATTATTAGTATCATTATCATTATATTGTTTTCATTATTATAATACTATTATTATTGATATTGTTCCGAAAGAATTGACATTGGTTGCTTTTGAGACATAAAAGCATACGAGTTGCCACGGTAATTAACCTTTGTTGCTACACAGGTTACCTTGGTTCTCTCCTTTTGAGTAGAAAAAGGCATTAGAAGCTACATTAATAACTATGTATACTGCAGGGGAAGCAGGCGACTGTGGATATCTCACACTGCACATTGATTTTCATATCCCACCCAACCCACAAAGCCCTTTTTATGACACCCTCCTCCAGTTCAAAAGAAAAAATTACACCTCTGCCCACTGATTAGGAAAATTTAACCAGAGACGATAAATCACAGGCAACAAAGGATGATAGATGAGAGACATATGGTGGTATACTGAAGAGGTTAGACATTAAATCAACTAGGGATTATATAGCTGTTATAACCCATTAAATCTTAGACAGTCATCTAACTGTAATCCTGCATAAGAAGGGCATTACTCAAAGGTTATTTAATAGGTACATGCAAGTCACAGACTTCCCTCAAAGAACAAGCAATACCAGCATCTATCATGTTGAATGTTAAAGAAATAATATTATAATTTTTAACACATGTTGATCAAATCAATACTGTAATATAACATCAATATTAATAATTCTGTAGTGTTTTTTTACTCACAGGATCCAAACCTTGCAGGGTCCACCAGTAGTCTAAGGATATTTTCATTCCAATATAAAAACACCTGATAAAGAAAAAATATTTTGGGTCCATAACAGTATAACACCTGAGAGACCTTGTTTATTAATGTTTCGTACACAGACATGAGCAATTTTGAAAAAGAATAAGAAGAGGAGAATTCTCTTCACAAGGGAAAACTTCTTACATGCTAGTGAGGACTACTGTGACACAAGCATAAGCAGAAAGTATGAGAAGAATGCAAAGCTTTGATATTCTTATGTTTATCCTTATGCTTTTGTCAGGATGTCCTCACTAGCAATATTAGCTTCTTACTATATGCTCATGCTTATACTTGCCTCTCTAGTGAGGACCATGTTATTTTTAACTCTTATGCTTGTGTCGCTGGTGAAAACCAGGCTTAAAATTACGTAATGAACTAATCAATACCATAGAAATGAAAATTTTCATGCCAACACTTCAAAGAGAGGGGCCTCTCTGCATTTTTGGTGGAGATGTGCTTCTGGGAGCTTGAAACTTGTATCTTATACAAGACCATGTTCAACTCCAATCTTGCCATCCTATTCTAGACTAGGCACCAAAAATCCTTACCCGATCCCAGACCTACCACCAACCAGAAAATCTGATCTCCATACCACTGACAAATTGACATTGATGTATAATACCCTTCTCGGGTCCCTGTAGGCCAAATACTGCTGATTTCTCCACTATGTACCGGTTGCAACTGCTTGTAAACCTGACTTTTCACAGCGGCACATTTTTTTTTAGCTCATATAAGTAAGTGCTCCCTGCCCCACCCCAACCTCCACCTTGAGGGCCTTTCTAAAAAAGGTCCCAAGGTGTCAAAATCGAAAGGTATGTAAGCTTTCCATGAAGCCCTATGCGTTTAACATGTATGTAGCAACTTAAGATGGAATCCATCAGGAAATTGAGTAATTTCAACTTTCATTGGACAAAAACCTTGTACCAGAATAATTTTAACAATACCGCATTCTTTTTTACATTTTTCAAGGGCTATAGATATAATTTATTATCTGTAATAACACCAAAGACTATTCCTCATGTATGCAAAATTAATTCATGGGGCTGTGCAGATAGCTGTCAATAGGCCAGTTCCGAGTTCCAAAAACCCTCACTTTCAAAATGAGGCAAGGTGCACAACCTTTCTTGCGAAAATGAGTTTTATTTGCATGAGAATGAAAAATGATTTCTATATCAAAGACTGAGCACCTAGCCTCATTTTGAAACAGAGGCTCGGGGGAACTCGGAAATGGCCTATTGTACTCCAAAATGGCTGTAAGTGTGAGCTACTTTCCCCCCAGGGGGGGGGGGGGTACTTTACGAATTTCTGGGTGGGGATGTGCCGCTGGGACCCTGGAACCCTTAACCTATACCAGAGTTAGTTCAGATGAATTTTGCTTCCCTGTACTAGAGAAAACTCCCCAAATCCCCCTTATCCTAGAGTAGCTGTTTTCCAGAAACTACTGAGGTCACTAGCACGGTAGTCTAGCCAAAACAAACCTTATACCACAATCCCTAGTCTAGATAATGTATCGGTCAAATCGAAGCTTCAACATGCCCCCCCCGGGCAACCCCCCCGGCATTTGACTTTTTTGAAAATTATTGTTCAAATTCCCCCCTACCTGGGCAAAAAGGCCGTTCAAATGCCCCACACTAGGGTCCATTCAGGTGATCAAATGCCCCCACCCCGGGGACATTTCACAGGCACAAAAATGACAGAAGGACGGCGGAAACGCCTTCAGTTGTTGAACAAAATCTTTATAAATATAACAAAAACTGAGAGACACTGTTAGCGTATTTACTATGAACAAAAAGCTTGTGCAAAGCGGCGGAAATCGTTGCTACAAGGTCACTGAATGCTCAGCTTTTCTTCATCATGCAACATACAGAGCGTTCTATAAAAAAAGGTCCCACCTATTGAGATTACTACATCATGACCATTTCACTGACATGCATCATCGTCCACTGTATAAATTAACATACTTGCAGTAGGTCAAAGTAGTTGACCTGAGGTTTTATTTTATTTTATTTTATTTTATTTTATGTTGTTGCATTGAATCGCTGGTATAGGTATTGTATTTCATTGTAAACACAACAATAACATACATTCATACATTCAAAGCCTGAATCCAATATTAAAAAATTTAAAATTTAAATACTTCAAAAACGGCACAAAGCTTGTTTAAGCCCTTTCCTTGTAACCAATTGGCCACAAAGGCACAATCTTTTCCACCAAAATCCTCTAACACCGCGTCCCCCATCATAGCTCGCCACGCCAAAGACTTTACATGAAATCGAGGGCGCAGTTGAAATTCCCCACTCCTAAAGCATGGGGATCAAATTCCCCACCCCCTGGAAGACTCTGATAATCAAATTCCCTCCTCCCCGGGACGGCAAAGGTGTCAAATGCCCGGGGTATGCCCGGGGGGGGGGGGGGGGGCATGTTGAAGCTTCGATTTGACCGATACATAAAATCTTCAACCAACTGATCAGTTTCCTGAAAAATGATACCCTATTCTAGTACCCCCCTTCCCCCCCCCCCCCCCCCCCCGGGCTACTTCCCCTTCCCCAGGCAAGTTGCGTCTACACACATCATTTTACGGGTTTTGCAAGTGGAGAAAGGGCTTCGAAAGTTATACATATTGACCTGAAAAAACGTCCAATTCCTTCAATCTGAACTCGAAGTTTTCTACGTTGTTTTCGTTCCCATAGTCTTTTATGAGCAGCAAGGCCCGCAGTACCACTACCCACTAACAGCCAAAAAAGCCATCTTTGATATCTTCCTCTTTTTGCAGTGTGTTTCGAACTCTCTGAACTGGCCAATCGCAGCTGATATCTTCCACAGTTGAGCGCTAAGTTAGTCACAGAACGACACCAGAAGGATGACCCCGCCGCCATATTTTATCTTCTTTTTGATTTGGACAATTCATGTCTCATACATAACAAGTCACACAAGTAAAAAGTACGAGAGGAGTCTGGTAAACTAGTTCTCAGTCTCCCCGAGGCAATCGACTGGAATCAAGATGGCGGCCACTGCTGGAATGAATGCACGCGGCTGGCCAAGAAATCGGGCGCCAAGTAACGCTGGAAAGTACATGACAGGACAGCAAGGAACACAGATTGATCGCACTGTGCGACTGTAAGTTTTCGTGCCAAGAAATGTTCTTTTTGTTTAATCTTACATCGCGTTTATGCGTTTGGTTTCGGTTTGCGTACTGTTATATCTGCATACTCAAGCTATTGTAGTTTGTCCCGGAAAGTTTGGTTTAGGTTTAGCAAGTGAGTTCCAATCGTTGAACGTGTGACGTTGCAATATAGAGAATTAAAATTACCTGAATTTTGAGTACCACATTCCGAATGTACTTTTGTGTTGAGAATAAAAATTTAAGTCATTGGTTCATTAACTTTTTTGACCCTGTCATTGTAATCTTATCCCACTGTTTCCTTTCTCTGTAGATATCCTTTGACAAATTATACATTTGGAACCAAAGAAGCATTATATGAAAAAGATAGGTGAGTTATATACTAAACAAACTGATCATTTTGTGAAACGAACAGACAATGTGAATTAAAAATATTAATTATGTGTTGAGGAACAATAATATTCGTTTAGATTTGTGAATCAGGCATGCGAAATTGCCCTTCATGCATTAGATTGCACCCGCACATGTGAGACTCATGCATATTGCGGGAGAGTTGGCTGGTGATAATGCATCAGTCAATTCGAGCTGCACCCATCCCCCTCATACCCCCCTGAGGCTACTGCTGGGAATTTACCCCCTTGTCAGTCCTGCGTGTGGGTCATAAGCCAATTTTGCATGGCCTGGGGGTCAGGCATTTCCCAACCTATTCAGAACAGATAGCTTTACAGCAGCACTATTAATTTTTATGTCATTTTTTTTCCTACAAACAAATTAAAACAACATAAATAACAATAAGAAAATTAGAATCATGAATGGTGTTGTCACAGCTTAATAATAATATACCCCCTGCCCCCTGCCCAGGTATACTGCAGGGCATTTCCCTGCCTTGTAATTTGAAATTTAATTTCTTTGTCTGGCTTTTTTTGTTTCTTTCCAGTTCAGTTCAGGCAAGATTTACTAGAATGAGGTATGAAAATGTCAAACAATAGATCACCCTTCAATGAGTGTAAATGATCTCTGGACAAACAAATCACAGTTTTTCACCTTATTCTGCATTCCTTTTTAGAGAGGAATATGATAAGTTTGGAATGAGAAAGACTGTTGAAGGAGTACTGATTGTTCACGAGCATGGATTGCCACATGTGCTACTTCTGCAACTGGGGACAACATTTTTTAAGTTGTGAGTCTACTTAATTTGTCAGTTGACATACACTTTAAGACGTATTTATTAGGCTGCCTATGGCAAAGCCCAGTCTACATGTAGTTTTTTACGATTTAGATAATCTGATAACCTGCTGCCTTAACTTAATGTAACCGCATCAAGTAATGTGTAGCAGTGTGGAGATCTTTGTTCTGGGCCCCCAATGGACTCAAATCTCCCTTCAACCTGAATGGCTAATCAATGATGGCTTTTTTGACAGGCCAACCATGGCTTGTACTCAAATCCCTGTACAAAGCTGGGGCACAGAACAAGGATTTTGGCACTGGCTTGAAGGCAGACTTAACCAGAGGTTTACACTGTAGTTTTGTCTGGTGCAGGCTAATAATAATGAAGGCCTGCAGGTATAACTGTCTTACCGCAACTCTTTTGTTTATTTTCTTTTCTAGCTAGAATTACCTAAATATTTGCATGTGACCTTTGATTCAAAAGAAAAACAAAATAATTGGACAGAATTTGTTAAAAAATTTTTTTCTCTTATGACCCTAGGCCTGGTGGTGAGCTGGTGGCAGGGGAAGATGAGATTGATGGACTGAAGAGATCTATGACTGAGGTAAGTTACTTGCTGTAACTAATGTCACTGCAGCTTTGTTTTGTTTTAATTTGCCATTCGCACATCTCCCATATTACACCTTGTTTTCCTCCCAAATTTTTGCATAAACATTGTCTTCACAAATCACTTTTTCTTGGGACAACTGTAATACCAAGTTGAGTAATTAACAACAAAGGTTGAGCAAAATTGTGGGGGGGCAGGGGGGGGGGTGCAAACAAGGCATGAGATGAGCAAATGGCAAATGACAATAATTATTTTATTGCAAAAGCTTAAGAGGAACACACTGAACAGCCAAAAAAATATTTATTGAACTGGCTTGTTTAAGTTAGTTGACATCCTGCTAAGAGTTCAAGTCCTGATAAGGCTTGATTACTGGCTGCTGTTTGGGACGTACTCATCCCCCTAAAAGAGGTTGAGAGGAAACAAAGACCACAATCCAGAGAGGGTTCTATATGAAACAGGATCTCATTTTGCCAATGCTTCTACACCTTAATGTTGTACAGTTGAACCTCCATATGTGACTACCTCCCATAGGCGACCACCTATCTAAAACACCAATCTTTCAAAAGCTTTCAAAATCTTTCAAAGCCATTCAAAGCCTTACAGTTAGAACCTCTTGTAAACGACCAGCTCCTGTTTGCAACCATGGCCATGTTTCAGGGCTGATGATTTAATAATCAAATTTCCAATGTTTACAACCTCTTGTAAGCAGCCAACCACTTGACACGTGGTCTGATCTCTATGTTGGCTGTATGTACTAGTATGCTACTTAGAGAATAAGAAGAGCTTTTACCTGTAGTAGCAACATGGAACTACACATATTGCAACTTGAAAATTGCATGCAGTGAATTATCTCCCATAAAGTAGATGTGTCTAGATCTCTTCTCTGAAGAGACCCCTTGTGGCCTGAGTCTTGTGTGACCACCTCCCTTGACCTTTTAGGTCCCAAGAGTGACCAACATCAATTTTCTCCTAACAACATCAGCAGATCATCAAGAGTGAAGGTTATGAGAATTACTAAATTGATGACCAAAGGGAGAATGCTTTGATCTGAAACCAAATTCTCTCCATTTTTTTTTTAAAGAAATGTATGGAGATCAGTCTGGAGAATCTGTATGTGGATCTTGGGGCTTAAAGGGTGAAGCGACCTCTAAGCATTTGGGGTGGCTACTTACGGGAGGTTCAACTGTACTTATTTCGTAATCTGAAGTGTTAAAATATTGGCAATGCATGAGAGAAAAGTAACATTTGTCCATTTGGTTTTGTTCAGATCTTAGGTCGTCCTGAGCAGGGAGTGGAGGTTGACTGGATTGTAGAGGACTGTTTAGGGAGCTGGTGGAGACCAAACTTTGAAGCCCCTCAGGTAACATTGTGTAAACGTAGCCCTTTGACTCCTGTTGAGGCTAATCCTCAACAAGAGAATAGTCCGTTCCAATCCTTTTGTAATTTATAAAACTACCAGCATGCTGTGCGTACGCCTCGGTTTTCATTGAGAACAAACCATGTGTTTAATTACCTGTAATGCTTTGGTGTGAATTTCAGATTCCCATTTTTGGATATTTTAGGGTATTTAAAGAATACCCACAAAAATCCCAAATTTGGAAGAGTGAGACAAGTCCCAATCAGGGAACTTGGTTGGGAATTCCCTGACTGGGACTTGTCTCACTTTGCCAAATTTGGGATTTTTGTGGGTATTCTTTAAATACCCTAAAATATCCAAAAATGGGAATCCGTTAATTTTTCCTGTGATTGTTGTCGCCTTTATCAAGGGGCCATCAAGTGTTTGACACACTTGCGTGGATTAACAGGATTTGGTTCACAGATTTCAAAGTTAGAACTACATACTAAATAGAAATTAGTAGCATCAAATTAAAGTAATTCTGAAGGGATTTCATTTGATTGTTAACACCATAGGATTTCATCCACAGACTAAGAAGTTAGAACTACATACTAAATAAATAGTACCATGTGAAAGTACTGCTAAAGAGGTTTCATTTGAATGGTAACACCATAGGATTTCATCCACGGACTCAAGAGTTAGAACTTCATACTGAATAAATAGTACCACGTGAAAGTACTGCTGAAGAGGTTTCATGTGAATGGTAACACGACAGGATTTCATCCACAAACTCAAAAGTTAGAACTACGTACTAAATACAATAATAGAACCATGTGGAAGTACTGCTGAAGAGGTTTCATGTGAATGGTAACACCACAGGATTTAGTCCACACATTTAAAAGTCAGAGTGACAAATAATCTCACCAAGGACTTGAAATTGAACTTTACTGTTTGAAAGTTAGAACTTCATACTAAATAAATAGTACCATGTGAAAGTACTGCTGAAGAAGTTTCATTTGAATGGTAACACCATTGGATTTCATCCACACATTTAAAAGTTAGAGTGACAAATAATGTCACCAAGGACATGAAATTGAACTTTACTGTTTGATTTTACTCATTCAGTGTTTGTGTTTGTCTTTATTCTGCTTTTTCTCAGTATCCTTACATTCCTGCTCATATAACAAAGCCCAAGGAACAGAGAAAACTTTTCTTAGTTCAGCTGGGAGAAAAAGGTATAGATTTGAACATGTTTTGTCAAATGATGTTTACACTTCTCAAATGATATTTTGATAATTCATTTTTTCTAGCTTCAGACTGTGAGAGTTGTGGTTTGATACCATTCTATGACATTTTCTTTCAGCAAATTTTGCTGTGCCACGCAACTACAAGCTTGTTGCAGCACCTTTATTTGAATTGTATGATAATTCGCCTGGTTATGGACCAATCATAGCCAGTCTGCCTCAGTTACTCAGTAGGTAGGTGTATTATACCTGTGTTCTCAATGGGCTTTCGAGATTGGAACAGAATGCCGATAACACATCCTTGCTGGAACCCCCGAAATTTTGCATAACCATTGTTTACAATTTCTCCAGAGTAGTAGCAGCTGTGCCCAGAGAAATTGAAGGCGATGCTAATGCATTTTTTTTTGGGTGGGAGTTGGGGGGGGGGGGGGTGTTAATAAGGTGTATTTAATGCGCAATGTGAAAATGGTGAATTGAACTGTTTACTGTTGACTTAGGGCTGGATGCAACATGTTCTTGGTGTTGGTTGTTGTTTGATGATGTTGGTTCAATTGAGTTTAAACGTTTGGGTCCATTTAAATGGATCAAACATCATCCACCATTGTCAGACCATCATGTTGAATGCATTCAAGTACATGTAGGTCCTGCCATTCTCCCCTTCACCACCCCCCACAAAATCATCATCATCATCATCTAGCATCACTGCTGTCCACTTTCTGGAAAAGTATGTAATGAAGCAAGTTTATGCGTTTCCTTTCTTTTCTAGGTTTAGCTTTATATATTTTTGAAAGAATTATGCTAGCATCAAAGGATATGACCTGAAGAAGATGGATAAGGGATAAACTCCTTGTCATTAGTTTCAGTCTCTTTTTATGATTCTTTTATTGTACCTTTCAAACTATATTTATCGATTGTACATGTAATTTGTTCTAGTAAGTGTGTTTTAGAAATAAAGTCTTGAAAAACTAAAAAGACTAAAACAGTTTGTCATAAAGGGATTGTTTTTAGCCCTAAGGGTCAAATTTTTGTACGCCTTAATGTGATAATTCTGTCACTGCATTTATTTGAAGAGGACTGTTTTGTCAAATATCCGTTCAGGATAGTCCTACTTATAGTCCAATTTCGCGGACATCAGATCGATTTAGATTTAATCAATAAATGTTTTCTTGTCACAGTAACAGAAAAAAAATATCTTGGTAGGATTGACGAGAAATAATTGGGGCAATGATCAAAGCACAAGGCGAACATTTCTCCGCCCATTTTGTGCAAATATATGATCACTATTTCTAGATATTTTTGTCTCATTTTTCCCTTTCTTTTCCTTTTCTTTTCATTCCTATTTATTTCTCCAAGTTACGAAATGCCTGTTGTGCGCTATCAGTCTACATTTCGTCAAGATGCGCGACTACTGTTCTCAGTGAGTCTGGAATTCAACCTCGTCCCCAGGGGTTTTCCCTAAAAAAATGGGAGGCCTGGTATGGAATCTGGATCTTAAGGGTACATGAGTGGCTACTCTCCAACCGCAACCAATTACCTCGGAAGCGAAGTAAAGTATCTCGGCCCTGCTGTCCTCGTTTAGGGTCTTAATTTCACGAAGGTGTTCCTGCCAGGACACTCCCCTAGACCCGGTGCTCCCACCGGGATCCTCCCTTAGATCCGACGCTTCCACCGGGATCCTCCTCTACACCTGGTGCTCTCACTGGGATCCTCCCCTGGAATCAACGTTCCCACCAGGATCCTCCCCTACACTTGACGCTCCCACTAGAATCCTCCCCTGGACTCAACGTTCCAACCAGGATCCTTTCCTAAGCCCGACGCTCCCACCGGGATCCCCTCCTAGTTCTAATGCCACTGAGGTCCTCCCCTAGACCCGACTCTTCACACCAGGATCCTCTCTCTTTACAAGGAACGCACACGATTTCCTACCCTGCCAGCAGAGATTTCTTTCCGACATGGTTTTTAGCATTTGCACAGTCATTCGATTCGCTGACGTTCGCGTGGCAACTACGCGGGGTAAAGATTTCCTTGAACCTTGATGGCTTTAATTCATTCGCTTAATCACAACTTAAGCTCTGTGAATGACAACGACGATTTAGGTTCCACTAGAAGCTTGTTTGATTGTTTTTTTTTTTTATCTTGAAAGCCTTTTCCAAATGGACAAACTTAAATTCAGACCACGAGAAGAGATTATTAAAAAAAAGGCAAGCTACGTGAACCTAGAACTGACTTTTCATAAGGTTGTTTAATTCAAGTGATCCGGTTCTCGTGGCTTCAGCCTTCGGCCGACTCCGCCGCGCGCGAGGGAACTCGAAATACCTGGTACATATTAAAGCCTGGGTAAGTAGTCAGCAACCTGTAATAAAACAATTGTGTAAAGAATTCAGTACCTGTAAAAGTACCCTTATTCAAAATACTCGCTTGGCTTGGCATTTTATTCCAAAGTGCAGATTATGTTTCTTTTATATTTGTGTTAATTAGCCATCTTTGCTTTGTTTGCATCTGAAGAATTCTAAAGAACTTTTGCCTCGTGAGACATTCAGGGTGATTTATCATGAAGAGAAAAGAATAACTAATTTTTTTTAACCATTTAAGTAACAAGGAGTTCGCTTCTTTGGATCTCTCAATTAGACTTCTTTCACTTACGATGATGTTTGCGCGGACTGATTCGAGATTCAAATTTGACATCAAAACTCTGCTCGTTATTTTAATGAACCTTTGTCCACCAATCAGGGGTCAGAGTAAGAAACCACATATAGTTTTTATCTTGGCAGACGATTTAGGCTTCAATGACATCGGTTATCACAACTCCAGAATCAAAACAGAAGTGTTGGATGAATTGGCTCGTACGGGAGTGACACTGGAAAATTACTACGTTCAACCCATTTGCACTCCAACACGAGCTCAGCTTTTAACAGGAAGATACGACATTCACACTGGCCTACAACATGGCATCGTCTGGCCTTCGCAGGCGAACGGTCTCCCGCGCAACGAAACCACAATCGCCACGAAACTTAAAGAGAGCGGTTACAAGACACACATAGTTGGGAAGTGGCATCTTGGCTTCTATCGGAAAGAATTTCTTCCTACACGAAGAGGATTTGATTCTTTTTACGGGTTCCTAACAGGTGGACAAGATTACTACACTCACATCAACAGACTTGGCTTTCACAAGCCCGGATACACGCACCTTAACGGCTATGACTTTTGGCGAGATGAAGAGGTCGAAAAAAAAGTCATCGGCGAATATACCACGTTTCTTTTTGCTGAAGAGGTAGAGAGAATCATCAAAAAACATGAGCCGAAAGATCCACTATTTCTGTTCTTATCATTTCAAGCACCACACATGCCCCTGCAAGTGCCAGATAGGTTTTTGAAAAGGTATGCTGAGATAAAAGATCGCAAGCGCCGCTTATATGCTGCCATGGTTTCTTGCATGGACGAGGCAGTTGGCAATGTCACGAGCGCGCTGAAAGGGCGCGGTTTATGGGAAAATACTGTGTTGATTTTCAGCAGTGATAACGGGGGACAGATTTTGGGTGGAGGGAATAACTGGCCCCTGCGTGGCTGGAAGACTTCGCTGTGGGAAGGTGGCATACGAACAGTGGGCTTTGTGAAGAGCAAGCTAATTAAAAACCCGCGGAGAATTCACCGAGGGCTTATGCACGTGTCAGACTGGTTCCCAACGCTTGCTCATTTGGCGGAGACATCAGTTGAAGGTCTTGCACTAGATGGTGTTAATCAATGGACCAGTATTAGTGAAGGAACGCTTTCTTCAAGAAACGAAATCCTGCATAACATTGATTGTCACGATTCAACTTTGGGCGGTCCACACGGATGCCATTGTCGCCAGGCCGCACTTAGAAGGGGCGATTGGAAATTACTGATCGGCTGCCCGGGAATCGGAGACTGGGTTCCTGCGGCAGAAATGAACAAACCGACCCAGTCCTCCACTGTTTGTCAGGGTCCAAACAGTGTTTTCCTTTTCAACGTCACCGACGACCCGGAAGAAAGAAAAGACGTTTCTGAACAGCATCCAGATGTGGTGCGGGATTTATTAGAAAGGATTGAAGTGTATAACGCTACTGCTGTGCCCGCTCGCTTTCCAGATCCTGATCCCAACTCTCTTCCAGCTAAGCATGGGGGGATCTGGGCACCATGGATGTATTGAACACAACTTCCATCACCAAATATATTAAAGATTTTACAAGTGACCATTCTTACTTAAAAATTTGGTACAAAGGACGAAATCTGAAAAGAATGTGGAAAGAACTGCTAAGCACAATAGGGCCATTTATACGAGGCAAAATGAGACGCGTCTTACATGAGACGTGTCCTAAATGAGACGAAAACTGTCCTAATAAACGGCACATTTTGTCTGAAATTAGACGCGACTTAGCTAGGACGCGTCTTATCTAAGACGTAAAGGGCTGTTTGTAGATAAGACGCGTCTTATTTCAGACGAATTGTACCGCGGTTTATACGGGACAGTTTGCGTCTTACGTAGGACGCGTCTGATGTAAGACGCAAACTGTTCGGTATAAGCGACACATTTCGGCTAACGGGGAAACGCCAGGTTGAAGTTGACATTTTCTCAAAGTTGGAGAAGAGCAATTGAGAAGTGTCTAAAACAATTTTTATAGATAAAAAAGTTAAGTAAAGGTAAAACTTGGTCACGTGATACAAATTGGCGTTAACCGTTTAGTGTTAACCCGATTCCAAATCTCTCTATAAACTCTAGTCGACTAATAGAGGCAAAAACAACTTTCTGTCTCGACTAAAAAATAGCCGATGGTATTTATTCACTTTCAAAACAAATTCCAAGGAAATGATAAATTCACTTTCAAGTACATGACAGCCTGCCCAACCAGAGTTTAGCAACGGCTTTACAATGAGGAAAACGTTGCACAACTCTATTCACAAACATGAAAAATCACCATGAATTTAAAGATGGTCTGCTCAACAGATTTCTTTACAACAAACTCTTTTGCACAAATAAAATAGTATAGATCTACATCAGCTGTCTGAAAAAGCGTAATCTAACATGCCTTCACCCTTAAATGAAACGGGGAATTCAAATTTGTTGCTTTCGATTAGTGTATCCGCGTTCCGTGTACGATCTTCGCCGAGGAGACAGTTAAAAAAATTGTTTATACAACTCTTAAGAGTGCGGTGAAGGGCGATATACGATTTTCCGACTCTTGAGCACCGACCACCTATGACGTTTGTAGTAGTACGAGGCCGCCGCGAGCAAAGCCAACAGGGTCAGGGCCTGGAAACAAAACATTTCGAGTTCAGTATTTTTGTCTGAAGTATACAAGTTCAAGAACGGTGTAAATTTATACTTCAGCAGAGCTGTAAATTACTGACGTTCATTGAGGCTAAACCAAAGTGTCATGTCATGTCCGCTGTTACAAAGATATGGGCATCCCCATTCCCAAAACCCCAGTGATATGGGCATCCCCTGTAATCCTAACCCTAATTCTAACCCAAAAGGAAGGGGACGCCTATATCACTAGGGTTTTAGGAATGGGGATGCCCAAAACAAGGGGATGCCCATATCACTGTAACACTAAACTCCAGAAACTATATAATAAGGGGATGGGTACAAGCTTTCGGGGCAACGATTTCTGGGATTGCTTGGTTGGACAATCGTCAGTTGTGATTGGTCGATGGTCAAGGCAACTGTTAACCAATCATAAACAACGCTTGTCTACCCAAACAAGCCCAGAAATCATTGCGCCGATAGCTCTTACCCATTCCCCTTACAGTTTCTTGGGTGGGGAAATTCCCCCACAAAATGTTTTGTTCATTCGACTCAACTATTGCCTTGTCGGACATATCCCGTATCTGAGAGTAAAAATTAATTGTAGACCAAGTACAGTGTACTTTACTGCCTTCACTGCTCCTGTTTGATTGTAGGTCTTGTGCACGGCCTTTGCAAGAGCGCGGGCTTGACGAAGGCGCGAGTGGCACATTTTTGACAGTTACGAATAATTTCAGTCACAGACACTTCTATTGTTGAAAAAACTCCAGATTTTTCAATCGCCTGCATGACTCCCAAACTGATTTTGGTTTGCCACATAAGTTCAATGAACGTTTGAAAAGAAATGAATCGAGGAAACGCCTACGCTAGTTAAAAAGTCTTTCCTCGGCGCTCGACCCTTTTAAGGTGATGTTACAAGGGACGATTTGCGACGACGATTTCTAGCGCAAAGCAGTATTACAGTGTTGTTGCGACATTGTTTCGCATGGTTGCAACTTTGCTACGCTGTGTTGCGCTGAAAATTATCGTTGCGAATCGTCTCGTGTAACATCACCTTTAGAATATCAAAAATTAGTAAACAATATTTACCTTCATCCCCATTCTCTTGCGATCGTCATGGTCAGGTTCTATGAAAGAATATTGGTCAGGTTTAGGAAAGATAACATTTTTCCGAAAAATATCAGAGGTTAAGCGCGGAGCTAATTCATTGTGTGTTCAAGAAAATAGGGTGTATGGGACAACCCTCTTTTTTGTCTTTTTTTTTTTGTCCCTTTTTTTTTCGTCCGGCTCTTCCTTGGCCGTATTTCTGTCGGTTTTTTTGTCCGATTTCTTGTCCGAGCTTTTTCCCGATTTCTTGTCTGATTATTTGCCCAATTCTTTGTTTAATTTCTTGTCTGATTTTTTGTCCAATTTCATGTCGGTTTTTTTGTCCGGTTCTCCTGTTCTTTGTCTGTTTCTTTGTCTAGTTCTCCGGTTGGAAATTTCTCAAGTGGAAATACGAGTTCCACTTTCAAGTTTTCAGAAGGATTCTCCAGATCCAGGCAATTCAGGGCAATATCTGTCATGCCATCTTGAATTTTGAAAAGAGAGAGAGAAACGAATGTAAAATTGCACACGTTCTTCACCCGATGGCACTTTCCATCGAAGTTTCCGAAGTTTTTTGGTAAATGGCAAACGCCCTTAACTTTCCTGAAATGGGAGAAAAGAAAGAATCTCTTACCTGCAGCCCACTTCAGGAATGTGCAAACATCTTTGGCCAGCTGAGTGACCGTTGCAGGAGTTCCTGGAATATTCACAAAAAATGGAACAGAAGGGAAGGTCAACATTTCTTACCGCCAGTTAGTTTGCCATCAGTCGGAGCGGATAGCCTTGTTTTCTTTCCGTTCGTTTTCTCTCGTAGCTTAATCAACCGACCTCATCGCATATTTCCATTTTCTATAAGTTATCTACTTGTCTGGAGTAAATTATATGATAACAGTGTATGATACCGATGATGATGATAATAATTATAATAACGACGACAAGGATGATTATGATAACGATGACGATAATGATTATAAAACCAACTTCTTTTTACACTAATCATAGTAATCTGTGAGTTGAAAGAAAAATTTCTGAAAAATTACTTTTTCGTAGGTTAAAGGGGCTGTGTCACGGCAGTCCAGTTGCCAATTACTCGCCCTCAATCGCTATGGAACTTAAGGTAAGCAAAGAAATTACATGTAAATGTGGCATCTGTTGCTTCTGTTATGTTATTTTAAACTTCCTTTAAAGTTTTAAGTGGTTATTTTTATGTTTCTCTTAATTTAACGGGCATTGTGTAATTGCCTAATTTGGCTGAATTTCGTGACACAGCTCCTTTAAATAACTAAATAAAAAGTCCTGCCCTGTAGCAAACAGGTCAAGATGCTCACTCATTTTTTTTAATGTCTAAGTCTTTTATTATTTGTGTTTCTCGAAAATATCAAAATTTGACATAGCAGAGTTATGTTGGGGCTTTGTATGTAAAAACAATTTTTGCTTACCATCCTCGTATTCAATGATCTCATTATATAGTGCTGGAGCCATTGCAATTGATTGTCCAGGGAAGTATGGGTTGAAGTACAAGTCATCTTTAACCTCAACACCAGCTGGGGGATCCATATAACCCGTCAGGATCGAAAAGACATAATCCTAAGACAAAAACAGAATAAGCAGATATTCTCTAACCTCTGTGCCCTGCGTCCCTGACGCATAAAAGTCCCCAAATACGCAAAATAGAGAGTTTAAGCTTCACGTATACGACAAACGGCAAACGTCAGATTCAAGATGAGAATTTCTCAAAAATAGAAAATGAGCAGATAAAAAATGCTGAGGACAATTCTTATGCATAAAAAAATTGCCTGAACTTTCTAATTTAGGTGTAGAAACAGTGGCGGTCATCCAGACTCTGAGATAAGGGGAGGCCCTGGTCTCAAAAAAAAAAACTTTTTCAGCCCTTTGGGCCTCATTTTGGTCTAAAAAAAAGGGGGGAAAGAGGCGGCCCCCCCCTCGGCGCCTCCCTGGATCTGCCACTGAGAAATAAGGAACAGTAAACGACAAGTAAAGAGAAGACTTGGTAACGTGGCACAAAATGGCGTTTCCCGTTTGACGTAAACGTGATGCTTAACTTCTCTAATAATTCATGGCATGCGTCCCGTAGGACGCACAGATCAGAACATGCGTATTTGTAGAAAACTAAACTAGATTATGCCGATCTCGTTTTATACCCTCCACCACAATTCTTACAAAGGTAACAAGGGGTAACAAGGGGTAACAAGAGGTAATAAGGGGTAACAAGGGTAACAAAGGGAACAAGGCGTAACAAGGGGTAACAAGGGTAAAAAGGGGTAACAAGGGGTACCAAGGGTAAGAAGGGGTAACAAGAGTAACAAGAGGTAACAAGGGGTAACAAGGGGTACCAAGGGTAACAAGGGGTAACAAAACGTAACAAGGAGTAAGAAGGGATAACAAGGGTAACAAGGGTAAGAAGGGGTAACAAGGGTAACAAGGGGTAACAAGGAGTAACAAGGGATAACAAGGGTAACAAGGGTAACAAGGAGTAACAAGGGTAACAAAGGTAACAAGGGGTAACAAGGGTAACAAGGGATAACAGGGGTAACAAAAGGTAACAAAAATAAAAAGGGGTAACAAGGGTGATGAGGGTAACAAGGGGTAACAAGGGGTAACAAGGGTAACAAGGGTAACAAGGGGTAACACGGGTAACAAGGGTAACAAGTGTAACAAGGGGTAACAAGGGTAACAAGGGGTAACAAGGGTAACAAAAGTAACAAGGGATAACAAGGGTAACAAGGGGTAACAAGGGTAACAAGGGTAAAAAGGGTAACAAGGGTAACAAGGGTAACAAGGGGTAACAGGGGTAACAAAAGGTAACAAGAATAAAAAGGGGTAACAAGGGTGATGAGGGTAACAAGGGGTAACAAGGGGTAACAAGGGTAACAAGGGTAACAAGGGGTAACACGGGTAACAAGGGTAACAAGTGTAACAAGGGGTAACAAGGGTAACAAGGGTAACAAGGGTAACAAGGGGTAACACGGGTAACAAGGGTAACAAGTGTAACAAGGGGTAACAAGGGTAACAAGGGGTAACAAGGGTAACAAAAGTAACAAGGGATAACAAGGGTAACAAGGGGTAACAAGGGTAACAAGGGTAAAAAGGGTAACAAGGGTAACAAGGGGTAACAGGGGTAACAAAAGGTAACAAGAATAAAAAGGGGTAACAAGGGTGATGAGGGTAACAAGGGGTAACAAGGGGTAACAAGGGTAACAAGGGTAACAAGGGGTAACACGGGTAACAAGGGTAACAAGTGTAACAAGGGGTAACAAGGGTAACAAGGGTAACAAGGGTAACAAGGGGTAACACGGGTAACAAGGGTAACAAGTGTAACAAGGGGTAACAAGGGTAACAAGGGGTAACAAGGGTAACAAAAGTAACAAGGGATAACAAGGGTAACAAGGGGTAACAAGGGTAACAAGGGTAAAAAGGGTAACAAGGGTAACAAGGGGTAACAAGGGTAAAAGGGGAACAAGGGTAACAAGGGGTAACAAGGGTAACAAGGGTAACAAGGGTAAAAAGGGGTAACAAGGGTGATGAGGGTAACAAGGAGTAACAAGGGGTAACAAGGGGTAACAAGGGTAACAAGGGGTAACAAGGGTAACAAGGGTAAGAAGGGTAACAAGGGGTAACAAGGGTAACAAGGGGTAACAAGGGGTAACAAGGGGTAACAAGGGGTAACAAGGGTAAAATGGGTAACAAGGGGTAACAAGGGTAAGAAGGGGTAACAAGGGTAACAAGGGGTAACAAGGGGTAACAAGGGTAACAAGGGTAACAAGGGGTAACAAGGGGTAACAAGGGTAACAAGGGTAACAAGGGTAACAAGGGGTAACAAGGGATAACACGGGTAACAAGGGGTAACAAGGAGTAACAAGGGTGATGAGGGTAACAAGGGTAACAAGGGGTAACAAGGGTAACAAGGGTAACAAGGGTAACAAGCGAACAAGGGTAACATGGGGTAACAAGGGTAACAAGGGTAACAAAGGGGTAAAAAGGGGTAACAAGAGTAACAAGGGATAACAGGGGTAACAAGGGGTAACAAGGGTGATGAGGGTAACAAGGGTGACAAGGGGAGACAAGGGGTAACAGGGGTAACAAGGGTAACAAGGGGTAACAAGGGTAACAAAGGATAACAGGGGTAACAAGGGTAACAAGGGGTAACAAGGGTAACAAGGGTAACAAGGGGTAACAAGGGGTAACAAGGGTAACAAGGGAAACAAGGGTAACAAGGGGTAACAAGGGTAACAAGGGTAACAAGGGAAACAAGGGGTAACAAGGGTGATGAGGGTAACAAGGGTAACAAGGGTAACAAGGGGTAACAAGTGGTAACAAGGGTGATGAGGGTAACAAGGGGTAACAAGGGTAACAAGGGGTAACAAGGGAAACAAGGGTAACAAGGGGTAACAAGGGTAACAAGGGTAACAAGGGAAACAAGGGGTAACAAGGGTGATGAGGGTAACAAGGGTAACAAGGGTAACAAGGGGTAACAAGTGGTAACAAGGGTGATGAGGGTAACAAGGGGTAACAAGGGTAACAAGGGGTAACAAGGGGTAACAAGGGTAACAAGGGGTAACAAGGGGTAACAAGGGGTAACAAGGGTAACAAGGGGTAACAAGGGTAACAAGGGTAACAAGGGTAACAAGGGTAACAAATGTAACAAGGGTAACAAGGGGTAACAAGGGGTAACAAGGGGTAACAAGGGTAACAAGGGGTAACAAGGGGTAACAAGGGTGATGAGGGTAACAAGGGTAACAAGGGTGACGAGGGTAACAAGGGTAACAAGGGTAATAAGGGTAACAAGGGGTAACAAGGGGTAACAGGGGTGATGAGGGTAACAAGGGCAACAAGGGTAACAAGGGGTAACAAGGGGTAACAAGGGTAACAAGGGTAACAAGGGTAACAAGGGGTAACAAGGGTAACAAGGGTAACAAGGGAAACAAGGGGTAACAAGGGTGATAAGGGTAACAAGGGTAACAAGGGTAACAAGGGTAACAAGGGTAACAAGGGGTAACAAGGGGTAACAAGGGTAACAAGGGGTAACAAGGGTAACAAGGGTAACAAGGGTAACAAGGGTGATGAGGGTAACAAGGGTAACAAAGGTAACAAGGGTAACAAGGGGTAACAAGGGTAACAAGGGTAACAAGGGGTAACAAGGGGTAACAAGGGGTAACAAGGGTAATAAGGGTAACAAGGGTAACAAGGGGTAACAATGGGTAACAAGGGGTAACAAGGGTAACAAGGGGTAACAAGGGGTAACAAGGGTAACAAGGGGTAACAAGGGTAACAAGGGTAACAAGGGTGATGAGGGTAACAAGGGTAACTAGGGTAACAAGGGGTAACAAGGAGTAACAAGGGGTAACAAGGGTGATGAGGGTAACAAGGGTAACAATGGGTAACAAGGGGTAACAAGGGTAACAAGGGGTAACAAGGGTAACAAGGGTAACAAGGGGTAACAAGTGGTAACAAGGGTAACAAGGGGTAACAAGGGTAACAAGGGTTAACAAGGGTAACAAGGGTAGCAAGGGGTAATAAGGGGTAACAAGGGTAACAAGGGGTAACAAGTGTAACAGGGGGTAACAAGGGGTAACAAGGGTAACAAGGGTAACAAGGGGTAACAAGGGTGATGAGGGTAACAAGGGTAACAAGGGTAACAAGGGTTAACAAGGGTAACAAGGGTAGCAAGGGGTAATAAGGGGTAACAAGGGTAACAAGGGGTAACAAGGGTAACAAGGGTAACAATGGGTAACAAGGGGTAACAAGGGTAACAAGGGGTAACAAGGGGTAACAAGGGGTAACAAGGGTAACAAGGGTAACAAGGGGTAACAAGGGTAACAAGGGTAACAA
The DNA here is from genome assembly GCA_964035705.1 of Porites rus. NCBI lineage: Eukaryota > Metazoa > Cnidaria > Anthozoa > Scleractinia > Poritidae > Porites > Porites rus. The sequence continues at coordinate 43,535,265 of OZ037993.1, forward strand.
GGGTCATGAGGGTAACAAGGGTAACAAGGGGTAACAAGGGGTAACAAGGGTGATGAGAGTAACAAGGGTAACAAGGGTAACAAGGGGTAACAAGGGGTAACAAGGGGTAACAAGGGTAACAAGGGTAACAAGGGGTAACAAGGGTAACAAGGGTAACAAGGGTCATGAGGGTAACAAGGGTAACAAGGGGTAACAAGGGGTAACAAGGGTGATGAGAGTAACAAGGGTAACAAGGGTAACAAGGGGTAACAAGGGTAACAAGGGTAACAAGGGGTAACAAGGGTGATGAGAGTAACAAGGGTAACAAGGGGTAACAAGGGGTAACAAGGGTGATGAGAGTAACAAGGGTAACAAGGGTAACAAGGGGTAACAAGGGTAACAAGGGTAACAAGGGTAACAAGGGGTAACAAGGGGTAAGAAGGGGTAACAAGGGGTAACAAGGGTGATGAGGGTAACAATGGGTAACAAGGGGTAACAAGGGGTAACAAGGGGTAACAAGGGTGATGAGGGTAACAAGGGTAACAAGGGGTAACAAGGGGTAACAAGGGTAACAAGGGTAACAAGGGGTAACAAGTGGTAACAAGGGTAACAAGGGGTAACAAGGGTAACAAGGGTTAACAAGGGTAACAAGGGGTAACAGGGGTAACAAGGGGTAACAAGGGTAACAAGGGTGATGAGGGTAACAAGGGTAACAAGGGGTAACAAGGGGTAACAAGGGTAACAAGGGTAACAATGGGTAACAAGGGGTAACAAGGGTAACAAGGGGTAACAAGGGGTAACAAGGGTAACAAGGGTGATGAGGGTAACAAGGGTAACAAGGGGTAACAAGGGGTAACAAGGGGTAACAAGGGTGATGAGGGTAACAAGGGTAACAAGGGGTAACAAGGGGTAACAGGGGTAACAAGGGGTAACAAGGGTAACAAGGGTAACAAGGGGTAACAAGTGGTAACAAGGGTAACAAGGGGTAACAAGGGTAACAAGGGTTAACAAGGGTAACAAGGGGTAACAGGGGTAACAAGGGGTAACAAGGGTAGCAAGGGGTAATAAGGGGTAACAAGGGTAACAAGGGGTAACAAGTGTAACAGGGGGTAACAAGGGGTAACAAGGGGTAACAAGGGTGATGAAGGTAACAAGGGTAACAAGGGTAACAAGGGGTAACAAGGGGTAACAAGGGTAACAAGGGGTAACAAGGGGTAACAAGGGTGATGAGGGTAACAAGGGGTAACAAGGGTAACAAGGGTAACAAGGGGTAACAAGGGTAACAAGGGGTAACAAGTGGTAACAAGGGGTAACAAGGGGTAACAAGGGTGATGAGGGTAACAAGGGGTAACAAGGGTAACAAGGGTAACAAGGGGTAACAAGGGTAACAAGGGTAACAAGGGGTAACAAGGGGTAACAAGGGGTAACAAGGGTGATGAGGGTAACAAGGGTAACAAGGGGTAACAAGGGGTAACAGGGGTAACAAGGGGTAACAAGGGTAACAAGGGTAACAAGGGGTAACAAGTGGTAACAAGGGTAACAAGGGGTAACAAGGGTAACAAGGGTAACAAGGGGTAACAGGGGTAACAAGGGTAACAAGTGGTAACAAGGGTAACAAGGGGTAACAAGGGTAACAAGGGGTAACAAGGGGTAACAGGGGTAACAAGGGGTAACAAGGGTAACAAGGGTAACAAGGGGTAACAAGTGGTAACAAGGGTAACAAGGGGTAACAAGGGTAACAAGGGTAACAAGGGGTAACAAGGGTAACAAGGGTAACAAGGGGTAACAAGGGGTAACAAGTGGTAACAAGGGTAACAAGGGGTAACAAGGGTAACAAGGGGTAACAGGGGTAACAAGGGGTAACAAGGGTAGCAAGGGGTAATAAGGGGTAACAAGGGTAACAAGGGGTAACAAGTGTAACAGGGGGTAACAAGGGGTAACAAGGGGTAACAAGGGTGATGAAGGTAACAAGGGTAACAAGGGTAACAAGGGTAATAAGGGGTAACAAGGGGTAACAAGGGTGATGAGGGTAACAAGGGGTAACAAGGGTAACAAGGGTAACAAGGGGTAACAAGGGTAACAAGGGGTAACAAGGGGTAAGAAGGGTGATGAGGGTAACAAGGGTAACAAGGGTAACAAGGGGTAACAAGGGGTAACAAGGGGTAACAAGGGGTAACAAGGGTAACAAGGGGTAACAAGTGGTAACAAGGGTAACAAGGGGTAACAAGGGTAACAAGGGTTAACAATGGTAACAAGGGGTAACAGGGGTAACACGGGGTAACAAGGGTAGCAAGGGGTAATAAGGGGTAACAAGGGTAACAAGGGGTAACAAGTGTAACAGGGGGTAACAAGGGGTAACAAGGGTAACAAGAGGTAACAGGGGTAACAAGGGGTAACAAGGGGTAAGAAGGGTTACAAGGAGTAACAAGGGGTAAAAAGAGTAACAAGGGATAACAGTGGTAACAAGGGGTAACATGGGTAATGAGGGTAACAAGGGGTAACAAGGGGTAACAAAGGTAACAAGGGGTAACAAGGGTAACAAGGGGTAACAAGGGGTAACAAGGGTAACAAGGGGTAACAAGGGATAACGAGGGTAACAAGGGGTAAAAAAGAAGAACAAGAGGAACAAGGGGTAACAAGTTGTAAAAAGAGTAACAAGGGATAAGAGGGGTAACAAGGGGTAAGAAGGTTAATGAGGGTAACAAGGGGTCACAAGGGGTAACAGGGGTAACAAGGGGTAACAAGGGTTACAAGGGTTAACAAGGGTAACATGGGTGACAAGGGTAACAAGGGTAAGAAGGGGTAACAAGGGTAACAAGGGTAAGAAGGGGTAACAAGGGTAACAAGGGTAAGAAGGGTTACAAGGGGTAACAAGGGGTAAAAAAGAAGAACAAGAGGAACAAGGGGAACAAGGGGTAAGAATTTGGAATAACGGGAATAAGGGAAAGAAGGGAAAGCAAGGGGTATCAAGGGAAAAGAAGGGGTAAGAAGGGGAACAAGAGGGAACAAGGGGGAACAAGGTGGAACAAGGGGAACAGGAGGGAACAAGGGGGAACAAAGGGTAAGAGGGGGAACAGGGGAACAAAGGGTAACAAGGGGTAACCAGGGGAAACAAAGGGTAACAACGGGAACAAGGGGGGACTAAGGGGAATAGGGGCGTAACAGGAACAAGGGGAACAAGAAGGGGGAATAGGGGTGCAAGGGAAACAGATCAAACTAGGGGAAAGAGGGCAATCAGGGGAACAGGGGTAAGAAGGGGATTAGAGAGTTCAGGGGAACAAGGGGAACAGGGGATGAAGGGGAACAGGAGAACTCAGGAAACAGGGAAACAGGGGAAGAAGGGGAACAGGGGTAACAGGTGGAACAGGGGAACAGGGGTAACAAGGGGAGGAAGGGGAAAAGGGGTGATGAGGGGAACAAGGGGGAACAGGGGAGAAGGGGGAAGTCATTATGTCATTATCTGTGACGCTTGGCCATTGTTGTTTAAAACTGCCCAAAATGTTGTTTATACGTTGAGAACTAAAGTACCTTTTATTCGTGAAAAAAATAAATTCTAGTCTCAAAAGTCTCAGATTATGGCCTTGAAGATTTTGACTGCATTGCACAGACTTCATCAGCAATAAACCCTTAGTGTTGTCAGGGCATTTGCCAGGCTTTATTTTGATGTTTACCATAAATAAAATTCTTAATCCCATGAGTGATTGCTTACCTCTCCACCATGTCGTGCTGATGTTATAAGACTAAGGTCTGGTGGATAAGCACCTATAAAATGCAAAACAATGACAATTTCTCAGGTATTCTTAAGGGTCACTTAGAACATAAATAAGTAATCAAGAAATGGAAATCTCTCATACTGGTAATAAATCTTTATCACAAGCATATTACCGTGAATCTCACAAAACCATGAACACCAGCAAAAGCCAATCAGACTAAACCTCGATCATAGTAATAGGTTTTTGGTTTTGAAGCTGCTTGCATGTCCCGAACTTTATTGCGACTTGCCACTACACAACCAAATCCTGAAATATCTTAGGTGTTCACAGTTTTCTGAGTTAAACAGTAGTGGAATTTGTTTGGAATAACTTTCAACTGTTGATCGCTGAACACAGTTTTGCGGGGGGTCAGCGGTAACTTGCGTGACGGTGCGTGTTTTAAATCAGACAAACAATTATGGCGGAGAATAAAGGACAGGTAAACGGGAGACGATTTCTCAAATCTAGTTATTAAAATTTTTTGATATTTGGCAGAATTTTTACTTTAATATATTTTAAATAATGAGAACTTTAGAATGGAAATTGAACAGACAAATTTTGTGACACAGTTAATAATTACAGTACAATTATATTATTGATTATCTAAAAACCCGTCCGTTAAAATTTGGTCAAATCAGTTTCAAATGGTAGTGATTAATTAAAGTAAGCTGTGTGCAAGTTTATGGCAAAATCTATGAGAGAATTTTATGTAAACTGAGCAAAAGTGAAATTTTAAGGCTGTATTCGATCGTTAATGTTGCCATGGAAACTATGAAAACATCACATTTTACCAGTCAATCAAAATCTTTCATCAGTATATTTTTCAATTGCTAAGTTTCAGCTTGTGAGCTTGCTATGATTTGGTAAATGACATATACTCACAAACTGCCAAAACTGTGTTCAGCCACCTTAAAGTTCATATTTCTTACCCGCATTTGCAGCTCTAGCAGCTTGTTCATTTGGATATGGCTTAGGAAAATGATCTGATAGCTAAAAATGCAAAAGAGGTAATTATTAACAGAGAATAGCCACACAAGCTAATATACACTCATGTGAAATCTCATGTAATTGAACCATGGAATGGAGATCATCATGCAGTTATGAGAAAACGCCTGAAAAAATTTAGGCTTGCAAGGATTGGAACCCTGAGCTCTGTGATGCTGTTCACCATTCACTTCACTTAAGTCTTTCATGGGTATACCATGAACCAATTTAAAGACCAGCTCTCAGATGGCTTGCTACAACCAGTTGCAAAAATGTTGAGACACTTCCACGAAAAAACGACCTTTCTTGCTTCAAATCGCTCCTGGTCACAGGTCTGTGAGATATAATACTGACCTCCCTCCTCCCTCCCATTCAAAGTTGTTCCTCCAAGTTTTGAGTATGGTCTTGTATTGCTAGCAACTTTGATAAGGGGTGGAGGGGGGATCACAAGCACAAGATCATGGACAGGCCATTTATGCCAAAAGACGGAACAGTGTCTCAAGTACTTTTGCAACTGGTTGTACCTCAACAAAAAGAAATATTGGTTAGAGCACTGCACTGGTATCCCAGTTGTCAGGGTTTGAATCCAGGAAACCCTAAATCTTTTCAAGCTCTCTTTTTACAACTGCATAAGCTGTGTCTTTAACTGCAATGATCTTCTCTACATTTAATGGTGACACAGTTCACAAAGTATCACATTCTGGTGTTTTTTTTCTCACCTTCCCTGGTCTGGTAAACATGTTTCCATCATCATCTGGTCCATCTTCAACCTGAGCCTGTCGGTGAAGAAATATGATAATAGTACCAGTAAATAATTTGGAAAATAATAATAATGCCAATAATACTAATAAAGCACTTATGACATCTATCCAAAAAGTCCTGGATAATATTAAGATCAGATTAAGATGCACCATTAATGGGTAAGTGATAAATAAAATTACCAAAAACTAGGGAAGTAAACAAGTGATCTATTTCTGCTAATGAATATTTTACAAAGATTTAACTGCACCAGTTTCTATTTGACAAAACAAGAGTTGTATTTATACCAAAGTCAAAGTAGATTCTTGACATTGCTACTGGCCACCATGGGCCAAAAAAGAGGAGAGGTAAAAGGCAGCTGTAATCCCATGCTAAAGCTAAAATTAAACAGTGTTTTGGTATTGTTAATTGCAATGGGAGATGTAAAATGAAAGCATACCAGGTGATTACACTGTAACTTTAATAATAATAATAATAGTAATAATACTAATACTAATAATAATTAAAGCTATATTTATACCGGAGATATCTATCAGCATTATACAATGCTAGTCTTAACAAGGTGTCCAGTAAATAAAATTTATAATAATATTATTCTAAATTACATTTCAAAGACGCTAAAAACTGCTAAGATAAGACTACTAAAAACTGTCAATTTAAGAACTAGTAAAAACTACCGTATTTATTCGACTATAAGCCGATCTCGGCTATAAGCCGAGACCCCAAACTTTGAACGTGTAGACTCAGCATAACGAGAACCAAAAATAAATCGAAAACACCCGGCTATAAGCCGAGACCCATTCATTATTACAAGACTGAATTGTTAACTATGGGAAAACCTAACATTTTCAGAAAAAATCACATTGATTGTCATAAATGAGGCTTAGACGATAACACACACGCGCATATACAAGAGATGCAATGGTGATTTATTATGCAAAAAGCTTCCCTCTTAGAAAACACACGCAAATTAATAAATATTACCCGTAACTAACTATTCAATTGAAAAGCAATGAGTCATAACTCAGATGAATTAATGTGATCCAAAAAATGAATTTAAAACTAACTGTGTTGTTAAGCGGTATCACCAGTACCTAGACATCCGTAGGGTCTATCAAACAATCTCGTGTTCGCAATCGTGTATTTCAAGACAAGTTGTCATCATGCCCAAGGCTCGTCGCACGTCATACAACCTCGCATAAACTTAAAATAGTCGCTGAAGCAGAAGCTGTTGAAAATAACTCTGGAATCGCCAGAGAATATGGCATCAGTGAGTCCATATTGGTCCGTCGCTGGAGGAAAGATCAAGCGAACCTTTGTAACGGCGAGATTAAATTGTCAGCGAAACGGAAGACAATGGGATGCTTCACGCCGAAGTATCCGGAGCTCGATAAAAGAATACTGGAATGGTTTACAGAGCAGAGAAGCCAAGGTAAGTTTTTGTCGAGCATTGAACAACAGAAACAAGATCACGAAATAAATCAATCAGCTGATGAGTTGAATGTGTGACTCTCAAAACTATCGTAGTATCATGTGACAACATTGTGTATGAAAGATTCTCATTGGCCAGTTTTCACAAATGTCAAAACAAATTCAACACGTGTCAAATTTAACCTTTCGATCGTTTGGTAGTCTTCTCACTTCGTTTTGCATATAGGAATAGCTGTTAGCGGATTGATGGTACGTCTAAAGGCAAAGGAATTCAGCGAGGATTCTGAGTTTAAAGCGTCCCTCGGCTGGTACCGGAAATGGAAGCGCCGCCATTTCGTCAGCTTTGGCACCAAAACAACACTCGCTCAGCGTCTCCCAGAAGATTTGGAGCAGCAAACAGCCAACACATTAAATTTAACAAACAGCTCCTTTAGGAGCCACCACATTCTTAAAAGTTAATTCTTTACTTTAGCTCGGCTTATACGTAAATACATCTCGATTTAGTAGAGTTTCCATGCGCCGGAAAAAATTTTTTTTCAAAAACTTTCGGCTATAAGCCGAGACCCCCTCTAGAGCCCAAATTTTAATTCACTTCAGTTTTAATTTGTGTAAAAATCGCTCGGCTTATAGTCGAATAAATACGGTAATTAAAAATATTAAGAACCACTAAAACTATTAAAAAACACGAAAAAAATCCAACCAGTACCACTGTACATCCATGATTACTAATGTCACTGTCTCTCAGTTGTTTAAAAAAATTAAATTTAAAAGAGCCTATACTAGTTGTTTTCCTTAGTTCTGTAGGGAGTGAGTTCCAGTCACTCGCACCAGCAATTTGGAAAGTCTTTCTTCCTGAAGAAGTCTTAGATTATGGTATGTCGAGAGTGCCTTAGTTCCACAGACTTCTGTTTTGGAGCCCAGCCCTACTGGTAAGGTAACCCTCTAGTTGCTTAAAGGCAGTTTTGGTTGTTTACAATCTTAAAAATAAACTCAAATTTGAGGAATCGTCTCCTATTGTACAGTGTTAACAGCCCTAGAGTGTTCCTCACATATTGTGTGCAGGTGGTTCTGTTGGCCCTCAACAACTTTGGGTAACAAGTGCCATGTGCACACCTAAATTGTTAATTTTCTACCAAACATGTCCAGCCAACAAACCTTCTTCTACAAAACAAATTAGAACATCTTTTTTACAAGACATAAGTATCTCACAAACCCTTACAAAACGTGGGTTGTTTACCATTTACAAAATGTTTCAAGAAAATCTGGTTGGACAGTAAAAGGAACAGAACTTTTCGGGTCATTCTGGTGGAAATTTTAAGGAAGCAATGACATTTCTGAAAATGTAGTCCTGTTTTTCTTGACAAAAAATTTATAATTAATGAATGAGGCTGAGTATCTTATGAAGAATCATGGAGATCAAGGAGGGTGTTATCCATCGAGGTTATAGGCCGAGGTGAATAACACCCTCTGAGATCTCCATAATTCTTTATAAGATACGAAAGCTGAATTCAATAAATGTTTTATTATTCATTCAAAATAATTCCTAGTTTAAAAACATAGCTAAAACATGCGTAGCTCCATTGATGTTAAATTCATCTTCGATAGTGCACGTTCAGGGTTGTTCAGCTCTGCAAATATTCTTCAAATAGCAGATGTCGCAGTTCGAGCTGTCTTCTTACTGTTTTTGCCATGTTTTTAGCTATCATTTTGCCTAGTTCTTACTCTTGAAATGAGTGAAATGTCCGCCATTTTTGTTTTCACAACCAAAACAACTCAACCTAGTCCCCAGGTCTTCTCGGTTAAAGGTGTATTAACCTGCAAGGAAGCTGCACTATTGACCTCATCGGTTGATTTATCACAAAATTCTTCCAAATTCGGTCATCATTAGCTGGTTATAGTGAATTATGCGTGTGCTTTTGGCCAATCAGAATTGGAGAAATATTTTGTATGAATAATAACATACACATGCAAGCCAGAAAGGGGTTGTTTATACAAATGAGTAATGCATCATTACCTCGGCAGCTATAGCTTTCATTTCATCTTCTGTGTATGCCACATTCACAAGATGGCGATATGCCAATTGGTCCATAGAATGGCAGGCTGCACAGACTTGTCTGTAAACTTCATAGCCTCGACGAATGCTTCAAGGAAAATGGCAAATTTTAGACTCAATCAAGAACATGAATCTTGAAGTGGTGTGTAGAATAACCTGGGGTGACACTTGATGAAGCATCAAATTCTCCTTTTTTTCACAAGAAAATAAAAGGCAATTCAAAACAAGAATGGAAGCTGGCAAATTATCAAAAGTTGATGAGGGCTAAGCGCTTGCAGGACATTTCAAACTATGTTTAATTTTGATCTCCTGGACAATTTTCACCAAAACTGCATGTTTTGTCCAATGTTCCAAAATTTTCTTTAACAAAAAAACAACAACAATAACAAAAAACAGACAATCAGGATTTTCACTGCTATTAGTAAGGAAATTAACCATTAGAATACGATAGCATGGATTGGGATTACTTACGCCGCATGATCCAGTGAACTAAACGCACCCTTATGAGCCCAGGGAAAATGCGGAGGATGGAGTTCCAGCTCATTAGCATTAACACTTGGCTGAAGTAAGTATCCTGTTACAAGACCTCCTGCAGCAAGTGTGCCAAGTGCAAACCACATCTGCAGAGAAAGTATAGACAAATCTTTACTGACACCCCTGTTTATGTTTTGCTTTTTCAGGTCCCAATTTTTACAGAAATGTTATGGCGCTAAAAGTGAATAGACAATAATTCTTCTTCTTCTCCCCAGTCATGGTAAAATATAAAAAGGAAAAAAGCCTCAAGATAATGAAACCTTGTTATAGCGAAAGTATTTTGCCAGACACTTGGCACTTTATTTCATCAAGGTTCCCCTGTGCTGGTTTGCACAGGGTTTGTACAGATTGTTGGATCCAATATTCAAGACTTTTTCCAGATTTTACTCCAAAACAATAATTTCTTTTTTCAGACTCAAAGTTATTAAATAGATGATCAATAGAGACATAAAAAATGTAGGAACAAAGCTTTTTGCAAGGTGTGCTGCAAACACATGAGCGAGATTGAATAAGATTTGACCAAAACGGAAAACATTTCACTTCTAAAGCACTTGTTGTAGCTTTAAAAAAAACAAACACTCAAGACCTTTTACCATTTTTCCAGACTTTATCCTTTGGGAGTTTTAAATTTAGATATGAGATATAAGAGCAGCGAAGCACTTATCTAGTGTCCCTTCACACTCCTAAATCATATTTCAATATCGCTAAACAGGGGACTTACTATCACCAAAGGAGGAGAACCAAGCCTTCATCATAATAACTAAAGCTCACTCCTTGAACATATTGAATAATTTATTACAAGAACAAAATTTGTTTAGTAGACTTGACTCAAAGAAAAAAGGGTGAAAAATTACTCTAAAAGAGACCTTTTTCACACTTGTTCATTTAAAATATAAGCTTTGTATTCTTATATAAAGTTTCTTTGGACAATTATATTTATAAAAATTGAAAGGAAATAAACTGAACTAAAGAAATAAGCCAAAAAAACTCACACTTTGGTTACTCTTTGCTCCCTCTGCTGTTGCAGTAGTGGCTAGCCTGGTCTGGGTCTAAATTAGTGATTAAGAAACATACAATAAGACATCCTGTTTTCCTCAAGGAGGGATGTTAAATTGGTAGACTGGAAATTTTCATAACGCAAATCATGGCTAACAGTAACACACATTAATTTATTTGAAGGAAAAAAAGGTCATGTATAAAAGAATACAGTGTGTTCTTTTTCTCTAAGTAAATTTATTTGAACAAAGTGAATGGATATGTTACAGGCACAAACACTGACAAACGTTTCAAGTTTGACATAGATATTTCTGAAAAATTTCTTTCAAACTATTGTCTATGGTTGCCTATACCTTAGAGAGTGAAGGTCTTTTCCTTTGCATTCAAAGGTCAGTTTTTTCATCAGACAGGGATTGTTCATAATTCTAGTGTATTTAACACAAAAACCTGGAAATTTCCTGTGATATTGCCCATTCAACCCTGATCAACTGACAGTTTAAAAACAATTTTTAGCAGTCCAAATGTACAAATCTGGGCTTTTGCATTTGCTTTTAAATTTACAGTGGTGCAGTACGGATGTTTGCACTCCGATGTTTTTTGTTTATTATAAAGCTTAGGCCTTAACGGGCAATGGCTGCCTATTCTACTCGTTTGAGGAAAATAATACAACTCTCTGCTAAATCAGTCTGAGTGAAATTTATTATACCAATATAGGAAAGGAACACAATTAAATACGTCCTATTGCAATTCAGAAGCTGATTCCAGTTACATTACGCTTATATCACAAATTCAACAAAACAAATCGTAACATAAAAAAAAATTCTCGCTAGATTTTACTAATCATCTGCCGCCACCAGACAGTTCAGATGCGTCTGGAACGGTTTACCAAATGTATACACCACACATTATAAATCTTAGCAACAAATCGGCATTCGAACTCGATTACTCCAACTAGAAGTCATCTTATGACATCTATACATAAAGAACACAGCCTTAACTCTAAAATCAACCTACATTTACCTTAAAAACATCTTGTAGTCGCTTTGAAATATCCCGAAGCCGGCTGAACCTGTACGCCATCTTGAATACGGCAATATTGCATAACAGTATTGCGCATGGCAGAACAAGGAAAATTTGTAGCCTCGCCTCGCCAAGTAGCCTCGCAATCTATGGAACCGGGAGCGCTCTCAAAGAACTGGAAAGGAGCTCAATCAAAGATGGCAGATAAATTTTAGGTGTTTTTGCGGGTAAGAAATGAATAAGTTTATGCGGAGATTTTCTTCAAAATGTTGACTTATTTTGCTATTCAGATTGTATTGCGTTGAATTCAGAGTTCTGTTTGATTTCTAACCTACTTTTAGGTGTAAATTGTGATGCATTTTTAAAAAGCTTTCGTCACGTTCGAAGGAGCGCTAGCGCTGTCAAATATTTCTCTATTTCACTAAACAAGTTCTTTAAAGGTGTGCTGTGTTATGAAATGGTTTTGCGATCAAGCAGCACATAACTCTGTCTTATTTTTATTTTAGGTTAATACTTAAGAATGGGCCTCTTGTCAGATGTTCATCAGCGCAAGAAAGTGGTGGATATTTTAGTCAAACATTGCTCAAAATTATGGTACCAACATTAGAAATAACTTTTGTAAATTTAATTGTAAAAGCAATTCGGTTGTAAGTGTGGGTGCAAAAACAATGGGGAAGTGAAACATACACTAAAATATCAGGGTTGTTCCATTTACTATTTACTCCCCCCCCCCCCCCCCCACAACCCCATCCCCCAATGATGACATTTTCTGTCAAAGGCGTATTAAAAAATTGGAATTTCTGAAGGTTTTTATGAACGAATGCATGTCAGGTACATTTTCTGAGGGGATATATGTTCATTGGTGCATTTTTTAGCACTTTGGGAATGAACAATCATAATTGTAAATAGAGGATATTACATGGCCGCGCGGAGATTTGAAATTTCTCTTCAAGTGTTGAGAGAAATTTCGTATCTCCAAGCGGCCATGTAATGTTCTATTTATTATATAAACACCAATGAAATACCAAACCATTTCACTTTAATAGTTTTTTGGTGTGAAAGGCGCAATTTATTATGTAGCCACAGCAAAGGTGATATTTTCACATGTGAAGATAACATGTTATTTTCACATGTGAAGATATCAAGTTTTCTCGCGAAAGCTCCCCTGGTATTTCATTGGTGTTTCATTGGTGTTTATATAAACCTCTTTTTCATGAGCCCCACCCACATCTAACTACTGGTCTTTGCCTAATGGCACATTCACTCCTTAGAATTCCTCTGATTTGAATCTTACTTACAAAGTTTTATCCTTAATGGTTCTTTTACAGTATTCTTAGCTATCTTGCTGGAATAATCTGGCTGTGTGCTCTGTCAGATCGTGCATTCAATGACCGAGTTTATTTCTCTGAAAATGCTTTGTTGCCTGGACTGGTTGAAGCTGAATTCAAGAGTCACAGACTTGCTTCTGAATTGTTCAAAAAACTTTCTACATTACCTGAAGGGGACATGAGGTTTGTCTGTTTTCTTTAGTTTGCAATATTTTTTTGGCCACTCAATAAAACAAAGAAACTGCAGATTTATGTAGTTATCATTCAGGTGTTTACTGTTCAGCAATATTAGGGAATTTATGCAACGATGATGGCGATGGCTAAGAAAACGTCACTTAAAAAGTGAATTTGCGCTGCCTCAAACTTAATCGTGCTTATTGCATCTCGTTTAATTCGTCAAATGTTGGTAAATTTTTATGGAGTTGAATTCTAAAGGACTGCATCAAAGTTCAAGAAAAGAAAAGAAATTCTTGTCTTTTGTTCCTATCCTCGACAAAACATGAAATTAGGCAGTTTCATGTTGTAGTTGTGCAACGATGGCAGAGAAATGTACAAAAAGCGTGATACGCGAGCAAAGTTGTTGTTTTGCTTGTATAAACCTATGCTTTTTTGCATTTTTGTTGCCGTCGCCATTGTCGTTGCACAAACTCCCTATTATCCGGAATGGCAGTTATTTGGGTGGGGTCTCCACAGAGATCTTTAAACCCTTACCCTGTGTAAGACAAAAATAATTTTTGTCTTTTCTTTTCATCACCCTTTTTGACAAGATTTCATAATTTAATGATCCTGATTCTTACAAAAAAAAGTAAAAAAATTAATTTTTTGGTACCACACATTTAGACCCCTTATGGCCAAGCTTCACACTCTTTTAACCGTTAAGTCCCAAGAGTGACAAACATCAATTTTCTCGTTACAATATTAATACACAATCAAGAGAATAGGTTGTTAGAATTAACGAAATAAACACCTGAGGGAAAATGCTTTGATCTTTTATCAAATTCTCTCAACTTATTCCTTATAGAAAGCATAGAGACCCGTTTGGAGAATTTGTATGTGAATACTGGGGCTTAAAAGGGTTAAAGGATGCCGTCCAAAAAGACACCCTGTTCAAGATGCTAAAAGATAAAAAATTGTGTACCCTGTTGCAAGATCCTTAAAACCCTATTGTTAATTCTCATAAATTTGTCATTTTTGAACACTGTTATTCAAAATATTTTCAGCAAAGCTGCATCAGAGATGATTGCAAATGTGATGGAAAACAGCGGCCTGCAGACATACCACCAGAATTTTACAGTTCACATGCCTTTTGCTGGAATAATGGAGCCTCCTTCATCAATGGGTGTTAATATTTATGGCATTCTTAGAGCTCCCAGAATAGCAGGAACTGAGGCTGTGGTAATCAGTGTTCCTTATGATCAAGGAAACAATAAAGGGGCATTGGCTTTAATGTTGGCATTTGCTGACCATTGCCGAAGTAAGTTCAAAATCTCTCTGTACCTGTCATGACTTCACACAGCTTTAAATCTTCATCAGACTAATAAATTTTAGGAGACGATAGTTATTGCACGAGGTTGAGTAAAATATCGTGATTTGTCTGTGGCGAGCTGATCAATTATTTGCCAAAGCCAATGGCTGAGGCAAATAATTGATCTGCGCTTGAGACACTGACAAATCATGATATTTTGTGATTGCCGAGTAGTTCAATAATCATTTGATCACCAAGTTTGTTTTTTAATGAATATCTTTGGGAAGTGAAGCAATCTGCCATTGTCATGCAAGAGCGATCACAAGCAGGAGAAAAGTGTGGTTTCATTTATGCATGAGCAGAATATTACTTGCAGCAAAACACAGTAGGATGACAACAACAACAACAACAACAACAACAACAAATTTTATTGAAAATTGGAAAATAACTAATTACATTACTTTCCCACCCGCAAATAGCCTATAAACTAATCGAGGCGGGGGGAGCTGAAGACATATTACAAAACAAGATTTATATATGACATTGCCCATGAGCAGAGCATTATTTGTAGGCAGTTATTTGAAGATCACATGATGGGCCCTTGGCCAATGAAAAGGATTAAAAATTTGCATCAAATTATAATACTGATTGTTCTCCAGTTTTTTTTGGCCACATCACAGCAACTGTACTGTCAGTAGCACTTGGCAATGAAACAGATGTTTCCAACCATTTTTTCACCTGTGTATGTGTTGTTTGTCAACTGATTTGGTATAGACTGCAAGTGGTTGATGTTCTTTCCTAAAAGCCACGTCTTTCCTCAGAGCCATGTCTCAAACAAAAAATAACAGACTGCTTGCTGTCTAGATTTGGTACTGTACTGAGATTCAAAAGCGTTTGACTCTCATGGTTTTAACAGCCAATGTGTTTTCAATTAACTCACTTGACAAAGCCTTTTTTTTTTGTTTTAACCCCTGTCAATGCAGCACCTCAGTTTAGAAAATAATTTTTTTAGCTTAACCTGAATAAGAATTATTGTGGCTCAACTAACAAGCAATTTCATCTCTGAGCCATTTTGCAAAATGAGTTCCAACCTGTTGCATGTGGAACAAGAAAGGTATTTACACTGTCTGTTCTGTCTTTATATGTCAACAATTAGGCTGCAATGAACCTGCTTAGTATTGTAAATAGTGTATAGTAACCATTTGCGATATGATTTTGTTGACATTTATTTCTAGCAATAGCCTTATCAAAAATACTATTGAGGGTTGTATTGCAGTTCTGTTTAATACTATCTTAACTTCAATGAAATAGGTTAGTAACCAGGGCTTGCCTATATTTTTAGCCCTGACGTCCCAAAAGTGACCAACATCAACTTTCTCCTAACGATACCCATACATTGTCAAGAGATTAGGTTATGAGAATTAATAAAATGATCACCAAAGGGGAAATGTTTGATCTTTTATCAAATAACTCATTCTGTAAGGAAATGTAAGGAGATCAGTTTGGAGAATTTGTATGTGGATATGAGGATGAGGATTTGTTTGTGGCTTAAAGGGTTAAGGCAAGGTCACTTGATTAAAAGTAGTTTTTGTTTTCATCATTTCAAGCCTGTCTTACTCTTCACTGATCATATTCCAGGAAAAAGCTACTGGTCCAAAGACATCATATTTCTAGTAACAGATAAAGATCAGTTGGGGATGCAGGCATGGCTCGATGCTTATCATGGCATCTCAAACTCTTGTAAGTAACCTAACTGAAGCCTATCATCTTAGGTTCTCCAGAAAATGTAGAGTAGAGGAAGAAAAAATTATTGTAGGCCAAAAAAGATTAGATCAAAAGGAGCAGAAAGCTGTTCACATGGGTTAGCATATGTGGGGTTAGGTATGGTTGGGGGTTTCCTGCCCACCCCTAGAGACGTTTTTATTTTAGGGGCTCTGAAAATTGCATTTCAGTCTGTTTAAGCAGTCATTTAACGAAATTCAGCCATGTATAGAGGTGGTGTTTTTTTTTTCACCAATGTTTGCCCTATTTTTTTATGATATAATGTTTGTTTCTATTTGAAGAAAAGTGTTGAGACACAAATACCACCAATTTATTCCCCTCTGGAAAAAATATTTTGTTTGAGCACCCAGCTCTTCTGTCTCAGCTGTATGGCAATTTTTGCCAGCTGTTTGAGCTTCAGGAAACTCTGATCATCTTTTAGAGAACGTCAGACCCTTGGCTATGCAAACAGAAATACTATGTGAAATAATGAGTAGAGTGGGCCTATGTACTTCCCACAGATATCTCTTCAGCTCCTCTGGAAGGACACTCTGGTTCTATTCAGGCAGCACTTAATTTGGAATTTGCTGATGAAAAAGTTAATTTTTTTGAGATTGCCATTGAAGGGATTAATGGACAGCTTCCCAACCTTGACTTGGTAAACACTGTATTCAGGTTGTGCCGTAAGGAGCGTATCCCAGCCGCTTTACACACAGAGGTACATAACTTTACCTAAATAAACACATTTAATGTAACCTCAGCTGTTTTTATGTTTGTTTCGTCAAGTTGTAATATGTATACGTTTTGTGTGATATAAATTTAGCTCAAATAATACATTAAAAAAAAAAAAAAAAGCTCTAATTTAGTCTGGGACCAGGTTCCTTTTTGGGTATAAAAGGAAGAAAAATTAGTGGGTCTAGTCCATTGCATATAACTGTATTAATACTGTATTTTGTGAGTAATAATATCTATTTCTAATAATAATGTATTTGCATAACTTGTTGCCAGGGATATCATGAACACTTAGGGGCTTGGGGAGACTCTGTACAGTCCCTTGTTGCCATGGTGATGATGATGTTCTACCAAGCTTCTGGAAGGCCATCCGGCAATCATGGGTTATATCACAGATATCGCATTGAAGCTCTTACAATGAGGGGCAGGGGTGAAAATTGGGAATACGGACGTGGATTCCTGGAGACAGGAAAGTATGTACATGTTATTAATAATTATTATTATTGTTTTATCATTCATTCACGGTTGTCAAAAGTAGCTGGCTGCTGGCGAAAATCACCGCCTACTTGGTTAGTATTGGCTGGCTACTCTGCTTGGCATTTCTTTACAGATGGCGCTTTTTACATAAAATATCCCTGGACTGGTCGGTTACTTTGACAACTCAGTCATCTACTTCAAAACTTTCTGACAACCCTGTTCATTCAAAATAATTCCTAGTTGAAAACAAGCTAAAACATGCTTAGCTCCATTGACGTTAAGTTCATCTTTGATAGTGCACGTTTATTGGCAAGTTTGGGAGATAAAGGGTTCTTCAGTTCTGCAAGTATTCTCCAAATAGCAAATGTTGTCCATCGAGTTGTCTTCTTGTTGTTTATTTTGTGTTTTTAGCCAAACGTTTGCCGATTTCTTCCTTGTGAATCAAGTAAAAAAAGTTCCACCATTTTGTATCACTCAAACAACTCAACCTTGTCTTGAGGTTGTTGGTTAACGGTTTTGATATCAATAATCTGGCAATTTTGCTGCACGATTGATGTCATTAGGTCAAAATCACAAAATTCTTCCAAATTTGGTCAACAGTAGTCGGTTATGATGAATTATGTGTGTGATTTTAGCCAATCAGAAACAGAGACATCTTTGGAATGAATAATAATTAGCAATTAGTATCACTTGAAGAATTATTTTGGAGATCAAGGGGAGTGTTGCACTCAATACCAAAAACAACTCCAACTTGTCCCCAGGTCTTCCTGGATAACGGGTCAACAATCTGTTAATTTTGCTGCATGATTGATGTCATCAGGTCAATATCGCAAAATTCTTCCAAATTTGGTCAACAATAACTAGTTATGATGATTTGTGCGTAGGATTTTAGCCAATCAGAAATGAGGAAATATTTGAATGAATAATAGATACTACAGTACCGCTCAAAAGTAAGTCACCACCCTCTCGTGAGGCATCATGAACAAGTGCAGTGTCTAAAGCGGAAAACTAAACAGTGTGCTGATGAAAAGCTAAAAAAAAGCTTCTTGAAAGAAACTTAATGCCAAATCTAACACCTGTTTTCCTCTGTCTTCGAGTTAATAGTAAGCAAAATAATTTATGCCAAAAATTACCGCTTCAATGATTCTCGTGCTATGCAATTCTCATAGTGCCCGACGAGAATCACATAGTGCATGACGTGACTCTCGTTGTGCAGGGAACAAGACATGACTGGTAACTTACTTTTGAGCGGTACTGTATTATGAACTTGTTTGTTTTAAAGTGGTAGACTGAAGTGATTTGTAGACTGTCCAATCTCTTCGGTGTCTAAAATTGGGATATTTTTCAATCACAGATGAATCATGTGAGTGGCAAAGTCGCTAGCCGTGAGGGGGGTATGGGGGCATGCATGCTACCCCAGAAAATTTGAAATGTTGATGCTCTGAAGCACCATTTGTAGTGTTCTGAGGAGACAATTTCTGTCTATATCTTTGCTAAATGCTTATTTATGTTTACGTGGTTTGCATGCAAGTACTCGATCTTATTTTATATTTCATGCAGTGTTTGTCTCACAACAGACACCTGAAATCAGACACCTGATATCAGATGTCTGATGCCTGATGTTTATTGTCTAATGTCAGATGTCTCATGACAGACATCTGATTTTTGTTGTCTGATGTCACACATCTGATGTCTGACGTCTGATGTTTGTTGTCGGATGTCAGGTTTCTCATATCAGACGTCTGATATATGATATTTGATGGTTGTTTTCTGATGTCAGACATCTGATGTCAGATATCAGATGTGGGACGTCTGATATCAGACATCTGATGTAAGACGTCTGATATCAGATGTCTGATATATGTTGTCTAATGTCAGCTGTCTGATATCTGATGTTTGTGGTCTCTTGTCAGATATCTGATGTCAGACGTCTTATGAGATTTGACTGATGTCTGATATCAGACGACTGACATCAGACATCAGACATCAGACAACCGATCTTTGATGTCAGACGTCTGATGTTTGTTGTCTGATGTCCGACGTGTATTCTCTAATGTCTGATGTCAGACATCTGATATTTGTTGTCTGATGTCAGATTCTGATGTTTGGTCTTGGATGTCAGACCTCTCATATCAGACGTCTGATTTCAGATGTCAGAAATCTAATGTCAGACACCTGATGCTTGTCTGATCTCAGACGTCTGATGTCAGATACCTGATCTAAGACATCAGATTTGGGACGTCTGATTTCTAATGTTTAATGTCTAATGTCAGCTGTCTAATATCAGACGTCTGATGTCTGACGTGTGATGTAAGACGTGTGATGTCATTTGCCTGATTTCTGATGTCTGATGTCAGAAGTCTGATGTCTAATGTCTAATGTCTGATGTCTCATGTTTGTTGTCTGATGTCGGATGGGTGATGTTCGATGTCCAATGTCTGATGAATTTTGTCAAAGATAACATCTTCATACCGATGTTGTTTACCAATATTGTAGAGTCAAACGTCTTTTAATATGGACACCAAAGGGAAAGAACCAAGTGTCCGCTTTACAGAGGCGTCCGTATTATAGAGGTGTCCGTAAGGAGAGGTTAGACTGTATTCTTTCGTCATTCAACCCTCCAAGTTGCGACCATTTTAGTCGCCATGGCGCCTAAAATTTTGGAACTGGCGACTTGATTTGGAGAATAGTTGCCAAGCTGGCGACCGTGAAGAATAGGTTCGTGTTGTGGCATATAGAAACAGAAATGGTAATCACTTCTACTGAAATATGAAGAACATTCTAGCTGATTTGAATTACATTACTTTTTTACTTTTCCGTTGAAAAACATGCTATATAATAAATTGAAAACTTAAAAAAGTCCCAGAGCTAAGCGTTTTGAAAATGAACATCAATGAAACTTGACTTGCATTCGTTCGCCTAATCGCCCTCAGTCTGTTGCCTTGCACGTGACATTTTAACTTTTGACACGTGACAAATGGCACGCAATCGAAGCGCCTTGGTTGTCGACAGTGACGATTTCGTCGATATCTTAGGAATGCTTGTCTAGCCAAGTTCGGTGGTTTTTTAACTGGACTACATATTATAAATATTTTTGAATCAATACTGAAACAATCTAATAACATGAAGAGGGAGAGCTAAATTGGTGCAAATTCAACACAGAACATTATTACACTCTATAGGCATTAGTGGCTCCTTTTATGATTGGCTCCTAAATTACCTCGTAAATCGTAAACAATTTGTAACTGTAAATGGTTCTAACTCAGAATTGTTGGAAATAGATACTGGTGTGCCTCAAGGGTCTCTACTCGGTCCCAGATTTTACAGTATTTACTCGAATGATTTACCTGAAGCCACAACGAATGCTTCTGTTGAAATGTTTGCGGATGATACCACAGTTTTTTGTATTGGAAATTCTGTTGATGAAGTCTTATCTAAAATTCAGGAGGCGATCGCCGACTTAAACAAATGGGCTAAGGATAACTTCATGACTATTCATCCTGCAAAAACCGAATTGATGTTGTTATCTAAATCACAATTCATCGGGCCCTTACAGAAAATATGTTTAGGGCAAAAGGAGTTGTCCTTTGTTTCTAAATCTACATGTTTAGGGATTCAAATCGACAATAAACTCTCCTGGTCGCCACATATCAAATCCTTGAGCAAACGTTTTTCAGCAAGAGTGAAGAAACTGAAACACTTAAAAGGTCTCGACAGTCGCATCTTAGAGTCAATTTATTTCAAAGGTATCATTCCAAGTATTACGTATTCAATTGCATTATGGGGATCTTCAAAATCTCTTCAGACCCTGGAGGACATTCACATCGGAGCAGCGAGATTTATTTTTAACATAAAGAATTCTACTCTTAGCACTGAGGTCCTGGCAGCGACAAAATGGAAGTCTTTATCATACATGTACAAAAAGAGGATTGCAACCATATCTTATCAAGCATTTTATAACAGGGCTCCGGCTGGTATTAATTCTCTATTTATTAAACATTCTCCGTTAAGAAATCTCAGGGACAGTCTGAAACTATACGTGCGTTGCCCTGAAAGTGACTTCCTTCGATCTTCCTTCTCTCATCGTGCGTCTATTTTATGGAATAATTTACCCATGTACTTAAAGAGCAAACCCAATATTGGTTCTTTTAAATCTGCTCTTAAAGAAAAATCTGACATTTTAGATAAAATAACATTTAATGGGTTACAGGGAATAAATAAAGATATTGTAAATTATATATATTAAGGCAACAGTCAATTAACTGTTGTTTATCTTGCTAGGTATTTTTTTATTTTTCTTTACCCATTGTAAATAATTCATTGGTTTGTTAAAATTATTAGTTACTTTTTTTGTAGATACTTTTTAGTTTGTAGGTCCACATCAGCTCTTTAGCTGCCTTTTTTTTTTTTTACTGACCTACATGACAAATAAAGTATGTATGTATGTATGTATGTATGTATGTATGTATGTATGTATGTATGTATGTATGTATGTATGTGATAACCGTAACATGTGAACCGTGCTGCGAGTTGAATCGCGGTTTTGTAAGCAAAGCGATGATTGTAAGCGAAACTAAACACCGCAAAACTGACAGCTTATGGTCGTTGCAAAAAATGTTTTTTTTTTAACACCTGTAGCGATGATAAAGGAAAAAGAAAATTTATTATTTCGTAAGCAGCATTTTTGTTTGGGTTCCTTTCAATTGATTGGGAAAAACATTTTTTCCCAGTACAACTCGTTGCGGAATATTTTCACGTGCGCGACGTTATCTCTATAAAGCAATGATTTGATTTAGAAAACTTGTCGATCTTCCTATACTCTCCTTCCTTTGTCAGGCTTTCGCAATGTCTAGCGATATTAAAAACGCCCTTTTAAATCTCCAAAAATATTTGTTAGTTGGGGAAACAAGTTCATCATCAACAAAAGTCGCAAAAGATATGCGAAACAAATATCAGAAAAAAAAATAGGTCGCCTATCAAGTTGCGACTGGGAAATTTTGAACACATTAACAGAGGATGAGTTAAGTTCTGCTCTCATATACCAACTGGGGATTATACAGAAGGATTGAAGGCCCTAAAGACAACTGGAAATGGTAATTGTCTTTACAATCCCGTTTCAGTATTGATTCAAGGAGATGAATCTGCAAACCTTATTCTCAGACTATCAGTAACTAATGCCTTGTACAATAAACGAGTAATTTATAGACAGTGCCACATTTTAAGTTAAACTTGCTAACTGCTTTTGTTAAGGACAATTTTGATATATTAATTTATTAATATAATTTGGCGCCTAAAAATTTCCCCTGGCGACTAAACCCAAAGAGCTGATCGCCAAATGGCCACTGAACAAAAATTTTAACTTTGAGGGTTGGTCATACCTTTGAAACAAAGAAAGCATTGAAATAAATGAGTTGTTTGTGACAGGAAAGACTTCGGACATCAAACATGGTAATCAAAAATCAAACATCAAACATCAGACATCGGATTTCAGACATCGGACATGGGACATCAAACGTCAGACATTGGACATCGGACTTGAAACATCAGGCATCGGACATCGGCCATAAGACATGAGTTATCAGACATCGAAGATCAAAGAGAAATTCAAAACTTCACAATGAATGCACGTGCTCATTAACGTTTTTGCCACCCAGCAATTTTGTAGATTTCGATGGCTTACAAGGAGATGAAAATTGCACAAAACTCTCAAGTAAACCAACACTTTTGACTTTTGAACAAATTTAATGCACTGTCATCCTCATATCAAACATCTTACAAGCTTGTGTGTAAAAAGTGTTAAGTATTATTATTGTTGTTTCCTAATTTTTTGTCCTTTACCTTTCACATAGGGTCATTGAAGGAATTTTCCGCAGTTTGAACAACTTATTGGAGCAGTTCCATCAATCATTCTTCTTCTATCTCCTTCCTGAGTCTCATAGATACGTGTCTATAGGTCTATACATGCCTCCTTTTGGTTGTCTTCTATTGGGCCCTGTTATCATGGCAATAACTCTCTGGACTTTAGCAGGGACTGGACCAGAACATGAATCAAAGGCAGACACCCCACAAGTGGGTGGGGCGACTGAGGAGGGATCTGAGCAAGGAGAGACCGGGGTAGAAAGCACTGAGGAAAAAAGTGAACCTTATGAAGCAGAGAAGGTTGAGGTGGAGGATAAGGTTTGTTTAAACCTTTTAAGCTCCAATATCCACATCCAAATTCTCTATACCGAACTCTATAAATTTCTTTGAAGAGCTAGTTGAGAGAATTTGTTCATAGATCAACGCATTTTCACTTAGGTGATCATTTTATCAATTCTCATTACCTTTTCCATGGATTATGTATTGACATTGTTAGGAGAAATTGATGTTGGTCACTCTGAATGAAGTGCTTCGTCGCAGGCTAGAGCACAAGAGGTTTTCAACTCTTTATCCACACTTCATTCAACAACATATAGTACCAGGAGCCCTTCACCCGAAGCGAGCAACTTCCATGGGCTCGTGTCACGGCGTTTTCACGGACCAGTTTATTTTTAGAACGGTTTTGGCGCGAGTTTCTAGTTGAATATCTTTTAAGTTCCACAAACCAGTCAGCAAAACCTACAGACTTAAAAATGATATTTTTTGCCTTTTAATAACGTTTAGTTTTCCTTTTTTATATCTTATACTTCGAATGCGCTCATAGACTTGGAGGAGATTCTATTTTCGCGGGTAAAAGTGCCCTAAAATGTGTCTAAAAATAAACTAGTCCGTAAAAAACGCCGTGACAGATGCCTAGTATGGGAGTTGCTCCCACCGGGTTATGGGCTGCTGATAGAACAAAGAAGTAACAAAACACAGTTTTGAAAAGGGAAAGAATCCTAAATATGCACTGCAGCACCGTCACCACCGGAGGAAACCCCAAACTACCTGAAGCCCTCAAACATGTACAAAAGAAATTCAAAACTTAGCTTGAAATCCAGAAGCCTTTGCCTTATTTAACCCAGTCCTCATCAAAGGATGTTTCTCTGATATCACGAGGGAGACGATATCATTCTCCAGCTATTCTGTTCATGAAACTAAATTGAAATAAATTAGTCCTTGAATAGCAGGCCACAAGATTTGGAGTATTCATACTTCTCAGTACACATCCCCTATTAACATCCTCAGAAAGCTAACTCCTGCTCCTGTCAATAAACAACTTTCGCAAACTCTTATTCAATTTGGCACAGACGAATACTTGTTGTAACGAATAATCAATAACTTTCAAGAGCTTTTTAGGGGTTTTCGCGAGCAAACAGTTTATATGTTAACATTGAATTTTCAGGTTGCTTTCCTACGACATCCTCCCAACATGGGAATTGTAGTTCCTGTTGTCATGGCAACGCAAATGGCCGGCGTGTTGGTATTTTACTCTCCTGATCTCGGTTACAAACTGGGTAAAGTTACAGGTGTGGACCCATTGCAGTCGGCCTATGCTGCAATAGCTGGTTCCTTTCTTTCATTAGTGCTGCTCCCTTTGAACAGAAGGTAGGCGTTGTATCTGTTGTGATAAGAGACGACTACAAGTACGAAATTTTCTCAATTCTAAGCAGTGCGCGCGCGAATCAGCGTCATTATGGCGGGAAAACGTCATAGCCGTCGTCATTCTACTGCAAGTTTAAGCGATAATAGAGAGCTTTGGATTTGAGGACGAGAACGACTACGAGTACGAAATTTAACTTTAATTTTTTGCGCATGTTCTTAAAAAAAGACCCCCCGGAATGCTTCATTTTACTTTTTTTCACCAAAAAATTTAGTACGGTTATTTATACTGAAGAGGTTAAGCCCTCTCCCGATAGCAAAATTATAAAACTTCTTTCATTTGAAAACTTGGGGCCGCCACTACGACATTCTTGCTAAAACTTTTAGTACAATGACGACGGCTATCACGTTTTCCCGCCAAAATGACGCTGGTTCACGCATGAGCAATACTCAGTATTATTAGGGAGCTTAAGCAAAGTCGTTTTTGAGCGACGCACGTCAACCGGAAGTGAGTCCTTCTCCCTCTTTATATGCCTTGGCGCTAACAAATTTGTTTTGCTAGGTGTCTTTTCTCTTAAAAAGACGATTTACCTGAGAGTTTCAACCAAACCACCTCCCAATGATGCAAAAAGTCCGCTTCCGGTTGACGTCCGTCGCTCACTGAAAACGCGGTTGCTTAAGCTCCCTATTGAGAAATATTTCCTACTCGCAATCGTCCTTGTCTCAGAATCTAAAGCTCTCTAATGTCGTCGTAGCGGAAACAGGTTAACAAGTGTTAGAAGTTTTATCATTCTGCGATCGAGAGAGGGCTCAATCGCCTTCAACAAAAGTAACAGAGCTAACGCTTCTGGTGAAAAAAAAAGTACAATGAAGCTTTCCGGGGTGTCTATTTGTTGAGAAGACGCAAAAAATGTTTAAGTCAAATCTCGTCTTCGTAGTCGTCCTTGTCCTCGAATCTAAAGGTGATGTTACAGGGGAAGATTCGCAACGACGATTTTTAGCGTAACACAGCGTTACAATTTTGGAACAGTGTTGTAACTTTTCGAAACAATGTCGCAACAATGTTGAAACGCTGTGTTGCGCTAAAAATCGTCGTGTAACATCACTTCAAGGTCCTTAATGTGTTATTTTAGCTGATCTGGTATTGTTAAGTTGAGTTCTCTTTTGAGTAGCCACTTGGTCCAAAGTCACGCAACGCTCCCAGTTGGCATTTTAGTCATTAGTGAACTTACGCAACAGGACGGGAGAGGAAAGAAGACGACAAACCTTGTGTGACAAGCGTGACAATAATTTAGTTTGAAATAACGTTTCGCCAAACTTCACTTTTCTTTAGACACATCTTTCAGTGAAGACCAGACAACATTAATGTAAGTGAGGGTCACGACAAAACACGCAAGTAATAGCCCTGTCGCGTTTGTCGCACACAAGCGTTTTGTCGTCCTGTTGCGTAAACTCACATTAAGGCCCAAGCGGCTGCGAAAGAGACTGTGTACAAGGAGATCATTTGGTAATTATTTTACTCAATCACAGTAAAAGTAGACCATCTTAGTGACAAAGTCTCGATTGGCTTTCATTCTTCTTTTGAGTAGTTGAAAAAAATTACGGCAAATTTTCAGCCAAAATAAGACGATGTATAAATACCATTTAATTACAGTGGAATCCGGTTAATACGGACACGAAGTAACTCGAAGTATTGTTCTTTAAACACGACAATCGAATCCACGACTTTTCTTAGTTAGGTACTGACAGTTTTAGTTTGCGACTCAGCCAGGTGGACAGAACCTTGAAAAGGTCATTCGCCGTTCCTGTCAGGTTTTTTCTAATAAGATATTCAGTCATGGACAGTCCTTAAATAAACAGTGTCTGTAAAGCGGGACTGACGATATGTGGGAGTTTGTGACTCGGGATATAGGCAGTATCGAGATATCGTTGTCCGTCTTAACCGGTGTCCGTAAATAGGGGATTAATCTAAGAGAAAGTGAATGAGCTGTTGGTCGGGACAAACGAAATTGTCCGTTATATACGGGTGTTCGTATTAAGCGGGTGTCTGTAGAGCAGGGTTCCAGTGTATCTAAGACTGATTTCATTTCTCTCTTTCCTTTATCAAGGTATTCTCGTGATACGGACTCAGGTGATGTGAACTCGAGAAACCATCACATGCTCAAGTGTGGAGCGTTAATTCTGTTTTCTGTTCTCTTGGGAGCCATGGCTGCTATGAACTTCTCTCTTGCTTTCTTCGTGGCTATGTTTCATGTTCCCGTGTACTTATTCGTCACTCCTACCCCTAGTAGGTAAGTTGGACGGGCCTCATCCTCCTTACTTCGGATGATTATACGTCTTTGGGAAACTGCCCACCTACCCCTTCCCTAAGCCAACATTAACACTTACTTCTCAGTTAGGGGTTAATGTTGGCCTAGGGGAGGAGTAGGTGGGCAGCGGCAACAGGGTAACGCCTCTAGACATTTTAGGGAGCTTAAGCAGCGACGACGGCGACGTCAACGAGAACGGCAAAAATGCAATAGGTTTAATTCGTAGAAACTTTGCACTTGCATCATGCCTTTTTGTGCATTTCTCTACCAACGCTGCACGAATACGACGTGAAACTGCCTATTTTCACGTTTTGTGAAGGACGAAGGACGTGAACATAATACAACGACTTTGTTTTTCTTTTCCTGATCTTCGATACAGGCCTTTAGAATTCAACCCCGGAAAAAACTGCCAACATTTGGCGAATTGAACGCGAAGGAATAAGCGCGACAAAGTTTGAAGCAGTGCGACTTTACTTTTTAAGTGACGTTTTCGTAGCCGTCGCCGTCGTTGTTGCTTGAGCTCGCTAATGATAATTTGAAGGCTCTGTCAGAAGTAGCCGGCGAATACATTGTCTCTCCTCGCTCCAAGCCGGTACGGACTTTTCTAGCGGCGAGCAGCGATAAGAAACGGTTATATATGCAGGTTATAGGAGAATTGATTATTACCATATTTCGATTTGTAATAGCAATGTTTTATGAATCAGGGTGGTCATTAGAATTAAGTATATGACCACTCAGGATTATTTCTCAGTCAAGATATATCAGTTAATATCATAGGTGACGAATTACTCCTTAATTTTGGCGCGAAATTTCAGATAATTTGTAATTTCACATGTGAAATAACAAAATTGCCATGGCAACCTTCCGTACGTCTCAGTGTCAAGATGGCGACGAAGTTTTAAAATGCCGTGAATGAAGATGTCGGGCCACAAAAAGACGCTTTAGAAAACCTGAACACACAAGAGAACATCAAGAAGGAGTCTAACAGGTATTTTGCGGAAAAAGTCTGAACTTTACAAGCCAAATTTACGGTCTAAACATTTGAGAGAGTGGAGTTCTCGATCGATATGATCGAGGATATCATGTCAAAAATCCAAGATTGCTAACGTAATTCGTCACCCATGATATTAATAGGTAATCAAATGGTATACTCGTGAAATTAGGGAATAATTTCACTTTCGTTTTGTCCAAATCCTAATAATTTCTCTCGCCTGAAGGCTCGGGGAATTATAAGGATTTGGACAAAACGCGCGTAAAATTATTCCCTAATTTCACTCGTCACCATTTGATTACACATACTAATTCTCCTCGCTGTCTCTATTAAAAAAGTATGGGATTAGAAAGGAGAATTTTTATTTTGGTATTAAGCCAAAGGGTTAAAAGGTCAATTCTCTAACGACATTCTTCATAAGAATAAAGCCGGTTTGATACCATCAAGTTTTCTTGACAAGAAAATTTATAAGGGGCGTTTTTTACAATTTAAGGGAAAAGTTGTTGCATCTTCCCCTTTATACGAGCACCCGCCAACAGGCGGCTACTTATTGATGCGTGGAATGTTTTCCGACTTTGACATCCATTTTGAATTTTGTGGTCAGCTACTGCCAGGTTTGGAAACCAAAACTCTTCGGAGCCCCTCATATTAGTTATTCTTGGGAAACGATCGGATTTTCCGATGTTTCCTGAATTTCCAACTGTCCCTGACCGCAAAATGGCCGCCAAAGAAAACACTTTCCACGCATCGATAAGTAGCCCCCATGTAATAAAGTAATCTTTATTCAATTATAATAATCTAATCAAATGTAAAAACCCACAATGCACTCCTAGTACATAATGGCTCTGCACCTCAATCTTATTTTCTGTGTTTGCAGAACTCGTCGCCTCCTTCAGGCTCTTCTGCTACTCCTGGTATCTCCACCAATGGTTCTCTTGCTTCTGTTACTAGGATACAATACACTCGCGGCAGGGATCGACACCGATTTTGCCTCTGTATTATCAGCCACTATCATTACATTCCATCAAGCCGTGACGTCATCAATTCGAGAAGCCCACTTGTTGGGCACGTGGTCGTTCGCTATGACGTGTCTCGGTGTTTTGCCAAACTGGCTCATGTTTTGGTGTTTAGCGTGGTATTGAGTGCTTAGAAAAGACACTGTAGACATTTTATCAAATTGCGTTTTTTATGGAGATTGCGACGGTTTCGTGAGCAGTGCATCACATAAGGTCGCGTATAGCACTCATAATTGCGTGTAGCTAAGCGGTCAAGTCGCCCAAAATTTTGTCAGGTGTACCACACAGAAAAATAGAGTGAACTAAAGTGTGTGTAATATATCTCGCTCATCCTGAGACTAAACAAGCGGGATAAATTTTTAGTAGGGTTGATTGGATGTTGTTGGGCGACTTAACTCTGATTACGGGCGACATAACATCGGGAGAGATGACTTTCGGGTAACTTGACCGTCTAACTGCGTTCTTACCGTCGTGTTGTTTATCTTCAGACTAGAAAATTTACTCTTTTATCTTTTTCAACTCCTTGGTTGTTAAACGGAGACCGCAGGTTGCTACGTTAAAAAGGCAGTCTGTCTAGCAAGTTTCCTTTTGTACGCCTTAGTTCGCCGGCGCTTCATCTTTCATAATCCAGGAACTAAACAAATATTACACCCAAGACGATAAGTTTAATAAGTAAAAGATCTCTAAATATGCATTGCACGTTTTTGTACAGTCTCTTCGCCGTCACTGCGCGAATATACTGAAATGCCAGTTTTGAACTTGGGTGCGGTCGATAGAATTATACCCCGTTTACCTGTGCAACCGGTTTACCAGGAACCGTGCAATTTGGAACAGATTGCATTACTGTTTACACGAGTCCGACTTATCAAAGACGCGTAGCCAGGCTTTTTTCGCGCAAACTGTGCAAACACTTGCCCGGTTCATGTGTTTACACGAGTCAATATCATTTTCTGATCAGGTCAAGAAACGCTGCGGGATTCCGCAGGTCCCGCGTAAACGAAAGGTGGATCTGTGCAAGTTTATGTCCGTTCAAAAGATTGTCCGGACCCGTATAAACTAAGACGGTGTCTCAGTTTCAGGAAATTCAGCTGCATTTAGCATATTTAGCGAGTTGCAATGAACGCGAAGGACTGAGGTTTAAAGAATGCGGAATCATTTTACTAATCGCGCTGTATTTGTTTCTAAACCTTCCTGTTATAAGAAATGAGAAAGACGCGTCTGTGGACCATCGCTTTCAGGGCGGATAAAGGTTGGGCGGTGAAACGAGCGCTCTTTCCGCGATTCCGGTGCACTTGAAGGCCGCCGAAATTTTCCTTTTTGCAAACCGGAAATCCTATTTTCTTTCTGTAATTTCAGGCCATAGTGTTAAATAGATAAATTCGTTTCATAACAATATCAATAAACAGTTTCATATGTTTGTGTCTGTACGTCTATAAGTCAAACTTGTTGGTCGTATAATGCCAAAATTTGAGTTTAATTTGAAAGTGTTGAATACCTCCTCCTTCCACTAAATATCACCTAATCGTCTTTCGCCGTTTTGTTTGCAAAAGCTTAACACTTCTTAACCTCAATTTTAACATATGTTAAAGGGGGATAAATTTTATATAACATAACAAAAAATAAGATTGATGTATATTGATATAGCCTGTTCCAAGCGTTCAGATAGTGGAGAGCGGTGCAGGGTAAAGAAAGCGATGTGGCTAATATTGATATAGTGGCGTTGTACTTCTTCAAACTTTACTTCTCGGGTGCCAACGCGCCATGGCGATTCGCGCAATGCGTTGCAAATCGGGCAACCGCATGTAAACAAAATTTGTTGAGGTTAGTTGTAAGGTTATTTCTCCGTTTTTCTCTCTAAAACAAAACAAGGTAAACAATAAAAACTTAGGGGAAACTAATTTTGAAGTTTCGAGGAAACAGAAAGACGTATGAGATGTTAAAAAGAAGGATGATGGTGATTGAAATTAGCATT
This sequence comes from Porites rus, assembly GCA_964035705.1. Taxonomy (NCBI): domain Eukaryota; kingdom Metazoa; phylum Cnidaria; class Anthozoa; order Scleractinia; family Poritidae; genus Porites; species Porites rus. Next base: position 43,566,324 of record OZ037993.1, read on the forward strand.
ATTTCACCTTGCACGAGCTGCACGCATTTGTAAAATACACGTCATCTAGTTATGAAGCACGATCTGCTGTCTTTTAGTTTTGCCATGGATGACATGTATGAGATTTTCCTTTGTGTTTTAGACAGTACTTAGTTGTTTTTTTTTTGCCTTCTATTAAGTATTTTTCCAGCAGGGGAGGGTGGCTTTGGGCAAATAATGTATCGGTCCCTAGAAAGGTCACCCAGGTCCCCTGTGATGGAATTTTTTTGTACAGTGCCCAGGCCTCATTTTCTTGGCCGCGTGTTGATCTGGCCCGGCTGCTTCGGCGAGCTTATTCTCGGTCTGTTTGGATTATATTCTTCGAGTTTGTCAAACTCTGTGGGATTCGTTTCTCTATCTGGGAAAGCTTCATTGGTTTCTATACCTGCTGCTATCCTATTTCTACGATCCTGGCATGTTTATTTTCCGTTGGAGTTCGAATTTCGTGGAAAAAGTTGTGTTGAATGAGAGCATGTCGGCGAAAATGGCACCTCGTGTTTCCTACCTTGTATATTATTATTGAAGATAGAGTGAATTTAAACAAATTACTGCAAATTATCACGAAACTTCGTTGGAGCAATAAGGACAACAACAATTAACTGTAGAGTAAGTTTTATTGATCTTTATTTAGTATTTCCTAGAAATTTTATTATGTTATTTTTACCCTATACAAACACTGTAATTTTACTGGAACCGTACTATGGTACTATCACAGAGCCTGGGTTACCTGTGACCGAAGTCGAAAACAAGCGACATTTCCAAGCAGAGTCCCAGTCCACTGCATCACACCTTTTTGCTCGGATGCGCTCGTTTCACCGCCCAACCTTCACCCGCCCTGAATTTTTTTTCTTACTTGCTTTACGATACAACGTGCTAAATTTGAACTTTAAACATCACTTAGCAGTTTTTTTTATAACAGTAAAAGTTTTAGATAGGTTTCTTTAATTTCCTGGTGACATGTTTATAAGCAACCATAGCATAAACTACACAAATTCTTAGGTATCTTTGTATGTAAGGATCGGAATAACAAGACAAACGTCGTGCTAAGCTGGCTCGACTGTAGCTCGACGTCAGCACGACAATAGCACGACTTGGTTTCAGACATCGAATTTAATTCAATCGAATAGAACGGCTGTGACCGAAAACTAAACAAAAAAATAAAGAAACGGTTTAGCAAACTTTTAAATGTATCCTAATGTATTTATAATTTATGAATTGTGTTCGGCCTTGCCGTGCTACACGGCATTAGCACGACTTCGTTTCAAACGTCGCGCTACTGCCGTGCTAAAGTCGAATTTAATTCGATCAATTTAGTTCGGCACGGCAGTAGCACGACGTTTGAAACGGGCCTAAAGTATAATACTTTGTTATGGCTTGTTTCTCTTTTCAAGTCAAAGTTGTCAAGTAAAATTTTCATTTTTAATTTTTTTGTTGTGCGAATTTTCTTTCTAAGTCTTTTCTTGACTCACGAAAATTATCACCTTTTCATCTACACTACCAGGAAGGTTTGAAGGCAAAACTTGCTAAGATCAGTTTGCTAGTGGAACCTAAAGAAAAATGCAGTGTTTGTTAAACGATTTTGTCTAAACGTAAGAGCTTTATGCTGACCCAATACGACTTTTTTATTTGTAGGAACAATTCACCACAAAAGTTTCAACTTACAAAATAATTGATTAATTATAGGTCAATTACATTTTTCAATAGTCCCCTTTCTAGTGGAAAAGTTTGAAGCGACAGATGTGATTTACTTGGGTTTACCGAAATGTCATCGAAAATGCTTGAACGAAAAGGTCTATACACGATCCTTAAAGTTGTCTGGTTGACGATAACCGAAAAGTTTTCCGCTATGACAGAATTGTTTTGTTTTTAACTAAAGCTTCATGGTAAGAAAAAAATCTCACCTCGCGAGTTCATCTGAAGACTCACACTTCGTCTCGGGTCAGTAGGACTCAGTTCTTTACAAAACAAAGGTTTTTGTGCTAGACTCATGAATTCAAGTCGGGTTGCCCGAGGATAATTCTTCGTTTTTTATTATACACGCGCGAGAGGTCGGGAGTTATGCGAGCATGATCGGCAGTTTTTGATATAAGAGTACTCACGAAATATTAGTTTCTTAACTCCGGTTATCCGGTCTTTTAAGCTGAAACACAAGAGCAAACCAAAAACAATCTCTCTGACGTGAGAAATTCAAAGGCACGTCCTCAACACAATGGGCAAATTATGGAGGAAAACATTAAGAAAAAATCCCACTTTTCTTTTTGCTTTGCCCATGGAAACTCCCATAGATCTAGCTCCTTTTATCTGAACAAATCATGACAGGCTTCGAATTGAAATCAATAATTAAAGATGATCTACCAACTACGGTTCAGTTCAAGTAACGAAAGTGCTTTGCATTGTGTTGTTTTAAAAAGTGTCTCATCAGTTTTGCTGAAATATCGCACCTTTTATCGCGTCGCTTACTTCGTTTATAATTAGAAGTGGGTTTTGTCCGGGCAAAATGAGACCCTTGGGGCCAGAAATGTGAAAAAGCACTCCATCTTAATAAAGAATAACTGTCGTTGCTTTTTAAAGTGTTTCGAGGGAATAGCGTGAAAGTTAGTTTTTCATTGGACTTTATTTTCCTTAGAGATGCGAGAGAGCAAACCACGCGAATTGAAGCACAAAATATCGCCTCGCGTGAGAAAGCTCTGACATACTGGGGGCGACATTCCACGCACTCAAGTTTTACGCTTAAAATTTTAAAGAAACTATTTCTGACAACTGTTTAAAAGTATCTTTGACAAAGGGCTGGTGGTAAAGAAGAGGCCTTGAACTTAAACACGTCGCGGCTGCGTTTTTCGAATTTTATAGTTTTTTAGCCTGTTCCAGGCTCTCAGATAGTGGAGAAGACGCGAAAGTGAGAGGAACGCGAAAAGTTGGTCCTTCGTTTTTTTTTTTTTTTTTTTTTTCATGTTTGCGCTTTCTCAATTCAGCAGAACCGACTATCTCGGAGCCTGGAACAGGGCGTGAATAGTTATTTGAAAAAAAAAAAACCTTTCGAAAAACCATGATTTATTTTGGTCTGCTCATATCTAGCTTGATCTCGGAGAATGAACTGATTCATGTGTTTAACTGTTTTAAAATAAATAGTATGACTGCACATAAAAGTGAATCTCGCAGCACTTTCGTTAAAAAAATTCTTTTTATATAACATTACTTGACTGGAAAGATTTCTGATTGGAAACAATTCCTCTGTTAAAATCCTCGTTTTAAAAACAGAGTTAATTTCAAGCAATTACTTTTGATTAAGTAGCTACACACAGTTTAAATAGCTCCAGAATTTTTTAAGCACACTCAACTAATCATTTCGCTTTTGACTTGACGATATTGATGTAATTGCTTTGTTTTGCAGTTTATTGTGAGAAAAAGTCTCACCTCTAGAAGTAGGATAACAAACTCGCACCTTGTCTCGCGTGGGCAATTTTTAAATAAAAGAACTGGCTATCTTTTGTTGTAGCGTTTAATTAGTGAATGCAAATGTTTATACCTTTTGTAAAGCTAAGAGTTTATAACGGCACGCTTACACTAGCGCTTTCACTTGACGGCTCAACTTGCAAAGATAGAGTATTACACTAGCGTTCAACATGAAGTTTTACACGATGCTGTCACTATGCGTTTTGGTTTTGGCCCTTGCTCAACAAGTATCCAGCAGTAGGTAAGGGGAATGTTCTACTTTAGCCACCCAGAAGTGTGACTCGGCAAACAAGCGTGTGAGGATGCGTTTTCGACAGAGCTTTGCGAATTATGGAGGACAATTCTTGTGCCTGAAATTTGGAGGGGAAAGCCTCGTACAAAAGTGATTTTGTTGTTTTTTGGCATCCGTGTTAAGATTATTTTCTCAAATATGTGCGTAGATGTGTATACAACTCCAATAGTAAGGTGTTTACAACAATTCACAAAATTTGATGCCGATATCAGTAAACTCTCTAGCAGATTTCTCTGATTTCTAGCAGATGTTTTAAACTTTTTACCCAAATCGAGTCAACCATTTCACACGTAGATGTGTTCTCTGATTTTGCTTCCAAAGAGCGGATTTGGCGTGAAGCTTTTTTCGTACTTAGGTTTTAAGAGAGGTTGGACCGCGAAACTGGCGCATGAACTAGAAGAATTTTGGCGCTTTTTACACGTAATTTGGGAAGCAATGATCACGTTTTCAAGAATTATGCAAAGAAGGGAAAAGTGTCCTGTTATTTGCTCCGTGTTTCACTTTATGAAGGACAAATGGGTATCCGGCAAAGTTAGAGTTCTTTGAAATTTGTTTTAGTCTTTATCAGCATAGTGACTTGTAACTTAATTTGTTTCAGATCCAGTGGCCTGGACAGTACTCTTCGACAAAAGGTAAGTTTGCAAATAAATGATATTGAACTCCTAAAACATCTGATCAAAAACTAGCTCATAAATAGCCTCTTCAGCGCTTCCTCTTCCTCTTCAGTTGAATTTTGTTTTTGAACAGCTCTGCCTGATATTGACTGTAATCTGGCCTTACACCGGTTTCGCTATGTCCAATTCCCTATGTTCGAGTTCGTTACCTACATACTAGGCTAGATTGAGGTGTTATTTAAAACAGTTTGCGGAAAGCCTAATATTTAGCGAACCGGTGTTACGAACTGGGAGGTAGCGAATTCACTTGGTTCACATTGGTCGATAGGTTTTTGATTGTTTAATACGTTATCACCCTTTGAAGTCCAGTTAACACTATTACTCCGCATAGTTTAGTTATATTGGAACGAGGAATATTCATGCCGTATCAGTGTTTTTCGTGTTCACGCGCTAAATATAATTCAAGTTATCGAAGTTGTTGAAGAGTTTCATTGCTTGTGACTTTCTTCGAGTAAATTATTATTACATATAAAACAAATCTCTTCAGTTATTACATTACATTATTAGATTATATCGTGTACTAATTATTACCTTGTGAATTGGTTTTTTTTAGAATTATCCCTTGTTACTGAGCATTGTGAGAGAAGGAGTACGCCGTGGGTTGACGGAATGTCGACGACAATTTAAGACAGAGATTTGGAATTGTTCCCTTGGAAACAAGAGAGTGTATGCACAGTTGCCCATCTTCGTTAACACAGCACTTCCTTATGGTAACTTTATGTTTTATCGTTGTAGTGCGTAAAAATGATGCTTAATTTAGGACAAAAAAGGCGCAATTTGGTTCGCAACAAAAACTTTGAAGTTTGTCTCTTGCATTTGAAGCACCTTTTCACGAGTAAACGGAATTAAGAACAGTCTTTTCTATGACTTTTAATGTTTACCCGGTGTCTCAGGAGATGTATGCGCAAATGGACATAATCTCATAAGCAACCAATCTTCTGGTGAGCTGGCTACTTAAGATCTTGAGCCTAGCTACCGCGTATCTTTTGAAGAGGTGGCTCTTTAAATTAGGCGAGGCAGTTGAAAAAGTTTAAAAGTGCGGGTTCTTTTTGTTTTCAATTGGTTGAATTGTTTATTATATCCATTAGAAATGAATGGTAATTCTTGCGATCTGTTTGCTCTCATCAATGTGACTTATTCATGAATCGCCAAAATTTTTAAAAATGTTGATACTTACTGAAATTCTGTATCCAGTGAGGGATTTCAAAATGTTGTAGTGAAAGTTGCGTGTTATTCACTATTGGTCTAAAATCATACTGTACTTTGATTCCCAATCGAACCTTCTGCGCGCTCGTTCGGTTTTGAAATCACGGGTATAGTTTCAGACCAAATTGTACTTCACTCAATTAAATTATCATTATACACATTTCTTTAATAACAGCCACGCAAGAAACAGCTTTCCTTCACGCCATCAGCAGCGCTGCTATCACCCACGAGATAACGCTCCAATGTGCGCGGAACAAAATTCCTGGCTGCAGATGCGGGAAAACGAAATCAAGGAAGCGGGGAAACGCTGACTGGCAGTGGGGCGGATGCAGCGACAACATCAAATACGGCGAGAAAGAGACAAGACGCTTCATCGACAAACTAGAGAAAGGAAACGACGCACGTACAGCATTCAACCTGCATAATAATCATTTGGGAAGAAAGGTAGGCTGGTAGCTTGAAATTATCTAATAAAAAGTTTAGCGATGGTTGCTGAGAAAAAGGGTTAAATTTTCAATTTCCCTTCCGAGAATCCGTAGGCGGCTTTAGTAATAGGGAGTTTGGTGCATAATAATAACACATAACTGGTGATCCTTGCGATCTGTTTGCTCTCATCAATGTGATTTATTCAGGAATCGTCAAAATTTTTGCTCTAAATCGCTTCATTTCTATTTGAGATGAAATGAGATAAAATTGTGTTCCGTTCATTTTCAAACCGGCTAGTGATTCCACAAAAAAAAATCAATGCTTTACAACTTAGTCTGCGGAACTGATGGTTTTCGCGCGTTTTGTCTTAACAGGTTGTTCGCGCAAGTCTCCAGAGGAACTGTAAATGCCATGGCGTCACCGGAAGTTGTAACTTGAAGACATGCTGGAAACAGCTTGCCCCGTTTGAGATCGTGGGATCAGCGCTAAAGCAGAAATATCGCGCAGCAACTCAGGTGTCGTTCCTAGACAATAAACTTCAAGAGCGAGACAACCGCAACCGATACAGTCAGGTGACAAGAAAAGACCTCAAGCTGGTTTATCTTGGCTCGTCCCCAGACTACTGCGTTCGAAACATGACCGTGGGCTCTCCTGGAATGCTGGGAAGGACATGTAGAAGTGACATTGTGTCCAATGGACAATGCCGATCGCTTTGCAATTCTTGTAACCTAAGGCACCGCACAAGGGAACATTCCAAACAGGTTAAGTGCAGATGTAAGTTTGTATGGTGCTGCACTGTTAAATGTAAGGTTTGCACTGAAAAGTATTCGCTCACAACTTGTGTTTAGTCATTTTGAACCAAAAAATTTTTCTCTCACAAGTTGTACTTAGTTTTTAGCTTTTAATATGTGATGTAATGACTGATAAGTTTTCCATCAAGTTAAACTTGCACATAAATGCACAGTTACCGTTAAATTCGACTTTTTATTAGGTAAGAGCAATGTAGCGACAAGATAATGTTTGAAATGGCAATTTTCTTTCGAGAGTTTGCAACTGGCAACAAGTTGTATAAGTTAAATAAGTTGGTTTTTGTAACAATAAAATGTATATATTATAAACTATTATTGTAGACTATGAGTCTTTGCTTGTGGGTAATTGATTGGTTCTTTTCGCGCCGTAGCCCCCGTATTCCGCAGCCTCCAATGCGCCCGAAGGGGTACTCCCTTAAATAAGCTATATAGGTATGTACCGCCCCATCGGGTAGGGTTTTAGCGCCGTTTTCGTTTGAAAACAGGTATACATTTTGCCCATTTTGGTCTAGAATCGGGTATGGTTTGCGAAGAAAATACGGGAGTCTTTGAACGTATTTATCGTTTCAACTACAAATGAAAAGAGAGAAAGAAAGAGAAATATGCGAATTCGAAATGGATTTTAATAATTTTTTTGTTTGCGCTAAGTAATGAGAACATAATTTCTGCCTAAAGGACATGTCTGAAAACGGGTATGGATTTTAGAGGTCTGGTCTGAAAACGGGTCTGAAAAATGTCATTTTTGGTCTGAAATAGGGTCAGGATTTGGACAACCGCGCGGCACACCCCCACCAAGAATTCTCAGGAGTATCCCCAGTAATTTGGTGAAAAAAGTGAGGAGTTTTTTTTCTAAGATAAATGGCAAAAGTTTCCAATTGTTATTTTGCCTTTACCGAAAGTAAACTCTTTCTTTCAGTGTAATAGAAACTTTTAATTTCACGACTTGCTTCCAGTCAGTTAAAAAACTGACTGTTTGTAAGCAAAAAACTTAAAACGTCCAAATTAAAAATGAAATAGAAGCAAATTAGCCAGCGAGCATAGCTCGTTTACATTCGCGCTCGTTTCCGCTTCGCTCCGATTGACAAAAATCTGACAGCTCAGTCGACGGGGAGCCACAGTTGAATTGGAGGCGGAATTCAAATTCTAGGGACGTAGTTGCGAGCTCTGCTTCCTTTTCCCTCCCCGCCGCCAGATTGCTCGCAGGCTAGCGTTAGGGGGACTAGCTGTGTCATGGCTGTCTAGTTCATATTTTGAATATTATTTGCCAATTGCGCTTGCGAAAATTTCCATGAGCTGTATTTCGGATTGCAGAGCCCGGGATTCCGGATTCCAAAAGAAAATTTCCCAAATTCCGGATTCAATTAGCAAAAATTTCCCCGATTCCGGAATCCAGATTCCCTTGCATGGGTCAATGTTTGGTTAAAAAAAATGTATTTAAAAACAAATTAGGGGAGACTCGAAATAACGTTTCTGAGTATTCTTATTTCGGAATACGATAAATGAACGCAGCCTTATTCAAGAGGTCTTTTACTGAACACATATTTGTACTTTACTATTTTCATTTGCCATACAAACAACTACACCATAAACATTGCAAAATTGCAATTTATCAGTTTGACCTCGACACTTCCGGGAGTATGCAAACGTAATAACTATGTTTGTAAGTCTCGGATTTTAAGGTGATGTTACACGAGACGATTCGCAACGACAATTTTTAGCGAAAACACAGCATTACAACATTGTTGCGACGTTGTCTCGAACAGCTGCAACATTGTTCCAACATTGCAGTGCTGTTTTGCGCAAAAAATCGTCGTTGCCAATCGTTCCGTGTAACATTACCTTTAAGATTTAGGTTAATTAGTATGCTTCCAGGTGGCCTAGCTGTAAATTGCAGGCTAAATTCATTGTTTATGAGATTTGGTAAATTTATCTCCCCGTGAAATATCATTATCAGCGGCTCAAAAAGATTGGCGAATAAGTTCAAGGCTATTCCATAATGAAATAAACCTTGTATTTAAGAGAAAAGAAACCATAAAAATTAAAAACTAGTGTAAGTAAGAGCTATTTCAGCGTCTCTGTTTTAAATCGATAAATCTATTACATTCTATATGGCTCACTTAAAAGAAATAACACTTGAAATTGAATCCATTTTTTCTTTAAATTATTTGAATTGTTAAGAAACAAATTACTTTTAAAAGTTTCTACAAGAAAAAAAACGTTTTTTGAGAAAGATGAAGAGTTTCGTTGATTTGAGCTATGGGCAACCGAACTTAAGAGTAAAGATTAACTTCAAGTAACTGCATGAATAATGCTGTAGAAGAGAAGTTTATAAATAAATTATTGTTTTCCCGCTAATCTCCCGCTGAAGGGAAAGACATTTGGTTTCATATAATGGGGAGATTAAAATATTTGTTTAAATTTGCACCTGTTTAAGATTAACCCGGTATAAGCTTTGACAAATTCAGTCAATTTTTGTCAAATATGCACTTGGCCTTTTGGAAATGACACCTTAAATTGCTTTTTGGACATGAGTCGAAGTAAAAATCCTGCTAGAAATAAACGAAATTATTCTCAACTTTGCGAAAACGTACGTAGAGTTATTTGAAGCGATTTGATTTGCCTTGAAGTACGCTCTAAATAACCTTTCTTCGGTTTAATGGATTTATTCAAATGGCAATTGCGTGGGATAGCTAGGCGACGGGAGACAAAAAACAGTTACACATTGTTGAAAACGATTTTTGCCGTCGGTTTTCAGGTGAAAGCAAGATTTTAACACAGAAAAGAGCGCACACTTCTTCTGGTATAGCCATCTCACACAGTCAAATAACAGGAAATATGAAGTCGATTTTACAGCAACATATCTACGGTGCTTATAAATTCCTGAAAAATGTGTCAGACGATGAAGAAAGTGAACAAGAGGAGGAAGAAAAGGAGAGTAATCATGCTATTTCGTTGATCGAAGAAGACGACATAACCAAAACGAGTAATTTGCAGACATTCTGGAACATCTTCAACGCAAACCAAGGAGTAGCCATCTTGGCTATGCCATATGTTGTCAAAAGCGGCGGGTACTTTGCTCTTTTTGGAATTGTGGCCTTGGCGTTTGTTTCTAATTTCACCAATAAAATTCTTGTGCAGTGCCTCTACGAATACTCCCCGGATCTGACCTCGTTTCGCGTCCGAAACAGCTATGTGGAAATCGGGGAAGCATTCTCGCCGAAGATTGGCCGCCACCTAGTGAACGCAGCGCAGATTTTCGAACAGGTCTCCTACTGCACTCTTTTACTCATTCTATGCGGATCCATCTTGGCTTCAACGTTTCCTTTCGTCCCACTTTACCAAAGCCATTGGACAGCGCTAGGAGCAATGTTGCTATTGCCAAACATATTTCTGAAGTCTCTTAACGAAGTATCATGGGTCAGTTTCCTCACAGTGCTGATCGGTGAGATCATTTACTTAACGGTCACAATATACGCTATAATGCATCACGAGCGCTGGAATTTTGCCTCCATGCCCGACTTCAAGTTGAAGACGTTCGGCGCCGCTGCTGGCATCATCGTCGTGAGTTACTCGTCACAGCCTTACATGCCGGCCATCGAAGGGAGCATGAAGGAGCCACAGAAATTCACAAACGTAATGAGTGTAACATACGTGGCAGTTACATTTGTAAAAGTTGCATTTGGATTCATCGGCTATCTCACCTTTACCGAAGACACAGATCAGGTCATTACCAACAATCTACCGGACGGTGGACTTCACATGTGTGTTAACCTTCTCGTTCTACTTCTTGCCGCTACATCTTACACTATTCCAGTCTACACAGTTTTCGATATTCTAGAAAACATCGAGTTCCCTTTCTGCAAGATAGACAACCCCAAAGAGACAAAAGACAAGATTTCCTACGCCCAAGCGCTTGCCGCCCGACTCTGCATAGTTTCTTTCACTCTGTTTGTAGGGGTATTAATTCCTCATTTTGGGCTTTACATGGCTCTAGTTGGTAGTTTTACCGGTATGTGTTTAGCGTTTATTTTCCCCGCTATTTTTCATATGAAGATATGTTATGATAGATTGCAATGGTATGATTTTGTTATTGACACGGCTGTTGCGTTGTTTGGGCTTGTAGGTGCAATTATAGGTTGCCACTTTTCAGTTTTGGCTCTCATAGCAGAGTACCAGAAACATGAACTTTGACAGAACTGTGTTCAGAGTTTTTCCTTAACTTATCCAATCAGAAAGAAATTATCGGCTAGTTATAAAGGGGTATATAACATATTTTTGACAAAACAGTAGCAAGTGCCCACTGGAAACAACTTTGCTGGTGAAAATGAGCCTAAACAAACCTCTAGCTAATTTTACTTCGTTAAGAACGATTTAACCGAAAGGTTAACTTGGAAAAATATTGGAAATGATTTATAATTTATGAAATCGTGTTGGCCTTGTTCTGTTTCTGTTTGTTTGTTTGTTTCTTTTTTTGCTCCTAGACTTCTTTCGTCTCCTGTATAAATCTCTCCAAAAAGAACTTAGAAAACATTGCAGCAAAGATAATGAGAGAAGTTCTTGATCTTAAAAGACAAAACAAATGCAAGCGTTTGCTGTTTTGTTTATTGACCACAGATATGCAAAGGCTTTGCTTGCTGTGGCATTACTGAAAAACCCTGCCCTTCTTAAGCACACCGCACGTTAATAATGCAACATTTCAAAGGATTAATTTTGTTAAGCTGAAATTTATTTGAATTTCCTTAAACATTTTTAAAAAGAATAAATACGTAATAGATATCAATATCGGCGCTTATTTATTGTTTTTAAGTATACCAAAAGAATAATATTTTTTTTATATTGGACTCAACGGATCGCTGCATGACTTTCCACGAGTTTTACTCTCAAATTTGTTAATTTCTTTACTTAATTATCTAAGAGACTGGTTTTTAAGTATACTGAAGAGTCCTTTTTTAAAAGTGTTTTTCTTCGATAGCTATCGCGGGACGTATCGTTTGATTAGACTTTATTTGTGATTACATTCTGTTCGAATACGAAGGAAGGGAGAGAGAGCTTCATCATTAAAAGTTCATTTTATATTTTACTGTATTTGAATGGCAATCAACTAGTAATAACCAAAGGTTACAAAGTGCGGGTGACAACGATTGAAGGTCAAAACGCTTTTTTGCTCCGACGCTGTGCTTTGCGCAAGTTTCACGTGATAGACGGGCAAAACACGCGTGATAAGATCACCAGTGATAGAAGGTCCAATCGCGAGTAATCAAATTGCGTTCTGTGCATTCCATTCATTTTTAGTGCAAGTCCAAACGAATGCTGGCTACAGCCATGCGACGCATGCTTAATAACCGCCTGGAGATTAACATTGCGGGCTCCTCTTGTCACCCGCAATTAACGTGTGGGACCGGGAAAGTTACATAGTAAAATTCTATTAAATGCATTTAATTGATCAGGCGTTTTCCACTGAGTATACATATTTCGTTTTGTCCATATTTGAACTCTCCAGTACTCTGATGCCCGTTTTGGATTAAGAGTTGTATATAAACTTCTTTTAGACCTCAGAAATTAGGAAATTTCTGATGCAGGAGTGTTAATGGAATCGTTCTTTGCGTTCTGCTTCCGAAATAAGTGGCATCCAACGCACTTACTAAATTGTTGTATATCAGTAGTTAATTCGGAATTTGCAAAAAAAAGAACCAAAGCACAGCCGTTTTAAAGATTTTGAGACTAGAGGGAGGAAGTTTTCAAATTTCAATCCCTTTAAATCTACTTGCGGTGGATTGAGTGTTTAAGCAATTCTTTAAGACTGAACGGGCCATCTTGCTCGATTACCACATTTGGTTAAAAGACAAGCGACGGTCAAGCGTTTTGTTTTCAGTGCGCATTGCTAGTGTTATTAAGAGGGTGTGGATGGGGTTAAGTGACAACTGACAAATGGCCAAAATTCGGTTATTACTTGGTGTTACGGTGCACGAATTTATGCTAATTAGTATATGCCAATGGCTATGTCATATAATGATAGTATCATGAAGTCATGGTTTCATGTGTTTCGTGGTGACAATGGATACATCGTTTCATAGGTTTCGTGGTGTCAATGGTTTCATAGTTTCATGTGTTTCGTGGTTTCATAGGTTTCGTGGTGTCAATGGTTTCATAGTTTCATGGGTTTCGTGGTGTCAATGGTTTCATGGTTTCATAGGTTTCGTGGGGTTAATAGTTTCATGGTTTCATGGGTTACGTGGTGTCAATGGTCTCATGGTTTCATAGGTTTCCTGGTGTCAATGGTTTCATAGTTTCATGGGTTTCGTGGTGTCAATGGTTTCATGGTTTCATAGGTTTCGTGGTGTCAAGGGGTTCATGGTTTCATAGATTTCGTGGTGTCAATGGTTTCATGGTTTCATAGGTTTCCTGGTGTCAATGGTTTCATAGTTTCATGGGTTTCGTGGTGTCAATGGTTTCATGGTTTCATAGGTTTCGTGGTTTCTATGGTTTTATAGTTTCATAGGTTTCGTGGTGTCTATGGTTTCATGGTTTCATAGGTTTCGTGGTGTCAATGGTTTCATAGTTTCATGGGTTTCGTGGTGTCAATGGTTTCATAGTTTCATAGGTTTCGTGGCGTCAATGGTTTCGTGGTTTCATAGGTTTCGTGGTGTCAATGGTTTCGTGGTTTCATAGGTTTCGTGGTGTCAATGGTTTCGTGGTTTCATAGGTTTCGTGGTGTCAATGGTTTCGTGGTTTCATAGGTTTCGTGGTGTCAATGGTTTCATGGTTTCATGGTTTCCTGGTGTCAATGGTTTCATAGTTTCATGTGTTTCGTGGTTTCATAGGTTTCGTGGTTTCTATGGTTTCGTGGTTTCATAGGTTTCGTGGTGTCAATGGTTTCGTGGTTTCATAGGTTTCGTGGTGTCAATGGTTTCATGGTTTCATAGGTTTCGTGGTGTCAATGGTTTCGTGGTTTCATAGGTTTCGTGGTGTCAATGGTTTCGTGGTTTCATAGGTTTCGTGGTGTCAAGAGTCTCATGGTTTCATAGGTTTCGTGGTGTCAATGGTTTCATGGTTTCATGGTTTTCTGGTGTCAATGGTTTCATAGTTTCATGTGTTTCGTGGTTTCATAGGTTTCGTGGTTTCTATGGTTTCATGGTTTCATAGGTTTCGTGGTGTCAATGGTTTCATGGTTTCAAAGGTTTCGTGGTGTAGATGGTTTCATGGTTTCATGTGTTTTTGGTTTCATAGGTTTCGTGGTGTCAATGTTTTCACGGTTTCTTAGGTTTCGTGGTTTCAAGGGTCTGATAGTTTCATAGGTTTTGTGGTGTCAATGATTTCGTGGTTTTATAGGTTTTAATGGTGTCAAAGGTCTCGTGGTTTCATAGGGTTCGTGGTGTCAGAGGTTTGATGGATTCATAGGCCTCTTGGTGTCAAGTAGCCTCCCCGCAGACGTTCTTTGTGGTTTGTTCGTCACGCGTTCATTTCTCTTCCACGGACGTCTGCTAAACACAGCCGACATTTACGTTCACCGATCAGTGAGGCTTTTGATCGGGTGTGCGAGAAATTTGTAATAAATGCAGATTTAAACAAGTATCAGAGGGACGCTATCCTGCAAATTTTATAGAGAAGATCGATGAGTTCATAAATTTGCCGACGGGTTTTGGTAAATCCCTTATCTATCAAGCTTTGCCGCTTGTTTGCGACACTGCGTGGAACTACTGTACATTATTGTTGTTGTTTCGCCCCTCAAGCTACAAAGCTGGAAAATATTTGTATTCCTGCTGTAGTGCTCAGTGATATGTATTTTTTAAATTCAATTTAATTTATTTAAAACACTTGCAATTACAAAGTACTTACTTACAATACTTACAAACAATGTATGGTACTTACGCTACTAAGCTACTCGCTACTCGCTACTTTTACAGTCCAAGAATCCTACTAGTTACAAGCATGCTCTTGTCAGCCCGGTACCCAAGGTTAATAATCCGACGGATATAAACAATGACTTTAGGCAGATTTCAGTTTTGCCACAAGTCGCCAAGGTACTGGAGAGGATCCAGCTTAAGCTAAACCTAAAGGACCTAAGTCTTAATGCTTCCCAACACGCTTTTACGGCGGACAGATCTACTATGACTGCGCTTGCCAGCATCACACAAGACTGGTATAACGCTACAGATTCTGGTAGTCTATATAATGGCGTGCATGTGGTCTATGTAGACTTCCGAAAAGCCTTCGATCTGGTGGATCATGGCGTTCTGTTGACTAAACTCGCTGGCATGGGCATCACCAAGAGCTTTTGGAAATGGACACAGAGCTACCTATCAGGCAGAACACAGCAGGTTAAGCTCCCGGGAGTCCTCTCCAGACATGGTGAGGTGATTGCTGGTGTACCCCAGGGCGGTGTCATTTCTGCTACACTTTTTAATGTGCATGTCAACGATATTGAGGACTGCATCCCCAGGGGAATACCTGTATCCACTTGCAAGTACGCTGGTGACTGCACCCTATACGAGCTTGTTTTTAAGGACTCTGTCAGTCAAATGCAGGATGCTGTGACTCACTTGGAAAGATGGGCTGTGCAGAATAAAATGGAGCTGAATGCTAAAAAGACCAAAGATATGTGGATCACCTTCAAGAAGTCCTGTCCAATTCCTGCTCCTATTAATATCGGGCCTACTGAACTGGAGAGGGTTTCAGAGTTTAAACTACTGGGTGTATATGTACAGAACGATCTCAAGTGGAATACACATGTGTCAAGTATTGTCAACAAAGCGTGTAAACGGATCTACTATCTTAGGGTCTGTAGAACAGCCCATCTCCCCAGGGACATTGGTCTTACAACTTACATCACTAAGATTAGACCTGTTTTAGAATACGCCTCGCCTGTCTGGGGAGGGCTGCCCATTTACCTCGAAGAAGATCTACAGAGAGTGCAGAATAGATGTCTAAATGTCATTGGTCTCCCTAGGGATACTGTTGAGTCACTTGTAACTAGGCGTCAGAATTTGACGAGGAAAGAATTTAAACGTATCCTAGAATCTGAAGCACATCCTTGTAAACGTTTTTTAGAAAAGCCAGTGGATCATGGCCATAATCTAAGATCTTGTAAGATTAACCCAGCGCACCTCAGAATACCTGTATCACGCACTGTTAGGCACAAACAATCATTTATTCCTAGAGGTGCTAATCTTAACTTAATTTGATATGTATATATAATATGTAGTTTTTTGAATTTTTATTGTAATATTACCGTAATTCTTATCGCCAAAGGTAATAAATAAAGGTTATTATTATTATTATTATACTATACTCTACTTACAAAACAATACTTATTTACAATGTGAGATACTTACGCCACGAACAATACTATACTCTACTTGCAATACAAAACTTGCAATACTTACTTACAATGAGATAGTTACACTACTAACAGTGCTATACTCCACGCTTTACATATATATAACAGCTACTTGCACTACTTACAATACGGATTACATACGCTACAAAAAACAGAAAATAAAGGGGCCGGGAAAGTATGGTAAATTTTAGTTAACTGTAGTTTTAACTCAAAGGAGAAAAAAGAGATTAAAGATATTTTCTCTGCTGATTCACTGAAAATTAGCTTTATATGCTTTGAATGTTGAAGCGAGGAAAATAGGAAGGGAATGTCTGGTAGGAAGGAAAGTGTAAAAAGAGCGAGAGACCCCAAACTGATAAAAGATTACTGAAGAGGGAAAGGTTCAATTTCTATGTTATATTGTTTTAAAAAAGGCTTAAAATTTTCAATAGTTGGAATATTTCTTTTGCTTCTGCCAAGCCAAATGTAAAATCTCTCAAGTAACAGAACGAAGTTAATTGCGGCTTTGTTTCTGGAAGTATCAGGCATCAGACCCAAGACGACAAGACTGTTAAGTAGATAGTCGTTGGATAAAAGTTTACGATCCGTTAGAAAGGCAATAAGGTGTTACCAGAAAAGTTCTATTTTGCTGCAGAACCAGAAAGGATGCGTGAAGTTTTCCGCTTCTTCATGGCAAAATGAACACCTAATGTCGTCTTTGTATCCCATTTTGACTAAAGATACGTTTGTTGCCAAAGTTTGATGAAGGAATCTAAACTGAAATTCAGTCAGTTTGGTGCTTTTGGTACATTAAATCAGGAGCTTGTGGGAAAACTTTGCTCCATTTCTCCTGACTAGAAATTTTATAGTTACATTTTAATTCCACCAGTTTTTGATAAGCTAGTCTGCTGGGCTTTTTCGATTTTAAAAAGGCGGTTATGAAAGACTCTTGTTCTTTACAGTTTAGTGGTACATTTGGTAGTTTTTGAATTTTCCAGAGCTCTGGGTGGGTAGATGTCATTCCATAGAATGTCAAAGGGCAAACCTTTGTATGATACTTTTTTTTCAAATTCTGTTGGTGACAAGAAAATACTTGGTTTTTCCTTAACGATTTGATTCACCTGAGAAATGCCCATTTGATACCAACTTTTATAGAAGACCAGTTTGTCCATAACTCTAATCAAAGAATTATACCACAGGCTTTGTGTGAGGAAGGACTCCACCGTTTCTATTGAACCTTGATAGTTTAATTCCTTGGTTTATGTCCTTGGTCCGCGACCCATGACCTTGGTGGAATTACATTCGCAAAAAAAGGAAACGGCCTTTGTTGTCGAAGAATGCTTTGAAAATCTTCCCTATACAAGTTTACAAGTTCTCTTTTCTTATTACTTCGAATATATACAGATTTCATAGTAATTGACATTGACCGTGCTGAAAACCACTCCGCGCTCGTGTAGGAGACTGTTATCTGAAGTCTTTCAAAGAAAAGCAGATTATTTTATACTTACAACAACTTCCCAAAAAACTATACAGTTGACTAAAGCTCTATTGCATCATTACTGTGATTTTTTCAAAACGTTTGAGTCGTCTCAGGTAGAAGACAGCTGTGCAAATAAAAAATTAATTTGACGTACACAAAGGCACATCAACGTCCAGAGCACGTTTGATGAGCCTTGCGATGTCGACTGCGCTTTTTCCAAACACACGAACTTAGTCCTTTCCTAAATTACAGCTACAAAGAAACAAAAAAATTCGCTTCTTATAACTTTCTTCGGAGTCTCATCCATGCATGCGCATGGAGTAAATATTCCTCTAAAAAAAAACGAGAAATAATTTGTAGGTGCCTTTTTACTTGTATCACAGCTCGTTATTGGCTGATCGTGACACAATAACTAACGCTTAGTGGCTTATTGAAACAAACAAGAACGTAAATGTCGGCTGTGTTTAGCAGACGTCTGTGGGGGAGAAATAAACGCGTGACGAACGAACCCCAAAGGACGTCTGCGGGGAGGCTAGGTGTCAAGGGTTTCATGGTATAATAGTTCTGTCCATGGTGTAATTTGAAAATACTAAGTTACCGTCCACCATGGGTTTTTGGTTCCACCGGTTTCGTGGTTTCATATATATCGTTGTTTCAAAGGTTTTGTAGTTTCATGGATAATTTAGTAAATGAACCTCTTCCGGCGGCTAGTATATCGAAGGATAATGCCCGTGGCTGAGAGAAAGAAACATTTAAATGTGAAATTATAATCCTCTGATTAAATTCAAGACTAATGTAATACTCCTATTTTTTGTTTAAGCACAAAACACAAAGCCGTTTTTAACTACTTAATCTAGTACATATTTAAAACTTATTTTCCTCAAATACAAATTAACTCTTTTTTTTTTTGGGTTCACCTTGCGCATAAACCAAGAGTTCCTCGTCTTTCCTTTAATCCACCACGCCATGACTTCTTCCGATGTCAACACCACTTTACCCAATCCAAAAAACTCCCAAACTCCAGTAACTCCGCCTTACTTTTATACCTTTCACAAACTTGCTTTTATCTCGCACTCTGCTGTTCTCTGGTTCAATATGGTTGAATCTGCAGCCGTTCTTGGAGAAATTTTACGATCACCAAAGTAGTTGTCCCTGCTCCGCATGGCGTTCCGTATTCCTGCTCTGTCAACTTTTACAGCACTTCTGCTTGCGCCCCCCCGCAAAATGACTTCTTTGCCTTGAATCAGGGACGCCTGTACTGAAGGATTTCAGTAGTGCGTGTGCTTTTAAAAGTTTCTCTCTTAATCTCTTGAACGCACCCTCCGTACTAACTTTCCAGCAACGTGGCCCCTTCTTAATACCTACGACTTGCAAATCCTATCCAAACGCAAGGTCGCAAATAAAAGCTACTGTGAAAAATCTAGTAATTAACAATTAACGTTTAACGGTTTACAAAAGATCCTGATGAGAAACGAATATTTTACAGAATTAGTTTTATAACGAACAACAAAATTACAAACAACAACAATAAAAGTTACGTAGTCGCGTCCTACGAAAACAATATGTTTAAACAAAACAAACCTGCATAAAAGAAATAACTATTTTCAATTAGGCATTACACTATGAAACCATTGAAACCACTAGACCCATGAAACCTTTCCCACCACGAAGCCTATGAAAAAAAGAAACCCTTTACACCACGAAATCTATGGAACCATTGACACCACGAAACCTATGAAACCATGAAACCCTTGAAACTATAAAACCTAAGAAACCATCCAAGAAACCTTTGACACCAAGAAGCCTATGAAACCACGGAACCCATGAAACTGTGAAACCTATGAAATCACCAAACCTTTCACACCACGAAACCTATGAACCCATGAAACCTATGAAACTATTGACACCACGAAACCTATGAAACCATGAAACCTATAAAACTATTGACACCACGAAACCTATGAAACCATGAGACCATTGACACCACGAAACCTATGAAACTATCGACACCACGAAACCCATAAAACCATAAAACCATGAAGCTATAAAACCATTAAGACCACGAAACCCATGAAACCATGAAACCCTTGACACCACGAAACCTATGAAACCATGAAACCACAGAAACCACGAAACCTATGAAACCACGAAACACATGAAACTATGAAACCATGAAACCACGAAACCTATGAAACCATGAAACCATTGACACCACGAAACCTATTAAACACATGAAACACATGACACCACGAAACCTATGAAACCACGAAACACATGAAACTATGAAACCGTGAAACCACGTAATCTATGAAACCATGAAACCATTGACACCACGAAACCTATGAAACCACGAAACACATGAAACTATGAAACCATTCAAACCACGAAACCTAGGAAACCATGAAACCACTGACACCACGAAACCATGAAACCATTGACACCACGAAACCTATAAAACCATGAAACCATTGACACCACGAAACCTATGAAACCACGAAACACATAAAACTATGAAACCATGAAACTACGAAACCTATGAAACCATGAAACCATTGACACCACGAAACCTACGAAACACATGAAACACATAACACCACGAAACCTATGAAACCACGAAACACATGAAACTATGAAACCGTGAAACCACGAAACCTAGGAAACCATGAAACCACTGACACCACGAAACCATGAAACCATTGACACCACAAAACCTATCAAACCATGAAACCATTGACACTACGAAACCTATGAAACCATGAAACCATTGACACCACGAAACCTATAGAACCTTGAAACCATTGACACCGCGAAACCTATGAAACCATGAAACCATTGACTCCACGACACCTATGAAACTATGAAACCATTGACACAACGAAACCTATGAAACCATGAAACCATTGACACCACGAAACCTATGAAACCTTGAAACCACTGACACCGAGAAACCTATGAAACCATGAAACACATGAAACTATGAAACCGTGAAACCACAAAATCTATGAAACCATGAAACCATTGACACCACGAAACCTATGAAACCACGAAACACATGAAACTATGAAACCATTCAAACCACGAAACCTAGGAAACCATGAAACCACTGACACCACGAAACCATGAAACCATTGACACCTCGAAACCTATGAAACCACGAAACCATTAACACCACGAAACCTATGAAACCACGAAACACGTAAAACTATGTAACCATGATACTACGAAACCTATGAAACCATGAAACCATTGACACCACGAAACCTACGAAACACATGAAACACATAACACCACGAAACCTATGAAACCACGAAACACATGAAACTATGAAACCTTGAAACCACGAAACCTAGGAAACCATGAAACCACTGACACCACGAAACCATGAAACCATTGACACCACAAAACCTATCAAACCATGAAACCATTGACACTACGAAACCTATGAAACCATGAAACCATTGACACCACGAAACCTATAAAACCTTGAAACCATTGACACCGCGAAACCTATGAAACCATGAAACCATTGACTCCACGACACCTATGAAACTATGAAACCATTGACACAACGAAACCTATGAAACCATGAAACCATTGACACCAGGAAACCCATGAAACCATTGACACCACGAAACCATTGACACCACGAAACCCATGAAACCATGAAACCATTGACACCACGAAACCATTGAAACCATGAAACCATTGACACCACGAAACCATTGACACCACGAAACGTATGAAACCATGAAACCATTGACACCACGAAACCTATGAAACCATGAAACTATTGACACCACGAAACCATTGACACCACGAAACGTACGAAACCATGAAACTATTGACACCTCGAAACCATTGACACCACGAAACGTATGAAACCATGAAACCATTGACACCACGAAACCTATGAAACCATGAAACTATTGACACCACGAAACCATTGACACCACGAAAGGTACGAAACCATGAAACTATTGACACCACGAAACCTATGAAACCATGAAACCATTGACACCACGAAACCTAAGAAACCATGAAACCATTGACACCACGAAACCTATGAAACCATGAAACTATTGACACCACGAAACCTATGAAACCACGAAACACATGAAACTATGAAACCATTGACACCACGAAACCTATGAAACTATGTATCCATTGACACCACGAAACACATGAAACCATGAAACCATTGACACCAGGAAACCTATGAAACCATTCCTCCATGTTACTATCATTATATGACATAGACATTGGCATATACTAATTAGCATAAAATCGTGCACCGTAACACCAAGTTGTAACCCAAAATTCCAACTGACAACTGACATTTGCCTTGGGTTTTACTGACGACTGACAAAGGACCTGATTGTCCCTTATTTTCTAAAAACCCCGTTTTCAGGCCTTAAATAGCATTGTTCCACTCTTTTCGTCAGACAATGTGATAAAATGTGTGTTTTTTGGGGTAATCTTAGCAGCAAGACACTTAAGTGTCATATTTCGTTAATGATTTACTGTAAAACCCCTGTCATGTACCATCTGTGGTAAAAATGACCTATGATCTCAGATTTACACTCCTCTGAGAACGCGCCAGCATACGATGGCTGCTAATGAGGGCGTTACAAAAGCAATTGCAAGTCTTTTCTGAGATGATTCAGATACTGTCTTTCTTTCGATCTATGTCCCAATAATATATTCTGAAGGTATAAATTTTGATTGGCAAACAAAATGATGGTTGGAAATGTTGGACTCTGGGTCAGCAAAAACGTTCGAGTGGAGGAGAGTAACACAAGACTTGAGAAATGGAGGGCCGCTTGAAATGCTAACAATAGCTAAACTGATAAAAATGAAGGTACTATTGCATCAGTTTTGGAATTTAATCATTAATTTACATTATATGTGTCTTTACAGCTAAATTTCGCATCAAAAATATACAAATAAGTTTCACGGCGTAGTTAATCATTAATAATTATTTAACTGACAACTGACAAAAAGCCTTAAATTTAACTGGCATGACAACTGAGAAATGACCAAAGTTTTAACTGACAACCGACATTTGTAGCCTCTCATCCAGACCCTCTATTAACGAGGTTGTGAGCTTTTTGGCGAAGAGCCACTGCGACTACGGCTATGAAAATCTCTCTTAAACTGACTCATCTCCATTCTTCTTACTTACGTAAATGAAGCAGTCTCGCAAGATTAACAAGTTGAGCATGTGCGAGCGCTGTTGTCAACGGAGGAAGCTTTTAGTTGACCTGACTAATTACATCCGATTTTTATTTTTTAGGCATTCTTATTTTTTACTTTGTAAATTCTTACCAATTTGTTATTCTTATCGCACCTTCATTATTTGTAATACACATATGAATATATTTGTACGGTATATGCGCAATATGTTTCATTTTTGTTATTCTTTAGTATTTACCAAATCAGTGAATAGTACTTTTGGCGCGTTTTGATTGGCTCCCGCAACTCGGAAGATCCTTGGCTATTCACCGTTCTAGTACCGGAGCCAAGATGGCTTCTCGCTTCGAGGCATGTTCGGAAGACGAAATTTGACCGATAAATGAAGCAGTCTTACAAGCAAATACCAAGAAAGCGACTCTTTGGCTTGGCGGTGATTACTGGTAGGTATAAAATTATTGCCATGCTGAATTTGCAACAAAATCGTCAAATGCACTCGACAAAATCTCTGAAATGTTCGTAAACCGGAAATAAAGTTCCCACTACGTGACGATTTTAATTTACAGAAAGTTACTTTTTTTCCTTTTTATCCAACTGATTTGGTAAATACTAAAACAAGTTCCACTTCAGGGGATAGTTCAGTATATTATTTGCACGTTCAAATTAGATATTTAATTGAGTATACTTAGCACTATTATCCCAGATTGGGGTATCTTGTATGAGAGATCTCATGAGTATTGTGGCTAAGTTTCTCTTAGTAGAATAACTGCATATTTCTTAATCTACACGTCCTACCTAATTTGGCCGATCCAAAATACTAAGATGAGCATATCATTTCTAAACTGAATTTTCACTGTACACGTTAAAAGCAATAACAAATGAAGTCTATGAGCTCTCATAAACCTGGAAGTCAATTATGTAATACCTATTCGAGCTGGGAAAGTTCACACGAAAACAACAGATCACATGGCCCGTTCGAAAACGATTGGTTGTAGAGCGGATTGTTATTAGACTGGGGGACTATGTCACGTATCTGCTATCTTTTTGAAAAGCTAAAGCGTGTGTTTGCATCAATAAAAAATTCCAAAATTTTGTTATTTAAGACTATATTTCCATTGAAACTGTTTTCTGTCATCCGTTGCTATGGATAGCGCCCAGTTAAACTCCAATGAAAAAAAGGCACGTGCTATACCAACTACGCCTTCGACTTTGATCTTTCCTCGCCCACTGTTGCAGCAGCTTAAGACAACAAGTTTGGCGTACACTTTTGCATCCAACACATCTGCCATCGTCAAAAGAAAGTCTTTCACTTTAGGTCTTTTGGCACTAGGAAAATTAGGAGACAAAATAATTTCTCCGGTTTCTGTACGACCATGTGCTGCTATGTGCACTAACGAAACTGAGTTAAACCCGCTTAAAAGCCGATCTTTTGCAGCGGTCTTTCCGGTGAAAGGCTCGATGTTTAGAATCTTTCCAATCACTTTTACCTCTTCCTCAGCACCTGGAAGCTGCAGAAACGGCGGGCAGCCTTTGATGCGTACAGTTTCCACCCACGGGTTGCCAACAAGTATAGCCCCGGATGAACTATGGCGGCTCTCCGGACATTCTGCCAGCAGCCTTAAGCTTGTCAGTGATGGAACGAATCTAATTCTAAGCCTTTCAGATAAATAACTGAAATTTCGGTCCACAGGGGCAGCATAAGGAATTAAGAACGATGAACCATCAGGGACAATAACCAGTTCATCACCTTCTAGCCAGTAGGAAAATGGAGCGATAACCATGTCGTACAATTCATTTAAAGCACCACGTCTCCAGTCTTTTTCCGGGAGAGAATGTTTTCCACAGGCTTTTGTTCACACCAATCTGTTTGTATGTTTGGTAAGTCATTGATGTCAAGTCATCACTGACTCGGTGTTGCACAAAGGGACCCTCCTTTCTCCCCTTTAACAGCATCCAGATATTCACTGATTGGGTGTCATCCATTAGAAATAACGTGGGTGATGAAATATGGTTTGAAATGATAAGTTCCATCTGCTGTTCCGACAGCGAACAGATTGATTTCCCGACGCCATATTGCGATTCCAAGAGGTCCACGAGAGCTTCTGCTCGTCCCCTCTCAGCTGTTAAAAGCGCCTCGAGTATCTTACGTTCAGTGCGTTGTTGTAATTGAAGTGTCACTAAGCGACTAACGTAATCACGTTCTTTCCGAAAGCTGATTTTCCACTCGTCGTTTCCTTCAAGGAGGACTCTCATTTCCTCTACCAATTCAATACAGGATTTAAAACACTCCTCGGCTTTGGAGTAGTCGCCAAAAGACCAAAGAACATGACCAAGGTTATTATATCCACGTTGTTCTGAATCTTTGTTTCCAGTCTCGTTTGCTATACTTCTGGCTGGCTGATAAAATTCCATTGCTTTTTTGGAATTACCGAGATGCTCATAGACATTGCCGAGGTTTATATATGTACGTCCTTCTCCATTTTTTTTCCCAGTATCTTTTGTGATTCTTAGACTCATCTCATAAAGCTCGATCGCTTCTTTAAACTCACCGAGAGACTGATTGACGTAGCCAAGGTTCTTATATACAACTGCTTCTAGATATTTGTTTCCAGTGTCTTTTGCGATTCTAAGAGCGGGCTGATAAGACTCTTTTGCTTTTTCTAAATTATTGAGAGACATAGGCAAAGCCAAGGCCTTTTATATATACCTGCTTCTTGATTTTTGTTCCCAGTATCTTTTGCGATTCTAAGAGCCAGCTGATGAAACTCGATTGCTTTTTTGAAATCACTGAGAGAGTTATAGGCGCTGCCAAGGTTGTTTTATGTAGTCGCTTCTTGATTTTTGTTTCCAGTATCTTTTGCTATATATTCTGAGAGCCAGCCGATGAAACTCGATCGCTTTTTTGAAATCACTGGGAGACCGATAGGCACAGCCAAGGCCGTTATATATAGTCGCTTCTTGATCTTTGTTTCCCAGAGTATCTTTTGCGATTCTTAGAGCCAGCTGAGAAAACTCGATTGCTTTTTTGAAATCACTGAGAAACTGATAGGCACCGCCAAGGTTGTTATATGTAGTCGCTTCTTGATCTTTGTTTCCAGTATCTTTTGCGATTCTTAAAGCCAGCTGATAAAACTCGATTGCTTTTTTGAAATCACTTAGAGAGTTATA
This sequence comes from Porites rus, assembly GCA_964035705.1. NCBI lineage: Eukaryota > Metazoa > Cnidaria > Anthozoa > Scleractinia > Poritidae > Porites > Porites rus. The sequence goes on from OZ037993.1 coordinate 43,592,356, forward strand.
GGCACAGCCAAGGTTGTTATATGTAGTCGCTTCTTGATCTTTGTTTCCAGTATCTTTTGCGATTCTTAGAGCGAGCTGATGAAACTCGATTGCTTTTTTGAAATCACTGAGAGAGTTATAGGCACAGCCAAGGTTGTTATATGTAGCTCCTTCTCCATCTTTGTTTCCAATATCTTTTGCGATTCTAAGAGCCAGCTGATGAAACTCGCACAGTAATTTTCAGGGAGTTATATTAACTCCTCTAGTGGGGCTAATTTAACTCCTTACAGTGGAGTTATTTTTGGGGGGAGTTATTTTAACTCCAAAAAGGAGTTTAAAGAACTCTTTTTCAGGAGTAAAAATGACCCTAAATTCGGAGTTAAATTAGGAGTTAAAATAACCCCAAAAAAGGGGTTATCCTGTACCTAAAACGTTTACTCCATTTTTGGAGTTATAATAACTCCCTAAAAATTACGATTGCTTTTTTGAAATCACTAAGAGACTGATATGCACTGCCAAGATTGCCAAGGCTAACTCTTTCTGCGTCTTTGTTCCCGATCTCTCTGGCTTCATTCAATGTCATCTCAAAGTAATCCCGGGCTATTTTAAAATCACCGCGTTTTAAGGCTTTTTCTCCAAGGCAATTAATGTACAACCAATTTGTTATGGAAGTTTGTTCGGGTTTTCCATGTTTGCCTTTACTTCCTGGGCATGCCTACAAAAAATTTAAAACAAACCCTCTTTTGAAGCAAGTTATGGTATAGAAGATGTTTTTAATGTAAAGTTATACCCTTCGTGTGGAAGAAAATAGTCCACAAGATTTTTTGTGGCAATACGAAAAGTCAACTCTCCCCTTGCAGATACCTCGATATTTCGGACGACCCCCGCTAAATTATTTTTCGGTCACTGTGCTTTTTCTAGTGGTTATGAACTAATATTTATGTTAATCGGGCAATTCTGTAAAATAGACATTAACTTCGATCAATATCTCAAACCCTTGAAATCTCATATGTAACCTTTTCAAGCTCCATCATCGGTTGAATCGAAATTAGTTCGATGCAAGAAAGACGAACCAGCCATTCACTGTAATTAACCTCCGCCCCAAAAGGAACAAATGGTGGTATCTGGCTATTGAATCTCTTCTATTAGAACATAGTTCAACCTCAAAAGCGAAACAATAGGCCGGCCTTTTGAAGTTTGCCGGGTTTCATAACCAGTCCCCCTCTACTAACTATGATTAGAATCAACCGTGTAATATCAGTAATATCAAAGGTCACTTCGACTGCTTAATCAAAACAATTCAAAATGCTGTTTTATAGAAATAAAACCAAATATCTCGTTGCCCACGGCTCTTCTACTCGTCGCTTTTTTCGTTAGTTCAAGCAACGTGGTGTTTTCTGCGTCGATCTTCCATATTGCTAAGGTGTAATTTTTTAAAAAAAAAATAGTAATTTCGAAATTAAGTTGAAGTAAAGTATACTTGCCATAGGTTGAGTATAACTTTTCTCATCTTGTTGTGATTCTAGTCCTCTACGTGGTTGTATCAAATCATATACAACTAGGTGAAAACAATAAGATACATCTCCAACTTTTTTGCTTTGAAAGCAAGACATATTTTAAAAAGAACGTGTACCGAATATATTAAATCGGAAGAGCAGCCTAAAGTTAGAAGGAAAACAACTACACACAAACCTGTATATTATATAACGGCCCTGTATATAGCGGTCACCCTGTATAGTACGGCTACTGGACAACTCTCCGCATATATTGCCATTTATGTTCTGTAAGTTGATCTATTTGAAACGGTCTCCTCTCTATAACGGATGCGGTCACCCTTTAGACTCCCAAAATGCACAATTCCATTACTTTTTTTTTACCTGTTTATAACGGTCAACAAATTGCATTACGATCAAATCATGGACAAACTTCAGTATGTGTGCTCCAAAGTACATGGAAAAATTAATGCTAGCGAAATCGTCGAATCAGTTAACCTTTTCCTGGCAATCGAATGAGGGAACTACAAGCGTTGAACGAACTCAATATCCAGTTGAATTTAAAGGAAACCTGTATACATATATCTGTCTGGATTTGTTAAAACGTGGCTAAAGAAATTTCAAGTGGATTTTAACTATTTGACATCTAAGTGGAATGGGAAGTAGTTAAAAGTCACTAGCTGAAGCTAAATAATGACAGCATTATTACTGGCAATAGACGCTAAAGTTCTCTCGCAGGAGTAACAGGATTTTGCGATGAAATAAACAACATTTGAAACGTCGAGAAATTGTAATCTTTTAGTCAGTCAAACCGTGAGGCCCACAGCTCAATGTCGGCCGAAAACAGATTAAGAATCCACAATCTCTGAGCACAGAATAGGCTTTCTAAGACAAAATCACCTGAACTAAACACTCACGAAGCGTTTTTATGCTTGACAAAAGTATTCTAGTAACACGAGCTCAACCGCCCATACCTGAGATTTGTCTGTCAACACTTTCGGTAAATCACACAATAAATGACTTTTGCGGCAATCACAACAGTTCCCAAAACCACACATAATATTTCCCCACTTAACACGGGCGAAACATCGTCAAATTACTCCGAAAAACTCTCGCTTTCTCCGCATAAATCGTCACATGGAACTTTTCTCGGTTTCTCAGTTTATTCAAGATCCCGGATGTAAACCAGCGGTTGAAAAGGAGACATACAGCCCCCGCCCTCCTCACAATTTTTTACTAATTCTTTGGCCTGGTCAGAATATCAGCGTGAATTTCCATCTTGCCTAATAGATTTCAACCCTAGAAGCTACTTTGTGAGGCCAAAGACTTGTTACTGCCAACAACAAAGCTCGCAATATCCAATCTTTCCGTCTCAAGCCCGGGATCAGTCTTTCACCCGTGTAGCCCGAAATGAGACGAAATACCAGAAGATACTGGACGCAGCAGACTTTGCCAGACGTGAGAATTGTTCCTTCATAAGGCTTAATGATGCCTTCCGGAAAACTTTGCGGCAGGCGGCCAAAAGGAAACCTAGAAAATTAACCGACCACGGAAAACAACTTCTACCGCGCGCGCTGATTTCAAATGTCATAGTGTTTTATGGCAAGGAGAGAATTATGGGAAATGATAGGTAGGGGAGAGCGGGGAGGGGGGGGGAGGGTGGGGTGGGGAAGATGTAAACAGCATATTAAACACATGTTTTTTGATCTACTGTAGCTTTTAAGGGGATTTTTGTACTGAAAAAATCATTTAAAAAAAAGACTGGTCAAATACTGAACAAGCCTCAAATGAGACTGTTGTTAAAAATTTCTGGAGGAACCTTTTATAAAATCCAGACAGAAAATTCTGCCCTATCAAAGAGAATCGACTCTAAACCCCTAACAGGTCGTATTTACGTCTTTGAGTATAGCATTTTCGTTAACAAAACATAAGAACACTAGTTGGTTTAATAAAAAGTAAGATTTTTGATAAGCAAAATTCAAGTCAAATTCACGTGTCCTTTAAGTCAATATAAAGAAAATTGCTGCACTGTTGCTAGTCCTGCAAACATAGAAAACAAGCTATTATAAGCCAAAAGGTCGATATGTAAGATCTGAAGTAAAGATAGCCAGCTATTTCGAGGTCTCTGGTGGCATTTCATGAGTTCAAAAGTCATAATAATTTGAATTTGTGTAGTACATGTTTAATATCTGTCTGGATTTGATAAAAGGTACCTCCAGAAATTTCAAGTGCGTTTTAACAATTTGACTGTACGCAGCATTTTCCCTGCAACATGGTTAAAGAGGGGTTAGCCCTCTCTTGTTAATATTGAAACGCTAACAAGACTAATATTGTTGACAATGTTATTGCTAAACAAACTTTTTAAAAACTAACTTTTATTAGAAATTCCACTTTTTCTGTGCGTTTGTGGTCGTTTTTGAAGAAACAAAAAAATAGAGGAAAGCATGGCGTACTGTTGTGTAATTCGTAATGAAGAAGTTTAGATAACTAAACACCGCCCTCAAATAAGCACCGAACCGTTAGTCACGAAAAATGGTAGACAAATCGTAACGGAAGTGTGTACAACAAGTTGCGAAAAAAAAAAAAATTTTCAGCTATGGAAGAATATAAAGAGTAAAAGCATACTGCTAATCCTTGATCACACCACGTGATCGCCAGTTCAAACAGTTTTAACTTTGCAAACGCTTTCGCGTTTTATGAGCTGTCATTTTGCTACTTTTATCATTTTCATGTACAGCAATACCCAATTTCCCACAATTTCAAACGATAAAGCACTCTAAGATTGGGCTTAAATGGGTACATTCGTGGTACAGTTACACTGAAGCATCCATGATAGCTCATGCACGTCATACTTGCCTATGTTCAAGAGGATGAAGAACTATGTCGCAAGTAGCCTACGAATAACCGTAGTTGCCATTTTTGTACTATAAAAGAGCCCGTGAACAAACAAACATTTGATGATGACTTTGTTACGCCCTGAACTCCAAATCTAAACTTCAATTTCTTCCATATTATTTAAACGTCTGAACTTTGTAGCCGTTTGAACTTTTGTAAGCAGACAAGTTAAAGAAAGCCTACGTTGTTCTACCAAAACGAGTAATTTTCAAACATTCTGGAACATCTTCAACGCAAACCAAGGAGTAGCCATCTTGGCTGTGACATATGTTGTCAAGAGCGGCGGGTACTTTGCTCTTTTTGGAATTGTAGCCCTGGCGTTTGTTTCCAATTTCACCAATAAAATTCTTGTGCAGTGCCTCTACGAATACTACCCGGATCTGACCTCGTTTCGTGTCCGAAACAGCTATGTGGAAATCGGGGAAGCATTCTCGCCAAAGATTAGCCGCCACCTAGTGAACGCAGCACAGATTTTCGAACAGGTCTCCTACTGCACTCTTTTGCTCATGCTATGCGGATCCATCTTGGCTTCAACGTTTCCTTTCGTTCCACTGTACCAAAGCCATTGGACAGCGCTAGGAGCGATGTTGCTATTGCCAGACATATTTCTGAAGTCTCTTAACGAAGTATCATGGGTCAGTTTCCTCACAGTGCTGATCGGTGAGATCATTTACTTAACGGTCACAATATACGCTATAATGCATCACGAGCGCTGGAATTTTGCCTCCATGCCCGACTTCAAGTTGAAGACGTTAGGCGCCGCGGCTGGCATCATCGTCGTGAGTAACTCCTCACAGCCTTACATGCCGGCCATCGAAGGGAGCATGAAGGAGCCACAGAAATTCACAAACGTAATGAGTGTAACATACGTGGCAGTTACATTTGTAAAAGTTGCATTTGGATTCATCGGCTATCTTACCTTTACCGAAGACACAGATCAGGTCATCACCAACAATCTACCGGACGGGGGACTTCACATGTGTGTTAACCTTCTCGTTCTACTTCTTGCCGCTACATATTATACTCTTCCAGTCTACACAGTTTTCGATATTCTAGAAAACATCGAGTTTCCTTTCTGCAAGATAGACAACCCCAAAGAGACAAAAGACAAGATTTCCTACGCCCAAGCGCTTGCCGCCCGACTCTGCATAGTTTCTTTCACGCTGTTTGTAGGGGTATTAATTCCTCATTTTGGGCTTTACATGGCTCTAGTTGGTAGTTTTACCGGTATGTGTTTAGCGTTTATTTTCCCCGCTATTTTTCATATGAAGATATGTTATGATAGATTGCAATGGTATGATTTTGTTATTGACACGGCTGTTGCGTTGTTTGGGCTTGTAGGCGCAATCATAGGTTGTCACTTTTCTGTCTTGGCTCTCATAGCAGAGTACCAGAAACATGAACTTTGACGGAACTGTATTCAGAGTTATCCAATCAGAAAGAAACTATCGGCTAGTTCTAAAGAGGTATACAACATATTTTTGACAAAGCAGTAGCAAGGTGCCCACTGGAAACACTTTTGCTGGTGAAAATGAGCCTAAACAAACCTCTGGCTAATTTCATTTCGTTAAGAACTATTTAACCGAAAGGTTAACTTGGAAAAATATTGGAAATGATTTATAATTTATGAAATCGTGTTGGCTTTTTTCTGTTTTTGTTTGTTTCTTTTTTTGCTCTTAGACTTCTTTCGTCTCCTGTATAAATCTCTCCAAAAAAGAACTAAGAAAACATTGCAGCAAAGATAGTGAAAGAAGTTCTTGATCTCAAAAGACAAAACAAATGCAAGCGTTTGCTGTCTTGTTTATTGACCACAGGTATGCAAAGGCTTTGCTTGCTGTGGCATTACTGAAAACTGATCCTGCCCTTCTTAAGCACACCGCACGTTAATAATGCAACATTTCAAAGGATTAATTTTGTTAAGCTGAAATTTATTTGAATTTCCTTAAACATTTTTAAAAAGAATAAATACGTAATAAATATCAATATCGGCGCTTATTTATTGTTTTTAAGTATACAGAAAGAATAATATTTTTTATATTGAACTCAACGTATCGCTGCATGACTTTCCACGAGTTTTACTCTCAAATTTGTTAATTTCTTTACTTAATTATCTAAAATACTGGTTTTTAAGTATACTGCACAGTCCTCTTATAAAGTGTTTTTATTCGATAGTTATCGCCGGTTATCGTTTGATTAGACTTTATTTGTGATTACATTCTGTTCGAATACTAGGAATGAAGGAAGGGAGAGAGCTTCATCATTAAAAGTTCATTTTATATTTTACTGTATTTGAATGGCAATCAACCAGTAATAACTAAAGGTTACAAAGTGCGGGTGACAATGATTGAAGGTCAAAACGCTTTTGCTCCGACGCTGTGCTTTGCGCAAGTTTCACATGATAGTCGGTCAAAACACGCGTGATCAGATCACGAGTGATAGAAGGTCCAATCGCGAGTGATCAAATTGCGTTCCGTCTGTACATTCCATTCATTCTTAGTGCAAGTCCAAACGAATGCTGGCTACAGCCATGCGACGCATGCTTAATAACAGCCTGGAGATTAAGATTGCGGGCTCCTCTTGTCATTTTTTTTTGCTCTTGTCCCAGCTTTCTAGACGAACCACGCGAAGAAACGCTTGCTACGCAGGCTATATGGGACTGGGAAAGTTACATTAGTAAAATTCTATTAAATGCATTTAATTGATCAGGCGTTTTCCACTGAGTATACATATTTCGTTTTGTCCATATTTGAACTCTCTAGTACTCTGATGCCCGTTTTGGATTAAGAGTTGTATGTAAACTTCTTTTAAACTTCAGAGATTAGGATATTTCTGATGCAGGAGTGTTAATGGAATCGTTCTTGTGTTCTGGTTCCGAAATAAGTGGCATCGAACGCACTTTACTAAATTTTTGTACATCAGTAGTCAATTCGGAATTTGCAAAAGAAGAACCAAAGCACAACCGTTTTAAAGATTTTGAGACTAGAGGGAGGAAGTTTTCCAATTTCAATCCCTTTAAATCTACTTGCGGTGGACTGAGTGTTTAAGAAATTCTTTAAGACTGAACGGGCCATCTTGCTCGATTACCACATTTGATTAAAAGACAAGTCACGCGGTCAAGCGTTTCTTTTAGTGCGCCTTGCTAGTGGTATTAAGAGGGTCTGGATGGGGTTAAGTGACAACTGACAAATGGCCAAAATTTTAACTGACAACTAACTTTTCATTGGGTTTTACTGACAACTGACGAAAGACCTGATTGTCCCTTATTTTCTAAAAAACCCGTTTTAAGGCCTTAAATAGCATTGTTCCACTCTTTTCGTCAGACAACAGGGGCCGATCCAGGATTTTTCTTAGGATGGGGTGCACTCGTCTCTTGCTCTACTGCAACACCAATAAACCACTTAGTTTTTTTTTTTTTTGCAGAATACCAGTTGTATTAGAAAACCGCAGGTCATCTCGTGGGGGGGGGGGGGGAGTGCGCACCCCCTGCACCCTCCCCCTAGATCCGCCCCTGGACAATGTGATCAAATGTGCGTTTTTTGGGGTAATCTTAGCAGCAAGACACTTAAGTGTCATATTTCGTTTAACTTAATGATTAACTGTAAAACCTATGTTATGTACCATCTGTGGTAAACATGACCTATGATCTCAAATTTACGTTCCTCTGAGAACGCGCCAGCATACGATGGCTGCTAATGAGGGCGTTACAAAAGCAATTGCAAGTTTTTCCGAGATGATTCAGATACTGTCTTTCTTTCGATCTACGTCCCAATAATATATGGAAACGTTGGACTCTGGACCAGCAAAAACGTTGGAGTGGAAGGGAGTAACACAAGACTTGAGAAATGGAGGGCCACTTGAAATGCTAACAATAGCAAAACTGATAAAAATTAAGGTACTATTGCATCAGTTTTGGAATTTAATCATTAATTTGAATTACATTATATGTGTCTTTTAAAGCTAAAATATACAAATAAGTTTCGTAGTTAATCATTAATAATCATTTATCTGCCAACTCACAAAAAGCCTTAAATTTAACTGACAACTGACAAATGGCCAAAATTTTAACTGACAACTGACATTTGTATCCCCTCATCGAGACCCTCTATTAACGAAGGTGTATGCTTCTTGGCGAAGAGCCACTGCGCGTATGGCTATGAAAATCTCTCTTAAATTGACTCATCTCCATTCTTCTCACTTACGTAAATGAAGCAGTCTCGCAAGATAAATAAGTTGAGCATGTGCGAGCGCTGTTGTCAGATCCGATTTTTATCTTTTAGACATTCTTAGTCATGTTTTGCTTTGTAAATTCTTGCCAATTTTTTATTCTTATCGTATCTTCATTATTTGTAATACGCATAGGAACATATTTGTATTGTACATGGCTGCGTAATATGTTTCATTTTTGGCGGTGATTTCTGGTAGGTAGAAAATTATTTTCATGCTGAATTTGCAATAAAATTGTAAAAATGCACTTGACAAAATCCCTGAAGTGTTCGTAAATTGGAAATAAAGTCCCCACTGAGTGACGTTTTTAATTTACAAAAAGGTACTTTTTCTCATTTTTATCCGACTGATTTCGTAAATACTAAAACAACTTCCACTACGGGGGATAGTTGTACATTATGGGCACGTCAAAATTGAATATTTAATTGCGTATACTTTACACTATATTTATCCCAGATTGGGGTATCTTGTATGAGAGATCCCATGAGTATTGTGGCTAACGTTCTCGTAGTAGGATAACTGCATATTTCTTAATCTACACGTCCTACCCAACTTGGCCGACCCAAAATACTAAGATGAGCATCTCATTTCTAAACTGATTTTTCGCTGTACACGTTAAAAGCAATAACAAATGAAATCTATGAGTTCTCATAAAACTGAAAGTCAATTATTTATTACCTATTCTAGCTGGGAAAGTTCACTTTATAACAACTCATCACATGGTCCGTTCGAGAACAATTGGTTGTACAGCGCATTGTTAAAGGGGCTTATGTCACGCATCTGCTATCCTGCTTTTTGAAAGCTTAAAGGCGTGTTTGCATCTACAAAAAGTTCCAGAAATAATGGTCCAGTTTTGTTATTTGAGACTATATTTGCATTGAAACTGTTCCCTGCTGTCGTCTGTTGCTATGGATAGCAACCAGTTAAAGTGGAGTGAAAGATGATAGCACTTGATCCTGTCGCAGGAAAGCGACGCAGTGGGGATTCAGTATGGTGAAGACGATACCAAATGTACATCGGAAATCCATCTATTTCTTTCGTTGGCCTGCAATGGATTCAAGACAGCAACAAAAAAGTTATTATCGGCTCCACTTCTTTGTAAAGGTTGGGTGGGCGCCCAATCCCTTAAATAAACTCTATAGTTATCGTAAACCCTCTATTAAGCCCCCGGGAGGTTTATTTATTTCAAACACATTTGAGGGAGGGGGCCTACATAATTTAGCAAAGACGATGGTATCAGTTCTCCATAAAGAACTAGAACTGCGAAGTGTAAAAGCTCAAGTACAATGGTTGTAGGTCATGCAGCCTAGGATCAAAAACAAATCTGAAAGTCCAGCTGGTGAAAAAACTATCGTGGACCAGTCCACATGAAGTGTTACAGTTGTGATTGATAAATATAGTATATCATATACTATATTTATCAATCACAACTGTAACACTTCATGTGGACTGGTCCACGATAGTTTTTTCACCAGCTGGACTTTCAGATTTGTTTTTGATCCTAGGCTGCATGACCTACAACCATAGTGAAGAATAATGAGAGGAGGGGAGGGGCTTAAAAGAGAAGGGGGGATTATTAGAGGGGGAGCTTATTTGAGAGAGCTTATTTGAGAGAGGGGGGGGGGGGGGGGGGCTTAATAGAGTATTTACAGTATGGGTGGCCCAAGGAAAATGGATTCTTTTGACCTGAAATTGGGTATAGATTCTGGGCCCGAAATCAGGTGAGCCTAAAATTTGTGCTCCCTGGAAGAAAGGCTTGGAATGGGGTATATTTTTATTCATTTGACTTTTGAGAGAAGCGGTTTAAGTCTCAGAAGGAAAAAACAGTTTGCCAAATTTTCTTAGAGGAGTATCCTACAGGAGGCGGAAATTTGCCCTGCTCACAATACTCTTTCTTCCTGCAGGTGCATTAATTCTTGATACCGTGAATAATTCTGTAACTGAACATGAAAAGAAATGCTTATTAGTGGTCGAAAACAAGTGAAGACAGTAATGGTGATAGACTCTGAAAAGTTAACGGCTTAGAGATGAAGTCTCTTAAGCTTGATTTACTAACTGTATTTTTTATATTTTCTTGATTCTTTTTTAACCTATGAATAAAAGACTCAGGTGTTGAAATTCAAATGAAGCTACATCTTCGTTTCCCATTTTCTTGTTTATTACATCAGTTGTACAAAGTGTTATTCTTATTCTGCTGATCTGCGGATTAAATGACTACTTTTCTGTCGTGTTGTTTGTTTCTCAATAGCACTTTGCGGCAAGTAAAAGGCTTCCCGGTCTCCAAACAATCAGGTACTAGAAATCTAAGAGCCGAGCCAAAGATAAAAGCGCTTTCATTTCTCAAGTCTACAAACATGCAATTATTTTTCTATCTTATCTTACAGAGAGGACCTCACCTTTCATTGGCCAAAATTCAATGTCACGTCATCACCAATCAGCACGAATGGAGCCCAGTGCTTCACGGCATTGAATTTTTCCGACTCCCGAATCCTTTTCATGGCATGATGAAGTGACTTACTTGCACTTTGCCCTGCTACTAAATGTTCGTAAAAGTGCCTCATAAACGCAAGACTGGCTTCGTCATCAATCGCCCACAGTGTCGCAATAACAGAACGCGCACCGGCTCCTAAAAAGGCACGTGCAATACCAACCACTCCTTCGACTTTGATATTTCCTCGCCCACTGTTGCAGCAGCTTAAGACAACAAGCTTGGCGTGCACTTTTGCATGCAACACATCTGCCATCGTCAAAAGAAAGTCTTGCTCTTTGTCTTTAGGTGTTTTTGCTGTAGCAAAATTAGGAGAATTAGGAGACAAAATAATTTCTCCGGTTTCTGTACGACCATGAGCTGCTATGTGTACTAACGAAACTGAGTTGAGCCCACTTAAAACCCGATCTTTTGTGGCGTTCTTTCCGGTGAGAGGCTCGATGTTTAGAATTTGTCCAATCATTTTTACCTCTTCCTCAGCACCTGGAAGCTGCTGAAACGGTTTGCAGCCTTCGATGCGTACAGTTTCCACCCACGGGTTGCCAACAAGTAAAGCCCCCGATGTACTATGGCGGTCCTCCGGACACTCTGCCAGCAGCCATAAGCTTGTCAGTGATGGAATCAATCTAATTCTAAGCGTTTCAGATAAATACCTGGAGTTTTGGTCCACAAGGGCAGCATAAGGAATCAAGAACGATGAACCGTCAGGGACAATGACGAGTTCGTCACCTATCGAATGTGAAATTGGAGCGATGAATATGTCGTATAACACTTTTCTAGCACCACCCTGGTCTTCGATCTCTCTCTGCAGCTGGGGGCGAATCTTTTTCCACAGGCTTTTGTTCACACCAATCTGTTTGTATGTTTGGTAAGTCATTGATGTCAAGTCATCACTGTTAACTCCCTGTTGCACAAAGCCACACAGCTTTCCCCCCTTTAACAGCATCCAGATATTCACTGACTTGGTATCTTTCATTAGAAATAACGTGGGTGACGAAATGTGGTTTGAAATGATAAGTTCCGTCTGCTGTTTCGACAGTGAACAGATTGATTTCCTGACGCCATATTGCGATTCCAAGAGGTCCACGAGAGCTTCTGCTCGTCCCCTCTCAGCTGTTAAAAGCGCCTCGAGTGTCTTACGTTCAGTGCGTTGTTGTAACTGAAGTCTCACTAAACGACTAACGCAATCACGTTCATTCCGAAAGCTGATTTTCCACTCGTCGTTTCCTTCAAGAAGGACTCTCATTTCCTCTACCAGTTCAATACAGGATTTAAAACACTCCTCGGCTTTAGAGTACTCGTCGAGACACCAAAGAACTTGAGCAAGTCTATCATATCCGCATTGTTCAACATCTTTGTTTCCAGTCTCCTTTGCTATACTTGTGCCTAGCTGATAAAATTCCATTGCTCTTTTGGAATTACCGAGACGCTCATAGACATAGCCGAGGTTTATATATGTACTACCTTCTCCATTTTTGCTCCCAATATCTTTTCCGGTTCTTAGACTCAGCTCATAAAGCTCGATCGCTTTATTAAAATCACCGAGAGACTGATTGACGAGGCCAAGGTTGTGATATACAGTTGCTGCTTGATCTTTGTTTTCAGTATCCTTCGCGATTCTTAGAGCCAGCTGATTAAACTCCATTGCTTTTTGGAAATCACTAAGAAAATTATAGGCGACGCCAAGGTTGTTATAAATAGCTCCTTCTCCATCTTTGTTTCCAGTATCTTTTGCGATTTTTAGAGCCAGCTGATAAAACTCGATTGCTTTTTTGAACTCACTGAGAGACTGATAGGCATTGCCAAGGCTGTTATATATAGTTCCTTCTTGATCTTTGTTTCCAGTATCTTTTGCGATTTTTAGAGCCAGCTGATGAAACTCGATTGCTTTTTTGAACTCACTGAGAGACTGATAGGCACTGCCAAGGTTGTTATATGTAGTTCCTTCTCCATCTTTGTTTCCAGTATCTTTTGCGATTTTTAGAGCCAGCTGATAAAACTCGATTGCTTTTTTGAACTCACTGAGAGACTGATAGGCATTGCCAAGGTTGTTATATATAGTTCCTTCTTGATCTTTGTTTCCAGTATCTTTTGCGATTTTTAGAGCCAGCTGATGAAACTCGATTGCTTTTTTGAACTCACTGAGAGACTGATAGGCATTGCCAAGGTTGTTATATATAGTTCCTTCTTGATCTTTGTTTCCAGTATCTTTTGCGATTTTTAGAGCCAGCTGATGAAACTCGATTGCTTTTTTGAACTCACTGAGAGACTGATAGGCACTGCCAAGGTTGTTATATGTAGTTCCTTCTCCATCTTTGTTTCCAGTATCTTTTGCGATTTTTAGAGCCAGCTGATAAAACTCGATTGCTTTTTTGAACTCACTGAGAGACTTATAGGCACTGCCAAGGTTGTTATATCTAGTTCCTTCTCCATCTTTGTTTCCAGTATCTTTTGCGATTTTTAGAGCTTGCTGATAAAACTCGATTGCTTTTTTGAACTCACTGAGAGACTGATAGGCACTGCCAAGGTTGTTATATATAGTTCCTTCTCCATCTTTGTTTCCAGTATCTTTTGCGATTTTTAGAGCCAGCTGATAAAACTCGATTGCTTTTTTGAACTCACTGAGAGACTGATAGGCATTGCCAAGGTTGTTATATATAGTTCCTTCTTGATCTTTGTTTCCAGTATCTTTTGCGATTTTTAGAGCCAGCTGATGAAACTCGATTGCTTTTTTGAACTCACTGAGAGACTTATAGGCACTGCCAAGGTTGTTATATGTAGTTCCTTCTCCATCTTTGTTTCCAGTATCTTTTGCGATTTTTAGAGCCAGCTGATAAAACTCGATTGCTTTTTTGAACTCACTGAGAGACTGATAGGCACTGCCAAGGTTGTTATATCTAGTTCCTTCTCCATCTTTGTTTCCAGTATCTTTTGCGATTTTTAGAGCCAGCTGATAAAACTCGATTGCTTTTTTGAACTCACTGAGAGACTTATAGGCACTGCCAAGGTTGTTATATATAGTTCCTTCTCCATCTTTGTTTCCAGTATCTTTTGCGATTTTTAGAGCTTGCTGATAAAACTCGATTGCTTTTTTGAACTCACTGAGAGACTGATAGGCACTGCCAAGGTTGTTATATATAGTTCCTTCTCCATCTTTGTTTCCAGTATCTTTTGCGATTTTTAGAGCCAGCTGATAAAACTCGATTGCTTTTTTGAACTCACTGAGAGACTGATAGGCATTGCCAAGGTTGTTATATATAGTTCCTTCTTGATCTTTGTTTCCAGTATCTTTTGCGATTTTTAGAGCCAGCTGATGAAACTCGATTGCTTTTTTGAACTCACTGAGAGACTTATAGGCACTGCCAAGGTTGTTATATGTAGTTCCTTCTCCATCTTTGTTTCCAGTATCTTTTGCGATTTTTAGAGCCAGCTGATAAAACTCGATTGCTTTTTTGAACTCACTGAGAGACTGATAGGCACTGCCAAGGTTGTTATATCTAGTTCCTTCTCCATCTTTGTTTCCAGTATCTTTTGCGATTTTTAGAGCCAGCTGATAAAACTCGATTGCTTTTTTGAACTCACTGAGAGACTTATAGGCACTGCCAAGGTTGTTATATATAGTTCCTTCTCCATCTTTGTTTCCAGTATCTTTTGCGATTTTTAGAGCCAGCTGATAAAACTCGATTGCTTTTTTGAACTCACTGAGAGACTTATAGGCACTGCCAAGGTTGTTATATATAGTTCCTTCTCCATCTTTGTTTCCAGTATCTTTTGCGATTTTTAGAGCCAGCTGATAAAACTCGATTGCTTTTTTGAACTCACTGAGAGACTTATAGGCATTGCCAAGGTTGTTATATATAGTTCCTTCTTGATCTTTGTTTCCAGTATCTTTTGCGATTTTTAGAGCCAGCTGATGAAACTCGATTGCTTTTTTGAACTCACTGAGAGACTGATAGGCACTGCCAAGGTTGTTATATCTAGTTCCTTCTCCATCTTTGTTTCCAGTATCTTTTGCGATTTTTAGAGCTTGCTGATAAAACTCGATTGCTTTTTTGAACTCACTGAGAGACTGATAGGCACTGCCAAGGTTGTTATATATAGTTCCTTCTCCATCTTTGTTTCCAGTATCTTTTGCGATTTTTAGAGCTAGCTGATATAACTCGATTGCTTTTTTGAACTCACTGAGAGACTTATAGGTATTGCCAAGGTTGTTATATATAGTGCCTTCTCCATCTTTGTTTCCAGTATCTTTTGCGAGTTTTAGAGCCAGTTGATGAAACTCGATTGCTTTTTTGAACTCACTGAGAGACTGATAGGCATTGCCAAGGTTGTTATATATAGTTCCTTCTTGATCTTTGTTTCCAGTATCTTTTGCGATTTTTAGAGCCAGCTGATGAAACTCGATTGCTTTTTTGAACTCACTGAGAGACTGATAGGCACTGCCAAGGTTGTTATATATAGTTCCTTCTCCATCTTTGTTTCCAGTATCTTTTGCGATTTTTAGAGCCAGCTGATAAAACTCGATTGCTTTTTTGAACTCACTGAGAGACTTATAGGCATTGCCAAGGTTGTTATATATAGTTCCTTCTTGATCTTTGTTTCCAGTATCTTTTGCGATTTTTAGAGCCAGCTGATGAAACTCGATTGCTTTTTTGAACTCACTGAGAGACTTATAGGCACTGCCAAGGTTGTTATATGTAGTTCCTTCTCCATCTTTGTTTCCAGTATCTTTTGCGATTTTTAGAGCCAGCTGATAAAACTCGATTGCTTTTTTGAACTCACTGAGAGACTTATAGGCACTGCCAAGGTTGTTATATGTAGTTCCTTCTCCATCTTTGTTTCCAGTATCTTTTGCGATTTTTAGAGCCAGCTGATAAAACTCGATTGCTTTTTTGAACTCACTGAGAAACTGATAGGCACTGCCAAGGTTGTTATATATAGTTCCTTCTCCATCTTTGTTTCCAGTATCTTTTGCGATTTTTAGAGCTAGCTGATATAACTCGATTGCTTTTTTGAACTCACTGAGAGACTTATAGGTATTGCCAAGGTTGTTATATATAGTTCCTTCTCCATCTTTGTTTCCAGTATCTTTTGCGAGTTTTAGAGCCAGTTGATGAAACTCGATTGCTTTTTTGAACTCACTGAGAGACTGATAGGCATTGCCAAGGTTGTTATATATAGTTCCTTCTTGATCTTTGTTTCCAGTATCTTTTGCGATTTTTAGAGCCAGCTGATGAAACTCGATTGCTTTTTTGAACTCACTGAGAGACTGATAGGCACTGCCAAGGTTGTTATATCTAGTTCCTTCTCCATCTTTGTTTCCAGTATCTTTTGCGATTTTTAGAGCCAGCTGATAAAACTCGATTGCTTTTTTGAACTCACTGAGAGACTTATAGGCACTGCCAAGGTTGTTATATATAGTTCCTTCTCCATCTTTGTTTCCAGTATCTTTTGCGATTTTTAGAGCCAGCTGATAAAACTCGATTGCTTTTTTGAACTCACTGAGAGACTGATAGGCATTGCCAAGGTTGTTATATATAGTTCCTTCTTGATCTTTGTTTCCAGTATCTTTTGCGATTTTTAGAGCCAGCTGATGAAACTCGATTGCTTTTTTGAACTCACTGAGAGACTTATAGGCACTGCCAAGGTTGTTATATGTAGTTCCTTCTCCATCTT